>JASSKH010000017.1:1675000-2408256 GCA_031763025.1 Macrocystis pyrifera | reverse complement strand
CCACGCCCCACTGCTGAGCGTTCCGCTGGACGTTTTGCAGAAGGACAACCGAGCCCCCAGCCCTCCCTCCGGACTAGGTGAGGTGTGTCCGGTTTCAGCAGTTACTCCCCCCCCCCTCGCAGCTCCAGCCTCGCCCTCGCCTGCACTGCTTGAGCGTTTGACCTCAGAACAGCGCGCTTCGTTCCTGCGCATCTGGGCACGCTTGCCGGCACATCTGCGGGAGGTGGCCTTTGATCTCCACGGCACAGGCTGGACCCCTGCGGTCATTGAACAGCTGGGGGACGTTCTCTGCGAATTTCCTGACGTTTTCTCGAAGTCCAAGTCGGATTTTGGTTCCTGCTCGTTGATGCCTTTCGTGATCTCGGTCCCGGAAGGAAGCGCTCCTGTCACGTCCAGGCCGCACCGCATCAACCCCATCCTGGCCAAGGAAGTGGAGGCCACCTTGGATCAGTACCTAGCGGCTGGTCTGATCCAGCACTCGACTTCTCCGTACTCGAGCCCGCTGGTGGTCATCCCGAAAAAGTCTGGAGGCGTTCGGATCACCGTGAACTACAAAAAACTCAACCAGATCAGCAAACTCAGCCAGCTGCCTATCCCTCGCGTGGACCAAGTCCTCGACTCCCTGGGGAAGGGACGGGTGTTTTCCCTCTTCGATTTGGTCTCCTCGTTCCACCAGATTACCGCGCACAAGGACACCGTCCCTCTTACGGCGTTCTGCACTCCCACGGGCCTTTACGAGTGGCTCGTCATGCCCCAAGGCAGCAGTGCTTCGCCCGGCTGGTTTGTCAAAGTGATTAACGAAGTCATTAAAGGCCTGGCACAGGTGGCGGTCTACCTTGATGATGTGATCGTTTTCGACTCTGACCCGACGGCCCACGTCAAGACGATACGAGCCCTCTTCGAACGCCTGCGCAAACACAACCTCAAGCTCTCCCCCTCGAAGGCTCGCCTCGGCGCCACGGACGCCAATTTTCTGGGCCACTCTATTTCGCCCGCGGGTATAAGCCCTAACGCGGACAAAGTTTCGGCCTTGCTGAAAATGCCCATGCCCAAGAACCTTAAGCAGGTCCGCGCCCTGATGGGCGGCGTAGGATATTATCGCAAATTCCTGCCCGACCAGTGTAAACGGATACGTCCTCTCACCGCCCTTCTCCGGAAGGGGGTCAAGTATGTCTTCACGCCGGCTATGGAAGTTATCGTCCACCAGATCCTCGCCGAGCTCGCGGCCCCACCGATTTTGGTCTTCCCTGATTGGGATGCCGTAGCCGACGGCTCCCGCCCCTTCCACGTGTACTGCGACGCCTGCATCGACGGTTTCGGTGCCGCGCTCGAACAAGAACAACCGGACGGCTCGGTACGGCCCATTGCTTGTATCAGCCGCGCTACCCTCGATTCCGAAAGGCACTGGACACCGTTGGACCTGGAAGCTGGCAGCATTGTCTGGGCTATCAAACGACTCCGAGGTTACCTGTGGGGCACGAAGTTTCGAATATTTTCGGATCACAAAACACTTGACAGTATCACCAAAGTAGGGGACCACAACGCGCGAGTCCAGCGGTGGCTCGAGTTCCTCACCGCGTTCGACTACACCCTCGAGTACCGCAAGGGCAGCGCCAACGGAAATGCTGACTTTCTCTCCCGCTTGCCAGAGCCCGCCACAGAACACGACCGCAGTGGGTCTAGCTGCCTCAACCCCGTCGAGGACGGTGGTATCTTCCTCATCCGAGCCTGCGGGCTTCGCACTCGCTCTTCGCCGACCCCTGGTGTCGGTTTGGGTGGGCTGGTGTCCCGCAGTGAAAGTGCCATCTTGGGTGGGCTACCCCTCGCCTCTTCGGATTTTCGCGATTTTCGCACTCACGGGCCACGTATGAGGATTGACGACCTCTCTGCTCCTTCGGGGAGATTCGTCGCTCGTGTATCTGCCTCCGTCGCCACCGTCGACCGCCGTCCTGGCTTGGGGGATTTTTCACCCCCCGCCAACGCCGCTTTCGCTTCGGTTTTTGTCGTACCCTCCGGGGGCGACCAGGGCTCTGCAGATGCCCCCGCTGCAGCGACGTTTGTCGCCCAGCGCGCTCCTCCCCCGACGAGCACTTTACAGGTCGAAGATTCCGTCGTGAGCACTGCTCCGGCCGCGTCTTCCCTCTCAGGCCAGGGCTCTGCAAAAGCCCCCGCTGCAGCGATGATTGTCGCCCAGCGCGCTTCTCCCCCGACGAGCACTTTACAGGTCGAAGATTCCGTCGTGAGCACTGCTCCGGCCGCGTCTTCCCTTTCATGCCAGGGCTCTGCAGAAGCCCCCGCTGCAGCGACGATTGTCGCCCAGCATGCTCCTCCCCCGACGAGCACTTTACAGGGAAAATATTCTGCCGTGATCACTGATCCGGCCGCGTCTGCCCCATCGCCGCCTGGCAACCCGGCGCCTCCGAACGTTTTGCCGTCTTCAGGCCGCATCTCATCGCGGACGCGCCGACGAACAGTCGCCGCCGCTAGCGCCGTGCCGCCTGCTGTTGATTATGGCTTCGGGCCCGGCGGGACCCCTAGACCATCAGCCCGGCGCGCTACCACCCCGCTGCGAGCCCCACGGCCACGACCGCCCGCACCCGTCGTTTTGGCCCCGACTCCTGCCGCCTCGTCCGTCCCGACGGTACCCATCCCGTCCGGCCGCGACCGCACCGAGCCCGTGGGAACTCCTCTTTTACGACTTCCGCCGCCAACTGACGCACCTCCCGTCACCTCGACCGACTGGGACGCACTCGGCGCAGCTGCCGAGTTTCAGTTCGGTGATTCTGCAGCGCGCTATTCGCACGCCGACTGGGCTCGGGAACAACAGGCTGAGCCCGCGTGCAATGCCGCCATGCGCTACATAGCCCTTGGCCGACCGGAAGTTTTGCCAGACGACTTTTTATCAGGTTTCCCTTCCCACCAGCGCCCTCCCTTTTCGGAAGTTCAAGAGCTGGCCACCAAAGGCCGCTTGCACACCACTGACGCGGGCATCGTTCTACTTATCCGACAGCCGTCTCCCCCTCCTGCGTTGGATACGCCACGCCCGGTGGGCCGTACGGCCTGCTTATTGAACGACGAGCCTATTCGCATTTATGTTCCGCTGCTCATGCGCCCCTGGGTCATGCAGGCTTGCCATTCCACGGCTTCCTGCCACCTAGGAACCGCGCGCACCCTACGTATGCTCGAACGTTTCTACTGGTGGATCGGCATGAGCATCTGCACCCGGTGGTGGCTATGCAACTGCTTAAAGTGCCAGGCACGGAAAACGTCGCGGCAGACGGTCCGGTGGCCCTCCATCACGTTGCCCTTGCCAGAAGGGCGCGGCATCGCCGTCAGCATCGACTACTTCGGCCCCCTCCCGGTGACGCCTCCAGGTAATACCTACATCTTGCTTTTCACTGATCGTTTCAGCCGCCGAGCTGACATGTACGCCGTCACCGCTGAGGGCACGGCTAACATCCTCATCAACCGGTATATCCCTCTTTGGGGGTGCCCGCGCAGCATCCTCTCGGACAACGGCCTCCAGTTCTGCTCCAAGCTTTCGCACGCCGTATATCAGCTTCTCGGGGTTCGAAAAATTGCCACCAGCTCCTACCACCCAAACGGCAACGGTGGGGCAACGGTGGGGTGGAACGTGTAAACCACACGATGGCCCAGATGTTGGCAATGGTCGTCAACGAGCTCCAAAACAACTGGGATGAACAGTTCCCTCACGTCGAATTTGCGTACAACAATTCCGGCAGTGCCGCCACGGGTCTGGCTCCCAACGAGGTACATATGGGTCGGCTCCCACGCCTCCCACTCACGATTTTCGAACGTGCAGGAGTCGCCGGCCACCAGAGCTCGGCCCGCGACCACCTCGCCTACTGCGACTTAGCGACGGACCGCCAGCAGCGCGCGTACGACATCGTTCGAGAACACCACGCCCTCGCTGCCGCCGCAACTCCGCCCTCTCCAACGCTCTGCGTCCGGTCCCCAAATTTGTCGTTGGTGGTTGGGTGTGGGTGTACAATACGGCGGCCACCATCCGACAGGGCACGAAACCAGACACGGACGCCAAGGTCCTCAAGGCAAAAACTCTCCCTCAACTGGACGGGCCTCTACAAAGTTCTCGCAGTTGGCCCCTGCTCCTCTGCAGACACCCCGGATGGATCTCCTCTCGGAGCAAAGCTCCTGTTTTTGGATCTTCCTTCCGATATGCCCGGCGCCGAGGCTCGCCGGCGCGTATCTGTTCAACGCTGCAAGCCCTGTGCCAACCCCCACGACCGTGGCGACATGCCGAAGTATCTGCCGGCGGGGTTGACGCAATACGTGCTCAACAATTTCTCCAAGAAATCCCCTCCGTACCACGTCACCGAGGACGACGTTTCGACCCCTCTTCAACGACTCGAAGTGGAAAAGATTACTGGACATCAATCGGTTAGAGGTCGAGGTGGCGTCATCGCGGTGATGTACGAGACGCACTGGAAGGGACTTTCCCGGCCCTCCTGGGAACGGGAAATGGACCTTCAGCTTTCTCGTCACGAAATTTTGCGCTACTGGGCCGGCACTCCGAACCAACACCGCCAAACCAACCGCCTGTATCGCCGAATGAGAATTGGCGCGGCACAACGGGAGCTTTCCCGGAGTAACGGCGAGCGGTTTCTAGCACCCGGCTATGGTTGCGTATCGCACGCCGATTGGCTCCGCCGATACAGCAACACTGTACTTCCCAACGGGACCCACTTTTGGTACAAGGGCGACGACGGTCTGTGGTCGCTCGGGAAAATCAGCGCAACTACACCGACGGATGGAGTATATTTGGTTCGATTTTTGGACGACCCGGGACCAATCAAGCTTCCTCTTTCTCCGGCGCGCTATACGACTTCGACGAGAGCTGTACGAGGTTCTTGGTGTCTGCAAATTCACTTGGCTAGCGCGTTTACACGGGGGGTCCAGCGTAACGTAGATGAATTTCGAGGTGCCGCCGTGGATAGCTGAATTTCGCGTCTTGACTGCACTCGTTATTTAGTTATTTTTTGTCGTCTTCCTGGGCCTTGGGGGATGAATTTTTGTCTGCCCGATATGTTTCTGGTGTGTTTTCTTTTTTCTTTCTCTTTTTTTTGAACTGGGTTGGGGATGTGTTTTTGCGTATTCTGTCCTGCCCCCCCCCCGCTCGGTGTTGGGACGCGCTTCCAGAGTGGTGGACTGGGTATAGGTGGTTCTTGTCGTCCTCCGTGTTATTTTTCTTTTTGTTCCCGTACGCACTTTTCGCTTTTCCGTGCATCTTCCTCGCCCCCCCCCCCGTGCGGGCGGTATGGCGATGGCTTTCACCGACGTTTTTCTTCCTGCCCCTTAAGGCTAAGTCTTCCCTTTATTTTTTTTACGTACTTTGCCGGCTTCGTTGCCTCGCCGTTCAGAGGTGTGGGAGTGGGTTTTGAGGAGCCGCATCTTCGACTCATGTTCTAGTTCGTGGAATCGGGGTTTCCACGAACTTCCCATAATTCTGCATATACGGCTCATCAGAGTGGGCTAGTGTTAAGATATGGTCTTGTATGAGATTGAAAGCCCGGTAACTACCTGGGTTCAGTCACTGGGAACGTATTTGTAGTACTTGGAAGGCGTATCTTAGATGGAAAACCAGGGGTTTTCCAGAGGAGCACGAGCTTGGTCTCAGTCTCCGCGTGCACGAAAGGAATAAAACTGCTCTTCTTCTATAGCTAAGCAAACAACACATGTGAGTACAATGTTTACCGACTTAAAAGGCAGACCTGTCCAGGGATACAAAGTGTCCCGCAACCCTGGATCTTAACATTACCCTCTGGATCTTCCCGAGATCTAACATGTGTTACCTGTGTTAGTGGTAAAGCGGGCGTGTGGGAGTAACATAGCGTAGCTGTGTTACCCAATTTCGCCGACGTCCCAAGAGGGGACACATACAAAAATATCCCCGGGGGGGGAGAATAGCATGGCATCCTCGGTAAAAAAAAACGCCTCCATATTTTTAAACCCCAAAACAGGGATATTTAGGAGGGATCCCCGCAAAAAAAACGCCTCATTTTTTGTGGAAACCCCGCCAGTACGTTATCCATCTATAACACACTACGTTATCCATCTATAGCGTAATCTGCACACTCGCACGTACGAGTTAACACGGCAGCAGTAACATATTGTTGACTTTAGACTGGGAGTGTACGCTATCTACTAACTTGTGTCACTATATACATTGCATACGAGTTAACAACATTAACATAATGCTATTAATAGTGTTTTATCGATCATATACGTTATCCGTTTGACGTGTGTTATGTTGTTATGGTAGCAAGACTTCCGTAATACCCTCACATAACGTCGCTCGAAACGGACTGCTGCTGCGGCTGATACGGTAACATGATGTCAACATTGTATAGAACATATATATACGTCATCCCTCTAACGTGTGTTACGATGTAGCCCCTATTAATAGGAATTTCACTAACACACTAACATAGTGTTATGTACGCGTTTATTTGCCCGTGTACGTTATCCGTCGAAAGGGTGCTACGGTAGCACGAAGAATCCCGCTGGCACACTAACATAACGTTACTCGCTACGGGCTGATGCCGCTAACACGGTAACATAATGTTAACGTTTAGGTGACCATGTACGTTATCTCTTCAAAGTGTGTTACGATAGCCACCAGGAATTCCGCTAACACGCTAACATAGTGTTTCTCGCTATGGGCTGCATACCCTAACACCGTAACACATATACTGCGGTCAGTACGAGATCAAGGTAACACTCTAACATAATGTTACACGATCGCCCGCCAATAGCACAACACACTAACACTATGTTATCATAAAATCCAAAAAGTAGTTAACGTAGTAACGTAATGTTACGTTTTTTTTCGCTGACGCCTAACATTAACATAAAACGTTAAGTGTTAAGTTATCCGAGGTGTGAAACCGTTCTTTCTACCCGTCGATATCCAGCACAACCAGTTGTCCGAGCCGATTCTTCAATCCTAGAAGAGATACAAGTTCTGTGGTCACAAAGCTATGCCACAGAGATACTACGTTGCCACGTATACAGCAAGCACAACAGTAGTGAGCAATCCAATGCCATGTCATCATACTGGATACGAGAGGCACAACATACACATTCTATGAAAATAGAGAAACGAAAGGAAACAAAGAAAAATAAAAAACAAGGAAGACAAATCGAAAGATAAAAAGAAAAAAAGAAAAAATAGAAGGAACAAACTGTCGTGCCCCCCCCGCAGGAGATGTGGCAGACACGTGAAAAGAACGAGCTGCCGTATGAATATATGTATGTGCATAATGTATTATATATGTATGACGATGGTAAACAGCATCGAATTATCGTCGATTGTGAGGTGACCACATTGCGTATGATTTGCACTCTTACTTGCAGCAGTATCCCCTGCCAGTGTTGCCTTTTTGTCGATGGGCACGATAGAAAGAACGGCTCGATGTGAACGAAGACACACATTGAGCAGGTTCTCGTTGATACTCATGTGTACGGTTTCTTTTAAAAAATATTTCAAATTTGTAAATAATTCTTGAAATGTGTGAAAATTTGATGGGACGGACTATGTATAGAAGACTAGCTTTGTTCCACAAATCCGGTCACGAAGGAGACCATTCCCAAGTGCTCGGATAAATCCTCGCCTTGAACCCCTGTGTTCCCATCTAAGATAAGCCTCCCAAGAAATACGAATACGTGAATATTTTTTTACCTAGAATCTAGAATCAAATAATTCCCGGACACGGCAATACTATAGCACTAGCCCACTCTGGTGAGCTGTCAAGATATATGCGGAAATATCGGGAATTCGGCATAGTGAGTCGAAGATGCGGCTCCTCAAAGCCTACTCCCACACCACTGCTTCCGGCGACGGAAGGGGCCGACGTCAAGTGTGAAGGTGTTACCTACTGAGCGACCAGGGTAGAAATGTGAAGGTATTGCCTACTGGGCTATCAGGTTAAAAGGTCGATCGATTACCCAGGCCAGAATAACCCCTATAATGTTAAGATCCGACGAGCACTTTACAGGGCGAAGATTCCGCCGTGAGCACTGCTCCGGCCGCGTCTTCCCTTTCAGGCCAGGGCTCTGCAGAAGCCCCCGCTGCAGCGACGATTGTCGCACAGCGTGCTCCTCCCCCGACGAACATTTCACAGGGAGAAGATTGCGCTGTGATCGCTGATCCGGCCGCGTCTGCCCCATGAAAGCTGAAGGTCCATTTCCCGTTCCCAGCATGGACGGGATAGACCTGTCCAATGCGTCTCGTACATCACCGCGATGACGCCACCTCGACCTCTAACCGATTGATGTCCAATAATATTCTCCACTTCGAGTCGTTGAAGAGGGGTCGAAACGTCGTCCTCGGTGACGTGGTACGGGGGGGATTTCTTGAAGAAGATGTTGAGCACGTACTGCGTCACCCCGCCGGCAAATACTTCGGCATGTCGCCACGGTCGTGGGGGTTGGCACAGGGCTTGCAGCGTTGAACTGATACGCGCCGGCGAGCCTCAGCGCCGGGCATATCGGAAGGAAGATCCAACCACTTGTTAAGATCAAGCAAGCGGGACACTTTGTATCCCTCGACAGGTTTGCCTATTGAGTCCGTACTCGTTGGTACTCACGTGTGATGCTGACTTAGAGATAGAAGAACAACAGGTGTATTCCTTTCGTGCACGCGGAGACTGAGACCAAGCTCGTGCGTCTCTGGAAAACCCCTGGTTTTCCACCTAAGATACGCCTTCCAAGTACTACAAATACGTTCCCAGTGCCTGAACCCAGGTAATTACCGGGCTTTCAACCTCATACAAAGCAGTATCATAACAATAACCCTTACAATCCTTACAACCTTATAACACCACCCCCCCCTTTCGGCGTTGCTATCCATAGTTAGAAACCCCGCCTCACACACATTTATCAGTCTAGGGTGCACCTCACTCGTCATTGCGACTCGCCAAACACCTCACGGCGCTTCGCGCTTGGTGCAAGCAATCTCTGCCTGGTCGGTGAAGACCTGACGTGCTCTGGCCCGGCACTGTAGGGATGCGAGAGTATATTATGATCATACATCTACGGTCATGCATGACCATGAGTACACCCCTACCCCCCCTCTGAGCGGTGGGGTCTGTGGGACGTAACGGTACCGTATATGACCGTACGTGGACCTACCCACTTTGTTTCAATATCTGAGGAACCAGGTAAACATACTTTTAGGGACGCACGCGCTATCGTCTATGATAAGAAACGTTTGAAGTGAGATTCGAACACGTGTCCTACCGTCAACCCCATATGTGAAAGTTGATACCTCCTAGGCTACCCCGGGGTAAATCATCGATCGATTACACAGCCCGAATTTGGGAACCGGACGCAGTGCGCCGGAAGTGGCAGGGCTTCGACGGTCCACGCGAGGCTTAGCGACGGGCGAAAATTACAAATATATGAACAGCACGGAGTGGAGGACGGAGTCTCTCCAGCGGCAGAGGCTTCCGCACAGCCTGAACCACACCGACTTTACAATTTTTCGATAGAAAATCGAACTGCAAAAAATCTGAAGTCCTGTCGACGACGCCATTCGTGAGGTGATTACATGCCTTGGGGACATGTACGTAGTATCCCCTTCCAGGGTTTCCTGTTGCGCAAGTTGTCGTGGTTACTCACGCGTGTGGTTGCATAGAAATAGAGGAAGCGAAGCTTTTTTCCACAATCCGATCAAGAAGGAGACTGATCCCAAAGGACTCAGATAATCCTCGCCCCGACTCCCTGTTTTCCCATCCAACATAGGCCGCTCAGGTATTACAAATACATTCCCAGTACCTTAATTCAGGTAGTTACCGGCCTCCAGGGCAATATCGTAACACGGTCCCAACAAACAAGAGTTCCTCGATGTCGGAGCGGAGACTTCCGCCGACAACACCATCAGGCTGCCTGAATGGTGTCCGCTCGGGGCAGAGAGTGAGCTCCGCTTCCTTCCCAATAGACCTCCTTCCTCCATCCACCTATCCATGCCGAGGGATGCCTCCCTCGAAAGTCCGGCGCCGGTACTTCCATCGTCCGCTGCAAGCGCTCTGTTCTATACTACCAGGCACGCGCCTGCTATTTCAAACAGTAGACTACTGTACAAAATCAAGACAACGTAACGTCATCTAATCCGCGACCCCCACAATCTGCGATATGAGCAATGTGCCCGTATGGCACGCGCCCATGGTATTGCCCTGGAAGGCCTGTGAAGGTCCAGGAGAAGGAATGATACGGGAGGAATGCTACGGTCGACCGGGGGCTTCCCACCAATCAAAATTTTCTATTAATAACAAAAATGACCCACAGGAATATTCCTGCCTCTATTGGCTCCCAAAAGTCGACTTGATGGTAGTGTCGTCGTTCCACCAGCAGATCACCGCGCACAAGGACACGCCCTCCCCCCTCGCGGTGTGACTTCACCCCGACGGGTCCATGGGAGTTTCGCCATGCCACAAGACTGAGAACAGTAGCAGAAATGCATCGCCGGGTTGGTTCGTCAACGCCATGAACGACGTTACCTTGACGACGTGAAAACTCTCGATTCGGACATGTTGGTCCACAGAAACGAGAATAGTAGATGCCTTTTTCGGGCGACTGCGAAAACCTATTCTCGAGCGCTTCCCCTCGAAGTTTGGCTACAGTTGTAGACGCTGCGGACGCCGATGTTTAGGTGACTCCACTTCGCCCGCGGGCACCCGAGATTTCCAAACGCAGAAAAAACGTCGTGTTTGACTCTCACTTCCAATCATGCCTCGAGACCTGAATGAAATCGCTCTTCTGGGTGGCCTGTCACATGGTCGCATTGCTGCACTTTTTGGCGGGATGCTTCTTCTTTTCTTTTTAGTTCTCACGTTCTTGTTTGGCCTGTTTCGTTGTGTTTCCCTACCCCGTACGTCGGCACCTCATTGCCTTACCTTTGGTCAATTTCCATTTTTTTTTAATTTCCTTTGTCTCACTGTCTGTGACCACATACCTTAACTCTGTCTAGGATGAAGAATAAGGACGGTCACTGGGTGTACTTATTTGACTGGGTAGAAAATATCGGTTGAAAGCGAAGACAGCAACAACATGATCGTCAATATCAACAACATGTCCAAGCGGCCAAGCGGATCCGCCCGAGCTCACCTGCCTTGACGAAAAGGGTGTGAAAATTACGTTCACGCCTTCCATGGAAGTCGATCGTTCGCAAATTTGTCATCGAGGTATCCACTCCGCCCGTCTTGGTCTTCCACTAATTGGGACCAAGCTGTCGTCGCCGATGGCTCTCACCCAATACGGCGCAACTCGACGTTGGCACCGACGATTTTGGTGCTAGGCTTGAGCAGGAGCAGCTAGACGGCTCCGTCCGGCTCATTGCCTGCGTTGGCCGCGCTACCGTCGACTCGGAAAGACACCGGACCCGGACTCTCGCGTGATTAACACTGCTCTATCGGCCATCGAATTCGAGGCCACCTTTTGGGGCAAGAACGTC
Organism: Macrocystis pyrifera; assembly: GCA_031763025.1. Lineage (NCBI taxonomy): Eukaryota > Phaeophyceae > Laminariales > Laminariaceae > Macrocystis > Macrocystis pyrifera. The sequence goes on along the minus strand of JASSKH010000017.1, from coordinate 2,396,765 downwards.
CCAACATTTTTCAGATTACAAGGCCCTGGAGCACGTATTTTTTATAATGTTGGTGACCACAACGCCTTACGTGCGCACGCGTCCAGCGGCTGCTTGAGGGCATGTATCACCGTGTTGGACTACACAACACGAGTACCGCAAGGGCAGCGCATACGGTAACGCGAATTTTCTATCCCGCCTGCTCATAACCTGCCACGGAGCAGGACCCCAGCAGGTACAGTCGACTCACCAGTGGACGATAGGGCTATATTATACTCTCATCCCGCACTTACCTGCGGCCTGCGAACTCGCTCGACGCCGCGGTTCCCGGCGTCGGCTTGGGTGGGCTGGTATCCCGACCCGATAGTTTCGCCGATATGGGTGGGCTGTCGTTCGCCACTTCTGATTTCCGCCGGTTTTCACGGCAACGTGGGCCATGTTGTGAGGATTTGACGAGCTTTCTGCTGCTACGGGGAGGTTCGTCACTCGTATTTTCTGCGCGTGTCACAACCGATGATCGCCGTCTCGGTCTCTGGACCAGGTTGGTCGCCGTCGACACCGCCCGCGCTTCGGGGTTTTTGGCACTCTTGGTGGGCCACACGGACTCTTTTCCACTAGCGCAGCTTGCAATTCTTCACCGACGAGCACTACTCAGGTTGCCGACTCCGCTCTCGTCTCATGATCCGGCTGCGTCCGAACCTTCACCGTCCCGACCCTCCGGCCCTTACGACCACCTCCGATTAGGATGCCGTCCTCGGACCGCATTTTGTTGTCCATTCGGACGCGAAGACGAACGGCAGCCACCAAAGAGCGCCGCGCAAATCGCTGTTGACTAGAACTTCGGACCGCGCGGAAGCCTTCGTTCGTCGGTGCAACAGTGGCAACACCTCGCCGTTCCGCGCTCACGATCGCCTTTGGTCGTCGCTTGCGGACCCAACTAGTCCTCCAACGCCTGACTTGATGGTGCCCATCCCATCACACACAACAGCGCTGAACGTCTGGGGGGTGCCGCCTTTGACGCTTCTGACCTCTACCCTGACAGCACCTCCGCCGCTCTGGCCGATAGGGATGCCCTCGGTACTGCCGCCGAATTGCAATTTTGGTGATTCTGTTGCGCGTTTTTCGTACGCCCACTGGGAGCCAGAGCAACAGGACGTTACTATCGGTGCGGCCGATGGCCCTGTCCGACGGTTTCTCGACGCGCTCTTTCTCCTCGCACCAACGCCCCTCCTTGTGGGAGATTCAGGAGCCTGTTGGCAAGCAAAAGACTCCATACCACAGATGGCGGTATTGTCTTCCCTTGCGCGAGTAATCCGTTTCCGTCTCCCCCTCTTTGCCCGCAACGACCGGCGGGACGCGCGGCTTGTCGTTATAATGACGAGTCTGCTTCGCATTTACTTTCGTGCTTACTATGCGCCCTTGCGTCGTGCAGGTTTCCCAGTCGCCAGCGTCCCCCGACTTTGGCTCGACGCGCACCCTACGCATGCTAGCACGGTTTTTGTTGGTTGGTGGGTACGACCAGTTTGCGCTCGATGGTGGTTTCGTCATTGTCTCAAGTGCCAAGCTCTGAACCCTTCTTGGTTTGGCATGGCCCATTATCTGGGTGCCCTTCCTTGCAGGGCCCGGCATCGATCGCGGCCAGCGCCTATTATTTCTGACCTATTCCGGTTACTCTCCGCCGGAGTAACACTTACCGCCTTCTCCGGAGATGTAAAGCCCATTTTCACATTCTTATAAGTACCGAAACCGTTGTTACCATTCCGGACAGACTGGTACAACATCTCGCTCTTCGCGCGGACAATTTTTTTGTCGCGGCTGCCGTTCGGACAACGGCCTGTTTGAGGACCAACGCCCCAACGGGTAGGGTGGACCGTAAATGGTCCGAGTCCGGCGGGAAGGCCTCATAGCCTTGGTTTTTGTTAGTGGGTGAGCTCGCGCAAGTCCCACACTACCCGGGAGAGATGACTCTCCCGGGTGGCTATCTCCACCGCACCTGCTCCTCTCGGGGGCTCAGGTCGGGTCAACGTGCCCAACTGGGCTAAATTGACACACGACACGAAATCGCGAACGTGGAAGTGTGGTGAGCTTAAGCTTTATTTTTACCAATCCGCCGGAGGATAAAAAAATAAATAAAATAAAAATGCATGCATGCCTGCAAGCTTTCGCACGCGGTCTACAATATATTTTTTCTTGACGCGCGTAAAATCACCACCAGCTCTGACGGCTCAAACGGTAACGGGCGATGTGGAGCGCGTTGGAAGTTACACGACGGCGCTGTAAATGCTGGCCATGGTCGTCAATGCACGTCAGCACGACTGGGATGCACAGCTCCCTCACGTCGAGTTGCCTACACTACCTCGGTGAGCATTGACCACCGGATTAGCTCCCAACGAAGTCCACATCGGCATGCTTCTACGCCTCCCTCTCACGAGAGCGCCGCCAATAGGGTTACGCGTACCAAGATTCCTGGTTGAATACAGGAAGGGTTCTTTATCCAGAGTTGACTTGTAGTTGCCCCCGTTGCCTTACATGCCATGCCTCGACCGGAAACCCCGCCTGGATCCACTGTACAAATAAAACCACCGAAACACCCCCCCCAGCTGGTGGTCAGGTTAGAGCATTTTTTTGCGAGGTGAACAACCTTTACTGCGCACAAGGGGGATGATCGCACCACGTAGTGTGTATATGGTGAGGCACCCACGAGGCAGTTACATAGTAAACCCATCGCTGTCTCTGGAAGTGGCCACACCAGAAATTAAATCAATTCATTGATGCTGTCATCCGTGTGTAAGATAATCCGCCTCTAGAGGGGTTTTTAGTAGGATGCAGCTCACCCTTCATGCGACTCGCTCAACACCTCACGGCGCTTCGCGCTTGGTGCAAGCAATGTCTGCCTGGTCGGTGGAAACCCGACGTGTTCCGTCCCGGCATTGGAGGGATGTGGGGGTCTATGGTCATACGACTACGGCCATGCATGACAATGAGTACCCCCCCCCCCAGCTGGTTGACCGAAGGAGAGTCAGCCACGCGATACTCTACAGACAGACGGTCAACCTACGATTTTCTACACCAACCAAAACTGTAGAGGGAAAACCCGGCCACGTTTTCTTCAATTTGTTTCCGTTTAGAAGAAAAATCCTCGTAGCACGCACGTACGCCGCACTCGCTAACGTGATGAACGGAACGCGCCCTCCAGGTAGAAACTTCCAGAATGCTCGTCATGCGTCCCCTGCGCGCCATTTCCTATCGGATCCCACCGGATGATCGCAATATTTCGAAGCCTCGTTGGTCATCGTCCGAGCGAGCGTACAACACCTTCGGCTCCCCAACTTCTAGCAACTCCCGAATCGAATCCTCGAACTTCACATGTGATGATGTCGTCGCCAAGAAAAAAATGCAGGAAACACGGCGAAGGGTTATAATGTCGCAAAAGCGGCTGCAGCGGCACGGGGGTGTGGTCGTCAGGGGACATCCGAGGTACATTCCCGGATTTCCTTGGTGGGTATAGATCTTGGGGTTTAACGGATGTTGCTACTTGCTTCTGTGGAACGTCGCCCACAGCAGTCTCGGTCAGGGCTCTGTCCTTCTACTGGTGTCGTCTAACTAATTGTTGTCTACCTGGTGGAACGATGCTTGTCTTGGGTTGAGGTTGGTCATCGAGCCGGTCCCTATAAATCTGCCAGATTTATTGGGACGGGCCGGGTGTCCACGGTCAACCCAAGGTCAGCATCGTTGAAGAATCCACCTAGGAAGCCCGGAGATGTACCCCGGATGTCCCCTAACGGCCACATAGGGAGGGGCGGATCTTTGCGAGGGAGGAAAAATGCAGGGAACAGCAACGATACACCCCCACACTTCTTAAACGGACAACGACCACGTTACGGACTTTGGCCGAGACAATTAGAAAATACGCCGCTGGCGATGCCCTGCTCGCCCACGCTCTTCGTAGGAGCATGGGGGGGAAACCTGATCCTCATTTTTCCTCGGTTGACGAATGCAAATATGGTGCCAAAATACCCACGGTTGAAAAAAACAAACCCGTTACGCCTTCTTACCAACCCCAGGATCCACTGATTTCCCCGACCCGCTACGCCGGGTCGCAACATGCCGTCGTACCATCCCCCCCAGCTGGTTGGCCGGGGAAAGAACAGCCGCAAAACCAGCTAGAATATTTAGCCAGCAGATGTCCACCCACAGCGCCTCATCGGGAGACGGGACTTCTTGACCGCAAGGAGTGCGGTGAGTACGAGTAGTTTAAATAGAGCAGCATCTCGTCGTCTATTTTGCACTGCAAGCTTTATCATTCGCTATACTAAGAATGGTACGTGTAGTCGGTGCTGACTACTATCAATAACATGCAGTCCACTTTGTAGCAGGTGATTTTTCATTTTCTAACCGGCGTATGTATGGTGGTTCTCGGCACTGACGTCTCGCCTCTCCGCTGTTTCACGGACGTTTTTCTTGCCCCAGCGGAATGTGCACCATACGGGCCATTGCGAGCGTACAGATGCCTGGAGCGCGCGCCGGGGGGGGGGCGGGGGGGGTGGCACAGCCGAACTTTGTGTACGTCCGCCCGTGTTGACTCGGGACTTGTCACTGCGCTGTTCCGCTAGCTGGGTGGTCAGCAATGCGGGGCCTGATCTGAGCTTGTGTCTGACCACAGTAAGTTGCTGGACACAGTCCGTACGCGCATACCGCAGCGGACATGTCCGTTTGCGCAGGGATTGGTGCCACGTGACACCACGTGGCATGTCAATAGCTGAGAGTACATGCACCCGGCACCCAGCGTGCACACGCACGTGGGGTTTGCACGCGTGGCGAACGCGCTTGCAACAAGAAAAAAAAAAAAAAAAAAAATCCCTTGGCAATTTTTTCTGTGATGATGGATGCTGTAGTACCAGCTATGACAGTAAAAGGGGTTGCCCCGGCCAGGCGGGAAGCCAGTCCTTGGGGCAGACGGCCCCTCGCAGTCGAGAGCGCAGGCTTGTTTTTTTCTTGAGCGGCGCGGTTGTATCAGAACGGCAGCCGGAGACCAACAATATTACAAGTTGGCAATGTATGTGAACGGAAACGTACTTCGAGGGTACACGATTACAAACTATAAATAAAACAAATTTGTACAGGTTGACACGGGGGAAGAGGGCAAATTGCAACTTGAACAAAACTTTTGGGTCTCGAAAAAAAAAGATCGTCCATAATTGTCAGCATGGCGGCATATTATTCGGTAGTTTGCTCCGTAGAACAGCGACGTCTGAGACAGACGAGGATTTTCCCGTCATTCCCGTCACAATATTCTTGATATTGCTTGTCCACAAATTTAATGTCAAGACAACACGCACAGAACAAATACAACACACCGTGGGCATGCCGAGACCCACACCAGCAAAAATGCAACACACTTCCCTTTGGTGGGTGTTAACGTACAACGGCACAAAAAAAGCGAGACACAAAAGGTTGCAGCCAAGGCGCCTCAAGTAGGGCGCCGCTTAGTCAGCGGAGAAAAGGGAGCCAGAACCCTCTTCGTTACGGCAGACAGCCCTAGGTTCTCATAAGCATATGTAAAACACACTTTACAGAGCAACAAAGCAGCAGGCAGCAGGCAGCAGCAGCAGTCGTAGCGCCTGCCTGCCTTCCCGTTCCCGCCCACCTCAACAAATTATGCTATACGGTACGTTCGTAACCCTGTTTGCTGCAACAGCTTTGGACCTATTATCACTCCCACCCATCATTCCCACTTTTTGCATGGACGCATACAGTAGGGTACAAACCCTGGGGGTGCCCGGGTACATACCCGAATATGACCAAAACAACCAGGTTTAGTGCTCGGGTATCCCAGATTATATACCCTACAAAAATGAACTCTTGCACGTTTGATACGGGCGGAACCACAGATTTCGTAGTATCGCTGCGTCGCCTGGTTCGCAAGAAACCGCGGGCAAAGCAAAAAAGTTCACTATTCGAAAATCCAAGCCCGGCCGATGCGAGCAGTCAGTCATCGGACAACCGCCATTAATAAAAAATATCGACCAGGATTGGTCCTAACCATATAGATCCCATGAAACGCTGTGCTCGTAAATCTTCAAGATCGTTTACCTCGAAGTGTTTTTTTTTCCCGTCTATTTCCGTCCTTTTTGGACGCCCGCAAGTTGATGACGCCGCTACAGGCAGGCACGAACACAAGGTGGGTGAACGAACGTCATCTTCATGACACCAACCGAACGATCGCAGGCAACCGTTCGGACTCTCGTGTTCGCCTCTTGCACAGGAACGATTGGTCAACGAAAGGTGTTGTCGCGCTGCAATAAGACTAAAAGTTCTGTCATGAGCGCTACCCTCATAAAAAGGATCCCAAGAGACAATGAGGCACATCAACAGGGTCAACCACACACACAGTTTACAGAAGCAGCAGCAACCGCAGGAAACACCCACCCACAAATCTGCGGCCAGGGGCAAAAATTGCACCACGGCTGGGTGAACGTGAGCAACAACATAAATATTTGTAGTTTTTCGCTCACACGCCGTGTGGTGGTCTCCGCGAGCACGGCTGCCAAGAAAAACTATCCCGCGAGACGCCATAGTCCCCCCCTCCAACCCCCCCCCAAAAACAACGGCACGCCAAAACACCGGAAACGGAGGGAAGCGTACGCGATCAATGGGCCCTACTAATCCCCTTCCCCCCTGGTCATACAACTACGGGCATGCATGATATCGAGTACACCCTCTCCCCCCTTCCCAATTCCCTCCCCCCCCCAACCCGCAAGCAACCCGCCATCCCGCACTCAGGAAGCCCCCAAATCCCGCACGAAATCATCCCCTCACAGCTCTCGCACAGGCCTACCGCGGAAATAAGCTACCCATTTTCGTTTTTTACATGCTACGAGTATATACCGCGTGCGTGCGTGCTTTTTTTGTTCTTTCGTTTTAATTTTCAATTTTGGTATTGTTTGGACTTTCATCATATTGTTTTCGATTCACGCTCCTTTTCTCCCGCCAAAGAGTCCCGCAAACCCCGCCTTCGTGGCGGATTTCCGCGACCCGGCCCGCGGGCTAGACTTTGTGCTCGACGGGCTCGACTTTCCACTCGCGGGGCTTGTCTCCCGGCTGGCTGGGCTTGTCTTGGACACCTCCGACGCTGCAGCGCCCCCGGCCGCTCCCGGCGCCGCCTTCGCGGCAGAGCCTCCGGCACCCATGGAGGAGGTTTCTACCGGCGGTACGTGGAACCCCATCTGGGGCGGCCCCGACGAGGACATCGCGGGGCGCGTGACGACCGTGGGCTTCCTCTTGTAGGTGTAACCGACAAAATGGTTGTCCTTGTCGCCCCTGCGGACGACCTTCTTCTGCCCCCCGAAGCGAGAGGCGTCCTCCTGAGAGAGAAAAAGATGAAAAAAAATGTTTTTGTTGTTCGCAAGAGAAAAGGAAGGAGGAGGAGGAGGAGGAGGAGGAGGAGGAGGAGGAGGAGGAGGAGGAGGAGGAGGGGAAGGGGGGGGGGTGGGGGGGTTACGAGAAATTTCCCCAACTTGCGGCCGAAAAAGAGGAGGGGAAGGGAGGGTCACGAGAAATTTCAGGAACTAATGATTGAAAAAAGAGAAGAGAGACGGGGGGGGGGGGCGTACTAATTTGTTGCTTGCCTTAGTCATTTGACCATTGACCACATATCCCAGGAGGGGGGGGGGGGGGGTGTACTCATTGTCATGCATGGCCGTAGTCGTATGACCATAAACCTCCGCATCCCTACAATGCCGGGACGGAGCACGTCGGGTTTTCACCGATCAGGCAGGCATTGCTTGCACCAAGCGCGAAGCGCTGTGAGGTGTTGGGCGAGTCACATGAAGGGTGAGCTGCATCCTACTAAGAACCGCTTTAGAGGCGGATTTTCTTGCATATGGACGGCAGCATCAACGAACTGATCTAATTTCTGGTGTGGCTACTTCCAGAGACAGCAATGGGTATACTATGTAACTGCCTCGTGGGTGCCTCACCATATACATACACACTACGTGATACGATCATCCCCCCTGTGCGGAGTAAATGTTGTCCCCGCACAAAAATGATCTAACTTGACCGCCAGTCGTGGCAACCGCAAAAAAAAAAAAAAGAAGAAAACGGTACCCTGGCTGTCCAGCTCACTCAGTGAGCGGCGTGTTTTGCAGCGTCGTCGCCAATCGACGCCAACCCAACCTATACATACCAGGGGGGGGGGGGTGTACTCGTTTGTTGCTTGCTTTAACCATTCGATCATTGACTACGCAGGGGGGGGGGGGGGGGGGATACGACAATTTTTGCAAAGGTACGGTCGAGGACAAATCGATCTCGGACAGTATCCAATGTATAGCTCACGCCCTCCTTTCGCCAAAGACGACGAACGTCGTTTCCTTTCGCCCTCACCTCTTTAAAGTCGTCGAAGTTGGCGGTTATCCTCTTCACGAGCCTCGGCATCGCGGGATCGGTCGCCGCGATACTCTTCACCGTCTCCAGGAGCTCGGACATCTCGTCTCCTCCTTCGGGCGTGTACGGCGCCGGCCCATCGCGCAGCGCTTCCCAATTCTGGAGCACAACAACAACAACAACAACAACAACAACAACAGCAACGGCGGGCGCAAAGAGACAGGCAAAAGCGCGCGGGTGGTTTCGCAGTCGCCACGTTAGGCAGGCGTGCGCCGTGGTCCGAACATGCGCGAAAACCTTCCAGCAGAGGCCGCCGAAGCAGCGGCGTGACGGCAGTTCTGATGCCATGGACTTATGGTAAAATAAAAACCCACTCACCCGTGAGCACACACACACACACACACACTGCTTTACCCCCAAGCGCTTCGTTTTCGAACCAAATCAAGCGAGACCCCGTTCGCTGTGAGAACTCATCATCTACCGGCAGATCGTGCAGAAAGCTACCAAAAAATCAAGGGCACGCCTGCCCCCGAAAAAGATATTTCAGGACACGAGGATTTGTCTCGCGTGTGAAAAAAAAAAACAAGCAACGCAAAAACAATCGGGTCTGCCACGCGTGATATACATATTTAGGTGTGTACGACAACTTACCAGGGAGGCAAACCAAGGGTGTCTCTTGATCTCGTCGACGTTCTGCCTCCCCAAGCGAGACGACGACTCACACACGAAAGACATCATGAAGTCCATGCACTCGGGGCTAAGCCCTTTCACCACTTGGTCGGGGACGTTGAAAAACTGTTTGGGGAGGGGGAGGCGATATTGGGGACGGCGGAACGGGGGGGGGGGGGGGGGGGGGGGGGGGGGGGGGGGGGGGGGGGGGGCACAATTAGCGGCGGAAATTTAAACGGTGAAAGGTACGACAGCTCTTCAGAACAAAAAACAAAACGGCTTATACGCATATGCATGAAGTTTTTTGCTTCTTCTGCTCCCCCATTTATTACTTTCGCCCTTTTTTTCTCTCTCCCCATCCTATTACGGGGGACCATCGTGCATAGGACCTACGGCGCAGACAAAAAACGATATATATATTCGCCTATTTTTACTAACAATATTTGGTCCTATTCACTATGGTCCCCCGTAATAGGTCGCAACTCAGATCCGGGGTCACACAGCAGGCTCTCTCCTCCCCCCTGTCCACTACGCTTTGCGCCTTGCAATAGTACCGTGACAAGATTTGAGCCGTTTTTTCCCTCGTTGACTCGCGTCGAATCACATTGGATCAGACCATAGCACAGGTTTACAGAACACACACCGCACGCGACCGACTTGCAAGGCACAGCTTGCGAAAGGATGTGGATCGACCAAAAATGAAACACAGCACAACTCCACCGCAACAGACTTCAACAGCAACATCAACCACCGCCATCTCAATCACAACAACAAGGAAAACAAAACAAAAAACAAACAGACAACAACCAACAGCGACAGTCGTTAGTAGCCGCCCTTTTGAGGAAATCGCACGCGCACGAAACTACTGCTGTACGAGACCGCTTTCGCAGCCGCGACACCCCCCCTTTGCTTGAGTTGATCCCCCTCAGGGCTGGACTCCCGTTTCGGGGACAACTGACTTGAAACTAAAGCAGGGGCCTCTCTGTAATGCCGGCTAATAATGCCGGTGCCTGATATATTGCCGGTGTCTGAAATAACGCCGGTGAAATCTCTCGGCAGAAATGGAATAAACCAGTGTGGCGGCGTGCGCAATAATGCCGGTTGCTGCTATAGTGCCGGTGTGTTGGCCTGTCCCATAACGGCACTACAATAGAGGGACCGGCAATACTGTAGCATGGTATTATTCTTTCTGTACAGCAGTGCGACACGAGTCGACGAGCGGAAGAAATGGCTCGAGTCTTGCTCGCGAAAAAAAAATGAAAGCACGAATCGGACGTAGTGGCGAGGAGGGGAGAGGGAAGTCTTCCGTGTGGCCCTGGATCTGAGTTTCGGCTACTGGAGAGAGGAAGCAAAGAAGGTCGAACATAACAAAATCGGAAGGAAAAAAAAAGAAGAGAATAACAAAAAAAAAAAAAAAAAAAGGGTCGACAACAAGGGCTTGGCCTCATGGTTTTCGTAACATGCTCGACTTATGGCACTATTACGGGGGACCACAGTATATAGGACCAAATTTTGGTAGTAAAATTACGGAATTATATAGTTTTTTGTGTGTGTACCTTAGGTCCTATTTATTTACTATGGCCCCCCGTACTAGCTGCAATCCCATCAAAATACCTTGGCCAAACTCACCACTGGCGATATCCGTCGCCTAAGAAGACCTGCAGCGCCAAAACATCTGAGTCTTCGTTCGCCCGCGTATAGAGCCGACACCAGCAAAAAAAGCAGCACTTGAAACGGCACCAGACGCAACTCATCACGCGACACCGGGTGTAAAAACAACCCGCGGGGTTAATGCGTCAATACCACAAGCCTCACCTGCTGCCACCGCAGAATTTTTCGACAGGTCATCACCGGGTCATCCGCGTAGAAGGGGGTGTACCCCACCAGACTCTCGTACATAATTACCTGTCGCGAGGAAGAGACAGGGGGAACCACGGGGGGGGGGGGGGGCGTGTCAGCGGGGGTCTGTCCAAAAAACGCCGTCGGCAAAGTGGATGCCACATAATTTTTGGGTCAGCGGTACGCTTGAACCAGCCGGTACAAAACGGACAGCCGACGGGCAATTGCTTCGACCAAGGGTGTCGGCTTTGCCCCCGTGGTCATGATGGACGGGTTTACATGGTTTCGTCGTATTTATAACCCTGTTAGTGCTGCAGCGTACATGCACCAAAATTTGACTATAATTTCAGGTGTTTTGTCCCCGCGACGGGACTGCAGTTCTAGAGGGGTTAAGCTACGCACAGACGGGCAGTTCCTTTCGAAAAAGGGAGCTGTTTTCACCTCGTGATCACGATGGACAGGTTGACACGGGCTTAGGGTCAGGTTTAGGGTTATAGTAATGGATAATGTGCACCAGATTATTCTATTCAATCACACGTTATTTAAACCGAAAGCGTAACAAAACAGAAAATGTGTCGTATTCTACTGACTCACACGATTATCTAAAACTTGTTTGAACTAAAAGCGTAACTAAACAGAAAACGTGTTGTATTGTATTGAAGTATACGCTTATCTAAAACAAAGTTGTACTTAAACATCACATTACATTTACGGTCGCATGGTTATTTGATCTGATATAATGGCATCACCAATATAGGATATGATGGCACATACGCCGAAACACCGAACCCGCCACCCTCGCCCCCTCCAGGCCACAAACGAAAAGCGACTCGAGGTCAAAGCAATCGCCCTGAAAATGTGCCACAAACAGCGAGACACACGCCTCGCGGCACCTAAGCAACATATCTCCCACCCCACTTCACCCCATCCCATCCCATCTCAAATCGTCCCATCCCGTCCCACCCCATCCCCTCGCATTTCGTTCCATCCATCCCATCCCATCCTACCCCACGCCTTCCCATCCCATCCCATCCTATCCCATCCCATTTCGTCTCCTCCCATCCCACCCCATCGCACGGTCTCACCCCCAGTGACCACCAGTCGCACTCGGCCCCGTATCCCTTCTGCGCTAGCACCTCCGGGGCTATGTAGTCTGGCGTTCCCACAGTCGAGAATGCCAATTTTCGATCCTGGAAAACCAAAAATTACAAATCGCGCGGAGTGGGAGAAAAAGGTGGCGTGACACAGGAGGAAAAACCGTATCCCGTGCAGTTGTTGTTGTTGTTGTTGTTCGGTGTTGTACGTTGTAGCTATTCTCATATTTTTAGCCCGCAATAGCCCCTTTGGAACCACGATAGCATAGTATCGACCGTGCACGGGTAGGGTCACCCGCGCCGCACGACTCCCTTGTCATTGTGACCCGGGACACCAAAATCCGTATCGTCCCTCAAAATCCTGAACGTGGCCGTCGCGCGTAAGCGTCACTGCTGTCTATCGTCAACTTCCCCTATCTCCCGAGTCAGGTTTAATGCGCCGCCAAAAACCTAGTGCGTGGTCAAGATGCAGTGGCGACACCATTGCGGGGTGGAAGAAGAAACAAAAGCAAAACAGGAAAAGCGTACACCAGGCACCTGATAAATATTTATCTCGTGAGGAAAACTCGCATTTTTGGTTTTCGTGAGTGGCATCGAAATGCGTTGCGGTGGCCGCACAAAGAGCAGGCAGGCAGGCAGGCAGGCAGGCAGGCGTTGGGGGTGGCAGGGACGAAAACAGCGGTAGAAACGAACCGAAACGAACCGCAGTCCGAGGAACCGTTGCATGCCGCGACGTCGAGCGGAATCACGCAAAAACGGTCAGGCTGTATACCTGGCACACAACCTCTTGGACGACGACGACAGCGACAACAGGGTCAGCACTACTATTACGGGGGACCACAGCAAGTAGGACCTACGGTACACACAAAAATTTGCATATTTACTTATTTTTACTGACAATATTTGGTCCTATTTACCATGGTCCCCCGTAATACCACCATCAACAATGGCGACGACAACAACGACACCAACACCACCACCACCAACATCATCATCACTACACACCGAAACAACTTAACATGGTGCTCTCGACACATCGACTGCCACTCCTCCCCCCCCCCCCCCCCGACATCGCCCACCTTATGGCCCCCCTGCATCCCGGTGCTCCCACGTATGTGGCCCACGGGTTTGGACGGTATCGGTCGCGTGTCTTCTCTCGCGGCAGCCGCGTGCACGTTGAGGTCCGCGGGCTTAACTCCGAAGTACGAGGGGTTGATGTCCACCTGTCCAGCAGAGGCAAGGGAGGACCAGCGTTGGCGGAGGCGCGTGCGTTCGCACCCACCAGAGACACAACCGGATGCATTTATTTGGCGTGGTGTGCTTGTGTTTGTGCTTGTGCTTGTGCTTGTGTTTGATTTTTAGTGCTCGCGTTTTGCGTTCATGTGATGTGATGTGTCGGGTTGTGTTGGGTGTGGAGGATGCTTGGGGTTGCCAAGAGCACGCCTTGGTCGATAGGGGCACAGACAGGAGCGGCCGCGTTGACCCGACGCGCTGTTGAAGGTGAGACGGCCCCCACCCCCACCACCACACCACCCCCACTAACACGACCACCATCACTAGCATCACCACCACACTCACCCCCACGACTACCACTACCGCCACACCCTATCGCCACCACCACCCCCGCCTGAAATACCCCACCTTTTTGGAAAGCCCCAAGTCGGTGAGCTTGAGGTGCCCTTGCCAGTCCAGCAGGATGTTGTCCGGCTTCAAGTCGCGGTGGATGTAACCCAAGCGGTGTACGGTGGCAACGGCAACGATCATCTCCGCCATGTACTGCGGTGTTCGGGAGAGGGGCGTGCGGGGCGGGGGGGGGGGGGGGGCAGAGGGGATGTTGCGCCACCAAGTCGAGCGAAAAAAAATACCTGGTATTATTTTAATATTATACCAGGTATCGAACAATCTTACGCATGTATATATGCACATATATACAGCAAAAAAAAAAAGAACAACTGACAACGAAGTACTGCTGTATTTCGTGTTCATCGTCCGCATACCATACGCGACCAGCACGCTATTATATCAATATCCTTATGTACGACACGATATGAAATGACGCAATACGATACGATGATACGATATGATATTGATGCGTACGCTACAGAATTGATACATTATGATACTGATACGCTTCAGTGTTGACACGATGTGATCGATTGAATCACATTCTGAATACCTGGTGCCCTGGTACACGACACGATGAGATACGATACCATGTATGATACGATACGATATATGATACGAAACGATACGATGCGATGTGATGTCATACTACAGAATACTGCACGATACGATGGTGATACAGCAGTAACACCTGGTACATACACACCTGGTTATACGAGAATATACGACCCCGCACCATGTGATACGATACGATGCGATGTGATATTACATGATACGATACGATAATACTGGTATACGATAATATACCGATACCAACGATACTGCACGAATGGGGCGTCACCATTCCTTACACCGCTCGGCAGCAGGCACGGGATCAACGTCAATGTTACCGTTCCCGCCCGAGCGCCAAAGCTACTGCAAGTACGTGTGTGTTCTCACATCATATAGCTCATTTCCCTGAAATCCTGCCTGTGGTCACGAAACAGGCTGTAACTGCCGCGACTACTATTACGGGGGTCCATAGTTAATAGGACCTACGGTACACATAAAAATCTATATATTTACCTATTTTTACTAACAAAATTTGGTCCCGTTAACTATGGACCCCCGTAATAATACTAGTGCTGTAAAAGCCGCACCTATAATACAGCACCGTAACCACGGCCGTGCGTACGTACGTGAACACAACCACTTTTTGAGTCTGCTCGCCAAACGCCCTTAGCCCCAGCAGGAGCAGAAGCAGTACACCGTTGGTGACGCTCGATTGCTATGGGGACGGTGATTTCTCTTTACTGCAAGCAACGACACTAATCCCTCTGGGACTACGACAGAGCGCTATCAAAACAAAGATGAAATCGGTGTTCTCGAACGTGTATACGTATGATACCAGGCAACCCTTTTCGAGCAAAACTGCAGCCAGTCCCGTTTTGGGGGACAAAACTATTCACGGGGGGGACCAAAGTAAATAGGACCTACGGTACACGCTAAAACCTATATATTTACATATTTTTAGTAACAATATATGGTCCTATTTACTATGGCCCCCCCGCGGAATAATCACACTCCGAGTAGTTTGTCCCCAAAACCGGACTGTAGCCCTACACAAGGGTGAACGAGCGAGTGAGCGCCCACCAGCAGCAGTATGGGTATATAGAGAGAGGATGTGCGGGATCTCCTCACTTGCGGTTGTGAGAGGATGTGCGGGATCTATCTGCGTAGCACAGATCCAACCCAGGAAGCAATGTGCTTCGTAGATCAAGCGGACAATAAGGGTCCCACCCGGCTACACGAGCTAGACATGGAAGATCCGGAATAAATAATCTATCTGCCTTAAAAGATCTAGTATCATGGAGTGAAGATGACCTGTACATGATTTGAAGATGATCTGTGGATGATCTGAAGATGATCTGTGGATGATCTGTAGATGATCTGTGGATGATCTGTGGATGATCTGTAGATGATCTGTAGATGAACTGTAGATTTTCTGTGCAATCCATCGAGAGGCCACCTAGTCTCCTCCGGTGGGTCAATCTGAGATTACCTCTATGTACACAGTAGTTGCAGACC
Organism: Macrocystis pyrifera; assembly: GCA_031763025.1. Classification (NCBI taxonomy): domain Eukaryota; class Phaeophyceae; order Laminariales; family Laminariaceae; genus Macrocystis; species Macrocystis pyrifera. The sequence goes on along the minus strand of JASSKH010000017.1, from coordinate 2,381,109 downwards.
TCCCGGGAGCGTGGTACACGGCACGGAAGCCACCTTCCCACGGTGTGTCTCCACACCCCCAACCTGATGAAAATAGACCACGTATACCTGCTACGTACGTACTGGCGGACGACAGGACTACTACTGCCGTCCCACAACTACTGTTGTACTATCAAAATATTACTATTAATATCATCATATGATAGATTCACATCATACGAATACGCTCTGTTACTACCATTAGATATGCCCAGAAGGTCGCTGAGAGTAACGTCTCTCTCACGAGTTGATCCGGAAAAGAAAAACGCACCACGATCAGAACCCCCCCCCCCCCCCCCCCCTCTGGAAGTGGTCACACCATAAATTAAATCGGTTCATTGATGCTGTCATCGATACGCAAGAATATCCGCCTGAAAAGCGGTTCTAAGTAGGATGCAGCTCACCCTTCATGCGACTCGCCCAACACCTCACGGCGCTTCGCGCTTGGTGCAAGCAATGTCTGCTTGGTCGGTGGAAACCCGACGTGCTCCGTCCCGGCATTGTAGGGATGCAAGGGTCTATGGTCATACGACTACGGCCATGCATGAGATCGAGTACACCTCTCCTATCGAGCACACCCCCTCCCGCGCCCCCGCTCCGCAATCAATTCATTGATGTTGTCATTCACATGATGCAAGTCAAAAGCGGTCTGCAGTGGGATGCAGCTCACCCTTCATGCGACTCGCCCAACATCCTCACGTTCCGCTTCGCGCTTTGGTGCAAGCGAATGGTTGTCTGGTCGGTGAAAACCCGACGCGCTCCGTCCCGGCATTGTAGAGATGCGAGGGTCTATGGGCATACATCACGGCCATGCATGATGATGAGTACACCCTGCCCCCCCCGCCCCCCCCGCCGCCTTTAACAAAACAAAAAACGTCACGAACGAGGGGGTGCCGGATTTTCAGGGGGGGGCATCGCTACGTAGAACTCTCACCTGCTTAGTGGCAGCTTCCGAAAATGTGTCTTCCTTCATGAGGAGGCTCATCAGGTCACCGCCGGGAAGGAACTCCATTATCTGGAAAGAGCACGGAGAAACGGCCGTACCAGGGAATACACGAGAGCGTTTCGATTGGTCAGCAAGTTACGCCGCGTTCCCCCCCCCCCCCCCCCCCCCCCCCCCCCCCCCCCCCCCCCCCCCCCCCCCCCCCCCCCCCCCCCCCCCCCCCCCCCCCCCCCCCCCCCCCCCCCCCCCCCCCCCCCCCCCCCCCCCCCCCCCCCCCCCCCCCCCCCCCCCCCCCCCCCCCCCCCCCCCCCCCCCCCCCCCCCCCCCCCCGTCCCCCCCCTCCCCCAAAACACCTCGGACAAAAAGCATGGTTTTACGTAGAGATATTTCAAGGCAGACGCACTCCCGATTTTGTATTGATCTAGCTCATGTTGCTGGGTGGGGTGCGTAAAAATCTGTACAATCTTTGATAGCACATGTTTCCTGGGTTGGATCTGTTTCTACACAGATCCTGCACAAACTCTCACAACGGCAGGAGAGGGATCTAGATCATCTACTGTGAATAGATAGATAGATAGATAGATAGATAGATAGATAGATCATGATCTGTCTGATCTGTCCGAGTTGCGCTCCGTTTCCACTCCCGGCCCTAGCAATACTCCCATTCGCCACCGCCACGGCAAAAAAAAAAAAAAACGCGCACACACACGCACATTTTGTTTGCTGGAAAAAAAACGGATATTCCGTTCTTAAAAGAGTCGTATACGAGTGGGTATTGCTTGGAGAAGTGCCCCCAATATGGTGATGCTAGCGCTACCGCCAACGCTGACCCTAACGCTAACCCTAACCCTAAACCCTAACGTCAAAGCCAACGCCCACTACGTCTATGTACCGGTACCAGGTGTCACATTTTATACCAGGGGCCTCATACGTAGTCAGTCCATACCCGGATAAACATCTACTGCTCAACAATGTACCATGGTACGTCGGGTGCTGGTATGAATATATAGTCTTCTATTTCTGGATGAAAAATCTACTGCTCTGTCGGGGTGTTCCACATTGTGCGGCATCTCTCCCTCCCTCCCTCCCTCCGTCCCTCCCTCCCGCCCAACCCATCCCAACCCAACCCAACCCCTCACTCACCATGTACAGGTTGATCTCGTCTTGGAAGGAGTACTCCAACCCCACCACCCACGCGTTGTCCGACGCCGCCAGCACGTCTCGCTCGGCCTGCACGTGTCCCACCTGTTCTCCGTCCGCGCAGGTACCAAATGCCACCAACCAACGAAATAAGGAGGCGGGAGGGGGGTCGGGGTCGGGCGGGGGGGGGGGGGGGGGTACTCATGTCATGCATGGCATGACCATAGACCCTCGCATCCCTACACAGACGGGATGGAGCACGTCGGGTTTTTCACCGACCAGACAGACATTGATTGTTGCTTGCAGCAAGTGCGAAAAAAAACATCGCGTGTTGGGCGAGTCGGGTGAAGGGTGAGCTGCAAGAACCTCCAGGGGGGGGAAGGCGGGGGGCGTGCTCACTTTATTGCTTGCCTCAGTCTTTTGACCATAGGTCATGCATCCCACGCGAGACGGAGCACTATTCCTACTCCTAATACAAAGGGTTAACGAGAAAGGGTTTACATGCCACCAACGGAATAAGGAGGCGGGGCGGGAGGGAGGGGGGGGGGGGGGGGGGGGTACTCGATACCGGTGGTAATGGGCAGGCGTGAGGAATAAGGAAAATAATAGGGGTTTACTTATCCCCTCCCTTTTGTCGCTATCTTTAGCACTGGCCATACAGTACAGTACTGCTGCACAGCAGTAAAAAACAGGGCGCTTACAGCAGCACTGACACCGTTTCTTTTTCCAACAGAATCATGGAACCACCCGACAGCACCGATGAAAGAAGCAACACGGTGGTGAATGAACCACGCGCACCTGGTTCTTGACGACCATGGCGTCCTTGGTCATGCTCTTGAGGGCCCACACGATGCCGGTGTCCTTCTTGCGCACAATTCGGACCTGATTGCGGGAGGGTGGTCGCAGGGGGGTACAGGAATCAGACACACGACATCAGCTAAAAACAAAACAGACAACAAAACTAACAGACAGATAGACAGACAGACAGAAAACAAACCATCAAACGAGCAAACAAAGCAGACAGAAACTCCAACAGACTATCCAACAGCCAGCAGAAAATAACTTGATAAAAAACATTTACACGTGGCAGCAACAAAAAACGAACAAAAAATAGCATGATGATACCTCGTAACTGAAAGCAGCAACCGAAAAGAACAGCGAACAACCAACCGCAAAAAACTCCCGAACGAAAAGTAACATGATAACTGATATAGCAGCAACTTGATAGCAGCAACAGAAAACAAAAACAAGAGGAGCAGCAAAAACATGAGGACAAAAAAAACATGATTCGTAGCTGATAGCAGCAACAGCAACAGCAACAGCAGCAACAACAGCATTATTTAGCAGCAACAGAAACGACAGCAACCACAACAACACCTGCACCAGTATCACCGACAACCAAGCGCAAACAGCGCTACAAGGTTAAAAACAATCTCCCACATGAGTACCGGTATACAAGTATGCCAGCGATGAAAACAACCAAATCGTCAAAAAAAAAAGAAGAGGGTTTGCAGCGTACTATTTACGGAGGACCATAGTAAATAGGACCTACGGTACCCACAAAAAGCCTATATATTTCCCTATTTTTACTCAAGATATTAGGTCCTATTTACTATGGTCTCCCGTAATATTAAATACCACCCATATATCCGAGAAACTGGTTGAGGGTCACTACTGCTGCTGTTGTGTACGTACGAGACGACAACTTAAAGCTCCTTTAGTACCGCAGTTTTAATTTGGGGACAAACCACTCTAATTCCAAGTGGTTTGTCTCCAAAACGGGACTGCAGTACCAAAAGTTTAGTACCGCAGTCCCGTTATGCGGACAAATCACTCAAAATCCACAGTTAATAGGACCTATGGTATACACAAAAGCCTATATATTTACTTATTTTTACTAACAATATTTGGTCCTGTTTACTATGGACCCCCGTACTATTAAAACGGTCAACCCTAACCCCGAAGCCAACCATGACCCAACCCACCGTTTAAAGGTCAGCAACAGCAGTCCCCCTGTCTCTCGGACAACAGCAGTGTGGGCCAACCATTCTCTCGAATATCTTGGGAAGCTCTGCTGGAACCCCCCCCCCCGCCCCCCAAAAGCCGGTGAAAAAAAACCCGACGTCTTCCGTGCCGGCATCCCTATCATCAGGGATGCGAGGTTTCATGCGACCACGGCCATCCATGGTATCGAGAACACCAACCCACCCGCAAAGAATCTTACCACATCGAGGCACGACGAAAAAAAAAAGGGGATCTACTGTACGTAGCTGCTGCTGCTGCTGTGTGTACCTTACGTACCACTTTTTTTGGCACCATGGTCAAGGCTCACTGCTGTGCACTTCAAGATACGGGGATGCAACCCTGTAACCGCAGCCCTGACCCAAGCCGACCAACCAGCGTGCCGTGCGAGGATGGATGGGCATTGGGCATCTCGTAAAAAGTGGGTGATCTCTACTCGAGGGCACCTTACCGCTCATTCGACGCGATGGTTGTCACCGAGCACGATACGAGGTGCGTTCAGACTACTGCTACTGCTGCTGTATGAATAAGCCTAACCCCAACCCAACCTATGTACTTTCGTATACAGCAGCAGTAGTATGTCTACAAGGTACCAGAGGTATCAGGTATGCGGTAATACACTCATCTCCGTTTCCTACGTACGCAGCATCGGTGTCGAGCAAGTGGTGAACTCTATCTACTCCGGGACAAAGATACAATCTCAATATACACTCAAGAGACAAATCTCCTATCAATAATACATTCATGAGCACGAAAAATCGTACAGCAGTGACAAAAAAAAACAACTAAATCGCCAAAATAAAACTCTAGTATAGACAAACATTCATCATCTACTTGTATCAATAGAGAGCCGACACAAAAACGATACGAAACGAAACAAACAAAATAACAAAAAAAAACACGACTCGAAACTGGTGTTGGATATCCAATGGAAAGTTTCTATGTATCGGAGTATCGAACTTTCGATTTTCACTTTCACGTTCCAGCTTAACTCGTAGGAGGTTTTATCCTCAGCGATCTTCTGGACAAGCCGTGGTCACCGGGTGTCGTCCCTTCTCCCCCCCGGAACGTGCCTTCATTTTTCGTCGCGCACACTGATAGGGTTCAATATTCCCACTGCTCCTCGATTTTCATCGAAGTTTGCTAACTTACGCTCTCGCGCGATCCGCTGATCAATTTTCATGCAAGTAAAAGTCCTTGCGAGAACGTGTGCACTCGGTGAGACTCGAACCCACGAAATTGATCTTAATAGCCACGCGGACCACCTACCATGCCACCGGGGACGCCGGCACATCTATCGCACCGAACGTTTTTTGCTCTTCATCCCCTGGTAAGCTGACACTGAACGAAGCTCCGATGTGTCAAAAAACATCGAAAAAATTGTATCGAATAATTTCTCGGTTTATCGGTATTGCATGGATGAAGCTTTCTCGTTCATCGTTATCGTATCGAACCCGATTCTCGATGAAATAATATTCAACACTGAATTAAATATGGTTTTACGGGGGACCATCATCCGGCGTCCCCGGGTGGCTTGGTAGGAGGCCCGCGTGCCTATCAAGATCAATTTCGTGGGTTCAAATCTCACCGAGTGCACGCTCGTAGGGACTTTTTCTTGCGTAAAAAATTGATAAGCGGAAAGCGCGAGAGCGTGAGTTAGCTACATCCGATGAAAATCGACGAGCATTGGGAATGCTGAACCCTATGCGCGATAAAAATGAAGGCACGTACCGGGGGGAAGAAGGGACGACACCTGTGACCACGGCTTGTCCAGAAGATCGTCGAGGGTAAAACCTCCTACGAATGGGCTGGAAAGTAAAAATGCTGATGAAAAAAAAAAAAAGAAAAAAAAAAGAAGTAAATAGGACCAAATATTGCTAGTAAAAATAGGTAAATATATAGGTTTTTATGTATACCATAGGTCCTATTAACTATGGACCCTCGTAACAGTACAAAACGAAACGAAACGAACCGAACCGAACGAAAGAACGATCCGACTCGACCCGGCGAGATCCGAACCTCACCGAATGTCAACCCTCATAGGACTGCAGTCCCGTTTTGGGGACAAACTACTTGGAATTGGAGTGGATTGTCTCCAAAACGGGACACGGGTTCTAAAAGGGACCGAACCGACCCGAACCGAAACAAAACCAATCACCAGGGATGGAATATACCAAACATTAAAAAAACTACACTCGTACGTATTGTGTCATAATATATCAATCACAAAAGCATCTGGCATGGCACTCACTGCTATGATACCAGTAAAAAAGAAAATTTACCACCAGGCATAATGAATACCAGGTGCCTGGTAGCTATTGATAGTAGACGCATCAATTAGCCACAAAACAAACCACCCCATGACTAGAAACGCCTCTGGCATTTACTTACTATTACGGGGGGGGGCATAGTAAATAGGACCAAATTGTTGGTAACAACAGGTAAACACCTGGTACATAGTTTTTTGTGTGTACCGCAGGTCTTATTTACTATGGTCCCCCGATATACTGTACTATTAAAACCGTTCACTACAGTCCGTGATGGTAGAAGCATAAATTAGCATGATGTACAACAGCAGTATCATTTGACATCACGTCATGTACCACTCTGTTTCTAAATGTAAGGACCTTTTGTATACTAATATTCAATCAATACTGCCGTTATAATCAGAAACGGAGTGGTAGTGAACACCGGGTACCGGTACAATTTAGGATCATACCTCGCCGAAAGCCCCTCTCCCGATGATCGCCAGGGAGTTGAAGTCGTCCGTGCTCAGCCGTTTCCTCGTCTCGCGCATGGTTTGAGCCTCCATTCGCCCCAGCTCCTCTCGGTAGGCCTTTTTCTGCTCGTCGGTCAGGCTCATCTGTTGCCGAACCGACACGCCCACGGCCAGAGGGAACACGCGAACCAAAGAAAATCACGCCATAGAATAGCATCGCATAGCATAGCACATCATCGCACAGCATAGCATAGCATAGCATAGCGTACCACAGCACAGCATGCCAGGGCAGACCAGGCGTTGGGGGTGGAGAAGGACAAGGGGAGCAACGCGCAGGAAAGAGAAGACGGGCACGCAGAAACACAGGATGAACAACCACCATGACAAAGAGCAAAGAAAGCCAAAACGGAGAAGAAGAAAAGGACGAAGAAAAACAAAAACAAGCACAACACGAAGAAAACGAGACAGAGAACAAGAACAGGACGAAGAACAAGCAGAAGAACAGGACGAAGAACAAGAACAAGAACAAGAACAGGACGAAGAACAAGCACAACACAAGGACGAAATACAAGCACGAGAACAAGGTCAGGACGGAGACCAAGAACACTAAGAGCCCGAGAAGCGCCAGCGGTAGTTGTTGTTGTTGTTTTTTCCGACGGAGGAGGTGGTTATGTAAAAGCCTACAACACCTGCGAAAAAGTATCCATGTACCAGGTACCAGGGTATGCACCTCGTACAATGTATAACCTTGCCCCCTGCAGATCGTGACCGCTCCTCTCGAAACAAAGACGTAAACAGCAGTCGACTTAAATGTGTATTCATTCAATGTTCATCAAATATCTGCCGTTGAGGTCATGCTTTGCAAGATGCCACCTACTAAGCATCTTCGTATATAGACGAGCCGCGACTATTCTCGAACAACGAGGGTTTCGACAAAAATATGGTTGAAAAAGGCTTTGACTTTCAACCCTTTGACCCTAACCCCTGCCGCCGGAGAAATTTCTCAGAACGAAACTGAGAACTTTCTCGGAATGAAGATGGTTGGTATGATGAGGGGTTTGTGTGGACTACCAACCGTTTTGTCGAAGCTCGGCATACACACGAATATCAACACTGATGGGGCGGATTGAGATTTATTTGACGCTATGGTTGAGGGTCGCTGCGTATATGACACGAATATATAACTACAGCGGCAGACGACAGCAAGTTAAGAATCTCGGATGTTGGCTAGTAAGGCTCGCGGCTTATTGTGATGTCAATGTTGAGCATATTCTTGGCGGGCTCTTAAAAGGCTACCTTGTATCATGTATCGGTAGGATTTTGAGTGGCGCTCCTCGCTGCCAAGCACAAATGCTCATACCAAGTATGTACAGTAGTATCTGTAAATTTTTCAATGGAAGAATAGGTCGGCCTAAAATTCTTGACACACCAAATTCTTGGAACACATGTCGCCTATATACCTATATACGTGCTGCAACCCTGTAAGCCCAACCCAGACAACCATTGTATACATGTAGGGTTAGTTCCTCTCTTACGCACAGTGAGTGACAACCATAATCTCGAAAAAGAGGGTAATATCTACTGCTGCTGATTGCTATACTATATTGCACCTGACTCGACGCCGATAATGATGCGTATAACTCTGGTCGGGAATATATTCAGCGGAAGTTTCTGGGAAATTTACCTGGGACATCTGTTCCTCGAGTTTTTTTTTCTCCTCTTCTCCATCTCGTCCGTCTCCTCCTTCTGCCGGCTGTATTTCTGCTTCAGCATCTCTTTCAGCCTCTCCGCCTGCCCATCAGTCAAGTCAGGTCGGTCAGTCAATCGGTAGGTTATTCGCGTCAAGTCAGTTACAGAGATAGTCGAGTCCGTGAACTTGAGTCGAGAGAGAGAGGGAGAGAGAGTGGGGGCACGGCGGTAGTCGAGTCAGTCACTATGAAGATCAACATAGTCGGGGCCATGGCAGTTACTACGAGGGGGCTCGCAAAGAAGTCAGAACCCACGGACCCCCAAAAAGCATACCACTCTGTCCCGAAATATAAGGACCGTTTTTACTTGATTTTACTATGACATCGGTCCTTATGAATCGAGACAGAGTGCTAAATTCCCGGTATGTTTTACACACCCTATTTCGTCCAGACCACTATTAATACGTTTCCCTCGTAATACCGTACGATAACACTATCACACTAGGGTGATAAGATAGCACACCCCCTGGGACGATTTTCCCAAAGCTGGGTTTCTCTACAACAGTAGTACTGAGTACGACAGAGCGATACGTCTATTATAATGTGTAGAGATGCAACCCTCTCGACGAAATCTTTCCAAAGTCACCATTACTACTCGTATTTTAGTTGTGTGTGCCCCCCACGTTAAGGAGGAAACTGGGTATGAAATTCGTCCCAGGGGGTGTGTCATCTTATCACCCTGGTGTGATACGGTATTAATAGTCGCATAACAGGAATTCAGTCCCGTGTTTCGAGTTGATCGAGTTGTAAGTCCAGCTAGCCGGTGGAGATACTGCTGTAGTCGCGTCAGTCAACGGGGATCGTCAGTCCGCCGAGTTCAGTCAAATCGGAGGAGTTTAGTCGAGTCGATGAAGTTCGGCGGGTCACAGGACTTGAAACCCCGTTTGGAACCCCCCCCCCCCCGGGAAATAGCGTATATAGCGCCAAAATCAACGATAACTTGGACAGCATAACATAGTGTCAGCCGTCTACGAGCACAGCGTGGGGGGGCCCAGCAGTACGGGATACGGGTGGGATAATGTTGCTTGCGCCCGTGCCGTACTGCTACAGCGACTCCTTTGAACCATTGTAAATCGGACACCATGTTGGAGAATATCATCCTCCAATCACGCAATCAGTGGCCGTCGCTGTTATCGTCACCTTGTTTTATGGTCACTATCCCCCTCTCCAGTCCCGACCGGGATATTAGTCGAGTTACTGTAGTGGAATTAACCCGTTTGGGATCCATGTAAAACGGCAAGAACCAAAAAAAAAAACCAGCTGTGCTCGGGTCGGGTCAAACCTCGAGGGCCAGGTCGAGTCGGGTCGGGGCAAGGGTGGCTCGACCCGGCCCGCGAGAGTTCGAAAAACTTTCCTGCCCCGACCCGACCCGTGACATTTCAAAAACTTATCGTACAGCTCCCGTTTGAACAGATTGCAGCATGCCCATGCAAGTCGGATCCGTCGTGTGATCTCTGGCATAATGTCAGCGCTTGCGACGACAAGACCGCCTAGGCGCAAGAACTGCATCGTCTGTCTATACCTCTGTCCCGCTGCTTCGATGACGAGCGGTGAAGTCTAGGGTGCCAGGTGCGGTGTGCGTAGCAGAGCATGGTCTCCGTTGTCTTTTCGAAAACAGTCAGTGAGGCCTGCAGCTTCCAAAACGGTCACAGCAGTGGCGGGCATCATCTTCCCGAGGCCCTCCGCCCACTCAGGCACTACTGTGCCTGCATCGTTCGCCTACAATACCCCATACTGCCCTCCGTACGCATGTCACTACCACCGTACCAGAGTATATCAATAATGCTGGTGTAACGGGAAACCGTTGGAAAAAAAAACATTTCCGGTACGAGAGCGAACAGCGAACAAAAAAACACATGAAGATGGTCTCGTCATCGCCACAACATCCGTTTATTTCTTCTTCCTTTCGTGCAATTGTTTATCCGCTCTTTTCCGTGTGCGCTTCCGCGTTCATGCCCGCGAACAACTCTGAATGTTGTCCGGGCGCCCAGCAGGGGGGGTACCCGGGTACCCGCACTACCCGGGTATGTGCGCCTGAAGAAACGGGTACCCGGCCAGGGGTACCGGTAATATACCTGAAAAAGTCCGGGTATATACCGGTTTGCAACGAGCGCGCCCCACGGGGTACAACTCTATTACGGGGGACCATAGTAAATACGACTAAATATTGTTAGAAAAAATAGGTAAATATCTAGGGTTTTGTCCGTACCGTAGGTCCTACTTACTATGGTCCCCCGTAATGGTATGCACGATCCGACGCGAGTCGACCAGGCGAGAAAATGCTGAAATCTTCTCGCCAAAACAATGAAGGCGCGTACCATAGAGAGGGGGGGTGTGCTCATTGTCATGTATGGCCGTAATCGTATGACCATAGACCCTCGCATCCCTACAATGGTCCGGGACGGAGCACGTCGGGTTTTCACCGACCAGGCATTGCAGAGAGGGGGGCGGGGGAGAAGAAGCGGCGGAAGAAGAGCCGGGTGTGAAAACAATCACGATTTTAGAGCCGTTGTTGATCTACTCTGGTGTGATAGTGTGTTCTGTTTTTTGCACAGACATGCAACAGATCTGGGACATGGGTAACGGTAACACAAAGGTAACTGGAGTTGCGGGTGGGCAACGGCATTTCTGGCGGTAACACGAAGAGGCGCAGAGTCCCTTGTGCGAAAACGCCTTCGTATAGGTACGTTCGACATCCTCTCGAAGCGCACATTCCACATTTGTCACGTATAATTTTGTGGTAAAACAGCGGTAACAACATACGTGTGAGTTTTCCTCGTGTTACCGGTAACCTTTCTCGCAAATTTGGGGTACCTGCATCGTACATCCCAACTGCTACCTACTCATTGTAGACTCGATTCCTCGACGCTCTGTAGTTCTTCTCGGCGGGTGTTGTACGTGTTCTTTGGCTCGTTCTGTGTTGTCTGCCACGTCCGCTATCCCCTACGGGGGGGGGCACGACACTTTTTTTCTTTCGGTTTGCTTTTTTTTTCGTCTCTTTTGTTTTCTCTCATTTTATAGAATTTGTTTGTCGTGCCTGTCGTATCGAGTACGATTGCATGACATTGCATTAATTGTCTACTCTGCATACTGCATACCAGGTAACGGCTTAGTAGTGCACAGGCAGTATTAATAGTGTCTCTTGATATGGCGCAGTTTTGTGACCACAGAGTTTGTGTCTTTCGAGGATTGAAGAGTCGGCACGGACACTGGTTGTGCCGGATGTCGACGGGTGGAAAGAATTATTTTATGTGACACAACACGCAACACTCAGAAGTACCCGGAGGCCAGAGGTACAAACTATACCTGGTACTCTGCAATACGTATGTATGTATCGCACTGCTGCTTAAAACGTACATGGTTGCGGTTGTTGTTGTTGCTGTTGTTGTTGGCCTTGATGTTACCGTTGATGTTTTCGTTGTTCGTGTATTGCCGTTGTGTCGGTGTCGTTTTCGTTGATATATGATTTTGTTGATAGTATTTGGGGTTGTTGCTGTTGCTTTTGTGCTCGCCAAAACTTATTTCAAGTCCATGGTCGCACTTGTATGTCCTACATAGATGCGAAATGCAACCAGCAAGTATGAACTTACCCTCTTGCAAATTCAAGTACTGCTTGTGTAACAGGTATACTCGTAGCAATACTTCCTCCAATTCACACCATTATCTTGATTCGTGATGCCTTCATCAACATTGTTCATCGCCGTTGAGAAAATATGTCGGTTGACAACATCCAGTTTTGGCCCCTCAACGGCTCCTTAGAGACATAACATACTATTTCATATTTTTAGAGCCGGGAGTTTCTTGGCGGCTGGCCGTCAAAGACCCGTCAAGGACTCGTTGAGACCTGATTTGACTTCATATATACTATTTTTAGTCTGGGGAGTCCCGTGACGGCTGTCCCGGCAAGGGCGCAAAAAAAATGCCGTCAAGCTCCTTACTCCGTGGTTGACTCCGTGAGGCAATTTCGGTGGTTGATGGGCAAGGTATACCGGTACTGGTATGTACTATATATGTACTCGACGCAAGTCGACAAGGGAAGAAAGCGCTCATCGAGTCTCCAAGAGTCTTCTCGCGATAAAAATACACGGTACGAGCCGTAGTCGGGAGGGGGGAGGAGGAGCCTGCCATGTCGTATGCGACCCCGGATCTGAGTTACGACCAGGAGGGGGAGAGAAAAGAAGGGCGAAAATACTTAAACGAGATGAAAAAAAACAAAACTATTACGGAGGACTATGGTAAATAGGACCAAATATTGAATATTGTTACACAAGTGGTACAAATACAGTAGGTACATATATAGGTTTTTATGTATACCATAGGTCATATTAACTATGGTCCCCCGTAATACGTTTTTCATGCCCTATAATATGTGCCTCCCCCACTCTCAGTACTCAGTACTCGCAGTATTTAGACATTCAGTACTGCTCATACTCCCCGTACTCGCAGCATTTCGGTCGCCAGTACCGTAATTCGTGAGGACGCACAGCAGTACGAAATGTACATTTTACTCCGAGTACGTATACTCTGGGAGTATGAAGTATGTATATCGGTGCAGACACAAAAAAACCCGTCACAACGAGCATATATATACCAGCCAGTATTCCCCAGTATATTGCCAGTCCCGATAGTACGCTATGCCTGAAGACCCGCTGTTGCTGCTGCCGTACTCAGGGGCAACGCCTACTTGAAACCCGCGGGTTGTTTTTCAGAACCAAAAACCAGTATTAATAGTGGCCGACATACGTACCCATATCGGGAAAACTTTAGTACCGCAGTCCCGATGTGGTTTGTCCCCGAATCGGGACTGCGGTACTAAAAGGGTTAAGGGTCGATCTTAACGAGGAGTGTTTTTCATTTTTTTTCGGTATTTTCCCGGCATTGCGGGAATACCGAAATTTCGGCAAAAACCGAAAAAAAAAAAAATGAAATTTTCGGGAAAGTACCGACAAAACATGAAAAGCACAAGATACCGAAAAAAAAAAATGAAATTTTCGGGAAAATACCGAAAAAAAATGAAAAACACTCCTCGTAAAAGATCGCGACCCCTTATCCGTCCCGTTGCTCAAAATTTCAATTTGAGGTGAAAACACACAAAAGCGTGTCCAAACGTCCAAAAATCGTAAAAGACGAAATAAACGTTGACAGCAGTCGTCACATTACCGCCAGCAAGCGGGGGGACAGAGTGAGGAGACAATGAGCGGGACGAAAGCGGCGGGCGATGACAACACACCGCCTGGCGTGGACACACTCCACCTGGCGCGGACCCGCAGTAGGGCAGGAGAAACGGCGAGAGGTGCAGGTAGGACAGAGATGCCACCGACGAGACCCCACCAGCAGCCGTCTCCCGCAGACTCCAACGAACCTTGCGACTGCTTGCTGTGCCCCGTGCGCTTGAATCGTCATGACCTATTCTGTGTTACGTGCTCGTACTTCCGTCAGTCTCAGGCGTTCTATCGGCCCGGCAAGCTAGCGCAAAATGCCCTCCTCAACTACAGCAGAGGGTGCTGCGGCCGTCGCGCTCGGCGATAGGAATACCATGAAGGCATCACGAACCGAGCATCTGACCGCCAAAGCAGGAACACTTTTTTCATGTTGCAGTCTGTCTGGAGTGAGTGCACAACACCAGCTATGTACCTGGTATGGTACTACAAGAAGAGTGTACGTACATCGTACCGATACGTGTTTGTACGGACTACTCATACTGCCGTACAGACCGCACTCCTTGCACAGACAGAAATACGTATGTAAGGGGTGATGCTGACCTGCTGGTTGTTGTGGTTGTTGTCCTTACATTAACTCATCGCCACAATCTCACAATACTGATACTACAATTAATATGCAGTCCATGGTCGCAGGTACGAAAAACACCGCCAAGGTAACAAACAACCGTAACAGCCTTCGACATGCATGAGGTCGACAACCAACAACCTTTGTTGTGTTTTTTATACCTCAAATTGAAATTCTCGAGCAAGGGGACGGATAAGGTATGTTTCCTGGGTATTTGTATCGAGGCCACTATTAATACCGGTTTTAGGTTCTAAAAACAACCCGCGGCTTCCAAATACACGTAGGCGCTCCCTGTGTACTCAGGAATACACTGCTGCTGGACCGCCTTCGTGAAACTTTTCAACGCGACAAATATTCACTTTTCTCAGCCCTCCATCTGTCCTTGTTGGAACATTATAATGAAATGTACAATATACATACGTATCGTCCACTCGCATCATATACCTGGTACAACAGGCACAAAATATATGTAAATAGGCAAATCTGCATCTACGGCTCCACCGACCAGTACAGCATTGCCGGTCGCTGATCGGGCAGCTGCTGTCAGCTGTCAGCATCGTTCGGGACCCCCACGTTCGTCCCCATTTTCGTGCACCCACGATTGATTTAATGTTGTTCGCTCGCTGTGGCCGTCTGGTGGAAACCCTCGATTTTGGTGTGTGTGAATATCAGGTCGCGTGGGATCAGGGTGCCTTGGTGGGCCGTGCTCGGGAGCAAATTTTATACCGAGGGTCAAATAGTAGGGCTCAGGTCCGGGTGGGATCAGGGTGCCAAGCGGGATCATCAGGGTGTACATCAAAAGTCGTGGGTGCACTAAAAACGGGCCACCCCACTTACTACAGGTAGTTGGGTTGGTTTGTCCCGGACATTTTGCTGCTGCTGCTGCTGCTGCTGCTGCTGTACCCAAAAGGCTCGGAATAGTTGTTCGGGTTGCCGCCCCATCAAACATCTACGAGTCCTATCAATAATCAATACCAGATACACACGAAGATACACTGTACTTGAGAAGAGCCGTAAGAACTGCTGCTGCTGCTGCTGCTGCTGCTGTAAAAGTACGTTTGCACTTTATTGCATACCAGGTATATATACGCGTACGTATATGTCGTCATCTCAACACACTATTAATACGTACACAGCACAGGTAAGGGTCCAGGAGCAGCAGCAGTAGATGTACCTGGCAGTATTCTTACCGTTGAAAATTGATGTCCATACGCGTAAGGAGGAAAGATTGTCTCGCACAGGTGAAGACAGCACGTTCGCCTCTCCATGGGGACGACAATTTTCACTTCCCCTTGGCTTGCCTTGACGGACGCCAAGATACTACTGCAAGTACGGACGCCAAGATACTACTACAAGTACGTTCAAGCGCGAAACACTTGCCCTACACCCTGGGAGGGTGAACGTTTTCCCTTTGACAGACATGTCCCCTGGCGTACATGCTAAAAAGGAGGCGCACCCTACTGGCCATTAAACGTTGTGACTGGTCTCTACAACTTACTTGCATTGATTGATGGCCTGGTTTTCAGCGGGTATATATATACTGGTGTGTAGTACCACTCTGTATCGAAGTATAAGCACCATTTGCATATAATATTAATATACAAACGATGAGTATCTAAGGGACACGATGATGGTACTAGCTGTAGTACTTCTGGGGTTGGGATAGCGAGAGTGTGAGGGTTGAAATGATCAAATACTACCACCTCCGCTGGTTTCTCTCTTATTTATCCCGGCAACATCAAAAGACGGCTACGTGGAGAAAGAGCGAGAGAGAGAAATGCAGCCGGCTACGTAAACTAGTGATCAGTAGAGTTTACCACTGATTCGAGATTTGATCTGATTGGCTCACGGTCAGCGTTAGGGTTGGTCTGATTGGCCTAAGATTTGGAGGGTTAGTTCTATTTCGTATCGTTGCGTGTTGCCAGCAGATAATTGTCGAATACATGGTAAACTCCTCTCCTAGTATTACAAAATGGTCGGGGCGGACGAAACCACGATTTGGGTCCGAAGTTATTCAGGGGTTTCCACTCGTTCCCAGGGTGGTACTCGTGATTTCTTCGGGGTAGGGGATTCTGTCAAGGGATAGCGTTGAAACTATCAAATAGCCCTGTCGGTTGTTCCCTTCATCCTCTCGCACATAAAGCAGAGTGATGGAGAGACAGAGAAGTGCCGCCGCATATGAGTCTAGTAAAATGTCCCGCGTGGACGAAAACACGACTTGCTTCCGATGTTTTTCAGGGGTGTTCCACTGGTTTCCAGGATGGTAGTGTCTTTGAGGTTGGGGATGGTGTTAGGGTTAGGATTGGAAGGGTCCAATAACGCCTTCACGCACACCAGAGAGAGCGAACGAGAGAGAGAGAGAAACGCTACCGCATGCGGAATGACCCGGGCGGACGAAATCGCGATTAGCGTCCGGCGTCATTCAGGGATGTTCCACTCGTTTGCCATCTTCGGGGTTGGAGTTGGTTTTGCGTCCGACGTCATTCAGGGGTGTTCCACTGTTGTCCAGGATGGCACCATCTTCGGGGTTGGGGTTGGGTTTATAGGGGTTTCCACTGGGGATGGTGTTAGGGTTAAACTTGGAAATATCAAGTACAATAACGCCTTCTCGCACCAGAGAGAGCGAGCGAGCGAGAGAAACGCTGCCGGACAGAATGGCCTGGGCTGACGAAACCACGAATATTGCGTACTTTCATTTTCAAGGGTTTCAACTGGATTCTAGGGTGGCATCAATATGTACCTCGGGTTGGCGATGGTGTTACAGTATGGTTTGGATTGGAATCATCAAACAACGCCTTAATATCGTCCGCCCGGTTGATTACGCCGCGCGGGGAGAGAGAGAAGAGAAGCACCGCAGCAGAGAGAGGCAGGCTCGGGACTCCGGATCTTACATTGCAGCAGTATGATTCGTAACGACAGGCTGGATACTGCCGCGAATATTTCAATACTTCCCTCCCGAATAGCTTGGAGCCTCTGCCATGTGGCGTGCTATTACAGAAGCATTTACCTTGCACAATACTTACAAGTGATACGTACAGCAGTAGACAGCGCAATATATTACGCCAACATACTGGTGGGAAGGCTACAGCAGCAGTATACCCGTGGTAGCTGTTGACGGCGATGTGAGACTACAACAAGCAACAACAACATCAATGAACGCAAGAAACAAACAGGATCAACATCATCAGGATCACAGGATCACAGAAGAGTTTCGGAAGGGGGATCTCACCTTCCGACAGGCCAGGCCTTCTCCCACATGCATATGGGTCCAATGGGTCGATTCAATACCGCTGTTTCACTTCTCATAAAATGATACATGAAGAATATTGCTGCTGCCGCTTCTACTAATAATACTATTTCTTCTGCCGCTGCCGTACAGCAGTATTTCAAATCATCACTGGTTTACTACGGAGAGCAGCAGCAGTACTGCCGTTTAGTTTCGGCTCCGACGTGCTCCCGTCTTTCTACACGACTGCACGATGATTGGTCTATTGATATTGATAGTCGTTGCCTGCCAAGGGCTACGCTGACGGGTTTGAGACTCATGGAACGTGTCACGCTACTCCTACTTGTACTCTCTATAACAACAACGACGTCGTTATCTCGTGAACTTCTCTCTCTAATCTCTCACTTTTGGCAGCCACGAATACCGGGTTTCTGTTTTTTCTGTTCTTTTCTTCCGAATTGTTTTTCTTTCGATTCGATTCGTCGTTTCTTTCGTTTTCTCTTTCATGGAATCTGTCTGTCGTGCCTGTCGTGTCCAAGTAAGATGGGCATGCCAATGCAAAGTACAAGCAGTAATATCTCTACTGCTGCTGTGGCGTAGTTTTGTCACCACAGAGCTTGTGCGTATATATCGTGACGAATCTCTACTATTAATAATAGGATTGAAGAATCGGCACGGACACTGGTTGTGCTGTTTGTCGACGAGTAGAAAGAGCGGTTCAAAAAAACACGCACACACGTAACGCTATACGACCAGGTATACATTGGAGATAGGTGAGGATAGCGAGAGAGGAATGGGGATTGCTTTGCCACCAAGGAGATACACTGGAACGACTAAATGAAGGAGGGGGGCACGAACTCTACATGACCCCTCAACATGTTCATGTTTTATATCTCCAAGGGTCTCGTGTCTCGGGGGTCACCGAGGTGAGGTGGAGGGGCAATGGTACAACTCGTACTATTAATACTGTAGACCGCGGTTTTGACTCCCTGAATGACCGCCTCAACACTGAAACTACAATATATGTAGGCCAAAAGAGTACTGCTGTGAGTCGGCACGAATACCGTCACCAACTAACGACTAGTCGACCAACTAGTTAGTCGTTTCCCGGAGGTGCCAATTATCCGACGTACCAGGTATTGGGTTTCCATTCGTGTAGGACGGACTCTTGAATGCGGGGTAATTTTTTCTGTGTTTGGTGGGCCCTCCTCGGCCGGGGAGGACTGATTTGGCTCGCTTTTCTCCCCTGGCATAAGTCGGCAAGTTTGCTGGCCACCAGCTCGATTCGCCAGCCGACTTGCCGACTACAAGTCAGCATAGTTGGCTCACGGCACCTGCCGATTATTAGTCGGTACACTCGTGAAATCCTGTGGACTCACAGCTTTAGAAAAGCGGCTTTGGCGCACCCAAAATGACCCGTCTCCAACGTAGTACATTTATCTTTGGTAGCGGGGGCGGGGGGCGCGAAAACTCCAAATGCTCGGAGGAAGAAAGAGTGAAAAGCACCGCCTGCTTCCAAGTGACGGTTTACCGGCTGCATTCTGCACTTCTTCTCTCTTCCTCTCCTTTTCGGATTTATTGTTTATTGGCTTCGCCCTTCTTTTCTCTTTCCTTCCTATATACAGCAGTAGGAATGATATCAAGTAGTCGTAGCTCATATGCGGAGTCACACAGCAGGATCTCCTAACCCCCTCTCCAGTGCGGTTCGTGCCTTCCTCTATTTTTGTTGCATCACCAGAAGACGGTAGCCCTTTCTTCCCTCGTCTCCCGACGAACTACGCCTTTGCCCACGCCATGGGTTCTCACCAGTTGACTCCTCTATATTTTTGCAAACAAATTCAATTTGTCAAAGCCGTGAGATTCGGACTCACGAATCTGCATGAAATACTGTTATTACGGGGGACCATAGAAATTGGAACAAATTTTGTTAGTAAAAAGTAAGGAAATATACAGGTTTTCGTGTGTACGTTAGGTGCTACCTGGTATTTACTATGGTCCTCCCTAATACTTAGTACTCGTGATAGTACGTCGCCTCGGTTTCGAGGGTAGCCACTACTTAGACTACTACCACGGCAACCTACGCTCAGAAAATACTAAATTTTGGCTATAATAAAAGACAAAATGCAAGCAGTCGTGATGCCTCGTAGTGGGCTGCCGAGAGCGGCGACAAGCGGAGCGGGGGGGCAGCCGTACTGATACAGCTGTCGACCAATGCAGAAACGAAATGATAGATCGGGTGGCTAGGTATCGGTTCGATTAGCCCTTGAATTAGAGCAGATTAGGCACTGTTATTGCTGAGTTGGTCAATGGGGGGGGGCGCGACAGCGGCAGCACGGGCACTTGACACCGCTATTGACGAGAGTAGGAAGAAGACGGCAGAGAGTGTGTCTAGGTCGCCGAATCGGTTTTCTAGCAGAGACAGGCAGCCATGATACTGCCACCGCCTGGAGTACGATTTTTCTCTCTTCTTTTTTCCCTTGTCTTTTCCTTCTCGCATTCTTGCCTTGTCTCTCCCTTTGTTTCCTTTCCCTGTTCCCCCCGCCGTCCTTATTATGCCGGAATCTTCCTCTCCGTCGTGTTGCTTCGTCCGTGCAGCAATCTGCCCTCTGAGTAGGCATGCTTTCCTTCAATTAATAGCACCATTTCTGATATCCTTGCGTCATTTGTATTCTGCTTCATTTCACATTTTTTTCAATTGCATTTTTGTTTTTATTTCCAGATCTTGCTTGTGTTCGTGTCTTCTCGTACTCGGTACGCTGGCATTTATTTCACTTGTTTTACCCATGAATTTGCGATCATTTCTTTTTCGCTTTTGGGCTTTCTCTGTCTCTCAGCAGTCTGTCACCACAAAATTAGTACCAGTATCTCTCTAGGATAAGGAATCAGGACGTGACACTGGGTTTACTGATGTGAAGCTGGGTACATACATAGAGAGGACGATTTCATGTGAAAACAACACACACCTCGTATACATGCACCTCGTGTGCGTAATACCAGGTATACCTAGACTCTGTACGCACCAAGTACTGCATTCTGCTGCACCGTCAGGAAGCGAGTCATTGGACCCCCCTATTACGGTGGACCATAGTAAATAGGACCAAATATTGTGAGTAAAAATAGCGAAATTTATAGGTTCTTGTGTGTGCCGTAGGTCCCATTTAATAAGGTCCCCCGTCATAGACCTATTTCCAAAGCTCGATTGCTCCACAACCAAGAGGCTGCGAAGCCTACCGACTCGTCACAGGAAACCTCTGAACGAGGTCTTTCCAAAGCCACCAACCACCTTCTGCATTGCCTCCCGGTTGTGGAGCAATCGAGCTTTCAAAATCGGTCTATTAATTTAAAATGAAGCTCGAGCCTTTTCTTCTTGGTTTTCCGAGGAAAAAAAAAAAAAACTCTCACGGGGTGCGATGACTCGCATCCTTACGGCAATACGTGTGTGTACAGCAATGCGATACGTACGTACTGGTACTCTGTTGGATGTGATGTACTGCTGTACTGCTGTATTTTTATACGGAAAACAAGTGTGTGCCGTCGTAGCAAGACCCTATTTGCTCTACTGATGTACCAGGTATCAATACTGATACTGCTCTACGAATGAATGGAGGAAAGGAAGGGAGAGAGGAACAGCAAGCAGGGCCAGCAGAACAGCCCGACACATTCACTACTGCTGTCATGTTTTCAAATCACCAATGCATCGTTATTCGTGCATACCGCTGCACAAGATACTCGGTTTCTTTGGCGACTTGCACAGCAGCGTACCGCATGTAGCTGATACGTACGTGCGGGGACCTCACTTTCTATGTTTGTCCCAGGTGTAGCTGTGCTTCAATTATCGTGTGTGTATTATCAGTTATTCGTTGCTTACTCGTACGAGTATTTCTAATTTTCCCCGAGGTATTCTTCCACTCCAGAGTTAGTGGAGCCTGTTCTCCGACCACGGACTGTTGTAGCATGTGGCGATGAGTTAATTAATGTGAGAACAACAACAACAACAACAACAACAACAACATCGTGTGAGGCTCTTCATGTGTCTTCATTCAGTTTTACAATTTACAGCAGTGTCGGCCAGTCGGGGCCTGACATTACTATTAATATTAGTACTGTAGTTGTCTTCATCTTGCATGTACCTAAAAAACTCCCAAACCCCGAACCCATGTCCCCTGTAAAAACTACTGCTAGCGGTGCTGGTGCTGCTTTGTTTGGTACTGCTGTACTTCTGAGTAACTGCTGTTGTACACGTGTACGTACGTACCACGTAGTTTTGTTTCCAGGGACAAAACACTTGGAATTAGTGTGGGATAATGTGTCCAGTATCATGGAATTGATAGTATAAGGGTCAATCAACATTTGGCAATCCTTTTTACTACACAATTATTAACGAATTCAGGACTGCACTCCCGATTAGGGGACAAATTAGTTGGAATAAGAGTTACAGCAGTATTAATAGTAGTAGGTACATGTTTCTGCACAAAGAAATGCAGTGCTACATATTATTACGGGGGACCAAGGTAAGTAGGACCTACGGCATTTTTTTATTTTATTTTACAAACACCTAGATATTTACCTATTTTTTCTAACAATATTGAAATATTTGGTCCCATTCACCATGGTCTCCTTAATAATAAAAATGGTCAACAGACCGCTCTACAGAACTGCATACGATACGATATCCTATTCAAATTCCAAGTAATCATGCTCAAACGGGTTCTTCCTAAAAAAAAAGCACGAGTACTCGTACACCTATTATTCGTCATTCGTCAAAGACATCCAGCATCCGCATCCGCATCCGCATCCGCATCCGCAGCAGCTACAACCGACAGGCAAGAAATGACAGGAGACAGCACTTCCACCCCATGACAGACAGCAACTTTGCCTTGACATGCCTCGACTGACCAAACGACTAGGTTGTACCCTGCACCCTTGACACCGCACGTTTGGCGTTGCTCGATATGTCTCCGGACTCCGGACATGACATCTTCGCCCAGCTGCCAGGATCCATGTATTTCGATTCCGTGTGCGAGTTCCTGCGAATATTGTCCCTACTTTCTTACCAGCAGTAATATTAATATTAGTAGTAGTTTGACAGGTTCGGTTGTCACAGACACTTAATACCAGTGCAGTACGTAACTACTGCTGTTGTAGCTGCTACTGCTGTGACCTGGCTGGCTGTTATGATGTTTGGATCTGGGAGCGCTTTGCGACAGACCGCACGCTTGTGTGGGTTTTTGCTGTTCATCGACGCGACGAACAACGTCAAAAGCCAAGTTACGAGGCAATACGAATATCATATCGTACGATATGAAATGTATCTGTGGTATGTTGTACTTTATCAAGTACTTGTATTGTAATACTATTCGTAGTACAAAGCAGTAGTACCACCAGGTACGTACGATTCACGGCTCATGGTCACCCTGGAAACTTCCTTGGTATAATAAAGGAAATACAACAGAGGAAGACAAGAGTGTACGTTTACCTGGTATGTAACGAACATAGCGACGCGAGAGCGCAAGGAGAGCACAAGCAAGCAGAGCCAAGCAGCAGAGCCAAGCAGCAGAGCCAAGCAGCAGAGCCAAGCAGAGTACCCCGTACCCAAAGCTACACAGCAAAGAAGAGCAAAGCAGAGCACGCAGAGCAATGCAAACAGGAAAGCTAACAGGAAAGCTGACAGCAAAGCTAGCAACAAAGCTAGCAACAAAGCAGAGACCAAGTCACCCGCAGAATAAAGTGAAGACCTCGACTGCTGCTACTGCTGCTGCTGCTTTTGATGCTGCCGTTGACTTCTTCTGCTGGCTGGAACTCCAGGCGGTCGCAAATGGACCTTCCTTCGTCAATCGTCAACCACATTCTGCTGCAGTGTATCAAGTGATTTTTCGAGGTACACTATTGTACCAGGTACAGTATAACAAGAGCACAAATTTTAATTTTTAGTTGCGTATTTTTAGTGTCCCTCGAAGAACTGCATTCCATTCCGCTCACCTTCATTTGAGAGTCCACCGACCGCGGGGACCGACCCGCCGCGCCGCCAGGGCGAGCGCCGCCCCCTTTCGCCCCTCCTGGTCTCAGCGCCATCTCTCGGTCGGCTTCGTGTCTAAGTCTATCGACGAAGCCCAACCACTACTGTCTGTCGTCGTCCCTGTCTGTCAACGTTCGCACGAAAACCTTTCGAATGTCAAGCTCGAGGTAGGTACCTCCTCGTGGAAAAGGGAACCTGGAACAGGGCGAGACCCAGGACGCCACCACTGAACTTCTAGCGGAATCGGAAGAGAGAGAAGGAGATCTACCGAGAGAAAGGGATAGAGGATGACCGAGGTGGGATCACTGCGATCGGGTTGCTGCTGCGTTCACGCTCTCACGCGGTGTTCCTAGGAACGATAATTGTTCACAAACACGGGACAATGCGCGACGTCGTGATGCGTTGTCCGTCTGTGTGTGCTCGAGGAGCGAGGAGCTCGACGAGAAATTGTTGGCGGCATAACTGCCGACGTTTCGGGGACTTCTCACTCTCACGTTTCTCGTTTTTTTTTTCTCATTATGTTTTTATCATTTCAACCCGGTCGTGCCGCTGATCATGCTCTGCTGCTGCGCTGCTGGTCTGCTGGTCTGCTGGTCTGCTGGGTCTGCTGTCCTGCCTGCTGCTTGCTGCTGATGCTGCTGTTGGGTCTTTTTGTGTTGTCGCGCTGTGCTTCTACGCTGTGGGTTGTACTATTGTGCGTCACGTATGATGCAAATTTACGTATGCGTGGTCCCTTTGATTGTCGTGGTACCGGTAGTTGAGGAGGAAGAGACCCACTGCCCAGACACAATATAATGGCAGACACCAGACGCCAGACAACAGACAAACCGCATCACACCAACAACGACACGAGACTATATACACACAGACACAACAAGATCACAATCAATCGTAGACCTCGCTCGTCGTCTCGCCATATCGTGTGAAGAGATATATATATCATTCACACACAGCACTACTGTAGAGAAGCAGCAGTACACCATATATGATACACCAAGAAGAAGGCGATGTACTACACACTTACAGCAGCACACCAGTAAGTAGTACGTACGATATGCAACAACACGTGGACAGACAGGTATGAAATGTACACGTCCTCGTTACGTTGCGTGGTAGGTATTACCTCGAGAGGGGTACTTTAAGTAATTACTCGGAGAGTACCCGTAGCGGCTTCTTGCTTTGCTGTGTTATATTCTTCTTATTGCTGCTGTTTCGGTTGGCTTTTTGTTTTCGCGGTGATGTTGTAAAGTGGCATACCTGTACAAGTATGATTTCCATACACACCTGATACCTGGCAACACACAAGCAGCAGCAGCAACAACACACACATTACCATCACGTACCACATGGTACCATTTCATCATCAATCGCGGGTACGACGTAGCACCTGTGCTCCCACCGACCACATACATACCTGGTAATATACATCACTCTACGGGTATGCAACTGCTTCAAGTACATGAATGATTAACATGATTATTAGTATTAACAGTTTCCAAAACAAACATGATTTATTTACTATTAATAATATTATACCCCCTATACCTCTTCCTCCCGCCTCCCGCCCCCTACTTGTGTGTGGCCCATCGTCTCCCCCCTACCACCACCCCCCCCTGCGCTGCGCCCTCCTCCCCTCGCCCCACCGCTCCCCTCACCACCACCTCCCCTCAAGCACCCCCTCCCCCCCCCCCCCCCCCCCCGCGCCCCCCGCCCCCCTACCCCATCCCCCCAGGCGTGTTTCGCGCTCATGTCTGCCTAGTCGGTGAAGATCCGACGTGCTCCGTCGTGGTATTGTACGGATGCGAGGATCTATGGTCATACGACTACCGTATACGGCCTTGCATGATGATGAGTACACCCCCCCCCGCCCTCCCTTTCTCCCCCTGGTTTCACGGTGTTGTTGCAGCTTGCTGCCGGCTGTGCAGAGATACCCATAAACCACAAACCACAAACCAGGGGGGCAAACCAATGAAAAGTGCCGAAAATGTACTGTACGGGCACGTACGTACGTAACAGTGTGTGCGTGCACACAGAGCCAACTCTGTTGTACACACACGTAATACACCGTATGTTTCACAATACTGCTGTACGAAGGATGAATCATATTTATTTCCACCCGACGGTGCGCAACATACTATTAATAAATACATAAGCCTACCTTACTCAGATAGATGTCGATCGCGCACAAATAGCTACTATTACTGTTACGGGGGTCCATAGTTAACGGGACCAAATTTTGTTAGTAAAAATAGGCAAATATATAGGTTCTTATGTACACCATAAGTCCTGTTAACTATGGACCCCCGTAATACTCCAGAGTAGCACTGCTACATACCAGTATGTACAAGACAAGAAGGAGAAAGAAAGCCCAGGGAATCCGAATGCGGAAAAGAACAACTATTTTTTTTTTAAATAAATTTTAATTGTAGCTGCACTCGATATCACATCGCGTAGCTCCCCAAGCTCTACACTGCTGTATGTCACGCGGCACACGAAGGGCATATATGCGTAATTTATTATGTATCAATAGACAAGCGCATCTACAACAGTATGTGTCAATCGCCGCCATGGTTTCGATCACGGTATGAATAGCTCGCTCGCTTTCCACCGTGAAGCCCCCTGTCCACACTTGGCCTCTCCGAGACCTTCCGACGTCATTCCTTCCTGTTCGTTGTTGTTGTACTTCGCACGCGCGTGTATACCTACCACTCTGTTCCTATATATTAGGACCGTTTTGATTGAATGTTAGTCTACAAAAGATCCTTACGTTCGGGGACAGAGTGGTAGACGCTTTTTATTTCATCCACCCATCATCTTTGGTATTTGCTTTTTTTGCCGACCGCTCGCCTTTTCCTTTCAGCACGCGACTGGTGCGAGTGGGTCCGCAGATTATTATTTCTTTGTTCATGAATTCGAAAATGGGAAAATGGAGTTGATTGACGCAAAAGCGAGTGCAAAAAATGAGCAAAAAAATAGTTCATTTGCATCGTCCTAGACCTCCTGAGACAGGTAAGAAGAGTGGTCAGCCCGGAATATCAAATCGATTCGATCGAGTGTCGGTGCGACCGCTTCGCAGCTGCCTCGATAGACTTCGTTTAATATATACCAGGTATTGTATTACTGGTGGCGCATCTTGAACCCGCCGCCAATTAGCGGAGGCGTCTCGAGAGTGTCGGTGCGAGCTTAGCATGCATATATATCGACACGAAAAAACTCTTAGGAAAATGTGCGTGGTTTCTACTATCTATCCCGCGCACAGCAGAGGCCTACTACCTAAGAAGGGCTTCTTCGAAGTGCCATCGTAACCTCAGCCCCACGTACATTTAGCTTTGCTCTCATAGTCCATCCATGTTGCATCCCTCTGTCGTGAAGTAAATGAATCAATGCAGAAACACCCGTACGAGTGCCCGAAAACCGCGTTCAGTACCGCAGTCCCGATTTGGGGACAAACCAGTCTAATTCCAAGTGATTTGTCCCCAAAAGGGTTAAGGCTGCGGTACTAAAAGGGTTAATCGCAATCAACCCTTCTTATGTATGTGTGTGTTGTATACTTCGAATTGCAAGGTCCTGCATTGCTATTGTACCCGGTACTACTACTGTCTGTATGTAGCTGATGGCTTGACGGTGAAAAAAACTGATGCGCACTCGCCAGCTCTACTATGTACCCACGAGAAATTTCCCGTTGCGGTAAGCCATGGTCTTTGGTGTTCATCCGATGCTTCCCACCTAGTACCCGTATATATATGGGGGATGACCCATGAAGGAAAGACAGCTATTACAAAATCATCCCCCGTCATGCATCACTAGCTTCTCGCACAACAAGTATTTTAACGAGTACCTTGTTGTTGCGATGTTGATGTTGGCTTGTGACTCTGATTGTTGATTGGCCGGTCATTCCGTACACACAAGCGCTACAAATATTGAGATATGTGCCGGGTCGTAATATAACCGCAGTAGTAACACGATTTATATTCCCTCGCTATTTTTACACGAGAATTTAAATTACGCACCGCGTTCATTCTCTATTTCCCCGATTCCGCCAACGGGACTAACTCGTCGCGGGAACACGAAATATCCCGCCTACTTTATGTTTGCGTATTACCTGGTACGTGATTTCGTCCGTCAATCCACCTTATTAGCGGCGGAAATCTTTGCGTGCTCATCGGGGCAAAGGGTATGTGATAGTAGCGCATTTATCGACCGGCTGGTTGCAGGCGTCTTGAGCGGGGGGGGGTGGAAGGTCGATGGCGAGGAGCGGGGGGGGGGGGGGGGGGGGGGGGGGGGGGGGGGGGGGGGGGGGTGTACTCATTATCGTGCATGACCGTAGTCGTATGACCGTAGACCCTCGCATCCCTATAATGCCGGGACAGAGCACGTCGGGTTTTCACCGATTAGGCAGACATTGCTTGCACCAAGAGCGAAGCGCCGTGAAGTGTTGGGTTAGTCGCATGAAGGGTGAGGTGCATCCTATAAGATCCGGTTGTGAGGCGGACTTGCGTATGGATGACAGCTTCAATGAGTTAGTTTAATTTCCGGTGTGGCCACTTCCGGAGGCAGCAATGGAAGTACTATGTAACTGCCTCTTGGGTGCCTTACCTTGAAGACTACGTGATACGATCAATGCTCTTGTGCAGAGTAAAGGTTCTTTACTTCGCACAAATGATCTAACTCGACGACCAGCTGTGGGCGACCTCCAAAAAAAAAAAAAAAAAAAAAAAACGGTACCCTGGATGTCCAGCTCACGTAGTGAGCGGCATGTTTTACAGTGTCGTTGCCAACCGACGCCAACCCAACCCACATATAATATATATAATATAGGGGGGGGGGGGGGAGGGTGTACTCATTTTCGTGCATGGCCGTAGTCGTACGACCATAGACCCTCCCTCGCAACCCTGCAATGCCGGGACGCGGCACGTCGGGTTTTCACCGACCAGACAGACATTGCTTGCACCAAGCGCGAAGCGCCGTGAGGTGTTGGGCGAGCCACACGAAGGGTGAGCTGCATCCTACTACAGACCGGTCCGCTTTTGAGGTAGATTTTCGTGCATATGGATGACAGCGTCAATGCTTTGATTTATTCAGTTCCCGGACCCCGAGGATGGCGATGTGCTGAGGGGGCCGACAAGGGGGGAGACTGCACGACATTAGGAGAGTGGTGGCGCTGTGTAGAGAGGGCGGACAAGGGGGGAGACCGCACGACACCAGGAGGGTGGTGGCGATGTGCAGGGTGGTCGGGCCAGGTGGGAAGCTGGGCGGCACCCGGAAGATGGAGATGTGCTGAGGGGGGGGACAAAGAGGGGGGACTGCGCGGAACCGCGAGGGGAGGGCCACGATCTAACTCGACCGCAAGCCGTGGTGACCGCCAAAACACAGAAGAAAAAATACCCTGGTTGTCTAGCTCACGCAGTGAGAGGAGGCGTGTTTTACAGCGTCGTCGCCAACCGACCCCAACCCAACCTACAATATGCAAACAAAGTGTGCTTGCACTAAGCGCGAAGCGCCGAGAGCTGTTCGGCGAGTCGCATGAAGGGTGAGCTTCATCCTACTAAGAATCGCTTTTGTGAGGCGGACTTGCACATGGATAACAGTTTCAATGAGTTAATTTATTTTCCGGTGTGGCCACTTCCAGAGACAGCAATGGAGGCTGCTTTGATGCGATCATTCCCCTTGTGCGGAGCAAAGGTTCTCCGCCTCGCACAAATTTATTGGAGACACATCCAACATTTGGGCCTTCACTACGTTTGTAGACTTTTTACTTGCAGTAGATCATATCCCCTTCCTGTTTCGCCTTTTGTGGCCACCATCTATCTCCTAGGATAGCTATCGTTCTCTCGCTGCTATCTGCTGTAGTGTGCCAAACTTCTCCCTCTCAATATTCGCCAAAGATCCTCAGCGACAGGACGATACAAATTCGCTCATAAGGTAGAGGGTAGAGGCGCACCGAGTTTTTCCTGAGGTTCCTCACTGTATCTTAAGGAGCTCCATACTCATAGTGTGTAAACAATCAGGGCCTTCCTCGGGATTAATCCCGCGGACCGTGGAATCGCGGTGAATCGACCATTATGAACAACAGATTGACGGACGAGGAGTGAACAATCATTAATTGCAAAGCACCATGAGAAAGACAAAATCACGGCGAGTCGAATGACGGTGTTTTTTTGTGTTTACGCAGCAGGAAGCGCGGTGTGACGACGGGATTTTTACCGCGGGATTTGTTTTTGGAAATCCCGCGGTAAAATCCCGTCGACATATCGTGCTTCCTGCTGCGTAAAACAAACCAACTACAACACCGTCATTCGACTCGCCGTGATTTTGTCTTTCTCAGGGTACTTTGTCAATCTGCTATGGTTGATTCACCGCGACTCCACGGTCGGCGGGATTATTCCGAGGAAGCCCCTGTAACAAATGACTTGTCGAAGAAAAAAATGATGAACATCCCATTGCCCAACTACTATTTACGGGGGTCCATAGTTAATAGGACCTATGGTATACATAAAAACCTATATATTTATCTATTTTCACTAACAGTATTTGGTCCTATTTACTATGGCCCCCCGTAATAATATGTAAGTGCACAAATAATATCATTGCGAAAAAAAAAGTCATCTTGGATTTCACTGCGGCGTTTTATTTAGTATGGCTGTGTTCGCGACACGTCGAGGTCATCGCAATCGGCGCGATGCGACTGTGAAGTTATGTTTTGTTTTTTTTGCTTCGAAATAGCGGCAACTGCAGCATCTTCAAACAAGTAATATTCTACGTGGCAAATATCGACGTCGCGAGAGAATTTTCATACCTCCGTCCAACCTTTTTTTGTTGTATGGTAAAACACCTAGGGAACAGCAGGGCAACCCTTGCCCTGCCCTACAATAATATCATTGCGAAAAAAAAAAAAAAACGTTCCGACGATTTTGGTTAAGGAGCCCCGTAATTCAGAAAAAAATGCCACAGAGTGCCACATACCTCCATCATAGCACGCCTGAGACTTGACCCGATGGCGTGGGGGTGGAGCCCTGAAGGGACCCGGCTTAGGAAATACCAGGTAAGGCTATTGTAGAAGGTAGTAGAGGAACACGTGCGTAATGAGAAAGAAGGAGCAAGGACAGAAATTTTACTGATTGAAGTAGCTCGTAGGAGAGGTTGTGCGGGAAGTATACGTGCGTTTACGGAAGAAAAGGGGGGTATGATATGTACGACTTCGTGCATCATCAGGTTTCCTTTTTTTTTTCTTCTTTTCTGTTTTTGTTTTTCTTGTTTTCCTTCTTTCGGGGTATTAATTTTGTGAGCGATCAACACGCTGGAGTTGATGCTAAACATTGTCGGACGGCAAACGCCACGCAAATAAGAACGTCGGCTCACGTGCATAGTAGACCTGATATCATTATTGATACGATCATTTGTCACTGTAACACCTACTGGGCAGTAGAGTCTACACTGCTGCGGACTAAAAATCCTCTCATGGTACGGACTACACCGCAGTAGTTATATCAACACATGTATTGCTGCGGCAAAGTATCGTACTTATTACGGGGATCCATAGTTAATAGGACCTATAGTACCAATAAAAACCTGTATATTTTCCTGTTTTTACTAACAATGTTTGGTCCTATTTACTATGGTCCCCCGTAACAGAACCCTGACCTACTTTCAAGGTAACGAATAAAAGTAATTTTTCTCAGGGGGTGATGCATTGCATAATACCGGTACACGATTGCACCAGGTACAGTGGAAAAACATGCATTCTACAAGTAAGTACATATCCAACACAACAGTAACGACGCGGAAAAAGAAACTTGCGCAAACACATGAGCCTAAACAAAAACAAGCATATCGAGTAGACTGACTATCTAGACCAATTTCAATATCACACGCCCACACACTTTCTGGTGCACGTGACACAAGCTTGTTGAACGCACGTGGTGGCACAAATATGTTGTACCACCACCTGTTCCGGGGGTCCATAGTTAATAGGACCTACGGTACACATAAAAACCTATATATTTACCTATTTTTACCACCAATGTTTGGTCCTATTTACTGTGGTCCTCCGTAATACCGCTGTATCCTGTATAGGGTTGGGTGTGGTCTAAAACCCTGCACCCCGCTGGCTGTTGCGCTGTAAGGGTGAAGTCCCGGCTGGTGTATACCAGGCACCAGGCATGACACAGGTACGCGTTTTTTTTCTCTGAGTACCTGGTATTGCGTCGCCGAAAGTGCGAAAGCACGAGTTGGCGAAGCCGATGGAAGCCGACGAATCCTCAACCCCTTCTTAAATTTCATCCCATTTCATTGTACGATTCGCCCTTTTTTTTCGCTCCCTCTTTATGGCCGTGACTCGGCTCCCGGGTCACATATAGCTAGCGGGCTTTTCTACCCCGTCGCCACTACCAGCTGCTACCAGCTACGGTACGCGCCTTGAATTTTATCGCGAGAAACAGCTCGGCACTTTCTTCCCTCGTCGACTAGGGTCGAAATGAGCTGCCTGCGCACGCTATATAACAGGCGGCTCTCGACAGCAATTCGGCACTGTTTGAGACTGAAAAACTCGATGCCGAGACTTGAACCCCTGGCTCCAACGCTGTTAAAAGTGGCAGTCGACGTTAACGAACTAGACCACGCTGGGCAATGCGTACCAGCCCTAACCCCAACCCTGTACGCGCGATACGAATAAGGGTAAGAAAATCCTTTGTATGAGAAGCCTCGTGGGGGGGGGGGGTGTACTCGATAGGAGAGATGTACTCGATCTCGTGCATGCCCGTAGTCGTATGACCATAGACCCTCGCATCCCTACAACGCCGGGACGGAGCATGTCGGGTTTTCACCGACCAGGCAGACATTGCTTGCACCACGCGCGAAGCGCCGTGAGGTGTCCGGCGAGTCGCATGAAGGGTGAGCTGCATCCTACTAAGAACCGCTTGTGGGGCGGACTTGCATATGGATGACAGCTTCAATGAGTTAGTTTAATTTCCGGTGTGGCCTCTTCCAGAGACAGCATTGGGAGTACTATGTAACTGCCTCTTGGGTGCCTTACCTTGAACACTACGTGATACGATCAATTCCCTTGTGCAGAGTAAAGGTTCTTTACTTCGCACAAATGATCTAATTCGACGACCAGCTGTGGGCAACCTCCAAAAAAGAAAAAAGAAAAAAAAAACGGGGGGAGGCGTACTCATTTGTTGCTTGCCTTAGTCATTTGACCATTGACCACGCATTCCTTTCGAGACGGAGCACGGTTCCTACTCCTAATAATAATAGAGACACCTCCAACAATTGGGCGCTCAATGCGTTGTTTTCATATATTACATAGGATTTTTTGCTAATCTTATCCCCTTCCTGTTTGGCCGCCTGTGGCCAACATCTATCTCCTAGGATAGCGATCGCTTTCTCGCTGCTATCTAGTGTATCAAACTCCTCCATGTCACACTCGTCTACTTCCCTCATCTCCTCTTCTAGCACACGCCGTTCCTCCTTGTATATTGCACATTCTCCTACTATATGAGTTCTACTCTCTTATTGCTTTGCCACACGGGCATATCTGTGCATCCAAATCCTCCTCCTCCCGGCTACTGGTATACCTCTTTCTTCTTTCTGGCAGGTCCAGGTCACCTACACCACATCGCAGTTTCAGCGTTTTCGAGAAGTCCATTGGGCCGTGCAAATACGTTTTCATTCCTATTCCTTCCCTCAATCCCCCGTATATCTCTAAGTGTTTTTCTGAATCTACCTTGTTTCTTAGCGCCAGCCTTCCCTTCTTTCTATCCTTTCTTCTGCTTCTGCCTTGTACCTCCCAAACTTCCCGGCGGATATCACCTCTTGTTGGTTTCCCCCTATATCCTTCCATACTTTCTCACCTACGCCATCCCACCTTATTCCAGCTCGCCCTTTTGTTACTTCCTCCCATATAGCTCAATCAGCTATGGCTGGCAATCTTTTTTTTTTGGCATTTCCTTGCTTTATATTGCGATTTCAACTTTCTCATGGCTCGTATTTGTCTTGAGTGGGTGCATTCCAAGTTCTGCTCTTAATACTGTATTACTAGCCGTACTTGAGCATCTTAGGATTTCTTTAGCTGCTGTCATTAGTACTGTTTCCAACTGTTTTACGAGTGTCGCGTTCCTTTCCCATACTTCTGCGTATTCTAGTGTGTGTGGGGGGTTTGGGTACTCATTGCCATGCATAGCCGTAGTCGTATGACCATAGACCATCGCATCCCTGCAATGCCGGGACAGAGCACGCCGGGTTTTCACCGACCAGACAAGCATCGCTTGCACCAAGCGCGAAGCGCCGTGAGGTGTTGGGCGAGTCGCATGAAGGGTGAGCTGCATCCTACTATCTAATAAGAGCCGTTTTTTTTTAAAGGATTTTCTTGCATATGGCGTCATGAATTGATTTATTTTCTGGTGTGGCCTCTGCCAGAGACAGCAAATGGCTTCACGATGTAACTGCCCTGCGGGTGCCTTACCATATACACACTACGTGATATGATTAAAAGTATCGGGGGAGGGGGAGAAGGCAGGGCACCTGTGACTGCGGCGTGTCCAGAGGGCGGCTGCCGCCAAAAAAATAAATAAATCCCACGGGTTGAATTGATGGGAGGTAAAAGTGATGGCTGATACGACAGCAAACAAAAAAGGAGAAAGTATACTGCTTGCAGCTGCACTTTAGACCCGTTCTACGATAGAGGTAGAGTACATTTCCGCCAAAATATTTTCTGAATGACGGGGCTCCTTAACCCAAAATCGTCGCCATACCAATCTTGTTGAAAAAAAATGACCTTTTTGAATACTTGGGCCATGGAGTTATTCATCGGGATGCAATTTGTCTTCTGCTGAAGTCGGTTTTTAAGGGTGAGGTATGGAGCTCCTCAAGTAAGTGATGAGCCTCAGAAAATTCAGGGTGAACCACCATCGCAAAACGCCTCTCTTTAGATATAGACGGCCGGGTTGAGCTTGGAAGTGAAGGCGATGTCAACAGCAAGGAAAAAAAGGAGAGAAAAAAATCTCGCTTGTACGTGCACTTCAGATACGGACAGCTGGCCAGCTCAGAGAAGAGGGAGCCTCCCTGCATCTATCTGCTTGTGTCGAGAGTTATATATTCCTTCTCTCTGTGCGCGTTTGTGTTTATTTTTTTCCATCCCATTTATTATCTTCGCCCTTCTTTTCTCTCTCTCCCTCCTCGTAGCATCTTAAGACCCGGCGTCACAAAGCAGGTTCCTTCTAACCACTCGCCGTACGGTTCGCGAGTTTTGCTCTTCTGGTCTCGCCAGAAAAATGAAATCAGCGGGTCACTCCCACCGATTGACAGAATACGGTACACCTTTTATGTTTTTGCTTTTTTCTTGTCACAGAGGACCCCCCCATCAAACCGGGAAATATTATAGTACGTAGAAAGGTTAACCCCCTTCCAGCTCACTATCAATACCAATAGTAGGGTGTGAAAAGAAAGCGACCGAGCCAACGACAGTGCACCTTTGGTCTACAGCAGCAGGTGTCATCGAAACCGTCTCGTACGAGCACGGCGTGAGCGCCCAGCAATAGCGCCGGCAAAAAAAAAATATATAAATCATGCAAACTATTACTAACTGCGCTGTTGCGCCCCGTACCTTACGACTGTGCTCCGTGCACTGCTGTACCAATCGGACAACCATGTTGTAGAACATCACATCCCCCAACCACCCACCGTCAGTGACCGTCGCTGTAGTGGTCACTTTTTTGCCGTCAAACTTTCCCCCCTCTCAAGTGCAAAAATGGTTCACACGAGCCCCAAACCCCAAAAAATGTTGACAATCCGATCGGGGGACCGTAAGCGGCGGTGTTGACCCATTTTGAGGATCGGAAAAATACTGGCTGTGATAAAATAAACTGCGGTTGGGACCCTTGTGGAGAAACGAGCGAAAATGCTCCACTACTGCAGACTAATAAAATAGATCTGGGGGAGAAATCGTTCCGCGCACCCATTTCGAGGAGAGAGAGACCATTTTCCCCCATTTCGGAAGGGTAAAGTTCGTGCGAACGCGCTGATGAAAGGACCTTTTTCAACTACAGTACCTGCCAATCTGACTGCACAAGAATTGGTCTTAATTTTTATGAAGTATGTACCGGTGTAATTGTAATTTTCTTGTTAAGTTCGTTCCATTTTTTTTTTTCCGTCGGTGCACCCGGCGGAATCACTTTTGAACTCCTTCGCTGCCTCGACTGACTTCTTCAACTAGCTGTCGTCCACTGGTTCTCGGAGGAAGGACAGACAAGACAAGACAAGACAAGACAGACGTACACGCCTTCGTTCTCCATTCCCACCTCAATTTTATTCCCCGATGTACCCTACAATTACGCCCAACAATAATACCCGTTCGATTTTTTCAGACTCGGGAAGCCACCGAAACAAAAAACAGAAAGTGACGAGAGAAAAAAAATATATATTCTTAACCCTCGAGAAACAAACTAACGAACACGAGGTTAAAGCAAACCCCGTGCGACCGCCCTCCCCCCCTCCCCCCCTCGCGCTCTCCCGCTTCAATCCTCCGTTCATGGTAGTTCCTGGCCGAACAATCAATACACCAATCTACCAAATAAATCAATCCATCTATCAACCAATCGATCACTCGAATCAACCCACCAATCAATCAACCAATCGCATCGGTTCACCAATCAATCAACCCATCAAATCAGTCAACCAATCAGATCGATCAAATCAATCAACCAACCGGTTGATCAAATCAAATCAATCAAACCAACCAGTCGACCAACCATAATCAATCAACCAATCCAACGCGCTTGCTCCTTCACGATTTTCTTGTCCGTGCAAATTTTACTCATCACAATAACAATAACCATGACATCAGCTCCAGAGCAACGATGACAGTTTCACCGACCAGGCAGACATCAGGGGGGGGGTGGGGGGGGGGGGGTATTTTCCGGCATCCCCCTTCACACACCGCACGGTCTGCATGCAAAATACCCGTAAACAACTATCTATGAATACTATGCGAGCCCACCACCAGCTGCTGCTCAACCGCAGGGGAAAAAAAACAGCAGTTACGTCTTCGCCTCAAGATTGTTAACCGCAACATCAACAGCAGCCAAGCAAAAGGGCATGTTAGTAGGCTACATACATACTCTGGGGATACCCAGATATCTACCCGAGTATGATGAAAAAATCAGGTTTGGTGCCGGGGTACTTACTTGAGTATGATCAAAACAACCAGTTTTGATACCCGGGTACCTGACCGAGTTTGATCAAAACAACCAGGTTTTGTACTCGGGTACCTGTCCGAGCATGATGAAAAACAACCAGGTTTGGTAACCGGGTATCTACCCGAGTATAATCAAGACAATCAGGTATGGTACCCGGGTACCCCAAAGTATGGAGGTCCCCTAGCAATCTGGGAGAAGGGATCTTTAGGTTGGTAGGCTGTTCAGGTATTTTGGTTCCCTTTGGGATCAAGGTAAGGGCGAAGACCCAACCCAACCCCTGACTCTAACCCTGACCCTGACCCCAAACCATAACCAAAACGGGCCAAAACTGGCCATAAACGCGGCTGCGCCGCGTTTGCATCGAACCAGGAAATTTCTCAATTGCAGACGACAATTCCGAAGTGCAGACCGCGCTGCGCAATTTTCAAGTCAAAAACACCCCCAAAGATCCCTTCTCCCAGATCGCGAAACCTACTCAAAAGTATGGTTGGTATCCGGGTACCCCAGAGCATGGTCGGTATCAGGGTACCCGTTGGTACCCGGGTACCCCAGAGGATGGTTGGTACCCGAGTATCCCAGATTATGGTAGGTACCCGGGTATGCCAGAGTTTATACCCTACCAGATAATCACACCCTCGAATGCCTCCGATATCCGTTCACGAGAAGCGAGCACGGTCGTACAATCGCGTCTGTATCCGGCCCACACCGCACTACGTTCCGGTGAAAAATAAAACAAAACAAACAACCCGACATGAGCAACAACAAAAAAAAATCCGAACAATTTTCCCTCCCGTCCTCACTCAAATTCGGGGACGCGCGATCATCCTCCCCCCCCCCCCCCCCCCCCCCTCTCGCCGGCTTCATCGTCGAAACCAGGAGGTAGGCACGGGGGGCGAAAAACAAAAAAAAAGTGTGCCCTCTGCCACGATTCTTAATTTCTATCGTGCATCGCACGTTCATCGTCCCTTCCCACAGTAAACAGTAGCAGTGTATTGCAGTAACAGTGAGCGTTTCAGAGCAAGCACACAAAACAAAGCGCGGCGCAATGGCAAAACCTCCTCTGCCACAAGACGCCGTATTCGTAATAAGGGCCAGCCTGCCTACGACAATAATTAATGGCCTCTCCTCGTAACCGATACGAGGGTTCGCTTTTAGCTTACCATATGCCCGAGAGACAGGCTGGAACGTCCCCGCCGCGAGCGTTTCGCAAAATAATGCCTGCCGCTTGCCGATTAAAACTTCAACTTTCCGAAAGGAATGTGCTGTTTTCCGAATCGAACATGCTGCTTGCCGAATCGTTGTCCAGTATCTGAATTTCGAGTCGGATGCGTTGTGGTCGAATCGGATTATCTGCTACCCTGAATCGGGCTTTCTGTGTGCCGAATTCGAATACTGCGTACGGAATCGGAATTTATATTTTCCGAATCGAAAAGCGAAAATCAAGAGTCGGCAGTCTGCAGCGTTCGGTTAACGCTAGTCCGTCAACTGGACGGAGACGAGACTGCGTCAACAACTCACAACTTACGGAATACTCATAAAACTTCTGGCGGGCGGTTCATCGTACATCTCTTCGTCCGATCGTTCCCCCCTCTTTTCCCCCTCCCCCCCCGCCCTCCCTTCCTTCCCCTCCCCCGATACTACAAAAAACCTACCCCAAAGCATGCCTGCACATCACCAGCAGACACGGCACTAATCACCCAACCCTACCAACCACCGCCTCGCTGACCGTTTGAAAACCGATTCATCCACGTTTTTCGGGGGGACAACGAAAATAGAGTCGGGTCCTTTTCGCAGTAGCAAACCCGCTTTTGACATACAGTCGGTTATTCTTTCTGGTAGCGGCAAGCCCACTTGTAACTGAAGAGTCGGGGTCATTTTTTGGAGCAGAAAAAAAGGACAAAGTCCCCTTCTTCCACGAAATCAAAGCACGGCTACGGCTCGTGCCCTTCAAAAACATCCACCGCTTAAAAAAAAAAAAATGTTCCCTCTACGCTCCACCCCCCCCCCGCCCCGCCCCGCCCCCCCTACCGCCTCCGCCGGCACCCCGCCACCCAAGAAAACGTGCTTCTTCGAAAACGATCCAGCGTTTTTTACGCCAAATCGAGTTGCCGCTCGTAAAAGAAGAGAGACGGGTGCAATTTGTCCTCCGCGCACCGCGCCAGGACTCCCGCAAAGTCCGGACCAATCTGCGCGTTCACGTAAAAAAATAAAACGGGTTCGTGAAAAAAAGAAAAGAAAAGAAAAGAAAAGAAAACAGCAAAGGTGGATGATCAACCAACAGACAAAACAGCACGAGAAGAGCAAAAAGCAAGAAAAGAAGCGGGGAAGTTGCACAGACAAAGAAAGCCGCAGCGAAGGCATAGAAAATAAATAAATAAATAAATAAAATAAAATAACAAAAAAAGCAAGATGCGCGAGGTGTGAATACGCTACGCACCACCCCCGAGTGACTTTTTATTGTGCAAAAAATGCACTTGACGCAGAAAGCATATTCTTAACGAGTGCATAATAATTCGACGCGAGTCGAAGAGAGAAACAAAGCTGAAACCTTCCCACGACAACAACGGAGGCATGCATCGTGGTGGGGAAGGGGGGATGAGCGCCTGCTAGGCGTCCGTGGATTTAAGGGACGGGGGAGGGAGCTCGAGAAAGTTGTGCGACCACAATATCAGTGATTACGGAGGACCATAGTTAATAGGACCTATAGTATACATAAAAACCTATATATTTACCTATTTTTACTAACAATATTTGGTCCTATTTACTATGGTCCCCCGGTAATAGGTGGGATGCGGAATAAAACAAAACAGCCCCTGCCCCCCTCTAAGCGCGTACAACTGCGATTTCGGGTAGGAGACCTGGACCTGCCAGAAGGAAGAAAGAGGTATGTATACCAGTGGCCGGAAGAAGGAGGAGCAAGTAGATGCACGGAGTGTGCCCTTGTGGCAACGCAACAGAGAGAAGAACTCACACAGTGCGAGAGCGTAAAGTATACAACAAGGAGGAACGGGGTGTGTCAAGAGGAGGAGCACGTGAGGAGAGCACACGAATGTTGACACGGAGAGAAGTTGTGTAAACCACAGATAGTAGCGAGAAAACGATCGCTATCCCAGGAGATAGATAGTGACCACAGGCAGCGAAACAGGAAGGGGATAAATAATACCAGGTAGCAAAACATATATACATATATGCGATAGAGGGAAACTACTTAAAGAGTGCCGCTTGTTGGAGGTGTCTCGAGTAGGAGTAGGAACTGTGCTCCGTCTCGACAGGGGTGCGCCATCACTGGTCAAACGACTACCACGGAGGGCCATAGTAAATAGGACCCGCGGTACGCACGTGAACCCATATATTTCACTATTTTTACCAACAATATTTGGCCCTATTTACTATGGCCCCCCGTGATAGTATGTGAACAATACAGGACCCCCCCCTCTCTCTCTCTCTCTCTCTCTCTCCTCCTACCGTCCCCCCTTCTTCTCTTCAGTCGCACTTAAAGTTGCGACTCACCGGCACCGCTTGGTCGTCGTCGAGCAGCAGCCACTCTTGTCTGGCTCTGTTGTACACGAACGCAACGTAGTGGTGTTTCTGCACCTGGAAGCAGAAGAAGCCTCTTAATTGGGCCTGGAGGTTGGAGATTCGACGTCCACACCACATCGTTTTCGAGCAGCAGCAGCAGCAGCAGCGGCAGCAGCAGCGGCAGCAGCAGCAGGGTTTCGGAGGAGTAGCAGAGCGTTTACAAGGAACATAGCGTTTGGGAGAAGTAGAGCGTTCAGGGGTAGGAGCAGGAGCAGCAGGGCGTTCGGGAAAAGCAGAGTTATCAGGGGCACCCCTGCGTAGGACATACGCTGAAGCGTTTACAACCACTACACCAAACAAGGTCAACAGCAAGAACAGCGACAAGAACAATAACTACACCACCAGCAGCACCAACACGCACTGGGGAAACAACCAAAAACACAGCCGCAAAATCCCCCCTCCGCCTACAGGAGTAGGAACGGTGCTCCGTCTCGCAAGGGATGCGTGGTCAATGGTCAAATGACTAAGGCAAGCAACAAATGAGTACCCCCCCCCCCCCCCCCCCCCCCTATATTATATAGGGTGGGTTGGCGTCGGTTGGCAACGACACTGTAAAACATGCCGCTCACTGCGTGAACTAGACAACCAGGGTACCGTTTTTTTTTTCTTTTTTGGCGGTCGCCCACAGCTGGTCGTCGAGTTAGATCATTTGTGCGAGGTAAATAACCTTTACTCTGCACAAGGGAATTGATCGTATCACGTAGTGTTCAAGGTAAGGCACCCAAGAGGCAGTTACATAGTACTCCCATTGCTGTCTCTGGAAGTGGCCACACCGGAAATTAAACTAACTCATTGAAGCTGTCATCCATATGCAAGTCCGCCTCACAAGCGGTTCTTAGTAGGATGCAGCTCACCCTTCATGCGACTCGCCGGACACCTCACGGCGCTTCGCGCTTGGTGCAAGCAATGTCTGCCTGGTCGGTGAAAACCCAACATGCTCCGTCCCGGCATTGTAGGGATGCGAGGGTCTATGGTCATACGACTACGGCCATGCACGAGATCGAGTACATCTCTCCTATCGAGTACACCCCCCCCCCCCCCGCCTACACCGAGACCAAATTCCTTCCCCCCCCCCAAAAAAAAAAAAACTCAAAAACTCAAAAAAAAAAAAAAAAAACCCGAAACTGCCGACTTCGCACCCATATACCCCCACCAAAACCGGAACAGCCAATGACATCGCATCTTCCCATCCATGACTAAACCCACCGTAGGGAAGGAGTTGCACCTTTTGGGCCGAAAAATTCTGACCGGTTGAGCTTCTGAAGCGGGCAACTACGAGTTATGCCGGTACGTATGATACTCTTTACTACAGCACACTTTCGATTTACCTGTTTCGGGAGCACGTAGAGAGCATAGGCATGCTGGAGGCGTGCTACGATACGGGCAGCTTCTTTTGGCAAAATTTGTCACTGGGACTGACCGGGCTCCTTCACCCTTTTAGGACCGCGGTCCCGTTTGGGGGGCAAACCACTCTAACTCCAAGTGATCTATCCCCAAAACGGGACTGCACTCCTAATAAACAAAAGGGTCATAACCCAAAATGTTTGGAACTCCATGCCATGATTCGTGAGACACGTACCTAGGCTTTTTTGCGATTTGGTCTTCGGTCTGCACTCCTCACCTTTTCTCAAAATCAGCTTTTCGGTGAGGGTATGAGGCTCCTACACTATAATCAAGCCAGGACCTTCGGAAATTTCAGGGGCTAGTCCCCTCTCTATATATACGACGTACCTCTGGCATACTTTTGACTTTTTTTTTACCTGTTTTAGGACCGCGTCAGAGAGCGTAGGAAATGTTGGTCGGGTTCTCGCGCGAGCCGAACTTCTTCGAAAGTTCACATGCCCTTGCGTCGCGGAGACAATGAGCTCCTCTTTTTCATGTGAGGAAGCTCAGAAACAAAAAAGAGAAGGCCATCACCTCTACGTGCGCACCGTGGCACTCTTGCTCCCCTCATCACAAACTAAACTACAACCCACCTTGCCCGCAGAGACCTCCCCAGCCCCGTTCCCCTCCCCGGGGGCGCCATACTTCGGCCCCCTAGAGAAAACCACGTCGAGATCGACAAGCGGGCTAAGCATGCCCAGCAGGTCGGCCACAAGCGCGGACCCCCAGTTATTCCACACCAACCCGAGCGTGAACACGGACGGGGGTTCGCCGGTGATCGAGCGCTGACTTGGTAACCGCTCGCGTCTTCGGGAGATAGAGCAGCCGCTGTTTCGACACGTGACCATGTCACCGTGACTCGCCTCCTGGAAAGACGTGGGAAATAAATAAAATTGCGAAAAACAAAACAAAACAAAACAAAAAACATTTGGGGGGGGGGGGGGAATGAATTTTGTGTCAACATGCCAGCAAACATCGATCGTCGAGAAAGACGCAGAAATGGAAAAAAACACACACACACACAGAGAGATGGGGGGGAATGAATGTTGTGCGTACATGTCGGCAACATCGATGGTACACGTATGTATAGGTGGGATGGGGCGCCTACTAACAGTCGGCCCTCCCTAGAAATGCAGGAGCGACTTGCAAAAACCTTCCTGCAGGTCGTGTACGTCCGCCCCTCTATCACGGGGGGCCATAGTTAATAGGACCAAAATGTTGTTAGGAAAAATAGGGAAATATATAGGTTTTCGTGTGTACCGTAGGTCCTATTTACTCCTCTGTAATAGGATGGGAGTCTCGGTATGAGCACAACTTACTTGCAACTAGACACGCATTTGCTTCTGCACGGTGCGATTCTGAATGGGTTATAATCCGACCCCAGCCCTAACCCTCAAGTCTACAGTAGCGACCTTAACCCCAACTCCCAACCCTTTGACGGCGTTTGGAAAAAAACAAAAACCGGACGGCCGAAAGGCCAGCCTGGGCCAATCAGACCAACGGCCAGCAGGAAGAAAACTGCCGGTCGCTTCTGCATTCAAGGCGCGCCCGTCTACTGTAGTCGCTCGGTGAGAGCCAAAGCCAGGGTTTTCCACAACTTCCGCGGCCTAAATAAAAACAATTAACAAAAAAAAACACAAAAAGAGGCGTGCTATTAAATACCACTAGGGGCGGAAATGTGAAGACCGTTTGATCTTCATGGGTATACCCGCACAGTCCTCACTTTTCCACTCAGAAGGGTGAATGGTGAGGGGAAACACGGCGTGTCGAGTGGTCGCTAAACGACTACTGCTGCTGTCGGTGGCGGTTTGCCTTGCAGGGCTTCTCGGGATTAGAGGAGGCGGGGGAAGGGGGGAGAGGGGGAGGAAGGTCAACTAACCCCGTAACAACTGACCCGCCGAGGTTTTTGAGGCAACCTTCTTCGAAGTACTGTTGTAGAATGATTGTATTAATAGTAGTATACCGGTATGCACCTGCTGTAGTAACCCCCCCCCCCCCCCATCTCCCAAACGCCAACTTTCATTACAACTTCAGCCTCATCTTGAAGTTCAACTTTCCACGCCCCTCTCACTCTAAGCGCAACGTCGAACGGACAAGCGGGCGCCTTACTTTTGTCCCTCGCTTACCGCAGAGCCGACACGTGAAGGGATGAACCACTCCTTCCCATCCGTCCCGAAACATCAAATTCAACTGCAACGTCAGCTTCTTCAACTTTACGAAATCACCAACTTCGACATATCTCCACCTTCAACTTAGTCTCAAACTAAATACTCAACTTAATCTCCATCTTCAACCTGATCTTCATCTAACCTCCAACTTCAAGTTCATATTCACTTAATTCCCAACTTCAACTTCTACTTTATCACCAACTTTAACTTGACGTAAAAAACTTATCTCCCACTTCAACATATTCTTCAACTTCAACTTGTTCCAAAACTCAATCTTCAACTTAATATCCAACTTCGAATTAATCTTTTAACTTGAACTTCAACGTCCACTTACAACCCTTTCTCCCCCCCCCCTCTCTAACCCTAAGTGCAAGCAAGGTCGAACGGACACGCGGACGCTTCTTCAACTTGTCTCCACCTTCAACTTGACTTCCAACTTCAGCTTAATCTCAAACTTAATGTTCAACTTAATTTTCAACTTCCACTTATGACCCTCCCCTGCCCCCCCCCCCCCCCCTCCCTCCCCCCCTCTCCCCTCTTCTCACCCTAAGCGCAACGTCGAACGGACACGCGGACGCCTTCTTCTTCTCCTTTGCCTCCCGCAAAGCCGACACGTGCAGGTAAAAAACGTTGGCCTCGTACGTCGCCGGCTTCTCGGGAGACGAGATGCCGCACCGCGGACACACCAAGGCTTCGCGCACGCACATGCTAAACACCTGCCTGATCACGGACGCGCTCGATCCCTGGACGAGACAGCCTGTTGTTGGTATAGTTGGATAGTGTGTCGCGTAGAAGCGGCAGCGTCGGGGTTGGGAGACGGGAAGGGGAGAGGAGGGGAGGGGAGGGGAGGGGGGGGGGGGGCGTACTCATTTGTTGTTTGCCTTAGTCATTTGACCATTGACCACGCATCCCTTTCGAGGGTGGGGGGGGGGGGGGGGGGGGGGGGGGGGGGGGGGGGGGGGGGGGGGGGGTGAGGGGCGTGGTTAAACAGTAGCAA
Source organism: Macrocystis pyrifera (assembly GCA_031763025.1). Classification (NCBI taxonomy): domain Eukaryota; class Phaeophyceae; order Laminariales; family Laminariaceae; genus Macrocystis; species Macrocystis pyrifera. Next base: position 2,336,170 of record JASSKH010000017.1, on the reverse strand, counting down.
AGTCCAACACCATCACCGGTCGAAGGGCGGGGGGGGGGGGGGGGGGGGGGGGGGGGGGGGGGGGGGGGGGGGGGGGGGGGGGGGGGGGGGGGTCGCAAGGCGTATCACAATAACAACAGAACAACTACGCGTACCCGGTACGTACGTAGCAGAGCGTGGTCTTCGAACGTAGGAAAATGTGGAGGACAGGCCTCGGGAAAGGTCCGCAGAATGGTCGTCTCACACGCACCGACGGAAAATCCAACCGAAGGGATGCAACCTGCCAGGTATCGGACAATCTTTCCCGACAAACCGGGGCACTACTCTCGTCTGATAAGCCCCGAGACCCGGGAGGCGAGGCGACCCTTGTTGGCCCGCCCGTGCTCGCTCGCTCTCTCTCTCTCTCTCTCTCTCTCTCTCTCTCTCTCTCCGCGTTACCACCTGGAGGGCTCTCTCCTTGCCTACATGAGAAGGAAGAAAACCGCAACGCCTGGAAGCGGGTCAACCCTACCACCACCGTGGGGATCTTACGAGATTACGGGCCTTCATGTTGGCGCGCCTGACTTGACAAGATTCGAACTCACTCCTTCTTTTTTTTTTTTTTTGCGATTCTTGGCCCAGAGAGTTGCTGCCACACCGTATGACTCTCGCGAGGACCGCTCAGCTCGTCCGATTCTTGTCAACGCCTCGCACGACAAGCAAAAGGGGGTCCGATCGAGCGGTTCCTCGGGGCGTTGGCTTCACCCAGGCCCGCTTGCCCTCCTGTTCTCCTCCTGCTTTTCCCCCTTCTTGAGACTGCGTCGCTCGCTTGCAGTCGGCGAAAATTCCTCCGAACCCGTAGCAACAGCCCTCTCTCGAGTAAACAAACACACTTCGTGTGTTGCCGAGACCCCAATCCTCAATCCCCGTACTCGTATACAAAGCGCGCGAAAACCTCAACCTTCTGATGTGGAAGCTCCAATCTCTCAGAACGCAACACATACACCTCCTCCCCCTGCCCCCCTATACTTACATACCCGGTATGGACAGGTTGGGTTGGCGTCGGTTGGCGACGACGCCGTAAAACACGCCTCTGACTGCGTGAGCTAGTCAACCAGGAGGTACCGTGTTTGTTTTTTTGGCGGTTACCACGGCTGGAAGTCGAGCTAGATCATTTTTTTTTGGGGGGGGAAAACCTTGACCCCGTGTAAGGGGATGATCGCATCACGTAGAGTGTGCCAGGTATATGGTAAGGCACCTACGAGGCAGTTACATGGTAAACCAGAAAACAAATAAATTAATTGAAGCTGTCATCTATACGCGATAAAATATGCCTCAGAAGCGGTTCTTAGTTCGTAGGATGCAGCACACCCTTCATGCGAATCGCCCAAAAACACCTCACGGCGATTCGCGCTTGATGCAACCAATATCTGCCCAGTCGGTGAAAACCCGACGTGCTCCGTCCCAGCATTGTAGGGATGCGAGGGTCTATGGTCATACGACTACGGCCATGCATGATAGTGAGTACACCCCCCCCCCTTCCCTCCTCCCCCCGGCCCCCCCAGGCTCACCCTCCCCCCGCTCCCCCTCTTCCCTGGGCATCGCTCACCAAATATTGTCTCCATCGCTTCGGCAGCATCGTCCATCTTCCCCACCCCAAACCGTGCCTCCGAGAGGTCCGCCAACGCCGCTCGAAGCGCCTCGACCGAAGCACTCGTACTCCTGCTACCGCTACTGCTGCCCCCAACCCCCGCCCCCGCCCCCACCCGCCCTCTTGCCCCAGCCCCCGCCCCCGTTCGCCCGTCGTCCTGCTGCTGCTGCGGCGGCGGCGGCGCTCGGTCGCTTTCAACTCCCGCAGAAAGTTCTCGGAAAATTCCGCGGAGAGACGCCTCCACACGGTTGATCGGCTCGTCGACCGCGGCCCCCCTCTGCCCCCACTCCACACCTGCTTTGCGCGCGGGAGGAGGGCGCAAGGGCAGCGAGAGAGAATCAGGGAAGGAGGGGTCGTATGGTATATGGGATGAGACAGGATGCTGGATGGGATTGACGATGGGAAGGGGAATGGAATGGGGTGATTGATATATGGGACGGAATGGGACATGGGGTGGGATATGGGGTGTAATGATATTTAAAAGGGAATGGGATGTCGGCCTGGATGTATATACGAGTATATAGCAGGATGGGGTGGGATGAAGGATGAAAAAAAACATGAGAAACGCAGCCGTAAGACACCAGGGAAAGTCAAGCGATCCAGCCCCGCCTTTCCGACGCAGTGCGGTCGGAAATACATCGGACATTTAGATGGTCACAACAGGCCAAGATACACCGTCACATTCACGACCGGACCGATGGTCCTAGTTTTTTACTAAAATAATCATAAAACGCCTCAGCTGTGAGCGAGGTCTACAGCGGTGGTGGTAGTCCTGCATCGAAACTCGCCGTCTTCGCAAAGCTGCGCGTGGTACTTACTTCGATATCGGGTACGTACGGGTTTCATACAGCATTATCCCATGAAGGATGTATGTATATATAATCCCTTACAGTATTGAGAGGAACAAAATATCACAGCTGTGAGACTCAGGGTGTGTGAATATATACCAGTCTGACCCGAAACACAAGGTACATTTCGACATTTTGTTGCCATCTGAAAGTCCCCATATACCTACTACAGAAGGAGTTGCACTCACACAAAATGTCTGCATGGTGCACCATACTTTTACTCCTGTGGTATGTACCAGCCTAGACGTCAAAATAAAGGACGTTCAGACGGCGACAAAAAACTCAAATGCACCTTACATATTTTGAACAAAATTACAAAAAGCAGCAGCTGTGAGACTTACGCCAATGGAAACGCGTAGTCCAAAAGTTGTCTTTCAAAAATATTGCTATAAAACAAAACAGCCGAAAATATCCTCGTACCGCCGCTGTGGGAAAACAAGGGAAAAAAGCTTGATTTTTTCCCTTCTTTTTTTTCTAACGGCTGCAGGCGGCGCAATTTGTTTTCTCTCGTTGCAAATTGTCAACACGCTGATAAAAATCAGCTCGTGCTACTATAGATGCTCGATCTCGATATAGACTCAGCCCATGGCCAACCCGCTTGGTATCGGCCAAGGGCAACGAGTATAGATGACGGCATCGAAGATAGCAAGTGAATACATGCTCTAGGGGGCGAGAGCTTGCCGGCGGCGTCCTGCGGTATCCTCCCAAACCTGAAAAAAAGCCTGTTTTTTTTTGCCATTCGAGACGGGTCGAGATATTTTGTCTTCTGTTTTGTACACACCAGCGGCTATTTTTTTTTTCATCGTACGCCTGGCCAGCGCCCGCCACACGTCACTCGCCATTGTGTGAATACGGTGACCCAAGGGTGGGTCGGAGCCCCTAACGAGCGCACTCCGTTCAGAATTCATGACGCAATCGTTGGTTTAGTCGATCGATGTCTGTCGAGGACTCGGAATCTCGCCGCTTCGAACAAAACATCCGCCTGAGTTTTTCTCAATCCGATCTTGGCCCCCAACATCGGCCCCAGATTTGCTTTTTTCGGACTTTTCCAAAAGTTGCGAACTTTTTTTTTTTTCTTCTAAACGTGTGCCCATAGGAAGCGTGTTCTAAAAAAAATTGGCGGGTTATCTTTGGAATTCAAACTTTTTATTGATACTTCGCTTTCCCATTGGCATAGATAGGTCTAAGCACAGGGGGATACCTGATTGTGGGGTCCATCGCGAGTTCTGATTACTACCTGGTATGTACGATACAATCCCCCCCCCCCCCCCCCCCCCCGATCCTACCAATAGGGGAGAACATATTAGTATTACGGGGGTCCATAGTAAACAGGACCAAATATTGTTAGTAAAAATACCTAGATATATAGGTTTTTACGTATTCCATAGGTCCTGTTAACTATAGACCCCCGTGATAGTAACGATAACCAAGTCTGGTGTGTGAGCATAGGGAAATACCTTGATTTTCGGGTCCATCGTGGACTCTGATTACGATGACCCCCCCTCCCCCCCCCCCCCCCCCCCCCCCGATCACACCAATAGGGGCAGCATATCAATAGTAACGATAATCACATATTAATAGTTAAGGATAATCACATATTAATAGTTAAGGATAATCACATATTAATAGTAACGATGATCACATATTAATGGTAATGACAACAATCACATATCAACAGTAACGATAATCACATATTTATAGTAATGATAATCAAAGGTGGTCTGAAAGAATAGGAGAATACCTCTACTTTCGGGTCCATCGGGGATTCTGATTACTATCCCCCCCCCCCCCCCCCCCCCCCCCCCCCCCCCCCCCCCCCCCCCCCCCCCCCCCCCGATCCTACCATTAACAGTAATTATACCCAAACATGATGTGTAAGTATCGGGGAATACCTTGATTTTCGGGTCAATCGTGAGTTCTGATTAATACCCCCCCCCCCCCCCCCCCCCCCCCCCCCCCCCCCCCCCCCCCCCCCCCCCCCCCCCCCCCGGCATAAGATTAGCAAAAAGTTTCAATGTAATTTATGGAAACAACGTAATGAGCGCCCAATTGTTGGAGGTGTCTCTATTAGGAGTAGGAACGGTGCTCCGTCTCGAAAGGGATGCGTGGTCAATGGTCAAATGACTAAGGCAAGCAACAAATGAGTACCCCCCCCCCCCCCCCGCTCCCCCAGCCCCACGCACACACCGCGCCCTTCGCTCACGTTTCGCATGCACTGTAGGGTCGAGTTCATGTAGCACGTGTTGCCCATGTTCACGAACCCCCTGCCCCCCCCCCCCCCCCCCCCCCCCTCCCCCCGCCCCTCCCCGCCCCTCCGTAGTAGCTACGAGCGAACAGCTATTAATAGTACAGTAGCCTAACACAGGGCCGGTTGACCACGGTCACACCTATTCTGCTGCGTGAATTCCCATTCGTCACGTAGCGACTGACATTTAGCAGTACATGCGAAACACTCCGTATAAATAACATCAAGGTCAAAACAGGCCTGGCCGGCATCGAAAAGGATGGTCTCCTGTTGACCCCCTCTTCGGGAACTCCAGGGGGGGGGGGGGGGGGGGGGGGGGGGGGGGGGGGGGGGGGGGGGGGGGGGGGGGGAAAGAAAGAAAAAAAAGAAGAAAAATTGACCCGGAACAGCAAAAAATGACGACTATTACGGGGGTCTATAGTTAACAGGACCTGTGGCATACATAAAAACCTACATATTTAGGTATTTTTACTAACAATATTTGGTCCTGTTTACTATGGTCCCCCGTAATAATTAAAACACAACGCAACGCCCACACTGCGTGGTTGGCGCATGATACAAAGTGGTGTCTCGAGTTACGATGGTTGAAAGCAACACGATCCTGCCTGCACCCCGTACTGGTGGGCTCTCGTGCTGCTCCCACACAGATGGTTGATGACAGCATCAAAGATATCAGCCATCGCATTCGTCGATATCTCGGGGGTGTCCACAGGGTTAACAACGTCTTGGCTCACTCACCTGCGGCTTCTTCCCCCAAGCGCCGCTCGCAACCTTCCCGGTGCCTCCGAATCGCAGGCGGAAGGCATCCAGATGCCACAGAGACTGCACAACCACGTTCAAGAAGCAGTTGTTCTGCCCGTTGGCGTTCGCGAGACCCCGGGGCATCGGAGCGGAGGGCGAATGCACCTCTTTTTTTTTCGCCGCCAACTCCGCTGCTGCTGCTGCTGCTGCTGCTGCTGCTGCTGCTGCTGCTGCTGCCGCCGCCGCTGGTAGCGGCCGACTACCCCCCTTGCTCCCCTTCGTCTTGACCCTACCCCCCTCCGGCGATTCCAGCTGCGGCTGCTGCTGCTGCCGTTGCTGCTGGGGCTGGCCCCCCATAACCCCGTTGCTGGCGGTCCCCTGTAGAGACCCAGACCCAGACCCACCCCCCCCCGCCCCCGTGCCCCTGCTGGGACTGGTTACCCTTCCGTCCCTTCTCCTTCTTCCCTTTCTTTGGTCGCACCACCGGTGCTACCGCCGCTGCCACCGCTACCACGGCCGCCGCCGAGTCCCCCGTCCCTTCCTCTCGGCCCGCCGCCAACCCCACCGGCGGCTGCTTCCCTTGTGGTCCAGCGTACGCGATCGCGCCTTCGGGCAAGTCTCTCCCCTTTCCACCCCCGGCTGATACTTCCTGCGCCCCCACCCCAACCCCAACCCCCGCCCCCGCCTGCGCAAAACTTCGATCTCCCCGTGCCCCCGCCCCCTCCGCCCCCGCCCCGCCCCCCGCTACTGACACAGCCACCTCCGGCACCGTCGCCACCTGCACTTCCGCTACCTCCCCGCCAACACCGTTGGGCGGCTTTAATTTCGCCCCCTCGCGCTTGCCGCTTTCCGAGCATGCCGCGACGGCCGTGTCAGCTGCGCTAATCGCGCTGGCAGCAGCGTTAGCCGTGGCGCCCTCCTCTTCCCTCGGTCTGCTAGCCGGGTCCAACAGCGACGACGACGACGACGGCGACGGCGATGGTAACCGGGACGACGAGGAGGAGGGGGGGGTTCGAGGGCGCCTCCGGCTCCGGCTCCGGCTCCGGCCCCGGACCTTCCTCCTCCAGAGTGCGCCCTAGCTGGATTGTGCCTTCCGCAACACCCGATTGCGGTTGCTGCTGCTGCTGCTGGAGCGGCGGCGGTGGCAGCCGCGGCGACCCCGGCCGGTCGCCCGGCGCCGCCGCCGCCGCCAACCCCTGCGGCAATTCCAGCCGCGCCTCTCCTTCCGCGGGGAAGGGCGGGTGCACCTGCGCCTGCCCTTGACCCTGCTCGACGGGCATGCTGCCGTCCATCTGCCCCCCCATCTGTCCAACCTGATCCATCTGGTTAACCTGCCCCATTCGGTGAACCCGACCCATTTCGTCCACCTGCCCCATCTGGTGGATCTGCCCCATTTGGTCTACCTGTCCCGACTGGTCAACCTGACCCGTCTGGTAAACCAGCCCCATCTGGTCAACCTGAACCGTCTGGTCGACGTGTCCCATCTGGTCAACCTGTCCCATCTGGTCTGCCTGTTCCATATGATCCATTTGTTCCATCTGACCCGAGGCCGCCATTTCCCCCCCACGATCGTTACGCCCGAACCCTTGCCCATGGTGCCTCCCCCCGCCTCCACCCCCCTGGCCGCCGAACGGGTACGACGGCGCCGACAGCTGCTGCTGTTGGTGATGGTGTTGGTGCATCTGCTGAGAGGGCGGAGACGTGAACCCACCACCCCCACCGCCCATACCGTGCGCCGGAGAGCTCCCCCCCCAGCCCTGCATCTGCTGCTGCATCTGTTGCTGCTGCTGGGGCGGGTGCGCGAATTGGTGTACCCCGCCGACCCCGTCCTGCATCCAGGGCATCGCGGGGGGCATGCCATTTATGTCCATCATCATGTTCATCCCGCCGGTTCCCATCCCCATGCCGCCCATGTGCGCCGCCCCGCCTGGGTGCCAGGGGGCAGCGGGCGCGCCAGCGTGCCCTTGCCCCCCGTACCCATCTCCATGCAGCATCATATGCGGCGGGGGGGTGGGTAGTACACAGCCTGGCCATCCGTGACCCCGATCCCGCCGGGTGCCGGGCCCATCATCGCCTGCCCCGGCAGCTGGTAGTGCATCATGCCGCCGCCCCAGTAGCCTGTCGTGCCGCCCTGCTGCACCACGCCGTGCTGCGTCGTGGAGGGCTGCCCTGCCCCCCCCCCCCCTCCTTCGGCACCCCCACCCCCCCGGTACTGCCCATGCCCTCCCATCTGCATCATATGCCCTCTGCTCGGCGAGTGAGGACCGCCTACGCCAACAACACCCCCACCGCCGGCGCCTCGGCCACCTCCGCCAGACCCATGCCGTGAATGCTTGGAGTGGGATGGTACGCGTCTGTGGTGGGAGAAGCCCTGCCCGCTTGTCGCTCCCTGCCCCCCGTGCATACTTCCGCCTCCCCCCCCTCCGCCTCCTCCTCCTCCAAACCCAGAGGGACCATGTGTAGGGTGTCCCCCCCCCCCGCCCATTCCCATACCCCGCTGAGACGCCACCTGCTGCGGCTGCTGCTGCTGCTGCTGCTGCTGCTGCTGCTGTGGGTGGATATGCGGGGATATTCCGTGCATGCCGTCAGCGGGAGAAAACGCTCTCTGAGGCGGGACCGGCTCCTGCTGCTGCAGCTGCTGGAAGGGCGTGTCTTGGTGAGGGAAATGCTGCTGCTGCTGTTGCTGCTGTTGCTGCTGTTGCATGGGGTCGCCTTGCGGGTGATGCTCGTACGACTGCGGCGCCATAGGCCCATCTTGCTGCTGCTGTTGTCGTTGCTGGTGAGGAGAAGGGGGCGGCGGGGTGAGGGCAGGGGTAGGGGGGAGCGAGTGCGCCGGGAAAAAAAAACGCCTCCGCGCAACTGTTCCGTTTGCAGCGGCTGCGACAACGAGCCGTTCGAGTCGCCACCACCCGCGCTAGCGTACCCCTTCGCCTCGACGGCATTGTTTCCCTCCCCGCCCAATCTCGCTTCGCCCTCCTCCTCCGGCGTCAGGCCAAGGTTAGCCCCCGGTATCGCTTCCTCCCTGACCCCCGCCGGTACCGCTGCTACCGCCACCGCCGCCGCTCGTGCCTCCGGCTTCTCCTTAACAGTGCCGTGATACCCAAGGTTCTCGGGGCTATGCGGAGCCTCAGCCTGTTCCCCCTGGCCCTCACGCCCGCCCGACTCGCACGATGTATTCTCGTCCGACAAGTTAACAGTGCCAAACTGGAATACAAACTCCTCCTCCTCATCCTCATCCTCCTCCCCCTTCCCCCCTTTCCCCTCCTCTTCTACAACCCCCTCGGCCGCTACCCCCTTCACCGCTCCCAAACCTGGCCGGCCTTCCTCCTTGCCCCCCCTAGTCACCCGCGCGACCTCGCGCTCCGGCCCCAGCTCGCCGCTCGAGGCCGCCGCAGCGGCGCCCCCGGCTCCCGTCCGCCTCGCCTCCTCGCCCAAAACTTTTCCACCCCCACTTAACTCTCCAGCACTGTTGATCACCACCACCCCGCCGCCGGCGACGGCTTCCTCGGCCGTCTCCGCCGGCGCGGGGGCAGCCTCGGGCAGCTCCTCCTCCGGTGCCACCGGCGCCACGCTTCCGGCGACCGCCACTGCCGCTGCCACCGTTGGCGCCGTCGCCTCCACCGTCGCCTGCGCTTGCGCAAGTGCTTTCGGGGGTTGCGTCGCCTGCAGGGGCTGCGGCTGCGGCTGCGGCGCCGAGCTGCCCCCCCCGCCGGCGCTCCAGCCGCCCGCTCCCGGCGCAGACGGTGCAGGCGCCGCCGAGCGTCGGCCCCAGCCTTGCTCATCACCGCCACCGCCACCGCTGCCGCCGCCGCCGCCGCCGCCGCCGCCCCACCCCCCGTCCGCGTCGCCCGAGACGCTGTTCGTCACGCTAGGCCAACCCCCGTTGCTAACGCTAACAGTCGCCGCCGAGGAGGCGGAGGTGCGGCTAGTGACCGAAGCGTCAGCAGCGGTGCCGGCATCGCCTGCGCCGGTCCCCGCGCAGACCTCCGGCTGTTGCTCCGCGATCGCCTGGCATCCCTGCGCCCAGCTCCCGCCCACGGCCCCGACCCCGGCCGCCACCGGCGCAGCCGGCGAGGCTCTCTCCTTCCTCGCTTGCTCGTGTGGTCGCAAGTCCCGCTGGGTGTGATCCCTCCCATCGGGAGCGTACCCACGGAAACTTCCGCGATCGCGACCTCTGCCGCTGCCACCTCCGTAGCCACCATCTGCGCCGGGACCTCGTCCCCACGCTTGGTATCCCTGATTAGTGGAGCCACCTTCCCGGGACGCAGCAACGACGGCGGCTGCAGCCGCTGTTGATCTTCTAGGTTTAGACTTGGCGATCGTCACAAACCCGTCTTCATCTGCCACCGGCGCGGCCCTCTCCGTTCCGCGCCACCCCCCCGCGCCTTCCCTGTCCTCCCCCCGCTTTCCAGCCCTGGACCCACCTCGACCCCCGTCCGACAGCGACAACGACGACGCTCGCGGCGATCCTGATGCCGACGCGGCAGCCGGAGTTCCATGAGCGGCGGCATGTCCCCCAGGACGCGGATTGCTCGTCGGTACCGCTGTTGATACCGCTGCTGCCGCGTCTTGTTGCGCTACTTTATTCCCGCTGCCGTTGCTATCGCTAATGCTACTGCTTCCTGCACCGGCAGCCCCGAGATGATCAAGGCCCGTCTTCCGGTGGGTGGTGGCGGCGTCTATTGCGGGTGGTGCCCTACTCATCGCGCTTTGTCCTGCCCCCGGTGCTGCGGCTGCGGGAGATACCGTAGCCAACGCCGCGGCTTGAGCCGTTGCGGCTCGCGCCGTTGCGGCTTGGGCCATCGCGGCTTGCGCCATCGCGGCCTGCGATGTCGCTGCTGCAGCCGCCTTCGCTTCCGCCGCTGCCTGCACTTTAGCTGCCACTGCTGCAGCTTTTGCTGCAGCTTCGGCAGCTTTGGCCGCTTCCGCCTCTGCTGCCGCCGCCGCCAGTGCCGCCGCCGCGGCAGTCTTGGTCTCCCGTACCCTAGCCTTCGCGCGTTCGCGCTTCCTTCGCTTCGCGTCCAGGCTAGCGTCCTGGTTGGTCGCGATTTCGAAAAAAACAGCAAGCATCGAAAAATAATCAAAGGCAAACACGTTAAAAGACTATACAGACACCAAAACACCATGATACCTACCAGGAAAAAATTACCAACAAAACATGACGAAGCGCCCATCATTGCGAGTTTATTTACCTGTGTTATGTGTACATATGGCCATCATCCCCCAGCCCCCAACCCCGACCCCGATCTCCCCCTCGACCCACCCTCCCCAACCCCCTCCCCCCTCTCATCTATCCATCTCACCTCGCGGTTCATGCCCTCTACAAGCTGGCGCTCGTTCTGCACCGCGGTCCACCTCAGACATGCCTCCTCGACAATGCCCAGCATAAGGCAGACCCCGACAATCTTAATCCTCTCGTCGGCGTCGCCCCCGCCCCCGCAGAGGGCCGCTGCCTGCGACCCCCTGGCCGAGACGCGGCAGCCCAGCTGTGCGAAGAAGACCCGCAGCCTCCGGTACCGCTGGTGCAGTTGACCAACAGCGAAGAGGCGATACGTGAGGCAGGTCTCGATCTGCTCCTGCTGGGTGAGGGAGATGGCCGTGGCGAGAGACTGGCAGCGTTCGTCCATCTCACGCTGCTTGGCCTGCGCGAAAAGTAAAACCAACCACCACGCCCAGGATTCCGTTCGTTGTTCGGGAGAGTTGATTGGTTGACGAGAGGCCAACGGGTAGCGTGGCGTTTCCAGAGGCGTTTAATGAGGGGGGCGGAGGGAGGAGTGGGGGGAGTCAGGCGCGGAATTATTCAATATTTCGAGTGCTGGCGGTACGGCCGGACAAAAAATGGTGAACAACGAGGCAACATCCAACAGGACGCCACGGTAAGGAAGGCAAGCTAAGGCAAGGCACGAGAAGACAGGACAAAACCAGCGACGATTCCCTTCGATATAACTCGACTCGACATGGGCCAGGGGAGAACATAACTACAAATAACTAGACACGGACGGCTTTCCGCAGGATAGAAATCAAATCGCCACGCAAGGTGGTGCTCCCGCTCTTTGACCCCACCAGCAACCGCGTGACAGCCGACAACGTCAGGTCGGCGATCAGTCCCCTCACCAAGTCTTCTGATTGCTCGCTGGACGGGGTGAACACGCTGCTGCTGCTGCTGCTGCTGCTGCCGTTGCTCGAGCCAGTCCGACTGTCTTTCTTCCGGCGCTGCTTCCCCAGCTCCGCCGCCTTCCAAAACCAAAAGAGAAAAAAAGGAAAGAGAAAAAAACAAGCGAAACGCAAATGCGAGGCAAGGCAAGGACAACGTGAGAGTAACAAAGCGCGCCTCGAAGTTTGACGGCGCTTTCTACACCTCCTTCTTCTCCCCCCCCCCTCTTCCCTCCCTTTTCCCCTGTTCTCTGGCAATCACAGGCAAAGCCAGCTTCTAGTTTACACGGCCGCCAAAAATGTACCAGGTAGGGCATGCCTCATTACTTTTCGGCTGGGTGAAGCCAGAGATCCTACAGGAAATATGAATCCGGAGATCCTGTAAAAGAAACTCTCAAACCGGAGATGCGTGTCGAATTACGAACGTTTTCTTTTTTCGTTTTCCTTTTCAATTTTATGTTTTTTTTTTCATCTGTGCCACCAGCGCACACAATTGACAGTTAAAAATATCCATCTGCGCGAATGTCTCAAGCGAACGGTATGTGTACCCTAACTAGCGCTGATTAACCCCCTTTCAGGACACTCCCGGTTCGGGGACAAACAACTCGAATTTAGACTGAACTTTGTGTTTCTGCACAGTGCAGTCATAATAAAAGGGTTTCTACAGACAAACGCATGCTCCGGTAGGGGTGCGTGCACCCGCAATTTTTCTGAGGTTCCTCGCCCCTCGCGAGAGGAGCTCTACTAAATGTCTCACCAAAAAAAATGGCTTTGAATTCAAAAAGTGCACACTTAACTCCATGAGCAATCCCACGGTCTCGAGTGTGAAGCGAAAACTATCCTAAAGAAAAAAAAGACGATGTTGGGTAGTTCCTCAGTTCAGAAGCCCCATCAGTCAAGACATATTTGCCGTGTGGGGCAACAAGTGCCATTAATGCCTTTATCGTGGAACGCATCAGCATACAACAAAATTTGCGCCAGCCCTAACTGTAGTCGCACCTCTTCTTTTGAGGTCTTGAGCCGCTGCTTCTTCACCACGAGGGTCTGGCAGAGCTTGTGCACCTGCCTCTGGCGGATGTGGGCGTGGAGCTGCTGAGTCGTCTCGTTGCCCACCCAGTCCGTCTGGAAGTCGGACTGCCACGTCGACAGCGCCGACGTCAACTCCGGAGACTGCTCGGGGAAAGACACGCACAGGCAGCGAGGGTTGGGGTTGTTGGCGCGGGGGCGGTGGGGTTGGCGTTGAGGATGACGTTGGGATTGGGATTGGGGATGGGGGGGGGGGGGTGGGTGTACTCGATATCATGTACCAGGTATGGTCGTAGTCGTATAACCATAGACCCTCGCATCCCTACAGTGCCGGGACGGAGCACGTCGGGTTTTCACCGGCCAGGCGGAAATTGCTTGCGCCAACCACGAAGCGCCGGGAGTTGTTCGCGAGTAGCACGAAGGGTGAGCTGCATCCTACTAAGGACCACTTGTGAGGCGGACTTGCGTATGGATGACAGCTTCAACGAGTGTGGGGGGGTGGGGGGTTCGAGCTGAAAATGGGGTTGGTGTTCGGGATAGGGTGGGGGTGAGGACTCGGGGTGGGGTGGGGGTGGGGGGGGGGGGAGTCAGAAAGGCGACGTTTGTTAACATCGAAAGTTCTTGGTTTACACAACACAACTGTAAAAGCGCGAGCCATGCCGAGCCGCTCAGCCAACCCTACCTCGCCACGCAACCCCTCCCCCCCTCCCACTCCCGAGCGAACACTCGTGATCGCCCCACCGCCTCTCCTCCCGCTCACCGAGAGGTCAGCATTAGCGTCAGCGTCAGGGTCGGTCAGCGTGATGGCGTTAGCGCGTAGCGTCCGTGTTATGGTCGGATACCGTCAGCGGTAGCACGAGCGCTACAGCGTGAGCAATAGCGGTAGCGTTTGAAGCGCTAGAGATAGCGCTGGGGTTAGCGTTGGCGTTAGCATCATAGCCCTAGCGTCAGCGTTACCGTCGTCGTTTTATCGCTTGTGGCGTTAGCAATAGCACTGTCGTCCGTTAGCATTAGGGTTAGCGTTAGTGACGTTCGCACAGCGTCTGTGGCGCTAGCACAACCTAAAAGCGTCGGCTCTAGCGAAAGATTTAGCGATACATCATCAGCGTTGCCGTTAACGCCAGCCATAGCGCGAGCGTGTAGCGTTAGCGCGTAGCGTCAGCGATAACGCTGACATCAGCGCTATCGGAACCCACCTGCGGGTACACCATCGGGTTGAGCTCCTCGGACACCCTCTCCTCCACCCTGAGCTTGAGGCCATCCATCATTGCCTCCCACTCCTGCACCAGCGCCTTAAGCTGCGCATCCGCCATCTGCTCCGCCTGGATCACGTCGCTCGATGCGTTGTAGGCGAAGGACTCGAACTTGAAAACCTGAGGAGAGCAAGAGGGAAAGTCGCACGCACCAGTGCGTATTGTAAAGAGCTGACGCCATGCGAAGACGGTCGTGATGGTAGGGCATTGTATGGTATGGCATTGTAAAGCATTGTGTCGTAAAATATGGCATGAGATGCTACGCGTACGATGTTTGATACGGCATCATACAAAATGCGGCAAGCATAGGGATAGGTCGGTCCGTCTTCCGACCAGCCTGCAATATAAACACAGCCAGCACCCGAGCAGCCACCGTACCTCCTCCTCCCTCCACTACACTCCACCATCAGCACGCACCAAAACTCGTTCTCCCTCCCAAGCAATGTCTGCCTGGTCGGTGAAAACCCGACGTGCTCAGTCCCGATATTGTAGGGATACGAGGGTTTAAGGTCGTACGACCACGACCATGCATGGTATGAGTAACCCCCCCCCCCCCAACCCCCCAACCCCCTCCCCTCCCACACCTGCAGGCGAGCCTTCAGGACGCGCTCCACCAACTCATCCAGGGCGCGGATGTCCTCGCCGATGAGCATTCCCGACCACCTCTGCCGCGCCCTCTCGCGCGCGAGCGAGCAAGGGCTCCACTCTCGGCGCCGCCATCACGCCAACGGTAGCGTCGTGCAGAGCGGTCATCTCCGCCCGCTTGCGCTCCAGGAGCTCGGAGGCGGACAGGCGGTTCTCCGCCGCGAAGCACAGCGCGATGCCCATCGGCTGGGACTGCTCCCTGAGTTGTTCCCGCCGCGCCTCCAGCGTCAGCTCCAGCTGCCTCTTCACCGACTCCTCGTACGCCACCCAGAGGTCTTCGGCCAAAGCCGTGGCTTCCGCGAGGTCACTGCCGCCACCACCACCACCACCGCCTCCACCGTTACCGCTGCCGCTGTCGTCGCCCACGAACGTGAGCGAAAACGGAAACGTCAGGCCATGAAGGGCCATCGTCAGCTCCGTCAGCCAGTCCACCAGCGCCGCCTCCGCCTCCTGCAACCGCGGGGCGAACTGCGGGTTCCACTGAACGTTAGACGCAGCCGCTGCCGCCGCCGCGGCCGCCGCTGCTGCTGCCGACGACGACGATGAGCTCCCCCCTCCGGCTACCAGCGCGCCCCCCGCCGAACCACTCCCGTTGCTCGCGGCGCAGTCGCTTTGAACCGATCCCCCGGTGCTAGCCTCGATCACCCCGCAGCATCTGAAAGCGTTATCCTTGGCCCGCTCGACACGCTCCATCAGGTCCCACGGGCTGCGTTCGCTAGGGCCGCCACCACCGCCACCGTCCGAGGAGGAAGAAGAGGAAGAGAAGCGGGCGCGTGGTATCGCGAGCGACCCTGTCCCGGTGCCCCTAACGTTACCGAGACCGTTCGCTGACGCTGCCAAACCCGCCGCCGATCCGCCATGCCCCCCCCCGCGAGGGCGCGGTCGGGGCGGGGTATGTTGTAAGCCATTCCTTCGCCGACAGCCGCGTCGAGGAATGCATCGGCGGCGTCTGGGGCTGCGCACCCTTCCTCTTCGAAGAAGAAGAAGCAGGAAAGCTGTTACGACTCGCCGCTCCCGGAGCGTCCGCGGCGCCGGGAGGGGGCGTCAATGCCGCCTGCACCACGCCGATGACCTGACGCAGCAGATCGGGGGTGACGGGCGCGCGGATGCGAAGCCTATCGGCTACCCGGCTGCCCCCCTCCCCGCCACCGTTCGAGGGGACCTCGGGGGTGTGAAAGTCCGCGCCCCCTGGTCCCGCGGCTACCGACCCCTCTTCCACACGCTTCGAGTCTCCGCCGCCGTTGCCGTTGGCGGTGTTACCGTTGGCGCCGTGACCGTTGGTGTTGTGGCCGTTACCGTTGCGACCGTTGGTGTTGTAACCGATGTGACCGCTGCCGTTGGCGTTGTGACCGTTGGCGCTGTGACCAGCACCGTAGCGACCGTTACCGTTGGCTTCGTCATGGCCGTCGTCATCTACCGCGCTGCACGCGGCGAGCCTGACGAGCTTGGTCAGCGCGAACCCACCCCTGCCCAGCCCGTCGCCAAGCGCGTTCAGCAGGCGATCTCGACAGGTCCCGCACTTCACGTCGTCTATCTTGGCTCGCACCTACGAAAACAGCAAGCAGTGAGCAGCGTTCATCACGTATTGTACCACTACATCGTAGCGCGAGAAAGGAAAATACCAGCAAGAAAAAAGAAATAGCCGTGAAAAGCACCCATAACAAGTACCAGAAAGGCATTCCTGGTAAGAAAACAAGAAAAGCCAGTAAAACATGCCGGTAAGAACCTACCAGTGAGAAACAAGAAAAAACAAAAATGAAAGCGTCGAGTGTACGCAGAGGTGGTGTGTGACAACTATCGTCACCAAAGAGCAACAGAAAGGTCGGAGCGGCGATAACAGAACCGGGGGGACTGCAATACCGGGGCTCACGACAAAACGCGACACCACTCGAGAAAGTCTTGTTTTGGGCCACGTACAGCAGTAGTAGTCGTGGTCCCTTCACATTGCCGGTTGAGTAATGCCGGTTGCCCGCTACATATAGTGCCTGTGGAATCGCTTGGCACAGATGGGATTCAACAGCGTGGCTATTATTACGGGGGTCCATAGTTAATAGGACCTATGGTATACATAAAAACCTATATATTTACCTATTTTTACTAACAATATTTGGTCCTATTTACTATGGCCCCCCGATATAGCAGTGTGCAGAATAGTGCCGGTTGCCACCATATATAGTGCCGGTACTGTTAGGCCGATATAGTGCCGGTATTGTTAGCTTGCGCATACCGGTACTATAGAGGGACCACTAGTGTACCAGGCTCAAATTCTTGCGCGAGACGGGGTGTGTCCTCTGCCCTATTTTCAGCACAAAAAAAAATAGTTTAGCTACGTTTCGCGCAAAAAATCGAGCCAGGATTAATATACTTATATTTATTTATTTTTATCCTCCGGCTGATTGGAAAAAATAAAAGATCCCTGTTTCTCACGCACTACTGTCGCGCACTTTTATGGCTCGAAAACAAGAAAACGGTGGACCGACCGCAGGTTGACCTATAAACAAAACCACCAGGTACAGCATAAATCCGCCTCAGAAGGGCTGTGCGCTGCTACTGTGGCTGTGCGGCTGCGTGGTTGTCTGATGTGGGTCTCCGAGCCCAGTATTTCGGGGGGACCATAGTAATTAGGACCAAATATTGTTAATACGGAGGACCTAGAGTAAATGGGACAAAATTTTGTTGGTAAAAATAGGTAAATCTATACCTGGTACGTTTTTGTGTGTACCGCAGGTGTTTTTTACTGTGGTCCTCCGTAATAGGAAAAATAGGAAAATATATAGATTTTTGTGTATACCGTAGGTCCTACGTATTTACTACCTGGTATGGTCCCCCGTAATATCTGTTGGCTGCTGTGCTGCTACGTACTGTGCGCGTGTGGGTGTGCGTGTACTTACGTGCAAGCGCGCCGCTTGGAGTATTGGCGTTATCCTGCCTATGGCAAAGGTGATCTTAACTATTAAGGAGGGGAAGCAGCATCTGTGTACGAAGAGAGCGATCTCAATCATCGATCTTTTCCGATCTCTACACTACATCGACAAGCCAAGAAAGCAAATATCAATATCGATTCCGGGAAAAATCGCGAAAAAACGCGCTATTGATTCAACAGTCAATCTCGATCTCCAGCACTGCTATACTGTTGTTTGGTAGTATTAATACCGTAAAAAAAAAAACTGGTACCTGGAAACATTCGGAAGTAAGCCCTTCAAAGGAAAAAAACTACGAAAAACTACACCCACTTCCAGTCAGAAACACTTAGAGACTCGTATAGACTACCGCTGTACCTGGTAGTATGTTTTTGCAGCGGGACAAAGGGTCAGCGGTAAAAAGGTTTAGTGCGATCGATCGAATCTTTGGGGAGCAACGTCCATACAGCGTGTACATCAGCAGCAGCTGTGATCGCACCCTTCTGCGGAGCTAGGTATGTACAGGAGCAGCTGTCCAGATGGCTTCCATCGGGAGTCGAGGGCCCGAGGGCCAAGGGCCAGATCGGGGGTTTCCACACTTGAAAAATGTCATTCGAAGCGGGGGTTTTATTACCGGTACAAATTATAGAACCTGGTGGGAAAAGGGTTTTATGGAGCTTTTTTCTTCTTGACCACGACGCGCCTGACGGTACAGCAGTGGTAGATAACACAGCAGCTGCTATCACACCTACGGCCATCAGCAAGCAGGCAGCAGCAGACGAGGTCCGATCCCAAATCACCCGGATAAGAACGGAATAAAACGAGATTGCGAGAACAACATAAATCTCCCCCCCACCCCCCACCCCCGCGATTCGCCGAACACCCCACGGTGCTTCGCGCTTGGTACAAGCAATGTCTGCCCGGTCGGTGAAAACCCAACGTGCTCCGTTCCGGCATTATAGAGACGCAAGGATCTGCGGTCATGCGACAACGGCCATGCATGATATCGAGTACACCCCCGACCCCCCCAACCCCCCGCTCGGGGGGTGAGGGGAGCTGGGACATCCCCCCAAGGCCACGGCTGTCGTGCGTGCGCGCGCACCCGGCGGTACACAATTTTGCACCACCACGACCGGTAACATATTCCCCGTGTGATACAAATATACATATCATACTTCGAAACAGGGACTTCAATTCGGGGCCAGAGCCGTACCACTCTGTGCGTAAATACAAGTATCGTTTATGCATTAATATCAAGACAAACCGGTTCTTATATTTCTGCCAAAGGTGGTATATGCTATCTCCGAACGTACGTAGGACCATGACACACAGCGGTAGTGCACAGAACACCTACGCCGCGGAAAAAAAAAAAAAAGAAAGAAAAAACGGCCGGGGGGGGGGGGGGGGGGGGGGGGGGGGCGGGGAAGCTTCTCACTCGTGCCAAGCTACGTGCGACCTCCGGATATACTGCTGTAGTTTTCTTTTTATTGGATTTTCGCAAATACAGATACCCACTCCTTGAATTGTGCAGGTTCTCAAGCAGATTTAGTCTTCCTCCGGCGCGGACTTGTATACCCGGCACGAGGCCCATGTAAAACCCGTAGGACGCGCGATCGAAGTATCACTATTACGGGGGGCCATAGTAAATAGGACCGAATATTGTTTTTATAAATTTTGAAATACGTCAGCTGTGAGTTCGACTGATTAAATAGTTGATACTCAACTTTGCAAGCTGCGTAATACGCCTCGTCTATATTCCATTTTTACCTAATTTTACAAATATTGTTTGTAAAAATTGGGAAATACACAGGTTTTTGTGTGTGTACCGTAGGTCCTATTTACTATGGCCCTCCGTAATAGTATCACTACTGTAGTACCACACACAGCCTGCAAAGATGAGTTTGGACGAATTTCTCTTACCTCACACAGCTTTTTTTTTTTTTATTTCTTATTTTATAAACATAAATAGTGCCTGGTACGAGTAAAATAGTACCCACTCTACCCAGAAAAAGTATTGGCCACTATTACGGGGGACCATAGTAAATAGGACCAAATATTGATAATAAAAATAGGGAAATATACAGGTTTTTATGTATACCATAGGTCCTATTAACTATGGACCAGCGTAATAAGAGTTTGGGTATAAAATACGATGACACACAGCCGTCAGGAAACTTCCGGACAGAATGGAAATACCTGACAAGAAACAGGAGTGCTGGAAAGGGTGCATGCATTCTACACAACTTTAAAAAAAAAACTTCGATGCAACGTGCATCCCGGATTTTTTAAAAGTTGCCGGAGAATTCTCAGCCTGGCCTCCTCTTTGCTCGTTTTCTTAAGACGGTTCGTAATTTGTCCCGTAGCACTATTCACACGAAAAAAATCACCGCACAGATGCTCCCAGCAGCGGGAAGTAAAGTTACCCGGTACGTAGTTTCGAGGGAAAACACTGGAGGTACTGCGAATGAATCAGGGTTCGATAATGCAGGAAAAAAGACACAGGTCGGAAACTACAGGGACACCTGTGCTATACTATTACGTGGGACCATAGTAAACAGGACCTACGGTGCATACAAAAACCTATATATTTCCCAATTTTCACCAACAATATTTGGTCCTATTTACTATGGTTCCCCCTTACAGCGTAGTTTTAGTGCGGTTCCGTTTTTGGCCGCCGGCGCTCTATTAATAGCGGAAACCCACTAAAAATATGGTGGACAAAGACGCGTGGGATCAGGGTGTTCTGGTGCGCCCTGCCGTGAGCTGATTATATACCCAGGGTCACCTTGGAGAGCTCAGGTCTACTTGTAAGTGGGATCAGGTACGCGTGAGATCAGGGCGCCAAGCGGGAGAAGGGTCGTTAAAAGTGTCAACCTGTGAAATTATCTACTATCATGACAATCTTGAGTCTACAAACGGTTCCCGTCTTTCTGGGGGACCTCTTGATCGACGGAAAAAAAGCACGATGAGGAACCACGTACGAGTACAAGATGCAGCAGCAGCAAAAAATACTACTCAATGTTACTCGAGGTCGAAGCGAAAGCGAAAATATATTGCACGGCATACGGTTTTCATCCCTCCTAACCCCATACATCACAGCACAACACAGCGAGATTCAGTAACACTGGCAATGCGACGAGACGGTCCTTCTACTAGGCCACGGGCCTGCCACTGATACTTTCGATACGCATTGATAGCACACATCATAAGACCCGGTTCCATCTACGAAAATGATCAATTATACATACACTTCTCTCTCTCTATCCGGCAGTGACTGGGTTTCGTGAAGGTCCTGCCCGCCGTGGTAAATATCAGCGCATCCTAATGCTGTATATGCGAAGATGGATCAACAAGGGACATCTCAATACTTCTTTCGTACGCGCCGTGGAAATTGATGCGGTATCAAATCCGAAACAAAACCGGGGGGCTGCCTCTTGTCTACCATGGTATATCGTTGTACAATACCTCTCATGCCTGCCGGCAGCGCCACGCAGCTAAGGACGCCGAGAGCGGTGGCAAGGGGAGGGGGGGGGGGGGGGGGGGGGGCAGCCGTACTGATACAGCTATCGACGAATGCAGAAACGAAATGATAGATAGGGTGGCTAGGTATCGGTTCGACTGGCCCTTGAACTCTAGCAGTTTTTATTTTTTTCTTGTTGAGTTGTTCAATGGGGGGGGGGGGCGCGACAGCGGCAGCACTGACACTTGACACCGCTACTGACGAGAGCAGGGAGGAGACGGCAAAGGGTGTGGCCAGGTTCCCGAACCGATTTCCTAGCAAAGACGGGCGCCCATGCTACTACCACGGCCTGGAGTACGATTCTCTCTTTTCCTTTTTCTCTCTTCTCTCTTGCTTTTTTTTAACATTGTCTCTCCCTTTGATTCCTTCCCCCTCCCCGACGTCCTTATGCCGGTATCTTCCTGTCCTTGCATATTCTCCATAAAAAGCGGGAAAACAAAACAGGCCCCTGCTTGACTCTCCTAATCCCACCAGGACCTGATCCCACCCGGATGTGATCCCATTTGGCAGGCACCCTGCTCCCACCCACAAGGTGCAGAAAAGTAATTAGCCCTCCGCAAGAGCCGCCGGAGGCCGTGAGCGCGAAGCGCAAACCGAAACGGTCACAAATCGTCGAACGGTAAAAAAACATCGGATGCGAAAAAAAAATAAACCGTCGCGACCCGGGAATTGAACCCAGCATCAAGATCATTATGCTGGGCGCCATAGACCGCGTGAGCGCGAACCGAAACCGAAAACCGTCAGAAATCGCCGAACGGTAAAAAATCATCGGGTGCGAAAGATAATAAACCGTCTCAACCCGGGAATTGAACCCAGCGTCAAAATCATTACGTTGGACACCGACGACCGCAGAGCTATATCACCTTCCACCTCCCCACCACCTCCACGTTGTCTTTAGGCTTTTTATCATCCGAGTACGTGTACGTACAAGCATACACCACGTACAGAGCGAAGTAATATTCCTGGAAAATTAAGTCGTTCTACACAATTGTGAACTCGGCCCCTTCTATTAGGCTGAATCTTATGGGAGCCGAAACCGGAAAACAGAACTGGCATGCACATCTGTTTTTCCTAGATTCGTATGTCGAGTTTCGTATCTTGTGGGTGTTTTGTGTGAGTATGCCGGGGTTTCGTTTGAGTTGGGAGGACATTGGAGGGAGGAGTTACCGCAATATTTGAATTCGGCGGACACACAGCAGTACACAGTACAAGCACACAGCACACACGTATCCTGTTGGGTACCCGCCGGGTAACATGGGGCTTGCTTTCGCAGACTTAGAGCTTCCTGGACTGGGTTAGCTTCCTTCGACGAAGGGTCCTCAAGCTTGGCAGTCTGCTGTAGCATCAGCATCAGCATCAGCATCAAGGAGCAGTGCGTTGGCATATACCAGGTATCGCAGAAAGCTCAACCACACAACAACGACAACCGCCAAGAGCATGCGGTGTAGTCGGTTGTTCGCCATCACCGGAGCTTGGAGTCTCTAGCTACCGCTATATGCCGGGATACCGTGTCAGAGATGCCGAGAGAGTACAGCAGTAGTAGCGATGATATGTACAAGTATCACGCCCGCCACGTTATGCCTCCTGTGTGGGGTTCAAAACCAGTTTCGGCCAGCTCTGGAACCGGCCAGAACTGGTGTCTAATTTCGTCTGGCCAGGCCATTTCCGATCGGAATCGTACAGAAAATATTTTAGAGATTTCTGTTTTTTGGCCATCGATAAGATTCGGTACGTCGGATCTGGCACGAAATTCCTCCTGGATCTCTCTACAAACCCTGTTTTGTTTTCCGATTTCGGCTCCCATAAGAGTCAGCCTTAATATTAGTAGCAGCCTTTCTGGTTTTTCCTTGCGTCGTTTGCGTTCTGTTTCATTTCAGAATATATTTTTGTTTTGTTGTATTTTTGTTCTTATTTTCTGGTCTTGCTTGTGTTGTGTCGTTGTGTTCTCGCGCCCGCCACGCTAGCATTTTACGTGCTTGCCCGATAAATTTGCGATTTAGTTTAGTTTTTGGTCTTCCTCTGTCTCACAGTCTGTGACCACAAAAGTAGTATCTCTGTTACGGGGGACCATAGTAAATAAGACAAAATATTGTCAGAAAAAATACGTAAATATAAAGGTTTTTGTGTGTATCGTAGGTCCTATTTACTATGGACCCCCGCAATAGGATAAGGAATCAGGACGGACACTGGGTGTAGAGATAAAGTTGGTTAACAAGGGCGATTCGATGTCAAGACAACACACATGCCTCCTGCTGCTGTAGATCGCCTCATACTGCTGCTACAGCTGGATCGATTGCCTTTGCGACGGAAACATAAAAGTAGGCTTTAACGATAACGTTGCCGGAAGATGTTGGCGTAGAAAGCAACTCGGCTACCATACTACTGTAATAATACTGCTGTACCAGCTGGTCTAGCCACAGCAAAGGCGCAGCCACGAGTAGACAACAACAAGCGCTGAACATATATACCAGGTACCAGGTATATACTAAAAAGCGCAACGAAGCAAAGGAACACGAAAAAGAGAGGATGACACCGCACAACCGGCGGGGTAGCATGCTGGCATAATGTAATTTCTTAACTTAGCCCTGCTTGGCCCATCGAAGAGATCATGACCCGCAAGCAAGCAACTCATACCAGCGAAAGTGGTAATTCTGGTACGTGCTACCTGGTACCTGGTGCCAGGTATCTGGTATGTGTTTCCCGAGTCTAATTCCAAGTAGTTTGTCCTCGAACGTTGGGGCAGTTCCTGAGAGACCACGAAAATTAAGCCCACAGCAGCAGTACTACAAGCAGTGATATTAACATTAACAGTACACCACCCTCCCCACCCTCCCTCTATCGCATACCATCCCCACCCTCCTCTTCAACACAAACGCCATCTCCGTATATACCCTCACCTCGTCAGCGCCAACGTCCAACGCCGGCGGGAACTCCATTGCGAACGACCTAAACTGCTTCGCCGAGTACCCAAGCCAAGACCACTCCTTCCCGGCCGACTGCATCACGTACGGGCTCTTGCAGAGAGACTCTCCGTTGTGGCACCTGTCTCCGGGAGCAGAGTTGGCGGCACCAAGGGCGGAAGAGGAAGAAGTAGCCATCGCCATACCCAACCCGGGCAAAGACAAGGACGTAGAGGAGGCGAAGACGGAGGACGAAGAGGGGGAAGAGGTGCCTCTCCCATCCCGGTCCCTCTCCCTATCCTTGTCTCTGTCTCTCTCCCCGATATCTCTCTCCCTCTCGCGCTCCCCCGAAGCCCTCCTTCTCCAGTCCCCATCGCGCCCACCCCCTCCCTCAGCAACCACCACCATCCCCGACCCCGATCCCGACCCGTTGGAAAACCGGTACTCTCCCCCACCAGCAACGCCTCCGCTGGGGGGCCTTGTGAACCCTCCTCCCCCCCCTCCCCCCCGCTGCTGCTGTTGGGGGCTGTTATTAATAGTGGTACATCCTAAGGCAGAACCCGTCGCCCTTGGGACTCCAGATCCTGCGGGAGCGGGGCGAACCGAATATTTTTCGCCGTGGCTGCTTTCGAGGCTGCTGCCATCTTTGAAGCGCGCAGCAGAGGTGGTCACAGAAGAGGCGGAGGATGTGGTGGTAGTGGTTGTGCTCCAGGCTTCTCTTCGGGAAGAGGACGACGAGCCCTCGGCGCGCCCAGCAAGCCCGTTTGTGGTGGTGGTGGTGGTGATGGCGGTGGTGAGAGGGGCTTGGATGCGGACGCCGCTGCTGCTGCTGTTGCTGCTGATGCTGCCGCTGCTGCTGATGATGATTTCTTCCCCTTTGATTTGCCCTTCTTCCCGGCCATGACAGGCGTTCGTTCGCAGACGCCCCCAGCTCACAGCTGGACGGGACAGTTGCGCGGCGCTAGGCCTTGCGTCGCCCTTGTTCGGGCCCGGATCCCCCCCCCCCCCCCCCCCTCCTTCCTCCTCCGCCACCGCCGCGCGTAAAAGATTTGACACCCGGGCAAGGAGGTTGTTTTGAGCTTTCGGTCGAAAGTGATACTCTGGTACCTCGTATTCGCTACGAAGGTACTGCGCCGGCGCCTGGCTGCCTGCAGCCCAAGCGACACAATGCTCGTCGGGATCCACGCGGTTCTGTATCGCGATTGACCGCACAGCAGTAGGCGGGGAAGGGGTGGTGAGGGTTTGAGCGGTGCGAGACTGGGCCTTCGTGTGATTGGGCGTACTCTATCAAGACAGCAGAGCAGTACAGCAGCAGTACATGGGGCGAGGAATATTAGACCAATAGTAATTTGCCACCCTTGCGTTATCAAGGGGGCAGATTTTTTAGGGCCAGCAGAGCAGCGGCGTCAGGGCGCTGAGAGCACGGAACGATAGCTACGAGGATTCCTACCAGTCAAGTCTAGTTCGGCTGGGGCGGTAGTCGGAAATATTTCAGCCCGAATCCCGCACGAACCTATCCGAAGATGCTTCCGGTGTCCGTCGTGTCGAGAACCGTAGACCCGGTAACGCCACACAGCACAAACACAGACAGCCTCTTTTAGTCCCCTTTCCACCCTTCTGCCAGGGGGGGGCACTGGAACAGCTACCGTGGATACTCCTGGCGCTTACCGTGCACGGTGGTCCCGTCGGAGGGTTTCTCTCTCCCTCTTGGTCGCTCGGCCGATCCCCTCCCTATGCCGAAGCCTCTGCCTCGAGCCTGCAGCCAGGAGCCCGCTCGTATCCAATCACACGAGGACTTTTCCCGAGCTTGAAAGAATAATAACGCTATCGGATCAAATATCGAAACCCCGGTTTTGCGCCGGGGGGGGCGGGCGTTGCACGTCGTTGCACGCGCACACCGCACCATACCGATCCCACGGCGCTTTGTAGGGAATTCCCCACGAAGTAAGATCAAGACCGAAGGGAACAGAGTTGGGACATTGGAGAGTTTGGACGTGTCATATAAAAGCGCCCAGCTAGTAGCGCACGTAAAGCCATCGACCATGAAACGCAGCACAAGGGCGGTTCGATCAGCGCGCGGCGCAAGGCTAGTGGCGGCGGCATCGGCTGGGTGTTCCTTCGAGGGAGCACCACCGTGCGACGATACTCGAAGCGGTAAACCGAAAACTGGTTCGAGTGCTGTGGAATGTGCGGATCTCAAGAAGAACAAGAACAGGGGGAGTTGCTCGCAACGGAAGACTCGTTCTGCAAGCTCTACTGCGAACTCCGCAGCAGCACAAGATGTCCCCGAAGAAGGTGCTACTGCTTCTACCGCTGGCGGTGGCAGGCCCGGTCGTCGCGACCCTTCGTCGCACCACTCACAAAAGGGTCCTACGCCATCCGCGCGAGGGGGCAAGAAACGTGGCGCCCCTGCCCCTTCGGCTGCAGATTATCTGGCGCCAGCAGCGATCGGGACGACACCCGGAAAGGCTTTAGGCACAGCAGTAGCGTTAGGCAGCCTGGCGTCTCCCAAGCGAAGGCAAAAGACAGTAAAAGCAGCCACTGCTGGGCGGCGACAAGGGAAGGAGCAGTCGGAACAGCACACCACCACGGGCGGGGAGGTGTCCCTCGTCGATCGTGAGGCAGCGATGCTGGCTACTCTGCTGTCTCCTATCGCCGGACGCGAACCGAGGGCCGAGTCGGAGGACCAGGTGAGGATAGCGATTACGTCTGGTATTTATTTTATAGTAGCACTCGTAGTCAAGATACAGTCAGTACGCACGTAGCACTCACAGATACGATACGATACGACGGTTGGTATTTAATCTTGTTGTCACACAAATGATATGTACTTGTAAACTGTCCGTCGTGTGAGGGTTGTTTTTTACCACTTATTCGCAACAATGGTCATGGAAGGGTTGCTTACCACCTATTCAAGAAAATGGTTGACACGCACTGTACTCGAGACGAATAGAACCAACCCTAACCCCTGACCCTAAGCCAATCAGAGCAACCCTAACGGTGACCCTGAGCGAATCAAACCAAATCTCGAATAAGTGGGAAGCTCTACTGCATCGTGCATCCTTTTGGGAGGCAGGATTCTTTAGCGAACTACCAGGTACCAGGTAAAGCAGCAGCATTGCATAAAATACGATACACACATTTGCACAGATCACGAGATATCTGATCTATCTGTAGATCATCTAGATCCTAGCCTGCCGTTGTGAGATGTTGTGCAGGATCTGTATACCGCTTGTAGTACATATCCAACCTACTGTACATCAGTAGGAAACCTGTCCTACGCGCAACAAGCAGATGGTACGGCTCCCGCGCAGCAACGTGAGACACAGATCATACAGATCATACCTACATATCAGGAATGGATATATCTATTTGTCCTGATTAAGACCTAGATCGTGAAGTGGGCAGCGATTATCTGTCGAGTCGTGCAGTTTCGCTATGCTGCGCGCGTTTTAGTCGTCGTATAATTGAGTTGAGACTCGAAGATGAGGCCCGAAGAAGACTTAATACCCAAGAAGACCAAGTAGCCGATACCCACACGGCCGATATCGGGCCAAGAAGAAACCCAAACCCAACCCCTACACTCGTACTCGAAAATTCCCGAGGGCCGACGCGCCCCCCCTCGAATTCTGCAGATATATGTTATTGCACGTTTGCATTCATCTCTCACCGGCCGTGGGTATTTTTTTCGCGCTTCCTGCGGCAGGGCACGCAGGAGCCCCGCCTGTACACTGCAACATTCGTTTGGGCCCCGACCGGGCTTCGTGTTGCGCGCTCTGGGCGTCTAATGTCGCGCGAGCTGACTCTTTTTCAACGCGTTGCATTCCGCCTCGCCGAGCCTCGCAGGACCATGGAAACCGCACATTTTTAGATTTTTCGCTCTGCTGCTGCTGTATCATCTGCATCACACCGTCCCTGAAGCTTTCAAGTTCTCTACTTTGAGCCACGGTACAACAGCGGTCGCACATTTAGCTCTTGGTGCTCCTGTTTGTGCGTGTGTACCATGTTTCCTATCGACCGAGGATATAGGAACGAACACATCATCTGATAAGAGGTGCACCTGATTGATTCGATGCTGCCCAGGGGACAGGACGTTGTAAACCTACATTTCCTCGGGATTCCAGAAGCTACCGCGCAGCCACGGTGCACACTGCAACAACGGCAGCGGTACAACAACTGCACTAGCGCTTCGAAACTCCGGCTTTCGTCACATCCGCGGTGGTTTTGTGTGCAGTGTGTATGCAGTGATCTCCAAGAGACCAGAAGACACATTTGAGAACATGCAATCATGATCATTTCGTGTAATTAGTTTATAGTCAAACGCACGTCGTCGAACCTCATTCTGCCGTATACAGTATTCGTGCTCGGAGTAAATAATGGGGACGGCCTGATTATGCTGATGATGACGATGCTCTGCCCCTTGCCAACTTTCGACAACCCCCGGGATTTCAAGTGAACCGCATCCCGAAGGAGAACCGTGTCTTAACCCTTTTTTAGCACTGCAGTCCCGTTTTTGGGAGCAACCTACTTAGAATTTGAGTGGTATGTCCCCAAAACGGGACTGCAGTCGTAACAGTTCTAAAAGGGTTAAGCCCTCTTGGGAATTCAGAGAGGGAAATTGGCGTTACAAATTGACCATTCACAGCGACGGCGTCTGCGTGATTTTGGGGATGGTATTCTTCAACATGGTGTCCGATTTACAATGCAAAGGAGTCGCACAGCACTGCGGCACGGGCGCAAGCAACATTATCCTACCCGTACTTCTTTCTGGGCGCTCAAGCCGCTTGCAGACGGTTGGCACCACACCACCAAGGGCATGATTGTTTGGTATTAATAGCTAATATCTCGGGGTCCCTAAGGTCAAAAATTACGTGTTACCTACAGTAGTATACGAGCATATGTCCATGCGTTTTCCATTCTTGGACCCGCTAAACGCGACCGAATAACTATCGAGATTTACGTGCCGACCGACTCCTCCACCTCACATCTGAGGTGTGTGTGCGTTTTTTTTGTTTCCTGCTTTTTTCTTCTTGTATGATGCGTGCCGACTCTCACTACTGCACCACACGAACGAACTGCCATTGCGCTGCATCGCGGTTTCACTCGGCCTGCTCCGCTTATCAAGCTATGTTCTATGTATGTACTGAAAATATTGCTAGAGGACAGTGGTATGCTGTATACCTGGTACGTGTTTTGTCGTTTTACATGTTACTGCCGTGCTGCTGTTTCTGCTGCTCCTCCTCCTGCTGCTGATATCATACTCTGGTATGATACGTATTTTACTCTCTTTTCGCTGATGTGCTGCTGTTGCTGCGTCGCTGTGCAGATGGAAGAATGGGGAGCCCCAGCAAAGCAGCTTCAAGGCGGCAGCGGTGGCAGCAGCGGAGACAGCTCCCGCTGCCCTTTGGAATCGATGTTCTCAGCGCTGGAGCAAGTGTTGCCCCTGCTCCGACGCAGGCGGCAGGCGACGCTGTTCAAGCAGGTCAGGGGCGCCGTGGAGGGCATGTGCGGCCGGACGTTCACGAGGCAACACCTGGCACGGATACTTTTCGTTCAACCTGGTGAGAGAGAGAGAGAGTAGGGTGTTTGCGACAACCCAACTTCGTTGGGTTATGAAAATATTTTGAAAAAGACAAACAGCGGAGCTGATTGGTTAAAACAGGTGAATAAGGAGTTGCTCCGTTTTGCTAACCAACCCATAGAGTTGCCCAGGAAAAAAGAATACTTGAGTTCAGGACTCTATATCGGTCACTTCTACCCCACGGCAGCAAAATGACTTTTTCGTGGGTTGGGATTGCTACTTATGTAGGGCACAGAACTCCAAGAAACCCCACCCGACCAAATTCTTCGCCAACATCCTAATGCGCACGTCGGACAGATGACGATCTACTTATGGTAGGTGATCTAGATCGTGGCGAAGATGAGTTTCGTTCAACGTGGTGTTTAAATGAAAACCCTGCAAAGTCTTGCACGAGATGGGGTCAGATCACGATGTACTACTGCTGTAGATCGATCATCTGCGGTAGATCCCAACCCGGGTAGTTTTCGTTCAACTTCAACCTGGTGAGATAAAGGAGAGGACGTAGTGAAGCGGCAGAATCGAAATGGTACGCAATCCGGGGTTTGTTGCTGAATGGGAACTATTAATATTAATAGCAGGGCTCTTCACAAGTCCTGACCCGATCCGCCGGGTCGGGTCAGGAAGTTTTTCAAGTCTCACGGATCGGGTCGGGTCGGGTCGCAAGAGGTTTTCAAATTCTCACGGGTCGGGTCACCCTTACCCGACCCTTCCCGACCCGACCTGACCCGCGAGGTTTGACCCGACCTGCGAACAGCCCTGGGAATTAGGAGGTACGGTATGGGTCCAGCTTCTGGTCAGACGGGAATAGCCGCGTAGTCCAGACGCTTTGGGAAGCGCATAGCAAGGAAGCCCACATGGACGCAAAGCAAAAGTGGCAATTGCCAGCAATTCAGTTAGCTAGTCGACGCTTAGATAGCACCGTTCGCAACCATCGAGTACAGCAGTGGTGATAGCCTTATCGGTTAGTTTTCTCAATCGTTCGTCCTTAGCCCTTTTTTTACTGGAGCCGCAGCTCGTGACACAACCGGTCCAGGACTCAGGCAGGGAGATCGAGAGGATCGACGCGAGAGAGAGGGAGAGGTGACCGAGCGCATCGACGTCAAGGCCACGAACGATTGAAGGCACATATTCAATGCGCGTCCCAATCGTTCGTGACCCTGACGCTGACAATCTCGGTCGCTCTCTCGCGTCGATCGAGCCCTTTTCTTTGGTTTTTTTTTTTTGCGTGTGTCCCTGGACCAGTTGCATCACGAACGTGGTTCAATTTCCCAGCATCATCACTTTTTTTTTGTTCCAAGTACTGGCATGAAATGGTGCGAAAAAAAGGTTCGGATTTTGTTTTTCTTTTTTTTCTTTATGTGTCCCCCCCCCCCCCCCCCCCCCCCCCAACCTTTCGTGTTTCTTTTCACATGGATGCGCTTGGTCGCTCTCTCGCATCGATTTATCCTTATGTCCTCAACGGTGTACAGCAAGAGGCGATACAGTAGTTCCGGTCCCTCTATAGTACCGGTTTATATGAGCCAGCCAACAATATACCGGCACTATAGCTAGCGGCAACCAACCGGCACGATTTACTCCGCACACTATCACACTGGTTGATCCCATCTGTGCCACGCGATCTCACCGACACTGTAGCGGGTAACCGGCACTACTACTCAACCGGCACTCTAGGACGGACCACTACTGCCGTAGGTATAAATATATGTACCACGTTCCTTTAGCTGGTCGTTGTTGCCGTCGTTTTTTGGGCTGCACCGACCTCAATTTTTCAACGGCTCGTGGGCCTCTCGTTTGTTTCAGCTGCTTTACAACGCGTCATCGGATTTCTTTTCTCGTGTCGCCCCCACGTCCGAGTGAAAGCCTCCGAAGGGGAAACCTTGCGCACCTCGAACAGATAAATCGATTCCCACAGTTCATGAGCTAGATATTTCAGGGCAGGTGTATTCCTGATCTGTATGATCTGTATGATCTAGCTCGTGTTTCCGGGTGGGAGCCGTATAACCTGCATTATCTACTGATGTAGCACATGTTTCTGGGGTTAGATCTGTGCTACTATACAGATCCTGCCTAACCTTTCACAACGGCAGCGTAGGATCCAGATGATCTAGATCGTGATCTGTTCAACGTGTCGAACCTTGTAGGATACAACGAGTACGATTTGTTTAAAGAAACACCAACGGGACCCCGAAGATATCGGGTAGTTCCAAAGATTCCAGGTATTGGGTTTTAGTCGGGCCCAAACGTATTTATAGCCCTCCCTACCGTAGCGTTGCTTCCGTGGAGGCGTGCTAAGGTAGGGGTTGCACTTTGAGCCCAAAACAATCACAACTCGGACAGATCATGATCTAGATCATCTAGTTCCTCACCAGCTGCCGTGAGAGGTGGTGCACGATCTGCTTTTTGTGTACCTGGTAGTACAGACCAAACCCAGGAAAACATGTGCTATTAGCAATAGATTCTGCAGATTTTGCAGACCCCCAGGCGGCAACATGACCTAGCTCATACAATATCGGGAATATAACTCGTTTGAAAATATCTAGATCTCGAAGTGGGAATGATCTGCAGATGATCTGTCTGATGATCTGTGAAACTTTTCCCACTGACCCAGCCTGCCACATGATGTAGATCATACAATAGCAAGAGTATTTCTGCCTGGAAAACTCTAGATCATTAGGTGGGGATCGATGATCAGTCCGATGATCTGTGAAACATTTCCCACTCTGACGGGGCTCTTCAACTCTCAAACTGCCCAATTATCTTTGGACCCGATGCTTACCGTATAACACTATCACACTAGGGTGATAAGATAACACACCCCCTCGGACGCTTTTCTCAACAACGGGGAGAGCGTTCTGAATACGCCGAGCGATGCGTCTATGGAAAGGTCTCGGCGAGGCGTTTCCACACCCCGGGCAGATGATCGGTTCCCACCTGATGCTATACAGCTTTCAAGCGGAATATTCACTCCCGATCGTGCATCATCTTCAGCAGATCGTGTTGCCCGGTGCGACCCGTATATTTCTGCGTGATCTACTCGAAGCACTTGTTTCCTGGTTTGGGTCTGTGCTACGTTTGCAGATTCTGCGGAACCTCTCACAACGGCAGGCAAGGAACTAGATCATCTACAGTAGACAGATCATGATATATCTGATCTGTAGATGATCTGTCTGATCTGTCCGAGGTGTGGACATTTCCAACGCCAACTTTTTCGTTGTGTGTACCCTCCTCCTTAAGGCATGTTTAGGAAAAAGTCGGCTCTGAACTCTATCCCAGGCGGGGGGGGGTGTCAGCTTTTGAGTGTGGTACGGTGATCGGCGCCATCTTTCGATAAATGCCCACCCAGCCCATGGGATTGTGTATCGGAAGATGCCTCGCTTGCATTTATTTTATTTTCTCAATTGAGGCGGAGGCCGCATGAACACAGTCTCGGGACGACCGAGACCCCCTATGGTTGTAAACGATTGATTGGGCGGGAGAAAACTACAGCGATAGCCTATAGCCTCTAGGCATATCCACACCAACAGCAGGCAATGTCGTGCCGTGAGAAAACTACAACGATAGCCTGGCCTCTAGGCCTATCCACACCAGCAGCAGCAGACAGTGTCGTGCCGTTCGTCCGTGAGCGTCTGCTATGTCTCGCGAGACACTGAGGCGCAGACGAGTGGACTTTCTCCTTCGCATGCGTGTTGGTGTACTCACTCGTTCCAAATATCTCCGTCGGTGTGCCATTCCGTCGGTCGACATGATAATGAACCATGAAGTTTCTATATTTGTGCTGACATCTACATAGTGTGTTGCTCTGCTTCGCTACAATATGCTTCACTTTTTTTTCTGTATCGGTTGTTTGGCGAGAGGTGTAGAGCTCCTCGGATGAGGAGGAGCCTCGTATTTTTTTCAGGTGCTGTATACGCCTACCGAAGCACTAGTCTATGCATACCACTCTGGATCGAAATATAAGAAGCTCTTGGTATTCATGTTAGTGTATAAAACGATCCTTATATTTTCGTCCGTTGGTAAGTGCGTGAGTGTGCGTGCGACTCGGGCCCAAACCGTCCCGCGTTTTACTTTTCGTTTCCCGCTCACTCGCTCGCTTGCGCGTGGGGACGGACGGACGGACGGACGGAACAGATGCGTACAAAATCTCTAGCCAGACAGACACGCGGCCCACCCGAGGGGGTTATCGGCTAAGGGACCTCCTGATCGAAATCGGACCGGGCGGAGCGGAGCGGGGGAGCAAAAAAATGGAAGATAAAAATCGGCGTGATTTTCCGAGGGGGGGGGTAGGGGATGGGGGGGGCGGCAGATGGCGCCAGGGAGTGCGGTGGGGGGCGTGAAGGCGGCGGCGGAGGTGGTGACCGCGGCGGCGGCAGGTCTGAATCATTGTCTGCGCAGAGGAGGAGAGTCTTCCGCCGTCTGCTTGTTTCGGCGAGGGCTAGGTAAGATGGAGAAGTTGGTTGGTTGGTACGTTCATTTGGCGATCGGCTGTTTTTTTTTTGGCCCGCCCAGAACAATATTGGGGAGGGGGTCCAAACTTCTTCGATACAAGCTGGAATTGACTTGTTGGCGTAGGAGAGGGTTAAGACGCGTTAGGTTGAACAAAAATGGCCGACATTTTAAAAGCGAAATGGCCTCGTACATACTGCTGTGCAGGTTGCAGCCTCGAACGTGCATCCCCAAGTTGATTTTCAACGCGAGTCTCCTCTCCTCGTTGCAGTTCCCGATTTGGTGTTGAATGTAGGCGCCGCGATCGATCTCTCCTTGTGTCTTTCGTTCTCGTTTTCCCCCCCCCCTCCCCTCCCCCCCCCCCCCCCGCACATTATCTCTCTCACCATGCTCTCTCCTCCCCTCCCCCCTCTGGATGCAAGGGTCTATGATCATATGACTATGACCATGCATGATATCGAGTGCACCCCCCCCCCCCCCCCCCCCCCCCCCCCCCCCCCCCCTCCCGCCACCTCACGGCGCTTCGCGCTTGGTGCAAGCAGTGTCTGCCTGGTCGGTGAAAACCCGACATACTCCGTCCCGGCAGGCATTGTAGGGATGCGAGGGTCTATGGTCAAACGACTACGGCCATGCATGATAATGAGTACACCCCCCCCCCCCCAAGATTAGCAAAAAGTTTCTATGTAATATATGGAAACAACGTACTGAGCGCCCAATTGTTGGAGGTGTCTATTAGGAGTAGGAACGGTGCTCCGTCTCGAAAGGGATGCGTGGTAAATGGTAAAATGACTTAGGCAAGCAACAAATGGGTACCCCCCCCCCCCCCCCCCTCCCTCACGCCTCCGGACCACCAGACACTGCCAGTGCGAAAAACATATCAGGAGCAGCAAAGACGGCGACAGCAACGACACCGCCAACAATCAAAACGAGTGCCGTTGTCTGCCGGAGGCCTCCCTCCCGGACACGAGCCCTATTCCGGTAGAAGGGAACGCTGGCGGTGCCCAGCCCGACGGAGGAGAAGGGGGCGAGCCTTGCAGAGGTGGTACCGCGGCAGGGGCGAAGTCGGCAGGGAATCCACCCACTCACGCTCTACCATCAATGCGCGGATTGTCGGTTGACCAAGGGCTGTCAGCCTATGGGTTGGCTGCCTCGGGCGCTGTCGCCCGAAACGGCGGGGACGCGGAGGGGTGGGATGCTGCGCAGGGTGTGGAGGCCTTGAGGGAGCGGCTGAGGGCCAAGGATGCGCGAAGGTGAGCCGAGCAGAAGCGCGTGCGGGAGCGGGGAAGGGCGCAAGTCTAAGCGCCCGGTGCGGGTACGGGTTCGGGTGGTGGTGATGGTGATGGTGGTGGTGGTGGTGGTGGTGGTGGTGTTAGCATTGGGGTTGGTGGTGGTGTTGGTGTTGGTGATCGTGGTCGTGGTAGCATTGGTGGTGGTGTTGTTGGTGTTGGTGGTGTTAGTGGTGGTAGTGGTGTTGTTGTTGGTATTGGTGTCGTTGCTGCTGTTGTGGGTGGTACTGGTGTTGGTGATGGTGTTGATGGTGGTGGTCGTGGTTTTGTTGCCAGGGAGGACAACAGTAGCGGTGTGCTCGATCGGGTGTATCGAGGTCGATGGTTTTTTTGCGCGCAGGGCGAACAATTGATCCCGAGGGGCTCATCTCCACCCGGCTCTTACACCCGTGATGGAAGCGACGTCACCCACGATGAAAGTTGTGCTGCCTGGACGGGGACCCTTGCACGCGCCGTAATCAGCCTTGGGGTGCGAGCTTCCCCCACCATCGACGTGGAGGAACGCGCTAAGCTGGTCGTGGTTGGTTCTACCATGCCATAGTTTGGACCGGTAACCAGTGAGCGCTAGGTGAATCGAATCGAATCGACATACACGAAAGGTAACGGAACGGGAGAAACGAAACGTGAAATCGATTGGAGCAAAAGGCAACGGAAGAAACGAAACACCGAACCAAACCAAGCCAACCCACCCACACCAAATCAAACCAAACCGAGCCAACGCAAAGCAAAGCAAAACAAAGCAAACCAAACCAAACCAAAAGCACACCATACCAAGCGAAACAAAACGATACGAAACCAAAATAATCGAAACGACACGAAACGGTGCAAAACGAAACGGAACGAAACGTATGAAATCGAGACGAAGATAAACGAAACGAAGGGGCCCTACATTACAATATCTCCACTCCCCACTTCTGCAATGTTTACTTTTTCAGCGCTCTGGAGCGGAACAAAAGCGGAGAGGAGAAGGAGGCAGACAAACGGCGCAAAGGGAACCTGCCAGCCACGGCCGATGCCGTCAGGTACGGATTTTTGGCGAAGCCGTAGTACGTACATATGGTGAACGTTATCCATTCTCACGAGATGCCTCTGGTGCTCAAGGTAGAGCACACGTTCTCCTTCCAGTCAGCCCTAACCGTCCCTCCCTCCCTCTATCCCTCCCTCCCTCCGTCCCTCGCTCCCTCCCTCCCTCCCAGATCCTTCTTCGCGCACTCCCGCCGCGTCACTTGCTCCCTAGATGCGCTCGCCGAGACCCTCTCGAGCTCCAGTCGGCACTCCCTCTCGGGCAGGGAGGCCAGAGAGCGAGTCCGGATGATCGCCGACATTGTCCCTGAGTGGTG
Organism: Macrocystis pyrifera; assembly: GCA_031763025.1. Classification (NCBI taxonomy): domain Eukaryota; class Phaeophyceae; order Laminariales; family Laminariaceae; genus Macrocystis; species Macrocystis pyrifera. Next base: position 2,299,680 of record JASSKH010000017.1, on the reverse strand, counting down.
CTCTATCGTGGCTCCTCCGCGCCCCCCCGGCTCCGGCCAAAAATCGGGCGCTGCTCATGTCGGACAGGTCCAGGCCCACGCTCACATCCATTCCGATGTTGATGATGGGATGGTTGCGCAGCCCATGAAGGCGAAAGAGGTGGTTAGGATCAACACGCGTATTCAATTCAAGGAAGTTCGGGAGATGATTGTGTTTATGGCAGGCGGTGGTGGGGACGGGGAGAGGGGATAGAGTGGGGGTGGGAGTAGCTGCGGCGGCGGTGGTGGCGGTAGTGGCGGTAGTGGCGGTGGCAGTTAGAGACATGGTATGATATGCACGGTGGCTTTGGAAGCAAACCGGTACGTGCGGAGTTATTTTCCCGCGGATGTCGAGCTTCCCTTTGGTGGCGTGAGTTTGTTTGCCTGCGTTTCGTTGCGATTCTGTATAGTTTACTGCTTCTACCTCTACTACTGCTGCCGCTGCTGTTGTCGCTGCTGCTGTTTCTTGTGGTGGTGTTGCTGCGGTTACTGCTGTGGCTGTGGTGGTGGTGGTGGTGGTAATCCTGCTGATGCTGACGCTGCTCCTGGAGGTAGCAGTGATGGTAGTGGTGATGGCTCTGCGGATGCTGGATGTGATGGTGGTGCTGCTGCCGCTCTGAGAGACGTGGTTCGTTGATTAACGCGGTGTAGGAACCGGTTGGGTCAGAGCCATCGTCCCTGCTCTCGTATTGTTTAGCTGGGTTTTTAGAGCCGGTATGTCGAGTGCGGCTTTGGTACCTACGCGGGTGTTCCCCGGTGCTTTGTTTGCGCTTTCGATCTTGCGGGGACCGGGGAGCGCGATTAATCCCCGGTCGTGGTGAAGTTTAGCTAATGTCCTCTTTCATCGAACAAGTACTCGTAGCAGTACAATTTAATACATTCGACCGGGGCACTGGCCTGTGTCTGCCGGTGTTTTAACCAGTTTATACGCTTGTGGATACTGGCGCAAACTGGGTACGTTAGTACTTTTGGCAGCTGATGATGCTGTGGGTACGGGAATTTTGGGCAGTCCATTCTCTGTGGGAAACTGGTATTTGCCATGTGTTTTTGGGCGGTTCGTACGGACCGACGGAGCATACTGCATATTTTCAGCTGTCAAATACTGGGAGAACTAATCATACCGCCATCAGGACGTTTCAAGTGTCAGTTTCTGCTCCAGGTACTGGCGTCTGTGTACCAGTATTGGTTGTGAAGTGTTGTTATGGGCAGCTGGTTAGGCTGTGAGGATAGCGGTGTCATTCAGTTTTTTCAGGGCAGTAGTTGATGCTGTGAGTCGGTGCGTGTTGGCGTTTACTCGGTACTTTAGGCTGGAGATACGGGTACATACTAGCCGGGGCATACTGGGGAAATACTGGGAAAATACTGGCCAGCGTGTGATATACCCAGTATATGCGTGTGAGCAACTACTGCTCTATGTATGATCGGGTGGGGCTGGATGGCGTTATATACTGGGAAACTGGTGGCTGGGAACGTTGTGCCATACTATTATTGTTGTGAGCACCTACCGCTCTACAAGATCGGGTGGGGTTAGTCGGCGTTATACACTGGCAGAAACGCTTTTGCCGGTAAACTGGTGCTGTGAGCACTTACTGCGCTTTGCACGGTCGGGTGGGGGCTGAATGGCGTGTGCGGGGCACAAACGAAAAACTGGGATGTACCTGATGTAACTGTTTGTATCACACCTGGTAGATAGATAACTTGTTGTCCATGGATTTTTGTCGCAGAAAAGGCACTAAAAATAAGTAAAAAATCTGTGCGAGTGTTGTTTGTCTACACAACTTGTGTGAGTGCTGTCGCCATGTTAGCTGAGTGCGGTCGCGCGAGTTTGACACGAACAAAAAAAACTGAGTCTGTTCTGGGTGTTATTCGTTGGTACAACTTATCTGAGCAGTCTGAGTGTTGTCGCGGTCGCCTTTCCGTGTTTCGCGTCGGCAGCGTCGAACAAGAACACAGTGCCGCCGTGGCACAAATCCAGCAGCAGTTTGTAAAAAACTTCGCAAGCCCTGTTGTGTGGCGTAAAACATTCCAGGTGTGTGTATCTTTCGCCGCCCGTTCTCCACGCGCAGGATGAAAAAAAAAAGAAGTGGAAAGCGTGTCAGATTTCTGCGCGAGTTTTGTGTGAGCGTGCCGTAAAATTCGAAGCTCTCTGGCGAGAGAAGGCGGTCTGCATGCTACAGCAACAGTATAGTAGGTGCATGCCCCACTGTTTTGTACCCAGTAGGTGTTAACTTAGGGTCTTTTTATCGCAGCAGAGGCAGTAAACTTGTCCGATCAAAACTGCGGTACGGTACGCAAGCAAGCATGTGGTTCTGGTATACTCCAAAAATCAACACGGCTGTGCACGCAAGCAAGCAGGCGGTTTTGGTGTTTACAAAGAGCAACATACTGCACGCAAGCGGTTTTCGTGTTACAAAGAGCAATAATATCCTGCACGCAAGCGGTTATGGTAGTAAAACATGCAATTCTGTAATACGCAAGTGGTTTTGGTGGTAAAAAGGGCAATCAACCTTAAGTATGAACACCTACGTAGGGCAAATCAGGCCAATGCCATTAATTGGCGCTGTACTACAGCCAACATAAAACCCATTTTGGGAGCCAGGTACAGCGGGGAAAAAAAAAATGGGAAAAAACAAATGCGGTTTCGCTACGAACCGTCTGTTGGGGTGAGCGATCTGTAGTCTGCAGTGTGATTTTCCTAGGAGTTTTTATCTCTTACCGGTAGGTTTTTTGTTGGCAGTGTGTGCCAGACCACTGTATATAGACACAAGTATACTTTTGTACCAGGCGGTCCGTACGACTATTGATAGGCTAGCTTTTAGGTACACGACTAGCTCTCAGGTGTGACCCATGTAGACTGAATAGGTTTTAGCAACAGGAGGCGAAGTACATACGAAACAAATTTGGGGCGGAGACCTTGAGGGCGATTCGGTCTTGCTCCGACAATAAAAAGTCGTGGCCCCATATTCGCCTCTATGGACGTCACACCAGCCGGCCCCTGCCCAGAAAAACTCTTATGCCATAAAGTACGAACCCCAACAATCGGGCTGCGGTGTCTTTCCAATTCCCCTCAGGCCATCATCTACTACGATGTTTTCCCCCAGTAGCAGCAGCAGCATGCGATGCTCGTACAGCACGGTAGCATAGTACGTCGACCTAGCCCCAGCCCCACGGGGCCCGGAGGACATGGCGGGCGAGGGGTTTCCCTGGGACAAAGAGGAGGGATGCTTGGCCCCGACCGAAATCGGGAAAACAAAAAAAAACGGTTGAAGCTTGGGGTGCACGGGAAAAAGGGAAAAAGGAAACGGACACCCCACTTTCTTTTTGGTCCCAGACAGGGGGGGTATACTGAAATCAATTAAAAAAATCTGAAAAAAAAATGTTTTGTTTAGTTGTTGACAAAAATCCCAACCCGCTATTAATAGTAGTTTGTTTTCGATTCCGACATGGAGGCGAGTGCGGCTCCGTTTTCTCTCTTTCTTTTTGTTTGTGTGTGCCCCTGGTCGACTTACACTGCAATCGCGACGAACATGACCTATCCCTAAATGTTGGTTGAGTGCGTTGGGGTCGTCTAGGGTTCGTCATATTCGTATCCAAAAAGAGTGTCTGACTCAAACCATTTTATCGAATACAACGCATGGTACCAGTCTGATCGAAATACAAGGTACATTTCGATGGCCACAATCGGTGCAAAAGTACCGTATATTGTCGATCAAACTGATCAGTCATGAGCTACCCTCTAACGACGATAGCAGCAGCAGGGTTACAACTGGGTCCAGCCTCGACAAAATGGTTGATAGTCAACACTAACCCCCCTTCATTAACACCTTTCCCGTTCCTATAAAATTCCGAGAAATTTCCCAGGCGGTAGGGGTTACGGCTACATTTTTCAAGGGGGTCGAGGCAGAATTTGTAGACCACTCTAAAACCTACACAGCTACTGCTGCTGCTAGCACACGCGCGATCGAAAAGAGAAACACTTTTCGATCTCTGTTTTTTTCCGTTCATTTTCCCGTGTCAAATAGGATAGGAAGCAATCAGGCTTTGCTTACGTAACTTTTTTTTACTATCAATATCATGCTTTGGTACTTGTTTTGCCAGTCTCCGGTCGAGAACGCAGTCAATGAATTTCCACCATTTTGCCGAAGCTGGGCCAAGTTCTATACAGCGGCAGGTGTCCCTCTATATTACCGGTGAAATCGTTATAATGCCGGTGTGTTGGTCTGGCACACGCCAGCATCATATAGGGACCACTACTCCTGTACAGCCCTCAACGAATGCCCCGATTCTACAGCCAGCTGCAGGCCTACAGCTACGAAGACAAGGCGCAAGGGCTTCGCCTCCGTACAAAAGACAAGCATGCCTTTTCTTGTGAAACCCCCCGCGCACCAAAACAGGGCGGCAGACTAACGTGCCCATTGTGAAAACCCCGCGCGAATCAGAAGAGGGCGGGCGGCATCGCCATCGCCATCGCCAATTCCAGAAAAAAAAAGGATGCTGCGCTTCGTGCAAAGAAATGTCGCCCAAAGGAGAGAAATAAACCAATCTTTTGTGTATTAAAAAAAAAAAATCAAACAAAGAAAAACGCGCGCCCCCAAACAAATTTAGCGTGTGCGCGCTCAAACGAAAACCAAGTGCACGCGCCGAAACATGACACTCCGTCCGGAATGTCAGGACCGTTTTCGTGCCAACATGAACATCAAAACGGTCCTTACAGTTCCGAATAAAAAGCGGTACACAAAACACACGACGGAAGCCAGCCCGCCGGGGGAACATGCAAGCACACAACCATAAGCATTGCTGCTGCAGCAGCAACGCTAAATTGTCCCACCAACCAGAGTCTGAAATTCAAGCGGTTTGTCACCCCCCCCCCCCCCCCCCCCCCCAAAAAAAAAAAAGTGACGTAATAGTTGAAAAAATGGTTAGCGCAGGTGGCACACCCGGCAGAGGAGGTGCTCGCCCCCCCCCGCCCCCACGACCATCCCGCCATCCCAGGCAGGTAGGGACATGGCTGGGTTACCCGTATGGATGCGAGGGTCTACGGTCATAGGACTACGGCCATGCATGGCATGAGAACACCCCCCCCCTACCCCCGCGGGCGAGACAGGTCCCACCATGCCGGGCAGGCAGGGTTAGGGTTAGGTTGGGTTGATTACCCCGCTCCCCCCCCCCCCCCCCCCGTGAGGCAGCACGCCTCCTCCCCCTCCCTCCCCTTCCCAGCGCAAGCGCGTCATGCAATGCACCCTGCTGTCCGCCCTGATCACACCCCTCCAAATCCCGACCCCGTGCACCCGCGTGATGCGATGCGCCACCAAAAGGTTTCCACTACAGCACTACTCCCCTACGTAACGCTCAGAAGCGAGATAGAGAGAGAGAGAAAAAAAAATAACAAGTGTACTGTACTGTACCAGCACCTACATAATATGTTATACCTAACAAAACCAACCCCCCGAACAACAGCAAAAACAAAAAAGCGGAAAAAAATATGTCCCTCAGCAGCATCGGCTGAGAGGGGGGCAAAATATTGGACGTGCGCTCTTTATACAATTGTCGAGGGTCGGCACTACCGTCGGCGCAAAATGGGAAGGGGGTGGGGGTATAGTGGGTATAAGGGGGGGGGGGGGGTTGCACTCGATATCATGCATGCATGGCCGTAGTCGTATGATCATAGACCCTTGCATCCCTACAATGCCGGGGGGGGGGGGGGGGGGTCAGATTTTTTTATCCAAAAAAGCAAAAGGTGGGTTTTAAGCCGACACAGAAGCAGTCAGGGCGTAGAATCGCCCTGCTTGTACCGACCGATCAAAACGACAGCAGTACAAAACCTAAAAAAAACAACAAGAATAAATAAATCCCAGGGCGTGGTTAATATTAGCAGGGCAATTACTCTTGAGGTACCCGGGCACCAAACCTGGTTGTTTTGATGATACTCGGATATGTACCCGCCGGGTACTCGGGTATGTACCCGTCGGGTACTCAGGTGTGTACCCGGGTACCCACAGAGTATATATACCCTACTAAAAACCTTCGAAAAAGTCCGCCTGCGCAACGCCGACCCCACCGAGGACACACTGTTCATTTCTCGACCATACATGCCCCCGCAATAGCGACGCAAGGGGGGGGGGGGGGGGGGGGGGAATCTCGCCGCATCTATCGACCAATCAAAACGGTAATACGAAACCTGAAAAAAAATAAGAAGAAAAACTCCACTTCTTCAACTCCAACTCCAACTCCAACTCCTCCTCCCCAACGCGGACCCAGCAACGCCAGCCGACCGACCACTACACGCACCGCGGACCGCACCGAGGACACCTGCTATAATTTCTCGTTCACAGCCCGCAACAGCAAGAGTGCAAGGAGAGGGGGTGTAACTCAACAGGCATGCATGCATGGCCGTGGTCGTACGACCACAGGCCCTCGCGTCCCTACGTACGATGTCGGGACAGCAACAAAAAAAGTCAACAGCAACCACGTAGCGAACGCCTCCGCAGCACAGCAAAAATGCTATTTAACCGCTTTAGCACCGCACTCCCGTTTCGAGGACAAACCGCTCAAATCCCAAGTGGTTTGTCCCCCAACACGGGACCGCGGTCTTGAAAGGGTTATAGGCCCCCTTTTACTACGGACGGCCCCCGCTTTTTTTTTCGCGTGATAAGCGACGAAAAACAAATGGTTGATGAACTTTTTGGGCTATTCATCAACCACTGTACCGTACACGAGCAGCAGCGTGAGTGCCCAGAGCGGGACGGGCAGGATCACGTTGCGCTCTCGTGCCGCACGAACCCCCGGATTGTAACGAACTCGGACCCCAAGCGTGCACCATCTCCGCCAATCACGTCGTGGGGCAGTCGCTGAAACCGTCACTTTATTGTCGTCAATTTTTCCCCGCTCACGTACCGACAGGCTTAAAGACGAGACAGGTCTTTTGGGGGCGGGTACAGGGCTTTTTCGCGCCCTAACATATCAGCTTCAGTGTAGGGGACGGTCAGTCAAGGGCTCGAACCTGGCCTTCTATCAATAGCATAGTCAGTGACTCAAATGCCGGGGGGGGGGGGGGGGGGGGTGTACTCGATATTACGTATGGCCGTATGGCCGTAGTTGTATGACCGCAAACCCTCGCATCCCTACAATGCCGGGACAAGAGCACGTCGGGTTTTCACCGACCAGGCGCGGGACGGAGGGGACGGGGGGGGGCATAAAAAATCAACAGCAACCAGAGGACGCGGAGGAAGAGTCGAGGTTGAGAGTGTCCCCGGACGGGGGCGGGAGGAGTTCCCTCTTGGGCAGGCGTTTGCTCAGCTCGACAAACATGTCCTGCACGTGTGTGTCGTCTTTCGCGCTCGTCTCCACGAACATCGCCCCGATCTCGTCCGCGTACGCCTGAGCGGTGGACGACTCCACCTCCTGGAAGAAAAATGAACGGGGAGAGGGGGGGGGGGGGGGGAGGGGGGGGGGGGGGGGGGGGGGGGGGGGGGGAGGTAGACGGTTGGTACGATGGCATAGCTTTTTTTGGACCACGGGCTAGCTCGTAATGTGAGAATCATCATCATCATCATTAGCAGCAGCAGCATCGTCATCGTAAGAATTGTCCGTCATCACTTGGTCCCGGAAGGGTCAAACTAAAAATCTTTCTGTTTGGGGCCGCAGCGACAAAAAAAATGTCGAAAACAAGATGACGACTACTCGTACGGCATCGGCCACACCAAGTAAGCAGCTCGGGCTGCCGGCTGAGGAAGGGTGTGTGTGTTCGACCTGCGATGTAAGGGAGAGAGAGAGAGAGAGATATGAAATAGTTGTACGACACGCGAAAACATCACACGGCGATAAATACAGACCACTCTGGGCGGAACCGTGAGGGCCGTCGGGGTGTGGTGGGTATACCGTAAAGAGGGTTGAGTCCGCACACAGGGACGGGGGTGTGCGATCGTTTTTTTTTTTTTTTTGTTCTTGTTTTTACTGTGTTCGATTCTTCTTCCAGAGGGGGAAGGGTTTGGCTAAATACCGAACAGGGGCAAATTCGGAAAATATCTGGTCGAAAGAGAGACAAGAGAGAGAGCCTTCCGAAAAACATGATGTTCGACTTTTACCGCACTTTACCGTGTCGTCGAGAGAACACGCGCGCTGAAAAAAACGGTCGCGGCCCTGCGCCAACTCAACGCTCTTAAGGTACCGTAAATATGAAAGACCAAAACGCCTTTATATTTCCGTCTATACGCACAGAGTTGTACTCATCTTGCTCTTGCTGCACGCCCCTCCAGATACGGTGGAAAATAGTACAGCAACTATTAATAGAACCAACTTGTGGTGCGTAAACATATAGGGACGGGAGGGGGGGGGGGGTTTTCCATGATTTTTTTTTGCGTTCATCGTAGGTTCTCGTCACACTTTTACACATATAGCGAGGGGGGATTTTCCACGATTTTGTTTGTGTCCATCGTGAGTTCTGATCACACTTTTAAACATACAGGGAGGAGAGTTTTTTCATGATTTTTTTTTGTGTCCATCGTGGGTTCTGAACACACTCTTAAACATAAAGGGAGGGTTTTTTTTCCATGATTTTTTTGTGTCCATCGTAGGTTCTTATCACACTTTTAAACATATAGGGAGGGTTTTTTTTCCATAATTTCTTTAGTGTCCATCGTGGGTTCGGATCACACTTTTAAACACATAGGGAGGGGGGTTTTTCCATGATTTTTCTGCGTCCATAGTGGGTTCTTATCGCACTGTTGAACACATAGAGAGGGGTTTTCCATGTTTTTTTTTGTGTCCATCGAAGGTTCTTATCACACTTTTCAACATATTGGGAGGGGGGGGGGGCGTTTTCCATCAATTTTCTTGTGTCCATCGTGGGTTCTCACCACGCTTTTAAACGCAGAGGGAGGGGGGGGGGGTTTTCCATGATTTGTTTAGTGTCCATCGTGGGCTCGGATCACCGTTACTATGTACGACCCCTCGTGATGGCTGCTTGACAACTGCGCACTCGTCGTTTTTTCGGGGGGCTACACTATCATCGAAGAATTCCAGCAGGCAGCAGCGCCCCTTTTAGGACCACTCTAGGACGCGTTCTGCGATAGAGGTAGCACATTTCCGCTAAAATTTTTTTTCGAGCGACGGGGCTCCTTAACCCCTTCAGTACCGCAGTCCCGATTTGGGGACAAACCGGTCTAATTCCAAGTGATTTGTCCCCAAAACGGGACTGCGGTACTAAAAGGGTAACCCAAAATCGTCGGAATGCCAATCTTGATTCTTAAAAATGACGCAATAGTATACTTGGGCTGGCCATGGGATGATTCATCGGGATGCAACTTGATTTTTGCTCAAGTCAGTTTTCGAAGTTTCGGGCGAGGTGTGGAGCTCCTTAAGGTCAAGCGAGGAGCCTCAGAAAAATTAGAGGGTGAATCTCTATCGTAGAACGCCTTCACAGTATCGGTTTTTTTTTTTGGAGTGTACATATAATAAATACCACGGACATGTTCTTGTGGTGTTATTTGGTTGCAAGTATAATACCATGGGCATATCCCTGGTGTTACGTGGTATTACGGGGGGTCCACAGTTTTTTTTTTTTTTTTTTTTTCATCATCATCACTTTTACTTTCCAGCCCACTCGTAGGAGGTTTTACCCTCGACGATCTTCTGGACAAGCCGTGGTCACAGGTGTCGTCCCTTCTCCCTCCCGGTACGTGCCTTTAGTTTTTATCGCGCATAGGGTTCAGCATTCCCACTGCTCGTCGACTTTCATCGAATGTACAGCTAACTCACGCTCTCGCGCTTTCCGCTAATCAATTTTATGCAAGAAAAAGTCCCTACGAGCATGCACTCGGTGAGACTCGAACTCACGAAATTGATCTTGATAGGCTCGCGGACCACCTACCAAGCCACCGGGGACGCCGTCCTATGGTTATATGACCTGATGGTATACATAAAAACCCCCATATATTTACCTATTTTTACTGGCAATATTTGGTCCTATTTACCATGGTCCCCCGTAATAGTTGCAAGCGAATACGGGATGGTATACCACAGCTCGTTCGTACCGTTTCCCGTGCGGGCTGGTATGGTACCGCCGCAGCGCACTACTCCGTGTTCGTCTGTTTTCTCCCATCGAGATGCATTCTTGCTGCTACAGCCTGTTTGTTTTGTGACCACAGGCAAGGACTTCAGGGAAGTGAGCTAATGTGACAACATCATCAACATCATCATCAGGAACAGTGCGTTCGGGACTGGAGGTTCCTCATACACAGCAGTACCAACAGCCCTTTGTCAGAGTTGGTACCTGTCCCTTTCGGTCAGTAGTGGGCAAACATGGTGAGGAAGAAATCTGAGTTATTTTTCATTACCAAACCTGTCCGTAAACATAAACAATGTTCGTACACTAATAATAAATAAAAAGGTCGTTATATTGAGGTACAAAGTAGTACCGTTTTCCCTCATCGAGGGGGTTCCGTGAGGGGGGCTATGCACTTACTCTCTCCGACTCCAAATCCCGCTTGTTCCCAGCGATCGCGATCGCGATGTCCGGAGGACCCTGCGCCTGTAGCTCGTTAACCCAGTCTTTCAACGTGCGGAAAGAGTGCATCTTCGTGATGTCGTAAACCACGATCGCCGCCCCCGCCCCTCGGTAGTACATCGGAGCCAGGCTGTGGTACTTCTCCTGCCCCGCGGTGTCCCAGATCTGCCGCCGTTTTAAAAGAGGGCGTTTTTTGTGACGGGGGGGGGGGGAGGGGGGCGTACCGTGTGAGGGGGGGGAGGGGGGTACTCGTTTAGTTGCTTGCCATAGTCATTTGACCATTGACCACGCGACCCTTTCGAGATGGACCCGGGAGGGTACTCATTTGTTGCTTGCCTTGGTCATTTGACCATTGACCACGCATCCCTTTCGAGACGGAGCACCGTTCCTACTCCTAATAGAGACACCTCCAAACAATTGGGCGCTCATTACGTTGTTTCCATATATTACATAAATAATGTTTTCTAATCTTATCCCCTTCCTGTAAGCTGGGGGGGTGGGGGGTAAGGGGGAGTATGCCGGAGTATAAGAGCGTCGGTAGTATATGGGAGCCAGGCTGTGGTATATATTTCTCCTGGCCCGTGGTGTCCCAGATCTGCCGCGGCTTTGAGAAGGAAGGCGTTTTTTTTTTTTCGTCGACAAGGGGGGATTTTGGGAAGATAGAGGATGTATGCCGTCGGGACAAGAGTGTCCCAGATCTGCCACGGTTTATAAATCGAACGTGTTCATGTCAACGAGGACGAATAGGAGGGGGGGGGGGGGGGGGGGGTAGAGAGGGTACGGGATTCATGCCGTGATAATAAGCGTGTCCCAGATATACCGCGGTTTGGGGAGTAAGGCGTTTTCTGTCAAGGGGGGGGGGGGGGGAAGGGGGAGTATAAGAATGTCCTAGATCTGCCTCCGCTTTTGAGAAGCAAGGCTTTTATGCCAAAATAGGAGGAAAAGAGAGGGGGGGAGGGTAGGAGCTTTATGCGAGAGTATTAGGGCCTCGGTAGTCGGTAGTACATTGGGGTCAAGCTGTGGTACTTCTCCTGGCTAGCGGTGTCCCAGACTTGCCGCCATTCTTAGAAGGAAGGCGTTTTTCGTAACGCAGGAGGGTAGGAGGGGGGGGGGGTGTACTCATTATCATGCATGGCCGTAGTCGTATGACCATAGACCCTCGCACACCTACAATGCCGGGACGGAGCGCGTCGAGTTTTCACCGACCAGGAAGACATTGCTTGCACCAAGAGGAGTAGGAGAGGGGTGGGGGGGGGTGTACTCGATAGGAGAGATGTACTCGATCTCATGCATGGCCGTAGTCGTATGACCATAGACCCTCGCATCACTACAATGCCGGGACGGAGCATGTCGGGTTTTCACCGACCAGGCAGACATTGCTTGCACCAAGCGCGAAGCGCCGTGAGGTGTCCGGCGAGTCGCATAAAGGGTGAGCTGCATCCTACTAAGAACCGCTTGTGAGGCGGACTTGCATATGGATGACAGCTTCAATGAGCTAGTTTAATTTCCGGTGTGGCCACTTCCAGAGACAGCAATGGGAGTACTATGTAACTGCCTCTTGGGTGCCTTACCTTCAACACTACGTGATACGATCAATTCCCTTGTGCAGAGTAAAGGGGGGTATGCCTTGGGTTGAAGAGTGGCGCGGGCGTCATTGTTTCGCGCTTGGGAGGTGGTGAGGCATTTGCATGCCGTTTCACAAGGCTGTGTTATAAGCCCCTTCTCCAACGAGAGGGTCCCAAGTGACGGGGCAGTGTACCTCACCGCCAGAGGCACTTTTTCTTCGGGACAGATTGACCCTTATAGAAGTGCAGTCCCGTTTCGGGGAGAGGCCAGTCAAATTCTAAGTAGTTTGTCCCCAAAGCGGGACTGAGGTACTGAAAGGGTCAAGGCAAGGAGAGAGCCTCCCTCACTTTTATCAGAGAGAGGGAGCGAGAGGGTGCCGAGGGGGTCGCGAGACCGCGCCGGGAATCGACGTATCGGAACGAAAAATTATTCGAGTGACAGAAGTTGGCAACGGTGTCCTGAACACCCACTTGTCTGTCGCCGACCTATTACATCGGTTCCATCGGTTCCACACGATAGCTGCTCGGTTGGCCGTAACTGTTTGTGTGTGTTGTTCACGTTAAACCGTTCTTTCTACCCGACAACATCCAGCACAACCAGTGTCCGTGCCGATTCTTCAATCCTAGAGAGATACATAAAAGCGCTGTGGTCGCAAAACTACGCCACAGAGAACTACATCGTTACGTATGCGTAAGCACAACAGTACGCAATGCAATGCCATAGGTCATCATACCAGGTACTGGATATGACAGGCACGACATACATATTCTACAAGACAAAACAAAAGAAAACAAAGAGAACAAAGAAAAAAAATCAAACGAGTGAGAGGGACCCAGCCGGCCTCCGGGGGGGGGGGGGGGGCGACGTGTCTCTCGAGGTGCTGATGTACGATGGACATGTTTTTGGTTTCATGGTGAAATCAAGGGAGTTCCTCTCTAGGCACCGAATAAGTCGGGGCGATTTGCAAGGTTCTCAGCTGGGTTCTACCGTCTGCTCCTACCTTCCGATCGTACACGCGTGACGATCATTCTGCGCGCGTTTCCCAAAACCTGTGTTCCACACTCACTCAACAGCACTACGTACTGGTGGGGGTGCCGTTGTGTTTTGTCTTACGCTCCCAAGTTTCTTCCTCCTTCCTAGAACTGCACCCGCGCTCTTGGGGAAACACTAGTAGTACGGGGGACCATAGTAAATAGGACCAAATATTGTTATTACGGGGGTCCATAGTTAACAGGACCTACGGTGTACATATAAACCTATATATTGCCTATTTGTACTGACAATATTTGGTCCTATTTACTATGGCCCCCCGTAACACAGTAAAAAAAGGGAAATGCACAGGTTTTCGTGTTCAACGCAGCTCCTATTTACTATGGTCCCCCGTAATAGTACCAGGAATTAGTACTGGATACCTGGTACGCGTTTCGAGTGGTGGAAAGGGGTGAAAAGTATTACGGGGGTCCATAGTAAACAGGACCTACGATACACACAAAAACCTATATATTTACCTATATTTACTAATAATATTTGGTCCCATTTGCTATGGTCCCCCGTAACAGCCGTCGCCGCACCCAATGTCATCCGAAACATACGGAACGCTGTATAATGGTGCAACACAAGGTCCCAATATCCCCCACGTACCCCTCTGGCCGAAAGTTCAGACTCCACCCGCGGGGGTTATATTTCCGTCCACAAGCAGTGTAAATATACCATTACGGGGGGCCATAGTAAATAGGACCTACGGTACACACAAAAAACTATATATTTTGCTATTTTTACTAACAATATTTGGTCCTATTTACTATGGTCCCCCGTAATACCAGGGTATACTATTAATATATAGGGTACTACTCTGTCCCTAAATATAAGGACAGTGTTGATTGAATATTAGCATAGAAACGGTCGTTGTATTAGGGACATAATGGATTTACAGATATATACATATTACGGGGGACCATAGTAAATAGGACCTATGGTACAAACAAAAACCTATATAAATCAACCTATTGTAGGTAACAATATTTGGTCCTGTTTACTATGGTTCCCCGTAATATTAATAGTATATATATATGAAAAAAAACGAAGCTGTGAAATCGAAAATATATACCTGGTATAGTTTTTAGTTCATCTTTGTAAGGTTGGTGTGATAATTCCATCGCGCGGTGTGCGGGGTGTGTGGGTTTTTTAGAGATACCGTACAAATTATTACCAGGTTTAGGTTCGAAAGCAAAACAAAATCGCTACCTACCAAGTATGCCACATACAGAGGCAACTGCTGTTGCATTCACCTGGCATAGAATATTCATTTGTCATCGTACCGGTATACTTCATGTATGTATCGTCTCTGATTTATATACGAGTACGAGTGGATGAAATTAATGAATGAATTTCTTGAGCTATCCATGTGGATTCATTAATTTTGCCAAAAGAGAGAGATGGTACAAGCACGAGTATCACACCAGAGCTCGCAAAAGGTGAATTTTGAGGGGGGTTTTTCGATCTCACAGCTGAGGTATTCATAGGTCTGGGAACCGGCACACATTATGTGCTGGCAGTTTTAATATACTGATTGGCCTGGCCAGTATATTCGCCAGTTTTTTTTTACTATACCATCGCCCAAGAAGCATACCGTACATTAGTATGGAAACCCACGGAATTGTGTTCCGGGAGGAGAGAGCATAGAGAGGAGAGACAGCATGCTGCTGCAATCTATACTATTAATAGCACGCTGATTGATTTTGAAGGCAACGTAATCTCTACTGAGTCAGCCACGTGCCCAGCCCTGCAAATTTACGTCCAGACTGACACTGTCTCTCGGTACAACATAGCGGTCAACAACCTGTCGAGGAACACCCACCTGGAACTTCATCGGCATACCGTCGACCATGATCATCTTCGACATGAAAGACGCGCTGGCATACACCACAACGCAAACGGAGACAACACGGGGGCGAGGTCGCGTCCGGAAGGGATGGGATGGAGCACGCGGGGGTCGGAAGGCGGTGGGGGTGGGGTGGGGGGGTTCGACGGGGGGTCGGGGGTCGGAGGGGGGCGGGGGGGGGGGCATGTCATGCATCGCTGTAGTCGTATGACCATAGACCCTCGCTTTCCTAATGACGGGACGGAGCACGTCGGGGGGGGGGGGGGGGGGGGGGGGGCGTACTCATTTGTTGCTTGCCTTAGTCATTTGACCATTGACCACGCATCCCTTTCGAGACGGAGCACGTCCGGGGGGGGGGGGGGGGGGCTGTGCGAAGGGTTATTTCTGAGATGCGTTATTAAAATCGTGGCATTTCAATGCACTGATTTGGCATTTTGGGAGAACCCGCCTGAGGTATTGGAGTCTCCCTCTCTGCCACCTGTGCGTACCAGTAGACAATTGCCGTGATCGAGAGTTCTCTCGCGCCGTTACACTAGTGGACATGTATTTTTCATGCACAGTATTAACACGACAATCACTGCGTGAGCATACCATACACCAGGTAACAAGGACATTGTTCAATTCTGATTCCCATAAGCAGTCTGTCCCCGAAAAAAACAAAATGCGATTGTAGTCCCGCTAAAAAAACTACCCACCTTTTTCCGATTTCAAGCAACTTTTGTCCTCCCGAAAACGTGGGTCAGGGTTAGGGAAATCAGTTTCCGTACGAACATAAGAGGGTCAAGGTTGG
Source organism: Macrocystis pyrifera (assembly GCA_031763025.1). NCBI lineage: Eukaryota > Phaeophyceae > Laminariales > Laminariaceae > Macrocystis > Macrocystis pyrifera. The sequence goes on along the minus strand of JASSKH010000017.1, from coordinate 2,283,921 downwards.
GGTTAGCGGGTTAGCAGTTGTTGTTCTCCAGACACGGGGGATAGGGTGGGGTAAAAGTTGTCGACCCTCTTTTAGGACTGTGGTCCCGTCTTGGGGACTAAGCTACTTAGAATTTGAGTGGTTTGTCCGCAAAACGGGACCGCAGTGCTACAAGGGTAAACCTTTTTAACTACAGCACCACACAAACCAACTCTATTTCCGAGCAACATGTCCCCCAAAACGAGGGTACAGCTACCGCTACCGCAACATAAAGGGGGGGGGGGGGGGGTGGTTACAACTTAAAACCCTTCGCGGGAGAAAACGCATCCAAAACGTCGAAACCGCTGCTCTTATACGTACGGTGGGCGCGGATACGTACGGTGGGCGCGGACGTAAAACTCACCCAATGGTGCTCTCGCTGTATGGCTTGAAGTTGTTCGTGACGAACCTATGCACCAGGCTGGACTTTCCCACCCCTTCACGTTTGTCGCAGCGGCGCAGAAGGGTGTGTCCGAGCGATGGGAGGCAGGGGCGTCAAAAGTGCGGCAAGGGGCTACGTAATCATGTCATGCATGGCCATAGTCGTATGACCGTAAACCCTCGCATCCCTACACTGCCGGGACGGAGCACGTCGGATTTTCACCAACGAGGCAGACACTGCTTGCACCTGCGTATATAGCGTAAAGCACCGTGAGGGTGTTGGGCGAGTCGCACCGAGGGTGAGCTGCATCCTGCTAACAACCACTTTGTGAGGCGGTCTTTCTGGCATTGAACGACAAGCGTCTAATGAATTGCGGCAAGGAGGGTGCTGGTATTCACGTTCATTAAATTAATACGAGCGAATGCTATTAACTAGCGCATGGCTGACTCAGTCAGTAGCGATTATACTGTCATCAAAATCAATCATTGCACTGGATTGCAGTAGTATACTGGCCGAGCGAAGAGAGTTTCGCTCCATTTCCCATCACAATCGGGGCCCAAAACTGCATTCGCCGATGGTTATCGACACAGAACAAAACAAGAATAGTGCATGCAACGTGTGGCGATGATGTGACGACCTTCCTCTCTTCTCTCTCCTCCCGAAATGCATTCGGTGGGTTTCCGTAATATTAATACGATAAGGCGTGTTTCTTGGGAATGCTAGGTAAGATCGAAACCACTGGCGGATATACTGCCCGCGTCAATCAGTAGATTAGCACTGCCACTACATACTGTGCCAGTGTCCACCCCTACCAGTACCAGTTTCTAATTTTGACGGCACCAACAAAAAGGACCCCTTTCCGAGTTGCCTGAAACGCCCACCGTACACCGTACACCAACGCATACAAGTTGACGACAGTTACAATTATCCTGCTGCGCGAATTCTCAGTGACAGCTACGTACGTCTACTGTATTTTCCCTATTTATCCAGCTAATAATCAGGCGAGGGTACCATTGCCACTTATTGCTCGACAACAAAAAAAAATCTTGTCCCAAAGCGGGAGCAAGGTGCCAGCCTGACTGTGTGTTTTGTGGTGTGCGTGATGACCAGTGAAACGCCTGGGACATCAGTAGGTGACCGATGCATAGGTATTATCGAACACCGGTATGCGGTATTCATAGGTGGTACTGATTTTGCTACAGCCTACTTCGATTTCCGTACCTGGTATATCATATCAGGGCATACATACAGCGCATACATATATACATACATATATATATATATACATACCAGGTGTGTACGTACCGGTACCAGGTATCTACGAGCCGGTTGAAAAGGAGAAAATCCGAGGTGTAATCCACTCATGCAGCAAAAAAAAACGAAACGCCTGTCAGTCGCGTATTTCATGTCTTGTCTGTCTGCCTGTGTGCCTTGTCTTGGGGTCTCGGTCTTTCTGCATGTCCTATCTGTCTGTCTGTCTGTACCGCTGGAGTAGTGCTTTCGCTTGCCTGTCGTTTTTGGTGTCTCGTGTGTCTGTCTTGCCTGTCTGCTTGCCCGTCTGTCATAGGGGCTGTGCTGTGTGCTGTCTGGCGTGCTGTACGGCAACAACTCCACCTGCCGTCGCAAGGTGTGGTGCCATTCGGTGCGGTTGTACCGAACCGCATCGCACCGCCGTGCATGCGATTTTTCGTTTGTGACAAATCCCCACCGCACCGCACTGTAGGATTATCGGGGGGGAAAAAAAACGCGTCGCACACCGCACCGCACCGCACCGCACCGCACCACACGGTAGCGAATGGTGGGATGTACAGGCGTTTTCCATGTTGCGGATTGACCTGATCCGTGGAAAAAAAGGTCCGGCATCGTATCGTCGGACGGTGTGGACCGTATGATATGGAATGTCACGGTTTGTACATATGACGATTCCATGCAGAAACGCAGACGGGGGTAATAAATTAAGTACGATGATGGGTATACTAACAGTAGTATACCTGTATACATGAAGAAACAGGCTGCAACAGCCCGAAGATACATTTTCTGAACCCGGATCGTATTGTACCCTTCTTGTATGGTACGGCTACTTTTAAACCTACAGTACGGTATACCGGTTTTTCTGCTATTACGGGGGACCATAGTAAACAGGACCAAATACTGTTATTACGGGGGTCCATAGTTAATAGGACCTATGGTATACATAAAAACCTATATATTTACCTATTTTTACTAACAAAATTTGGTCCCGTTAACTATGGACCCCTATGGACCTATGGTATACATAAAAACCTATATATTTACCAATTTTAGTACTAACAAAAATTGGTCCCGTTATAACTATGGACCCCCCCGTAATAGTAAAAATAGGGAAAAACATGCGTTTTTGTGTACCACTCTGAACCGAAATATAAGGACCGTTAGCACACAATTATTCAATCCAAACGTCCCTTATATTTTGGGTCAGAGTGGCATACGGTAAGTCCTATATACTATGGTCCTCCGTAATATTAATGCGGTGCATGCTCAACCGCACCCGTGAGAAACAACTTTTGAACGGATAACCCCACCGCATCGCACGGCACCGTACGAATTTTGAAAAACAGAATCCACAACCCACCGTACGATTCCCCCCCCCCCCCCCCCCCCCCCCCCCCCCGAAAAAAAAAGGCATCGAACCGGACCACACTGTGTGATACACAGTATCAAAAATAGAAAAAACGCACCGCGGAGGGGTTCTACTAGGTATTAACCCTTTCGGGAAATGAGCGACGAGAAAGGGTCGACAAAATGACCACTACAGCGTCCCTGTACATTCTCGTACCGCACACTTTGCAGATGGTTGCGGCGAGGCCATCGTTCAGCCCCACAGGACTCGAGATCGAATTCTAACCACAGGGGCCGGTTTTAAGGAGGAAAAAAAATGAAAAAAAAAAAAAAACGAAACGAGTGAACAGGCTTTAGCTTTTTCGTGAAAAACAGCGAGTTGAGTTCTACATAACGAAAAGGTTAAAAACGAAACAAAAAAACGACAAAAAAAGAGAGAAGAAGCCGAGTCGAAATTGTACGCGGTGCAATCGTTCGGAATGACTCAACCGCCACAGCACGTGATTCCTGGCGATAGCGCCCAACAACGACGGTGGATAGACACAACTCGCACACGCGAGGCACCCTCCACAGTACGCGGTTCTCGTGGTCCAACCCGCTCCCCCGGAGTGCTCTAGAAGTTGTGCATCTGCCATCGCTGTTCGATGGCAGACATTTGAATGTTGAGTGGAACTCACGTCGAAAAATTTGCGGCAACAGCAACTTCCTGATCCCCCGGTTTCTTGCGAGGGCACCCCTTGGTCACCCTACCCATATATGCTCGCGCCATTGGCAGGCAAGCCACGTGGCAGTCACATGCACTACCTCGGCCATCGTGCGCTCGCCAGCCGGTCGTAGAAACTTTGTCGGAACTTCATCCCAACGGTCCGAGCTCCTCCTAATGTTCCTCTCCGCCCCTGGGTAACCCATATTTCGTCTATTTGACACCCATTTCGTAAAAATTGATTGCTCTGGGACTTGAAAAAACGAAATAAGAAAACGCGAAATATGAAAACGGAGGTATCGGGATCTCTTAAGTCTATTTTTTCAAAATTGATTGCTCTGGGACTTGAAAAAACGAAATAAGAAAACGCGAAATATGAAAGCTGAGGTATCGGGATCTCCAAGTCCATTTTTTCAAAGTTTGACCAATAAAACTCACGCGCTCTTTGGTTCTGCTCTTCGTTTTTTTATTTCGTTTTTTTTTTCCTCGTTAGGACCGGCCCTAACGAGGACCAGAAAACAAAACAAAAAACGAAACAAAAAAATATACTTTCGTTTTTTCGTAAAAAACAGCAGGTTGAGTTCTAACGAGGAAAAAAAAAACAAGAAAAAGGACGAAACAAAAAGAAGAAGCCGAGTCGAATTTGTACGCGGTGCAACTTTTCAGAATGACTCAACCGCCACAGCACGTGATTACCGGCGATAGCGCTCGACAACGACGGTGGATAGACACAACTCGCACACGCGAGGCACCCTCCACAGCAGGCGGTTCTCGTGGTCCAACCCTCTCCCTCCGGAGTGCTCTAGAAGTTGTGTATTGGCCATCGCTGTCCGATGGCACACGTTTGAACGTTGAGTGGACTTCATGTCGAAATATTTACCGACACAGCCACTTCCTGATCCCCCGGTTTCTTGCGAGGGCACCCTTTGGTGATGCCCTACCTATACAAGCTCGCGCCGTCAGCAGACAAGCCGCGTGGTAGCCACATGCACTACCTCGGCCATCGTGCGCTAGCCAACAGGTCGTAGAAGTTTTATCGGAACTTTATCCCAACGCTTTGAGCTCCTCCTCATATTCCTCTTCGACCCTGGGTAACCCATATTTCGTGTATTTGGCACGAATTTCGTAAAAATTAAGTCGGGACTTAAAAAAAAACGAAATGTGAAAACGGAGGTATCGGGATCTCTACTCCATTTTTTTTTTAATTTGACCAATAAAACTCACGTACTCTTTAGTTCTGCTGTTCGTTTTTTTATTTCGTTTTTTCTTCCTCGTTAGGACCGGCGCTTAGGACCCACTGCAGCCCTAAACCTAAACCAAAACGCTAGAAGACCCGAAACTCGGGGATCACAGCCAAATGTCCCCGTAGTTGCGTGATGTGATGCAAATCTCGCCTACTGCTGTTGTACGTGTACGCAAAATACTATTAGTAATTGGTGGTAATGAGGCGCGACCTCAGTACCTGCAGTAGTCATATCTGCGATGCATCATGCTGGGCGAATACGGATTAGTCTCCTGAACCCACAAGAACGAACATCTACGTACGTACGCGGTCATACGTATCCGTGACGTTTGGGTTCACTATTTTAATAAACCAAAAGTCGTCAGCAACAGCAGACGTGACGGCACAGCAACAACAGCAGCAACAATAGGAGCAGCAGCAGCCGCAGCCGCAGCAACAGCAGCAGCAGCAGCAGGGCGCACGAGGCCAGGGTCAGCGTCGCTATACGCTCGGCTTGTCGATCCAACCCTTGCACCCTTTGCACACGTACACGTACTCGATTTTTGTTGCATGTTTCCTGCTTCCCATCTCAACATTCGGCATGATACTGCTGTGGAGACGAAAAATCTACAACCTGACATGGTCAACAAGAGCTTCTCGTAGCAGGTGCCACCACTACTACTGCTGTACGACATCTCTAGCAGAGCTTCTCCTGTTTCTCCGTCCCCTCATCAGTAGGAGGGTGGGCCTGGCAATACCACCTGCAGCATGTCTTAGGAAACGGCCCGAACGTTGCTGTGGACAGGCACATTCTGCCTACGAGTACACGTAGAGTCGTTCCGTTAGTTTTAGGTAGAACTCAAAAAACAAAAACCGTTGTGACAGGTGCCACCACGCTATTACTGCTGCACCACATCTACAGCAGGGCTTCTCCTGCTTCTCCGTCCCTTCATCAGTAGCAGTAGGAGGAGGATGGGCCCGACAGCACCACCTGCAGCATGTCTTAGGACACGGCCCGAACGTTGCTGTGGACAGGCACAGTCTGCCGACGAGTACTTGTTAGAGTTGGGTTTCGTTAGGTGGAACTCCAAAAAACGAAAACCGTTTGATACTTTACGTTTCTGCTTTTTTAAACCATGGTCCAGCCTCGCTACACACGTCGCCGCACCAAGCTCGACCAACTATGAACGACTTACCACCCCACCAGCACGAGAAGGTTTCGTTTTTTTTTTTGTGTGTGCGTGCACAGAGCCCGCCGGGACTGGAATTGGTGCCGTGTGCGTTGAGCGCGGTGGTCAATTGTGGCCTAAAAAAGCGTTGAATATGACACAAACACACAAACAGAGAAACTAAAAATGAGGCACCCTACCTTCGTATGCGAGCCGTTACGAAGTTTTTTTTTTCACTTGAGGAAAAAAAAGGCTCGCGCTGCGCGCTCGCGTGCCTCATTATCAACACGAGTGTAAGTGATAGGCTACAATTTTCTTTTCCCTCGACCTCCACCAGGTGTTACGCCTGGGAATGGTTGGGGACCAGAATGCGTCTGACTCACACGGAGTAGACTTCCGCACCGCTGAAGCGTTCGAACGGGGGGCAAGGTTGATTGATATACGTACCATGCCTGGAACAAAATTACGAGGTAATTATATACGAGTGCGTGTACCTTGTACCACTTCGCTCCTGCCGCTCCTGTATCATACGAGCACACTATTTGCTGTATACGTGTCTCGTCTCTCGTGTTATTTTTTCTCGAGTACAACACAAACTGGCCCTCTTATAAATCAGAATACTGGACTGACTGGCTCAGGCTACGATTTCTTGTTTGAGACTCCACACTGACTTCAATGTAACCGCTCCTGAATTTCTTATTCCCCTGGAAATCTCAGTCTGAGTTTCTTGTTGACCTCCTTATTTCTTACCGTACCTGGAATTTCTCCTGAGATCAGAGGATATGAATGCTGAAACAGAGGGAGAGGCAACAATAGGAAACACAAGAAGAACAGAATTAAACCAGGGTGTATTTACGTACCAAGTAGGGTGGTAGACTTAGAATGCTCTACCAGCTCAAAAAGCTAGGGCCAGTTCTTCGAGGAAGTGAGCTCTCACCTGTATCCCCTAACAGAACGACCTTGACTTCTCGCGATCTGGACTCCGTAGACGCCCGTCGACTCATCCTGCCGCCGATTTCCTCCTTCGCCTTGCCACAAGCGGGGCTGGCTGGCTGGCTGGCCGAGAGACCGAAGTGCCTTCCGCTGTATTACAGTACTATACCTAGTTTCTAGCGAATTGCGTGACGCAACCGAGAATAGAAAATTACCGTGTCTGAAGCTCAGTACACCCTCCCAAGAGCACGACTGCCACCAGACAAAGAGTGAGCCCACAGATATTGTGGTTATTGTACGGATTTCTCTCGAAGACTGCTGTATACGTAGCACTCCCTTGCTTTATCCTTGTCGCCACCTCGGAAAACCTGAAAACGGGAGTTCTATCTAATTTGAAAGGCGTTCTTACTCCGTTGGTTAAAACCTTCCCCTCTACCCAGACCTCACACCCACACGCAGCTCAGCTTAGCGTTACGCAGTTGGAAGTAAGTATCTGATGACAGCCGAACCACGGATGAGGAGGCGCCCAGCCGGTGCTGGCGGCTGGAGCGGTGCATCTCCTCGTGGGAATGTCATAGAGGACCGGGATGAAGCTGGAGAATCTGTTGCGGCCTTTACTTCCGAGTTGTGGGTCAGGCTTGGCGCCTTTGTTCGCGAGCTCAGGCAAGTGCTATCAAATGGTCGTGCATATCATCGCCGTCTTATTTTGGATGGCGATAACAGCAGTGGTTAGCAGACATATTTTAGAATTGGTTCGGGCGGGATCAGAGCTTGCTCCATGCAGCTTGATGGGTTTAGATAGCAGATACATAGCCTGCATCACCATGATGACAGAAAACGGAAAACAACAGCAACAGGAGCGGCGGAAAGATTATTGTCGAAGAAGCAACCTGTCGCTCTGTTTCTTTGGTACAAAATGAACATATTTATTTAACCTTCAACGTCGAAAAACTATCGCGTGTTCTTGCATGTTGCCCGTTGCACATTGATTGGCCCAACAAATTACTCTCCCGAGTGTTGCTCATCCCATGATCCTGGTAATAGCTGCTGGTGCTGCTTGCTGCCGGTGCTGCTGGTTAGGCTGCTGCTGGTGCTGCTGTCAAGCAAGCGCACTGCTGCTGCTGTCTCGCAATTTGCGTTATTATTATCTATGGTACCTAATTTCCAACTCCGCTCCACAGGATGAACGAGACAAGGCCGTGGGGGGACTTCTTCGCCCACTTCAAGGCGCCGAGGGCATGGACAATGGCCGTCTTCGACGAGGTGCGGGGTGTTTGCTGTCAAGACTGTTTTCTGTTTTCAGTCTTGGCCGTGCTTTCTGTTTACCCTCTTTCTTCCTTCAGATGGAAGTATTCGCGATTATGTTTCACTCCGTACAAGTAAGTTCATGTAAAATACCTGTTGCTGTTGCAAGGTCCCAGGGACTAAAAACTACGGTAAGGAAAGACATACGGGAGAAGTACCAGGTAGGTACAACTTTATTTCAGATTCAAGCTTCGAAGTGGGGTGGATGGGTGGTGCGCGTCTCCCTCATTGCATGAGGCACTGCTGCTGCTACTGCTTGCGGTACCACTGCTGCTGCTGTGTCGCTGCTGCTTTTTTCGTTTGCTTCGGGTCTGGTGCCTGGTCTGTTTTTCTTGCTTGTTGGTTTCACTTCCGCAAACTGTGTTTATGCTCATTCCCAGCCCGAGAGTCCCGGAAACAGGAGTCCGGGGGGGGGGGGGAGGGGGGTCATCGGGTCTACCAGGTACCACTTTGGATGGGAATGTAAGGACCCTTTAGTATTCATATTTATGTCTGAACGTTCCTTATGTTTCCGTCCAACGTGGTATATACCTGGTTGTAAATAGGTACAGCAGCAGTACCGTAAAGCGCTTTGGTTCCGCGCAGGGGTGCTACGAATATTATCGTTTTTCCAGCGCTCCAGTATTCCACAACGGGAAGGATACCAATAATTCCAACAGTTAGTGTTTTTTACTTAAGAGTACCTGGTATATACATTTTTTTTTTTTTTTTTAATCGTCACTTTTACTTTCCAGCCTAACTCGTAGGGTTTTTTTCCCTCAGCGATCTTCTGGACGAGCCGTGGTGTCGTCCCTTCTCCCCCGCGCCCTTCTCCCCCGCAGTACGTGCCTTGATTTTTTATCGCGCATAGGGTTCAGCATTCCCACTGCTCGTCGATTTTCATCGAATATAGCTATTAATAACTCACGCTCTCGCGCTTTCCGCAATTCTATTTTTTATGCAAGCAAAAGTCCCTACGAAATGTCTGGCCAAGAGCTTTTCCGACAATTTATTGTTTACAACTTTTGGCATGGTACCTTCTCCGTTGTCGAGGAAGCGAGCGTCGAACAACGGAAATTTTTGACGCATGGTATGGTAGAGGAATGTATAGCGCATTATGGCCAACTTTTTTTTTCTGGATGGTGGGACTCCTTAACCCGAAACCGTCGGAATTCCGTGCATCTTTGGCAAAATTACATGCTTGCATATACCTCGTAGGCAATGCGAACATTCATCCGGTTGCGCTCTGATTTTTTCTTGAAAGTCAGTTTTTGGATTACTGTAGGTGTGAGAGCTCCTCAAGAGGGGAGCCTCCGAAAGTTAATGATGCACCTCTCTACTACTGCTGTACATGGCATGCGCCCACCGCTGTGCAAAACCAAAGCGCTTTGCGGTACACCAGGTACCACTGCTGTGGGCGGAAATGTAATGTCCGTTCAGACATGCACATGAACACCAAACGGTCCTTACATTTCCGTCCAGAGTGGTACCTGGTAGTGGGCTACGTACCGTCATGCATGTAATACCAGTACGACCCCATGACCGCACTCTACATCAGTAGCGTCTGGCTTCTGTACGACGGTATAATACTCGTACAATGTGCATGTTATTGTTTGTGTTTTGGTCATCACTTTTACCTTCTAGATGAGTTTTTACGATCGGCGAGTTTCTGGACGAAAACTGCTGTGTGCTGCCCGTGTTAGAACGGGAGATGAGGGAAATAGACGGAGGTGACGTGGAGGAGTTTGGTACACTAGATAGCAGCGAGGAAACGATTGCTATCCTAGGAGATAGATGGGTGATGGCCACAGACGGCGAAACAGGAAAAGGGGAAAATACTATTACGGGGGGGCATAGTAAATAGGACCAAATATTGTTAGTAAAAATATGGACATATATGGGTGTCTGTGTGCACCAAAGGTCCTATTAACTATGGTCCCCCGTAATAGCAAAAAGTTTTTATGTAATACATGGCAATAACTTTGTGAGCGCCGAAATGTTGGAGGTGTCTCTATTAGGAATAGCAACGGTGCTCCCTCTCGACAGGGGTGCGCGGTCAACGGTCAAATGACTAACGCAAGCCCCCCCCCCCCCCCCCCCCCCCCCCCCCCCCCCGGTACATACATCTATGCCTCGGTTTCGTTGCGCACCTGGTATAGAGTTCAGTCTTAGTGCTCGTCGATTTTCGTCGAATTTGGCACCGGGGTACGTATCCCACCCCGTTGTGTGCTCTGAACCCCGACAGCAGTTCTCTGTTATTTTTATGTTGTTGCCCCGTACGTAGACGTATGCGGTTGGTCTTGTTTAGTTCTGAAGTTGGTGGCATTGGCGTTGCCAGCAGGGTCTGATGGCCGTACCGACGGGCGTTCTGCACGCCTTAAAACTTGGTGGAACTCTAGGCCATAGAACGGCGGAAACCGGCCTGAGTAGTTCGGAGTCGGTGTGCTGCTGTGTACCGTAGGGCCTGTGGCCAGATTACGGTACAGCGGTGCTTTGGCCATTGAGCGCGGCCGATAAAATGTACTTGGTACGAGAATATGCTTTCTGTGACGGTTTTCCCCTGTGCTGTACCGCAAAGTGACGCAAAACACCCGCGGGTATACCGTTTTTTGGTCATTGGAGCGTTTTTTCGAATTCCGGCTCGTTCGCCGCCGTGCTAGAACTGCTGTTGATATGGCAGGCCGCTACACCCCATTCCCCGCGGTGGGGTGCACCGCTATATGTATGGAAACCCCATGAGGGGCTAACTTTATCAGTCTGCTCGTATAAAACCCGAACGTATGCCCCGCTCCTTTCCCAGCTTGGTCATGTAACTCTCAACACTCTCACCCGACTATCGCACCAACTTGTTGCAATTTTGTTCCCCCTCCGCTTCTTGAGCGACAGGGCGAGCGGGCGGGTGGACGGGTGGGCGGGTGGGACAGTTGATCGGGTTGTTTGGTTGCGCTGTCACGTACTACAGTACACTGTTGTCTCGATAGCTTCGGCACCCAGGCGCGCGGCGACTGACTGGCGAGGTCTGCACTCTATCTCTTCCTCTCCCGCTCCCTCTATTTGTATCTTCTTCAACCCGAAACTCTCCTGGGCGTCCGATTTCATGATTGCGAAAGAAGCATAAAACATCAGCCGTCGATTTGAAGTCAAAACTATTACGGGGGACCATAGTAAATAGGACCTAATATTGTGAGTAAAAATAGGGAAATATATAGGTTTTGTGTGTACCGTAGGTCCTATTTACTATGGTCCCCCACAGAGAAAACGGATTTATTTTCGGATCGCCCGCAATACAGACGCCACCAGTCCTGGTATAGAAAGCAACTTCCCGGGATATAATCCAGGGTCAAAAGGAGAGCACAACAAATAAGGGAAAATCCCCGATTAACCTGTGTGCTAAGACCGCACGTTTTCGTACCACCACTTTGTGGCTTTCTCGTCTTGATCTCAGAAACATGCTGCCAAAGAAAGTGGGTGTACACCTCGTATGGACACCAATGTTGGTGCACCAGGTTCCCCAAGATGTGAAAATCCAACCTAAAAGGGCCTCTTGCCACTATCTAACCTTTGAGATAGTGGCGAGTACACCAGTATGTCACCATCTTTTTGCCGCGTTTTTTTGGGGGTTTTAGCCAAAATCAGGTATACCTGGCCACTTTTCGGCCAAAATCAGTTACATGCTAACAACAAGTACAAAACACACCCCTGGAGCCCTGCTATTGGCCAGGCTGACATCGTAACTGATTTTGGCTCGAGAAAGCCAAGGTATACCTGATTTTTTCTACTCTGTCTAGCTTTCAACTGATTTTGGCCAACTTTGAACCAATCAGAGAGGCCGTACGTACACTGCTGTGTTTTCTCTCCGTATGCGTCTGCCCTCCCTCGGTTGAAATTCTTCTGTATTGATAAACTCTGTACTCGTACGTCGTACGTGAAAGTACGTATATACATGCATACATGCGTACGCTGGTTTCACTTTTTCCCCTTTGGGGTGTGCGCTGTGCTTCAGTTAGTTGTTGTGTGTACTCTGTTGTTTTCTATGTTCACAGCAGTCTTTGCAGCACCATGGCCACACGGCATTTCGTCTGCACCACCCCGTGTCGAGGTGGTCTCAGGTTTGGTACGGCAAGATAATTTCATGCCGAGCAGGCGGTTCCGCGAGGACGGTCTGGAAGCTTTAGAGCTGTCAACGGGGGAGGGGCGCCAGAGGAAATACTCTTGGCGCTCCCGCCGTGGCGAAACAAACGAAGCATATTAATAGTGACTCTCTGCAGGTCCAAGTGGAGCCCGTGGTACCTACACTCTGAAGAGAACAAAGCGATTCATATTTTGGAAGCCATGTGGCACGCTGAGTGCTTGAGGCGCATTCTTTTTTACCGGATTGTCATGGACATGACACCGCTCGTGGCGCGCGTTTTTTACTTGGTTTTAGCATGTACCCGATTTTGGCTCAAACGGATCAGGTATACCTGATTTTGGCATTTTCCCTTTTTTTTCGTTCCGCAAATACGTACGGTAATACATGCCCTCGTGCTATATACGAGAACGATACGTATAATATTTGAAATATGTACGGGTACTGCAGATTTTTACCAACGCACTGCTGTTGCACGGCCTATGATACACTTTTGTTGACGGAAAAATATCAGGAAGATGATACGAGCCACAAAGTGGTACGATAACGTGCGGTCCAAAACGCTCCCATACAAAATGGCGCGTAGAAGAGTCTGGCTACACTATCTAGTTCGTCGGCTTAATATCTGTCAATCCTCTCCTCTCTGAATCCCTTCTAGAAACTGGGGAAACCCCTCCACATCTTCACATTTCGCCCCCGAAATGCGGATTTTGTGCGGAGGCGTTTTGGCATTCGAAGAAAGGTTGCGGGAGTAACTGATTGATAGCATGAAGCCGGCGAAAAAAAATGATGCTGGCCGTCAGATTCGGTTGTGAATACCCGCTGCATGCTGACCCTACTGCAACTATTACAGAGGGTATACCCTATCTACAGCAGTCGCCTTTATGGTACACCAAAAAGGTGCTTGGTAGGTAGCGATTTCGTTGCTTTCAAGGCTGCAATAATTTGTAGACAACTCTGAACATCTACACATACCGTAGAACGCGCGGTCGAATTATCAAACCAAGCTTGCGCTTCCAAAAAAAAAAATTGAGTTAATTTTTGAAAAAAGCAGTTTTGAGTTTGTTTTTGAAAAACGGAGTTTTGAGTTTTTTTTCGATCTCAGACCTATGACAACGGGAACGCGAAGTCAAAAACTTTTCTTTCAAAACATTGCTCTCGAAGAACAGCCGAAAATGTGCTCGTACCGCCGCTGTGCGAAAAAAGGGGAAAAAAAGTCTGTTTTTTTTCTTTCTTTTCTTCTATCGGCTGCAGGCGGCGCAATTTGTCTTTTCTTGTTGCGAATTGTACACACGCTGATAAAATTCAGTCCGTACGACGATAGGCGCTCGATCTCGACATAGACTCAGCCCACTGCCAACCCGCTTGGTGTCGGGCAATTCCAACGAGTATAGAGGACGGCATCGAAGATATCAGGTGGATCAATGTTCTAGGGGGCGAGAGCTTGCCGGCGGCGTCCTACGGTATCCTCCCAAACCTGAACAAAAGCCTATTTTTTGCCATTCGAACCGGGTCGAGACATTTCGTCATGTGTTTTGTGCACACCAGCGGCCAATTGTTTTTTCATCGTAGGATGGGTCGGAGCCCCTAAGGAGTGCACTCCGTTCAGAATTACGACGCAGTCGTTGGTTTTGGCGATCGATATGTGCCGAGGACTCGGAATCTAGCCGCTTCGAACTATACATCCGCCTGAGTTTTTCTAAAGCCGATCTTGGCCCAACATCGGCCCCAGCATTATTTTTTTTTTCCAAAAGTTTGGAACTTTCCGTTTCAAGAATCGTGCTTATATTATAGCAAGCTGTACCTGAAAAATTCTCACGGTTATATTTGAACTTTGCGTTTCCATTGGCATAGAGATCTCACAGCTTACGTGTTTTTTTCTTCATGCAAGATATATATATATGTTTTTTATATCCTCCGGCGGATTGGTAAAAATAAAGCTTAAGCTCACCACACTTGAAGAGAGAAGACGGCTACACAGCAGTAGTGGGCAATGCGCAATAGGGCAGGTATGGGACAACGCAGCTGAACCTGCCTTGTCGCTACTTTTTCCTTGTCCCGATTTAACCCTTCAAGGACTGCAGTCCCGTTTTGGGGACTAAGTTACTTAGAGTTTGACTGGTTTGTCCTCAGAACGGGACTGCAGTCCTCGAAGGGCCACATGTACCTTAACTCGGGATAAGGCCGAGACCAGCCTTAAAAGCGGGAGAAATCGCTCGGACACCATTTGAGTTACTAATAGTAGAATCGGAACAAGCCGATTTGGCCTGCCTTATCTGTACTTTGCCTTGTCAAAGACGTACCTTGTTGCCGAGAATCAACCGTACTTATACCGTTTTGCCGGAATGGGAAGGACCGTGCAGTTATTCATGTTCATACCCACATGCTCCTTACGGTTCCAGACAGAGTTGTACTTACTATTGATGCGAGAATGTGGGAGTTTTGTTGGATGTCGAACGATAATCGAGTCCACTGAACAAAAACACCACGTATGTTTCTCGTACTCGATACGATTTCGGTATTTGATGGTACGTTGAAGGTTCGGCTTTCGTTCAGCGTCAGCAGAGAACACACGGGGGTGCCGGGAGATGGAAGGCTAAACACTATTAATAGGCACGTTTGATACAATATATCGAGTTTTTGGTGTTTCGAGTTTGTCGAACTCTCGATACGATATCCGACACCTTGTCGCAGTGTACGGAGAGGAGAGTGGAGAGATGGTCCTTCAGTCGCCTAGTGCCTGGGTCCGGAAGCTATCATGACGTCAGCGTAGTATATACCTGGTAGGCAGGAGCCAGCCAGGCAATTCGAATTGATCGATTTTCCCGCCGACCCGCCCCCACTGTTGGCTCGAGAAAGGGCGGTGGATCAGGTTGCAAATTACATCGGTGCGATCGCTTGTATGTGCAAGCGTGAGTTGTGACAGTTACGTAGCCCTGCAGGGGAAGGAGCGGGGGATGTTTTGGGGTTAATCCAATCCAGTAATTTTCGAGGGTTTCCGCAGTGAGTGAAAGCTAACGGCGCACCTCACAGCCGGTTAAGGTGTTTGGCGGCTTGCCACACCACTGGCAGATTTTTACACGGCAGCGAACGTGCCTGCATTAAAAAAAAAATGACTCCAGAGGCTTCGAGCTTTGGCCAACAGTGCTGTACCGCATCCTGTGTTGCCTTTGGCACGGAGCGTATATACACACGGGCAATTTTCTCCTGCTGGTGTTTGCTAGAAGAGGGAAATGTAAGCGTACGTATATTTGTTTACGAGTGAAGCATTATTTACATTTTTTTTAGCTTCTTGGCGTTATCGCTGTAGAAAAAAAAGTGTGGCACGATAAGCAAGCACGCAAAGAAACCAAAGAACGGGAAGAAAGCAAAGATCGTAGAAAAGCGACGAAAAATCGTGGTAGACTCGCTGAGCGCGAGGCAGGTGCTTATATTCAAGTAAAAAAAACGATAAACGTAAGTTATGTTTATATAGGGTTGTTTGCTATTACGGAGGACCATAGTTAACAGGACCTACGATACACACGAAAACCTATATATTTACCTATTTTTACTATCAATATTTTGTCCTATTTGCTATGGTCCCCCGTACTAGCTGAACTTGACGGCTATGACGGGTGGGCTAATGTTATAATCAGAACGCGCCATGGACCCCAAAACGAGGTGTGCCCCCAAGCTTACACACCAAACTTGGTTGTCATTACTACAGTACTTTTTTGTTTCTCTGCAGTAATATAAACTGGGCGGCGAAGTAAGCCCACTAGACTAATGACTGTATTGAACAATATTAAAACAAGTGTCTTCGATAATTTAAAAACACACTTCGAGCCACGAACCAACGCGCCGGTCGTACACAAAAACGTAGAGAGCTCGGGAAATTACCGCACGTAGTTAACTGCTGTAACTGACTATTAGTAGTCGGCGACTTAAGAGCCAGCCAACTCACAACCCCTGTGCTGAGACTAAGGTACTGGAACGATTATTTCGGGGGACCATAGTAACTAGGACCTACGGCGCACACAAAAACCTACCTGGTATCTATTTACCTATTTTTACTGACAATATTTGGTCCTATTTACTATGGTCCCCCGTAATAGAGTTGAATTAACAATATTTGGTCCTATTTACTATGATCCCCCGTAATGGAGCTGAATTGTTTTTGCAGCACGTATACTATTACGGGGGGCCATAACGTTGTTAGAAAAAATAGGTAAATACATAGGTTTTTGTGTGTACCGTAGGTGCTATTAACTATGGCCCCTCGTAATGGTGAAGATGGAAAATAGGTTAGCAGAGATGAACTGCTTATAACGTGTACCCCAAGTTGATGTTGATGAATATATCCATATGCAGTCTATAGTGCGGGGGTGGCGACGCGCGTTCGTACGCTATTCGACCAGTGATGGGGTAGAGCGGCGTGAACGTTTTTACACGGGACCAATCAGGGGTGGCCGTACCCAGATATTCTCCCTGTTATTTATGGCTGCCCCCGGCCCCCGTGGCCCTTATATACGCCGCCATAAGTAAGTGGAAACCCAATAAATACATGAATACGCAGCGAACCAGCACACAGCAGCACGACAGCAAGCGATATACACTGCTGGTAGTAGCGGTACAGGACGATCATATTTATCAGGTATATTGTTGTGTTAATGGTGTTCCACAGGTGAAACGGGAGTTCCAGCGCGAACGAAACGTTTACCAGGTGTTAGTATACCGGGGATACGCCTCTTGCGTCCCCGGGGGCATATGTGCGAAGATCCCCTGATAGTGGACGTAATTTCGCGTTAAGTTTTACAGAAAGGCTGTTTTCCCGTGAAAGGCTGTTTTCCCGTAACTACGTTCAACATTTTGGACGACATTGTCGTTTCACCCATTCCCTGAATTTGACCCGGCATACTTCTCGCACCGCCCCGACCCTCTCGCCCCCCCTCCCCGCCCCGACAAACGCCTTGTCAACCTAGCGTGTGACGACGAACTTCCTTCACTACAGGGGGAACTACAGCATCGTTGTCGTCGGCCTCCTGCTCGTGGGCGTGTGAGTTCTACGGCGGCGACTTTTTTGTATTCGTTTTTTATTTTTTTTACGACCGCTCTGAGCGTTGTTTACTGCCCCCTTATAAATAGCCTTGTAAAACTCCAAAACACGTTTTGGGGAAAATTGACGTGGAAATAGAGTCGGAAAAACGTTTTGTGCAGTGTTAAGAGGGGTTAAGACACGTTCAAAATGCTGAAAATGCCCCAAGTAATGATAGTGCCGTTTCCTGCCTTCCGCTTGCGTCCGGTCTCCGGCGGGTGGCCTTTTTCTCTCGACCCCATGCGTGGTCAAAGATCAAATGGCTAAGGCAAGCAACAAATGGATACGCCCCCGCACGACCCCCCACCCCCCCCCCCCCCCCCCCCCTCCCCTCCGCGCTCTGCCCCCCCCGTTGCATATATCTATATCCATCTTCGGATTTCGTTTTTTTTTCGTGCAGCATATCGAACCCATCCGTGTTGTTGGCGGTGGCGTGCTGCGTGATGCTGGTGGTGTACCTTCTCCCACACGGAAAGGAGGACCGTCCCGTCGTGGTTGCGGGGCGCACGCTGCAGAAGAAGGAGCGACTAGCGGCTGCAGTGATTGGTGCGTTCTGTGTTCTGTGCTTACCGTTAGCAGATCTGGGGGGAAGGAGACGGGAGACGGAGGCAGGAGGGAGAGGGGGGGGGGTGTACCCATTATCATGCATGGCCGTAGTCGTATGACCATAGACCCTCGCATCCCTACAATGCCGGGACGGAGCGCGTCGGGTTTTCACCGACCAGGCAGACATTGCTTGCACCAAGCGCGAAGCGCCGTGAGGTGTTGGGCGAGTCGCATGAAGGGTGAACTGCATGCTGCATCCTACTAAGAACCGGCGGATTTTCTTGCATATGGATGACAGCATCAATGAATTGATTTAATTTCTGGTGTGGCCACTTCCAGAGACGGCAATGGGTTTACCATGTAACTGCCTCGTGGGTGCCTCACCATATACACACTACGTGATACGATCATCCCCCTTGTGCGAAGTGAAGGTTCTCCCCGCACAAAAATGATCTAACTTGACCGCCAGCCGTGGTAACCGCCAAAAAAACAAACAAACGGTACCCTGGCTGTCTAGCTCACGCAGTGAGAGGCGTGTTTTACAGCGTCGTCGCCAACCGACGCCAACCCAATCTATATATACCAGGTATAAAATATCGTCGAAGGGGGGGGGGGGGGGTTACTCATGTCATGCCGTTGTCGTATGACCATAGGTTCTTACAGGGGGTGGGCCAACGCTTTTCGGGTATGCGTTCCGCTTGCCTCAATCGGTGTTGGGCACGGAGTTAAGCTAGCGTTACTTACCTCGTAAATTTTGTGAAGCTGGGGTGGGGGCTGGGGTATCGGGAGCTGGAGGCGTTTTTTGGGTGGTGTAGCGGGTGATGGCGCAGACATCGAGATCACTGTTCGTCGCGGTAAGTGCGCGGCAGTCTTGACAAATAACGGTACACCGGCCCTACAGTAGTGCCCACCCTACTCTAGCGAGCCTGTATGATATGCGGCGGTAGGGACACACCTCGACTTTGTTAGGCTCCTTATTTGATTATGCATTTTATATTTAATACTGGTATCACAGTAGGGAATAAGAGGCCCTCCTGAGGCCATTCACATGCCTATATGTAGTACTGAAGTAGGGAGTAAGAGCCCCCCCCCGCACGCACCGCGGTGGAGCCAGATTGAAGCAAGTAGTAACGGAGATGACGAAGGCTCAAATTGAAAATAAAAGGATCAAATGTAGGAAACAAATTGACGACGAAGCTTGTCATAAGGAGTAAATGGTGAAAAAAATAGAAACGGTGGGGATTGACTCCGAACCAATGCGGGTAGTTTTGATGGAAATATATATTTAGAATAGATGGCCAGGGCGGGGGCGAGGGGGACCCCGGGCTGCTTCCTAAGAGCACGCTGTTTGGTGTTGTCGGTTGGTTGCCCGTCTCGAGGTCATCGCGGAAGGAGCTTGCAAAATCGCTCGCGAGACTGCTGATGATGAAGATAGTTTTACTCGTACATGCATGCTTACCGTTTTTGCTAGTAATAGAATAGGGCACACATACTGCCGCGTCGGGGAGGCGGTGACCTCCTAAACAAGCCTCCAGGGACACCTGCTACTATTGCTGTAGATCTACGGGGCCCGGTTTTGTTTTTTCACCATTGACGTCGCAGGCGTTTTTTCGACGGGCGGTCACTCGTGAAGACCCGTTTTTTCGAAAACAGGCACGTCAAACACAACTCTCAGCGAAGCAGGCCTTTTCACGACAAACAGGTCACTTGTCAAGCAGCACCCGCCCCCCCCCCCCCACACACACACACACCTCCACCTCCTCCGCGTCTGTCTCCAGGTGTGCCTTGTATCCTTAGCTTGAGCGGGGCGTGGTACATCCTGGTGTACTACATGGGCTCGGGAGTGCTCCTCTGCGCTTTGCACGGCGTGTTCCGACCCCGGTCGCTGAGCAGCAAGGCCACGCGCGCCTCGCGGGAAGTGAACAACGCTGCCTCGTCCTTTACCATCGAGGTGCGGTGTTTTTTTGTCTTGTTTGCTGGAATAAACTTGATCAATTTTTGTATTCGGGACGGGGGGGCAGTCTGTTTTCAGTGTGTGTGTTTCGTGCTGGGTTGTTCCGAGTGGTGTATATCAGCAAGCAGGGAAGGGAGGGGGGGTGGTCCGTCGAGGTATGGACGAAAAATTGCGGCTGGGTGGCGAATTCAGTTGGTGGATGGAATGGGTCTTAAGTGAGCATGGTCGTGGAAGGGATATCAAATGTCTGGTGTGAAGTATATGAAGAATGGATATGGAATGAACCTGGAATGAATATGGAATGGATATGGAACTACGGCAGCACTACTCTTGATATTTGGGCCACGACGCTGACTGTGATCGAGGGACTACTAGCCGCCGGCCAAGGGCAGCTGTCGCTTTGGCTCGGATGCCGGGTATAGAAAGCGGAGGGGAAACGTTAACATTGACGAAAAGAGATAAGGAGAACAAGCGGACTGCCTCTGGACTCTTGCTGCTGGCTGCTGGCATCTTAGGTGTATACGCGGGGTGGTGATCAATATACCACCCCGCCTCCCGCACAATAGACGGCTGAGGTGTGTTTCGTGCGGCGGCATGCGATTCCTCTTTCTTCGTTGCTCTAAAACTCTTTGTTGCGTTATTGCCATGCTACTCTTAAAATAGGGCGCTACGAAACTTTCGAAAAGGGAAGGAACAGGTTTTCCATATTTGTGTTGTTTTGATGTCCATCCTGAAATTGATCCGTTGCCTGGTCTTTCCCACTTTTTGTTTTGTGCATTTTTTTTTATGCACAAGGGGCCTCCGTCATTTTTATAGTAGCACTGACGTATTGACGAGACCCTGGCCGTCTGATCGTTCGGCGGTTTCCAGTTTCGCTCGGGCCTGTTTCTACTCTCTCCAATTTGTTTTTGCCCTCATATTGACCTCCACAACCCCCCCCCCCCCCCTCCCGCCCCACTTGATTTTTTTGTTGGTCGACGTACCGCCATGCCCAATTGGATACACCAGGGCGCGCAGAACTTTGTGGAGCGCGTGCTGAACTCTTCTCGGTCGCAATGAGCTAGGGAAAAACGCCTCGAGGAAACCCGTCGCGTACCATCGCCGATTTTCCCGAGAAACAATGGTGGATATTGGTGATGGGTATCGGAAATCGAACGAGAATCGAGTTCGAAATTCGTTCGGTATCATTATTATATGTATACGTTGACATGTTTTCGTTCAGTATCGTATCAGCGACAAAGAAATACGGGGGTGCCACAGGAAGGGGATGGACATAAAATCTGCCGCATTTGTCGATACGATGTACCCGGTACCTGGTGTCGATGTTTCGATGCATCTACAGTAAGCTTTCGATATTATATCCAACACTATTGATATCATAGCTGGTGGGTACGAAACCGGCCCTCCCTTGAGGCGGTTCCCGAAGATGTCGTGGCTCGGGGGTCGCGGGAGAGAGGAGAAAGGGGCGCCAGCCACCGGTGGGGCATGACGAGATCCAAGATTCCACACCTTGGACAGATCACCTGCAGATCATATACAGACAATCTACAGATCATCTGCGGATAGTTCCCACTTGATGATCTAGATATTTCAAGGCAGATATATTCCTGGTCTTGTATGATCTAGCTCATGTTACCGGGTGGGACCCGTATATTCTGCATGGTCTAGGCACACGCGTGTTTCCTGGGTTGTATCTACCCTATCAGGCAGATCCTGCACAACCTCCCACAACGGTAGGTGGGGAACTAGATCATCTACAGTAGACAGCTCAGATATATCATGATCTGCCCGAGCTGTGCAATGTTTTGGAAGGCTGCATCGCGTTGCCTGCCTAGCCTATCGACCCTTTAAAAAAGGGACTTGCTTTTTATTTATAGTATAGCGACCGAAAAAAAACGAGTTTTTTTTTTTTTGCGTAAAATCGTCTATTTCGGGGGAACATAGTGATCAGAACCAAATATGCTGTGTATAACATGAGGGGAATACATTTTTTTTCTTTTAATCCATCGTGAGTTCTGATCTACATACTATGCGTTGCTATGGCCCCGCTGTAGTAGCTGGAGCGTGCGGCAGCAATGGTACGAGCATCGTCGTGCTGTGGGCGTGTCGAATCTGCCCCCACGCTGCACTTTGAGCGCATCTTCCACCCCACAGAGTGGTATAACGTATGACACGGGTGATAAGACAACACACCCCCTGACGGGGCGAGTTTTCCGAGACGAGTGTTCTGCGAAACTTAGGGGGGGGGGGGGGGGGGGGGAGGGGGGCAAGCCAACACAACGACAATGGCGGCGTTTTGGTTGGAAAAACTGTCTCCGACTTCTTTTTTTTTTTTCCCATCGTAAGACATTTATTCTGCTCGGCGTTTGCACCCTCTTCCCGTTGTTGAGAGAAAATGCAGCTTGGAGAAAATCGTCGGAGGGGGTGTGTTGTCTTATCACCCGTGTGATAGTGTGATACAGGAGCTCGGGCTGCTTGGCTTGGCCGATGCTGTAGTGGTGGTTTAGTTTTGATTTTTTTTCTTGCCCAGCTGACGTGTGACAGGGGTAAATCGTGGTGGGTGTATATGATAGTTTTTTTTCGTTCCGAGCGCCGCCGCCGACAGCAGCACGTAGCGCGAACTTGTGGAGGCGGTTGCGAAGCTGGGGGGGAGGGGGGGGGGGGGGGGGGGGGGGGGGGGGGGGGGGGGGCTGAGGGCCTTAAAGTAGCTGCGAGACGTGTGCCTTCTGCTCGATAGTATTGGAGTGATGATGGATGCTCTTGCGAGTCTGTCCTTGCGTTTGTAGGTCATGTTTCGGGCGCCCGGTAGCTCGCAGATGGAGCAGGAAACCGACAAGCAGCAACGTTTGGAGTAGGCGCCGTGTGAGCCCCTGGGCTCGTACGAGTAGATGGAGTTGGCGTTGGCGTTATTTTGTACCTGTCATTCAGGATTGGTTTTGGTCAGTACTGTCAACAGGAGTAGTTCAGGCGCCCCCGGTAGCTCGCGTGTGAGGCAGGACACCAACGTACGGGGAATCTTGAGCCTGACCCTGAGTGGTCCCCCTTGTTGGGTGCGAATGGGTAGAGTTGGCATTGTAGAGCCTTGCCTGATTCTGGAGTCAGGATGCGTTCTGGGTTGGTTGCCCGTACCGATGATTCATGCATCGGAGAGATCAGATCAGATCAGATCAGACCAGATCAGATCCCATTTCGTGATCTAGTCCTATCGGATCAGATGGGTCCCTGATCTATATGATCTGCACGGGTCCAGATCATGTTTTCCTGGTGGTATCTAGATGTCATGGCTTTTCTTGCGCACATTTTTCGTCGGGGTCGGGTGGGATCTTCTGTATGATGCGTATCTTGTTGCACAACATCTCGTAACGGCAAATATAGGATCTAGATGATCTACGTAGATCGTGATCTGTGGGATGCGTCGTGAAATGATTTGATTGCTGCTATTGTATATGGATTCAGGCGCCGCTCGTAAGATGTCCGTGCCTCTTGACTATATAGGCAGCAAGCATGCTGTTTATAGGTTACTGCGGTTTGACCCCCAGACTGACTGCCCCCTGCACTAAAAACAGTATAAAAAGGCCGAGAGAGGCCCTGGCGTGCCCAGAAAGACCGGTCTCCTACTGTTAGTAGCATCTTCGATAGGCAGCGGGGAGCAATTTTGATTTTTTGTGCCAACAGGGTTTGCTGTTAATATTTATTTATTTATTTTTGCTTGGTTTGCGTGCGCAGTTGTTTCGCGATGGGATGGGGGAGAGATAACTGGCTGGCCTCGGTAGGCCAGGCCTTCCTTCTTGATGCCAAGTATGTTGTGCACCGCGATATAGTAGCTGTGCTTCCGGTACAAGTACGTCCGAAGTCGGGAGCCTTCTTCTGTTCGTTTCACAAGTTTAATACGCCTTGGCTGGAATGTCTTCACCTCTCGAAGAATTTCAGTAGTCTACTATTAATAGTAGGAAATAAATGATGATGTTGAAGACGTACTGCCAGGAAGAGGACCTACTGCTGTCTGCTGCCGTGGGGTGGGCCGATCGTACTATGTGGGTGGTGTGTCGGTACACCATCATCATCAGTATGACATATCGCCATGATCGTGTACACCAACAATGAATGAACCCTCGTCTTGTTGATATTTACTTGTGCTGTCGTACGGTACAAATACTGCTGCGCGCTCTCTCTGCAAGGTTGGTGGTAGGTATATACCGCACATTTACGTACATTTTTTATCTCTATTTTGGTTGCTGTGTCGAGGTCCCATGTCCCGGCGTCCCCGGTGGCTTGGTAGGTGGTCCGCGTGCCTATCAAGATCAATTTCGTGGGTTCAAGTCTCACCGAGTGCATGCTCGTAGGGACTTTTTCTTGCATAAAAAATTGATTAGCGGAAAAGCGCGAGAGCGTGAGTTAGCTATACACTCGATGAAAATCGACGAGCAGTGGGAATGCTGAACCCTATGCGCGACAGAAAATAAAGGCACGTACCGGGGGGGAGAAGGGACGACACCTGTGACCACGGCTTGTCCAGAAGATCGCTGAGGGTAAAACCTCCTACGAATTAGGCTGGAAAGTAAAAAGTCCCACACTGACTCTCCAAAGGGGTTTTATGTAATGTACAGCAGTAGCACGTACAGCAGCAAAACGCTGCGTTTTGTACTACAGTAGGTATGCCATCTTACTCAATATTTTGGTGGGCACACCACACAAGTACGTACGAACCTGGTATGCTTCTCGGCGATAAATGAGCCCACACAGCAGCAGCAGCAGTAGGGATTACTATTAAGTATTTGATCAACCGGTATCTTACCGACTTTGCATGGCACATGGATTCATGTGCAACGAGCAACAAGTCGGCAAAAATCGGTGGAAATCGACGAGCGGGTGGCATGCTCAACCCTCAGTGCGATAAAAAAAGGCACGTACTACAGTATATACCGGGGGAGATACTCGTAAGAGCTAACACCTGCGACGACGGCTTGTCCGGAAGATCATCGGAGGTAAAATCTCCTATTATTAATATTAATAGGCAGAATATATATGTATGCCTAAATAAAGGCAATTCCGGCGATTTGACCTCCTAGTTCCGGCCGTGAAATTCCGTGTTTTGGGCAATTCCAGTTCCGGCCGGCAATTCCGGCAGACAGGGCCCCGCAGATTGAGTATCTCAGTTATGAGGGGTGTTTTTTTTCTTCTGTATCCTCATGACAGCCTCCGGAAAAGGGCAAATGAAGCCCAACAAAGCCCCCAAACGTTGTATCGTCGACTGTTGTGTGTACCTGTGTACACGCCGCCCAGCCATTTTCAATATTTCGAGCGTAAGGCACCACCGCCACCTGTGGCGCCGGATTGTGTTACTGATGTATGGTGCCATGTGATTTGATATATACTTCGTATATGAGGCGGGGGAATGCTGATGATGTGGCTTGTCAGCGCACACTACGTGTTGCCATGTCGTTTTATTTATTTTTATTTTTTTTATGTCATACCTGATCCTACTCCATATCTCCGTATGTGACGGCCTTCAACCGAGAGCACAAGAACACAAGACACAAACAAAAAATAAAACATAAAACAAGCTGCAATGCAGATAATACTCGAAGTAATTAATTATTGCAACACGAGCGCGTAACTCTCCGGCCCTCGGTGTCCGGTATCGTTAAACCTTGAGAATATGAGATTATACACGTCCCAGTGCACTCCCGACTCCCAACTCCCAACGGTACCATCTTACCAACGGCAGCATTCTCCTGCAGACAACTTGAACAATTTGCAGATTTCGAGCAGGCATCGACGCCCCCCCTCAGGTAGGGGGGTCTATATACACCGCGGACCCCCTTGAGAATTCCGTAATTCCGCGGGGAAAAAAAAATTCCGTCCGGCTGGATACGATTCCGGCGAATTCCGGAATCGCCGGAATTGCCATCACTAAAATAAACCAGGGATTTTCGCTGGTCATGATCCGACCCGCGGGTCGGGTCACGGGGTGTTCAAAATGTCACGGGTCGGGTCGGGTCGGGTCAGGAAGTGTTCAAAATCTCACGGGTCGGATCGGGTCGGGTCAAGAGGTTTTCAAATTTCACGGGTCGAGTCGGGTCGGGTCAAGACTTTTTCAAATATCAAAACCTCACGGGTCGGGTCCGGTCGGGTCACGAGGTGATGAAAAGCTCACGGGTCGGGTCAGGTCATGACCCGCGAGAAACGGGTCACTCGCGGGTCGGCCAAGCGTGACCCGCTAGTTCTTTTCTGCTGACCCGCGGGTCGGACCCGCGCATCCGGCCCGCGGATCCGACACTCAAAACACTTCCCGCTCTCTTACCCAAAGGCTTTTCTCGTACAAACACTCAATAATACTCTTTTTTTGGTATCTTATTCAAGCATTAAAACACTGCCAAACCCATATACGTATGCCCGCATCCATTTATACCCACTATAGCCAGGCCACATATCGCTTTATAGGCACAAAAATGAATATTAAATTGTTTTTGAAGTGTCGATCCACGGGCCGGATCCGCAGGTCGGACCTGCGGGTCAAGATAAATAATCTCGCGGGTCAAGGTGACCCGACCGGTGACCCGACCCGCATGAAACCCGTGTCTCACGGGTCGATCCGAAGGTGGCGGGTCGGGTCGGGTCGGGTCGGGTAAGGAGGTTTTGAAATCTCGCGGGTCGGGTCGGGTCGGGTCAGGATATTTTCAAATCTCACGGGTCGGGTCGGGTCGGGTCAATAACTTTTTGTATCTCGCGGGTCGGGTCGGGTCGGCTCAAGAGTCTTTCAAAATCTCGCGGGTCGGGTCGGGTGCTGACCCGACCCGACCCGACCCGACAAGTGAGATTTGACCCGACCCGCGAAAAGCCCTGAAATAAACCATACCAGGTACCAGTTCGTGGTACTATACGAAATACTGTACCGTATTTTGTAGTTAAGAGTGTCTGCAGGCTGGTGCAAACATTGAACCGCTTAGTAAACTTACTTGGCTAAACTATACCTGGTACTATTAATACATGTCAGTATAGTAGTAATCAAACCTACGAAGAAACCGTTGCCACGATGCATCGTGGATCGCTTCTACACCATCTATCTAGGCCGCGATCCTGCCCTTTGCTGCCTGCGGCCTGCCGAGTGTTGACTCGGACATGTCTTGGAGAAAGTTGTCGCTGTCCTTGGAGAAAATATATGGTAGGTCTAATAGTTGGTACACACTATGATACTAAATCAGTCTGAGTACGAGGAGACAGAAAAAGGGAAGGTACAGTAAGTATTGTTGGTTGATTGGGTCTGGTTGGCTTATCGTTAGAGTTAGGGTCAGTTGTATCCGTCTTGTACATATAGTGTGTCAATCACTTTCTGGATTAAGTACAGTAATACAGCTATGCCTCGACCCTATTATAGCAACAAACATCAGTTAGTTTCATGGTTCATCGATCGAGAACCAGTTTGAAAACACGAACAACATTCTTCAACATTCAACAAACGTATGCCGGTAAGTGCCTGGTCCCCTGGCCCAGTTACGACTGGATGACCGTGTTTGCCCTTATCCTTTTCATCTGTGACTGCTCTCATACTCTCTGCCTCGTCGTAGCGTTTGGGCACGGTTTTTCTCCCGGGTCCTGGATCCTGGGTGGTACCGGATACTGAAAAGACACTTTTTTCTGGACGATGGATGCCGTCGGGCTCGAAAAAAAAAAAAAACGAAAAAACGACGACAAAACGGTTTCATGTTTCATGGAATATTCCTTCCCCCCTCCCGTTTTATCATCGCCTCTTCCTCTTCTGTCTCTCCCTCTTCCTAGCAGGTAGTCAGTAATCGCGTTATCCAGCAGGACAGGAGACGAATAGCACGCAGGCGGAACCATGAGTGAGTGCACCGAGGAATAGCGGGTAGCCCCTAGCTTGGCGTCTGTCGCCGGTGCTGCACCGCAGGATTTTTGCGCTCCTCTCGAGAGCCGCGAAAGATTGCACAGGGATGCTGCAGCATGCCTCTCATGTATCCATCTTACATTTGCGCCCTTTTGATGTGGCCAACAACGAGCTATTGCACTACACTGAGAAGCCGAGTGCGTCAAGGCTTTCTAGGGTTTCGTGTGGACTCATCGCCGGGTTCCCGCTGCAGTGCCTACCGTAGGAGTCTCCTGGCTCGATCAGCTTGTCTTCGTGCGCTGGAGGGGATTTTCGGAGCGTGTTCGCCTGCCTCCACTGATTTCGCTCAGGATAGCCACACACAGATATCTCCTCTGTCCGAACAAGTAAGGATCGATTGGGATATTCATATTGATATCAACACGGTCCTTACTTTTCCGGACGTAGTGGAATGCGAGTAGTGTTGACTCTCACCTGTCACGAGTAGCATCTCCCCACGGCTATTTGATTCTAATATGCATGAAATGCTACAGCAGCAGTAAGTATATGCTCGTGCGGCGGTAGCCATGTCCCTCAAGCGGCGCTTCGGACTGGGGCCCTAGGCGACACTGGACCCACACAAATCTGCTACGAGTAGAAGCTCACGGTGAACCGCATGCCCACTTGTGCTCCCACCGCAGGCGACATCAAGAAGAAGAAGAAGAGCTCGAAGACGTCCAAGGAAGGCGAGAGCGACAATGGCGTCGCCGCCCCTGAGGCCGCCACGGAGTACATGATCAGGCCCGAGACCACCAAGCCGGCTCTGAACACGTCCAAATGGCCCCTGCTGCTCCGCAACTACGATCAGCTCGAGTGCAGAGCGGCGCACTACATGCCCATCCCGAGCGGGTGCTCCCCCCTGAAGCGCGAACTGAAGGAGTACGTGCGGTACGGAGTGATCAACCTCGACAAGCCGGCCAACCCTTCTTCTCACGAGGTACAATATCATCATACGTGTGCTGTCTGCTTCACAGGCACTGCTGCTGTATATGCATGGACAGACCTCTTGCGCGTGTGAGTATGTAAGAGAGATGACCATGCACTCTGCTGGGACAGTTTTCGTACACATGATAGTTTCGAGAGGGTGCCCTAGACTACAATCGTTTCGTAATATTAATATTACGGGGGACCATAGTAAGTAGGACCAAATATTGTCGTAGTAAAAAAGGTAAAAATATTGGTTTTAAAGTATACCATAGGTCCTATTAACTATGGACCCCCGTAATAGTACCGAGTGTTTAGTTTCCAGGTACCGTTACCTGTATGAGCGACACAACAACATAGTAGTGTATCAATACTCGATACCTCTCTCCCCCCCCCCCCCCCCGCTATAGAGGGATAACGCTACTAAGCACAGTAAGCAAAACATTTTGTAAGATTTTGAACGATAGAATGGGAACGATGATGGAGAAGGAAGACAAAATAAGCGAAGGGCAAGCAGGGTTTAGGCCAAACCGTAGCTGCGTAGACCATGTGTACACCTTATGTAAGATTATTCAAGGTAGGAAAGACGCGGGACTCACAACGTACTGTTTCTTTCTATTAATAGATGTTCAGAAAGCCTACGACACAGTATGGAGAAATGGATTGTGGAAAAAACTGTGGGAAATAGGAATCAGAGGGAAGATGCGGAGAATGATTGAAAAATATGACGGAATGTGCGAGAAGTGCTGTGATGCTGGACGGGGAAATATCGAAGTGTGTTGATATTTTACAAGGAGTTGCACAGGGATGTACGTTGTCACCTAACTTATTCAAGATATATATTAACTCCCTGATAGTAGCAGTCGAGGGAGCAAAGCAGGGAGTCACGGTAGGGGAAGATACGGTGTCGGGATTGATGTTCGCGGATGACTTCGTGGGGATATCAGAAACTCCCGAAGGGTTGCAGAAACAAATAGAGAAGGCGCTAGAATACACCAGGAAATGGAGGGCGACGGCGAACGTCAAGAAATGTGCAGTAGTTGTTTGCAACGAAGATAAGGTAAACCCGGTAAATTTCAGTTGGAAGTGGGGAGAAGATGAATTGCCGATCGTAGACCAGTATACATACCTTGGCGTATAGATCTCAAACGACTGTTGTTGGGATACACATATAGCAAAAGTAATAGGAAAGGGTAAGGCACAAGTAGGCAAGATGGATGCGATCCTAACAGACCCGAACCTTGACACTAGGAATAAGAGATGTATCTTGATGAATGTGATAGTACCAAAGCTAGAATATGCAGGAGGAGTATGGGAAGGGAACGCGAAACTCGTAAAACAGTTGGAAACAGTACAAATGACAACAGCTAAAAAACTCCTAAGATGCTCAAGTACGACTAGTAATACAGTATTAAGAGCAGAACTGGGAATGCGCCCACTCAAGACAAATAGAGACATGAGAAAGTTGAACTGGCAATATAAAGTAAGGAACACAACAAAGAAGAGGTTGCCAGCCATAGTTGATAGAGCTGTATGGGAGAAAGTAACAAAAGGGCGAGCTGGAATAAGGTGGGATGGCGTAGTTGAGGAAGTATGGAAGGATCTAGGGGGAAACCAAGAAGAGATGATGTCCGCCGGGAAGTTTGGGAGGTACAAGGCAGAAGTAGAAGAAAGGATAGAAAGAAGGGAAAGGCTAGCGCTAAGAAACAAGGTGGAATCGGAAAAACACTTAGAGATATACGGGGGATTGAGGGAAGGAATAGGAATGAAAACGTATTTGCATGGCCCAATGGACTTCGCGAAAACGCTGAAACTGCGCTTTGGTGTAGGGGACCTAGACCTGCCAGAAAGAAGAAAGAGGTACACCAGTAGCCGGGAGGAGGAGGAAGTAGACGCACAGATGTGCCCGTGTGGCACAGCAATAGAGAGTAGAACTCACATAGTAGGAGAATGTGAAATATACAAGGAGGAACGGGATGTGTTAGAAGAGATGAGGAAAATAGACGAATGTGACATGGAGGGATTTGATACGATGAATAGCAGCGAGAAAACGATCGCTATCCTAGGAGATAGATGGTGGCCACAGGAGGCCAAACAGGAAGGGGATAAGATTAGCAAAATGTTTCAATGTAATATATGGAAACAACGTAATGAGCGCCCAATTGTTGGAGGTGTCTCTATTAGGAGTAGGAACGGTGCTCCGTCTCGAAAGGGATGCGTGGTCAATGGTCAAATGACTAAGGCAAGCAACAAATGAGTGCCCCCCCCCCCCCGCCGCCGCCATTTAAATCGACCCCCCTTGAAGGTTGTGGCGTGGATCAAGCGTATCCTTCGCGTGGAGAAGACCGGGCACAGCGGCACGCTCGACCCGAAAGTGACGGGCTGCCTGATCGTGTGCATCGACCGAGCGACGCGGCTGGTGAAGGCCCAGCAAAGCGCCGGAAAGGAGTACGTCGGCCTCGCGCGGTTTCACAGGTGCGCCTGCCTGGCTTGCCTTTCCTTTGGGTTGGAGGTTGGGGTATTGGCACGGGTTGGGTATTGGCGGAGTTTGGCTTGGTCTGGGTTGGCGTGGTGTGTGGCTTGGTGGTTTCCTCGGTTCGTTCCGGTTCCGTCCCGCGGTGTGCCCTAAACGGCAGTTCCGTTTACTGTAGGACTTCTGAAAAGAAAGTTAAAAGTTGTGAAAGAGGCATGCCTTATGCCTTACAACCCCTTGAGTACCACAAGTTTATAGAAACGCATGTCTAATTAATAGTCCTATTATGGGGAACCATAGTAAATAGGACCAATTATTGTTAGTAAAAATAGGTAAATATATAGGTTTTTTGTGTGTACCATAGGTCCTATTTACTATGGACCCCCGTAATAGTGATGTGACGCTGCTGCGTGTTCTCGTTGTTGACGGTTGAAAATTGAAAGTGCGAAAGACTTGACTTATCGTGCTTTTGGTCGTTAACTCGTACTGTCTGTACCTGGTGGGGTCCCAACGATCGACCCAATCGCACAAACGGCCCAGTCCGTCCGTCCGTCCGTCCGTCCGTCCACCAGCCGAATCGAGGCTGATCGACTGACTGCACGGATTAAAATTGAATTGGTCGACCGAATCAACCGACCGACTGCAATCAATCGACGGATTGACACCGAACGCATTCAAACGAAATTAATCGATCGACCGAATCGACCGACCCGACCGAATCCCATCGACCGAATAAATCACTCGACCGAGCTACTGAAGGTTGGAAACCCCTAACTCCGTTACCCTCCCCTCCCCTCGCCCCCCCCTCTCACCAACAGCGCCGTGAAGGGCAACGCTGACGAGGCGAGGCGTACCGTGGAACGGGCGGTGACTACTTTGACGGGAGCGCTCTTCCAGCGCCCTCCGCTCATCTCCGCCGTCAAGCGGCAGTTGCGTATCCGAACGATCTACGACAGCAAGCTCATCGAGTACGACAACGATCGCCATCTCGGTGAGGCCTGTCTCAAGCCTTCTCGTAGTTGGTGGTGGTGTTGTTTTCGTTGTTGCTCTTGCTCTTTATATCACGTTTTACTTAGGGTCGTTTCTAACAACCGAAGGAAATAGCAAAAAGCTTGCTATTTTGGCAAGCCAAAATTTCCAGAACTTGCCAAAAAGTTGCCAAAAACCTTCCGTTAAATATGAACACATCGTAAAACACTGCATATTTGGGGATATTTGGCAAATGTTTGCATCATAACGCCGTCAGATCTTAGTCAAACCCTTACAGCAGCAGTAGGTAGCCGATGGGACGCCGACGCTCTCGATGGAGTAAGTGCTGCCCCTGAAGGGGCTCCAGGCACAGCCCATGCACCTCAGAGGTCGGCAGTCGTTCCAGCCCGGCCAAAATCCCCTGGCAAAAGCTGGGGCGGCTGCTGTTTGTGATTCCTTTTAGCCTCCGCACAAAACGGCATCCATGTCCCATCCACACGGGGCTCAGGGCCAGTGTCGCCAGCTCTATCATCGCTGTTGTCAATGCCGCCGTGTCTCCTCCGTATCTCCCTCTGTTACACATGTTAGATCGAGTCTAGCGTGGGGCGTTGTGGGTTGGTCTGGTTTGTACAACCTTGCGTTGGCGCTATTGGGCTAAAATCGCAAATCAAATGGGAAATCTCACTTTCCATGAACTTGCCAACAAAGCAGAACGGAAATATCCCAAAAATAAACTTGGGCAAGTTTTTTGCTATTTTGGTAAAAGTTCAAATTTCCATAAACTTGCCATTTTGGCAAGAATCTTGGCCAAATATATTTGACGTTAGAAGTGCCCCTTACTGCCCAAGGCAAATGCAGCACGATATATTTTCCTGGTTGCCTACAGATATACAGTGCGAAGTATATACCCATATGCACTACACCATACACCAGTACCAGTGTTTTGTTTTTGTCGTATGTTTCCGCAAGGTTTACTTGCTCGCGCGCGCCTTCTTCCTTTTTCCTTCCGCTCCAATGGAACCGCACTTGACGGAAAACTCCAAAAAACCAAAACACTCGTTGTTTTTTTTCTCTTCTTCGATTCCTTTCTTCCTTTGTTTTTTTCTATTTTTTTCCAGGGATTTTCTGGGTGAGCTGCGAGGCGGGCACGTACGTGCGCACCCTCTGCGTCCACTTGGGGTTGATAGTGGGCACGGGGGGGCACATGCAGGAGCTGCGACGGGTGCGGTCGGGGGTGCTTTCCGAGGAGGGGAACCT
Source organism: Macrocystis pyrifera (assembly GCA_031763025.1). Classification (NCBI taxonomy): domain Eukaryota; class Phaeophyceae; order Laminariales; family Laminariaceae; genus Macrocystis; species Macrocystis pyrifera. The sequence goes on along the minus strand of JASSKH010000017.1, from coordinate 2,250,398 downwards.
GGTGACCATGCACGACGTGCTGGACGCGCAGCACGTGTACGACACCAAGAAGGACGAAACTTACCTTCGGAGGATCATCATGCCGCTCGAGGTGTGTGTGCGTGTTTTAGTGTACGATATATGTCTGTCCTTTTTTGTATGTTTTCTGGGTTTTGCGGGGGTTTTGCATGCATGTTTGTTGGGATGTTTCGCGGGGCGTTAAGGCGTTTCGGGTTTTTCGTTACATACGATGGGTCGTTTTTTGTTGTGAATTGTAATTTGGTGGGTTCGGGGCCGCTTTTGTGGGTGCCCGTCGTCGTTGTGTGTTTTGATTTTTGGGTATTATTTTGTGCGCGTTTTTTTTTCTGGTGAACGACGCCAAGAAGGAAGAGACGTATCGTATACAGTAGCCCCCCCCCCCCCCACACACAATGTGGTCTGAGCATTAAGGCGGTTTTCCGATATAAGGAGGCCAAAGTCGCTTGACGCGCCTGGATAATTGCACTTATAACGTGGAATGACGAAGGGGGTCTCCCCCAATATGGCGGTCGTACTGCTCCGACACACCACCGCCTCACTGGGGGACCCCTACGGTACCTTCGGAAGATCATGCCGCTTGAGGTAGGTAGGTGTGTGTTTTTGGGTTTTTGGGTTCTGGGTGTAAAACTCTTTCACCGCTTCAAAAGTTATGCCACACTATTTCCAATGTGTTCGGGCTTGTTGCTTTGCTTCTTGTTTGACCTGTTGAGGACTGCAGTCCCGTTTGGGGTTGCACAAATTGCTATTACGGGGGGACCATAGTAAATAGGACCAAATATTGCTGGTAAAAATAGGCAAATGTATAGGTTTTTATGTATACCATAGGTCCTATTAACTATGGACCCCCGTAATACAGCATGTCTCCCCGTAACGGGACCGCAGTTCTAAAAAGGCCAAGATGGGATCACGCTGGCAACATACTCCGTGTAGGACGAGGTCGAGACCGTCTGTGAGAGCATCAAACATCAACAGCTGCCACGGCGTGAGGGTCAATGCGTGCCGGTCAACCATATGCTACAATCTTGGCCTACTCTATTCGACAGGGAATTGAAACACTCGTGTAATTGGTGATGTATGTAGATGCCAGATGTGTTGCAGTGGTTTTGGTTGCCGCGAAGTAGCAGATGTATGCGGTGTGCTGTTTTTTGTTGCCTCATGATCGCCCTTTTGCGATACGTAGGCCGCCAGTGCCCCTCCCCCCCCTCCCTAAGATGAGCAAAAAGTTTCCATGTAGTACCTGGTATGTGGAAAAAACGTGGTGAGCCCAGCTGTTGGAGGTGTCTCTAGTAGGAGTAGGAACGGTGCACCGTCTCGAAAGGGATGCGTGGTCAGTAGTCAAACTACTAAGGCAAGCAACGAATGAGTACCCCTCCCCCTTCCCTTTCCCCCCCTCCCCTCACCCCCTCCCTTCCCCTCCCCAATCCTCCCTCATCTCCTCCCCCCCCCCCCTCCGTCCGTCCCCAACATCTAACGCGCACCGCGCGAACGATCGACCGCTTCCCTCCTCGTCAGGTGCTGCTGTTGACATACAAGCGAATAGTGGTGAAGGACAGCGCGGTGAACGCCATCTGCTACGGCGCTAAGCTCATGATCCCGGGAGTGTTGCGGTTCGCCGCGGACATCGAGATCAACACGGAGGTGAGCGATTTCGTTTTCTGCGTTTTTACCGGGTATACTCTAAAACGAATATTTTTGTGTGTGTGCCTGCCCTTTTATTGCGTTTTTCCCTCTCACTTTTTTTTTTTTTTAGTTCGCTCCTTTCAAATTGTTGTTGTTGTTGTTGTTGTACCGAACTTGACTTGACACAGGTGGTGATGGTGACGACCAAGGGGGAGGCAATCGCGATCGGCATCGCGCAGATGGTGTCGCCGGTCATGGGCACCTGCGACCACGGCACGGTGGCTAAGATCAAGAGGGTCATCATGGAGAGGGACACCTACCCCAAGCGGTGGGGCCTCGGCCCGATCGCGCAGAAGAAGAAGAGCATGGTCAAGGAGGTGGGAGCTCTGCTTAGCTTATATCGGTAGCGGTAGCGGTAGCGGCGGAGTTACTGTTTGGGTTACCGTTAGGAAACGGTAACTGTATCCGGTACGGTAGCTGTATCCATTACGATAATTGTATCCGTTACGGTTACTGTGTCCGTTACGGCAACTGTATCCGTTACGGTTACTGTGTCCGTTCCGGCAACTGTATCCGTTACGGTAACTGTATCCGTCACGGTAACTGTATCTGTTACGATAATTGTATCCGTTACGGTTACTGTATCCGTTACGGCAACTGTATCCGTTACGGTAACTATCCGTTGCGGTAACTGTATCCGTTACGGCAACTGTATCCGTTACGGTAACTGCATCCGTTACGGCAACTGTATCCGTTACGGTAACTATCCGTTACGGCAACTGTATCCGTTACGGTAACTGTATCCGTTACGGCAACTGTATCCGTTACGGCAACTGTATCCGTTGCGGCAACTGTATCCGTTACGGCAACTGTATCCGATACGGTAATTGTATCCGTTACGGTAATTGTGTCCGTTACGGTTACTGTATCCGTTGCGGTAATTGTATCCGTTACGGTTACCGCAGGGTTAGCGTAGCGTTGTTATTACGGTTGGCGTTGGCGTTGGCAAGTGTTGGTATTACGGGGGGGCATAGGAAATAGGGCCAAATAATGTTGGTAAAAATAGGGAAGCATAGAGGTTTTTTGTGTGTACCGTAGGTCCTATTTACTATGGTCCCCCGTAATAGTAAGGTTGACCTTTGACGAACAAGAAACCGAATTCCGTGTGTTGATTATAACTAATTGTGTCGTGTTGTGGTGTTGTGTGTGTGTGTTTTTTTGTATTTATCGTTCCAGGGGCTGCTGGACAAGCACGGGCGAGACAACGCGCAGACGCCGCAAGGCTGGAAGACGGAGTACAAGGACCTCACTCCCAAGGTGGTCAAGGTCGAAGAGGCGAGCGAGCCTGCACCGCCCGCCGAGGAGGCTGTGGCGAAGGAGGGGGGGGGGGGGGAGAGGACTCGGGGGGGGAGGAGAAGAAGAAAAAGAAGGAGAAGAAGGACAAGAAGGAAAAAAAGGACAAGAAGGTGAGATGGCATAGCAAGCGGTGCAGAACGTTTCTTTTTTTTCTTGTATTTCATTTTTTGGACCAGATCTGCAGCAATTGACAAAAGTTGACGAAAACGGGGGACATTTCATGTCGTATATGTAGGATGTCGCATCTGAGAGTCCGGGGTCGTGTCGAGAGAGGTTGGCCTGTTTTGTTGTCGCGTTTTGCTCTTTGCCTGCTTCTTTTCGGCCGGGAGATAATTCCGGCCCGGTCGGGGGTGTTGGTATAATTATTGTTCTTCCTCGCCGTCAGGCGTGCGTGCGTGCGTGCTAGTCAACCATTCTCTATACTCCTCGGACAGTTCGTCGATTCCTACCTACATGATGTACATCTTTCACGGCGGAAATATTCCTGATCTGCATGATCTACGGGCAGTAGTAGCTCGTGTTTGCCGGGTGGGAGCCATATTACTCTGCATGTTCTTGGACATTTTCCTTCGTTGGGTCTGTGTACTGCATGCAGCACACAGCCCCTGCACTCACATGCCATTAAGGCAGGTCAGGATCGAGATGATCTATCAGTAGATGATCTATCTGTCCGAGGTGTTGAACCCCTCGTACTATTAATAGTGCCAACATTATCCCGCACCAATTCCAAGTAGGTTGTCCCCCCAAAAAGTGGGTGGCGCTCGGAAGGGGTTTTCATCTGTTCAATGGCGTTCCTGCTTTCTTTTAATTTTTTGGTTTGTTTGTCAGTTTGTACATGTTATCGTTATTTTTTTCTAGTGTTTGTGGTTGTGTGGAGTCGAGGAAACCCCTGTGTACGTTATCGGTGCGGTACATCAGTCGCGCATTCCCGTCAGTGAACAGAAGACCAATCGAAAGGGACAAGACTAAACAGATGGCCAATCAAAATGGAGGTTACGTAGTAATGGGAAAGCCAATGAAAATGGAGTATTTTGACGAAAAAGAGTCGAAGAACCGCCCGCCCAGCACTTGAGAGCAAGCAAGCTTTGACGTGTGCGTGTGCGTGTGATTTGTGTTTTGCCATCAATAAACGCCCTGTATTGCACACCTACTACGCCTTGCGTTGCACGCTTCACGAACAAATCTTATTTTTATCGGGAGAGACCGCGGTTTGACCCCTTGACTGACACAGCACCTCCGCACTACAAACCAGTGTAATGAGGGCAAAAATGGCCTCGGCAAGCCCAAAAATACCAGTTTCGTACTTTTAGTGTGACACCATTCTCTCCGGGAATATAATTCCCGTTTTTTATATTCGCTGTTAAGAGTCCGTTTTTCACCCCCTTGAGTGACCTCTCGTAAAACAGTTGGAAGCAGTCCAGATGTCCAGATGACAGCAGCTAAAAAAATACTGACATGCTCAAGCACGACGAGTAATACAGAGTCAGTAATGAAAGCAGAACTGGGAATGCACCCACTCAAGACTAATAGAGACACGAGAAAGTTGAAGCAGCATAAAAAAGTAAGGAACATGCCAAAAAAGAGGTAGCAGGCCATGGTTGATCGAACTGTATGGGAGAAAGTAACGAAAGGGCGAGCTGGAATTAGGTGGGATAGCGTAGTTGAGAAAGTACGGACGGATATGTATGGAGGAAACCAAGAAAACATGCTGTCCGCAGAGAAGTTTGGGAGGTGCAACGCAGAAGTAGCAGAAAGGATAAAAAAATGGGAAAGGCTAAAAACAAGGTGGAATCGGAGAAACACTTGACGGTATACGGGGGATCAAGCGAAGGGATATAGGAATGAAAACGTATTTGCACGGCCCAATGAAAAACTTCGCGAAAACGCTGAAACTGCAATTTCGTGTAGGTGTCCTGGACCTGCCAGAAAGAAGAAAGAGGTATACCAGTAGCCGGGAGGAGGAGGAAGTATTGTAGATACACAGATGTGCCCGTGTGGCAAAGCAATCGAGTAGAAATCGCAAATTAGGAGAATGTGAAATGTACAACGAGGATCGGGGTGTGTTAGCGAGGGAAATAGACGAATGTGACATGGAGGAGTTTGGTACACTATAATAGGTATTAATAGCACCGAGAAAACGATGACTATCCTAGGAGATAGATGGTGGCCACAGGCGGCCAAACGGGAAGGGAATAAGATTGGCAAAGGTTCTCTACGTACTACATGGAAACAACGCAATGATCGCCCAAATGTTGGAGGTGTCTCTATTAGGAGTAGGAACGGTGTTCCGTCTCGAAAGGGATGCGTGGCCAATGGTCCAATGACTAAGGCAAGCAACAAATGTACCCCCCCCCCCCCCCCCCCCCCCTTGACTGACCGCCCATCTGCAATTTTAAGCCAGTTTGGTATGTGGCCCAAAATGACATCGGCGCCCCCCCAAAAACACCGGTTGTGTACCATGTACCAGGTTATATCATTCAGTCCGGGAAAAACCGAATAAATCCCCGTCTTTTTTATTTTTACTTTGAAGAGTCCATTTTTTTTGCCCTTAACTGACCTCCCTTCTGCGCTAAATTCTGTGTATTAATAGTAAGGCCCTAAATGGCCTCGGCCTTACCATGTGTGTATCATTCTGGCCAGGATCGTATGACCTACAGTATGAACATATCCCCGTTTTTTATGTTCGCTGTAAATGGTCCGTTTTTTTTTTTTCTTGACCAACGGCTGCCCCTCTCTCTGCGCGGGGCTTTTGCTTGCTCTGCGCGTTCCGCGCGTTCTGTGTTGTGCCTGCGCCCCGACACTTACAACCACCATCCCGAGTTTATATATATATACGTACAAGATTTCCCTCCGGAGTGGTACGTAACGATTATTACGGGGGACCATAGTTGATAGGACCTCCGGTACACACAAAAATCTATGTATTAACCTATTTTTACTATTACGGGGGTCCATAGTTAACAGGACCAAATATTGTTAGTAAAAATAGGTAAATATATAGGTTTTTATGTACACCACAGGTCCTATTAACTATGGACCCCCGTAATAACAATATTTGGTCCTATTTACTATGGTCCCCCGTAATAGACGGAATACGACAATACGAGCTGGATTGGCCGAGAGACTCACGTTCATTCTTCATGTCGTAACTATGAAATGCCGAGGAGTCGGGAGGAAAACGGCATATCGGTGTAATGAGCCAATCACAGCGCGTTTGCACGTGATCTCTGACGTCGCCTTGTCAACTCCCAGCTGACGTACGAAGCAGGTGTCGTAAGGTATTACTTCGAAGTTCAGCAGGTATGGAAATGTCCAGACCCAGCTACGCAAAGAAAGCTACGGTGGATTAGGTTCTCAGAGGGTGACGCAAGAGAAATGCCAATTATGCTTTACTTACATGCTACTTCGAATTCGAGGTATGTATGTATGTGTGTGCCAGGTATACTGTACGTAAGCGAGGAGACTGCCGTACGTGCGTTCCGACGCGGTTTAGAAATTATGTACCAGATATGATGCCATTAATCAAGCAGTCCAGATTGGGGCAACGAAAGACAAATACGGCCTACAGTAGGACATACCAGCAATACAGACTAGCAGCTGCAGAGAGAAGCATGTATATATATATATAGCTGCTACGAATATACTGGAGGAGTCGACAAGTATTGTACCGGTTAACTTTTCGACTACCAAAGACAATAAAGACACCTACTTACTCGTACTCGTCGTGATGTTGAGAGGGAGGGAGACACATAGATGTATGTCATCGTTTCGCGGCTAAGGACTTGTTTGCTGTTGCAGGAGACCTGAACTACATACAGGACATCAAGAATTGGTGCAGCAGTCATTTGATGCACACGGCAGCAAGAGGTATTCGTACTACGATCGTGTGAAGATTTTCTGCAACCCACATTCACGTGGAAGCACCTGTTCAATAGTAGTGTTTGTTGTAGCGAAACGTATGACTCTTCGCCAGCCTCTCGTACGTAGATATAGCAGAAATAACCACGCGCTAAACACAGCAGTGATTCGAACGTTCCAGCCAACTTCGGTAACCGAAGAGGGTGAGGGTGTGGCCGATCGGTCCCCAGCGGCCCACGACCAGACTTGAACAGCAGCAGGGCAGGGCAGATATTTATGTACCGCATGAGGGCATCGGCGAACTACGAGGTGCTGTTCTGTACCTGGTGTGTACGGTTATTGCACATATGACCGGGCTCTTGGACCGTTGGAACCATACAGCAGTGTTAACTCAAAATCCAAGTTAGTATTGAGTCAAAATTACTTGCGGCTACGTATTAATGCTGCAAACACGATCAAAACAACCTGCAAGCGCAGCTTGCAGTCCAGCTACGAATTTGCTCGCCCTGTATCCAAACAGGGCAGGTAGCTATTAATAGCTATTGCGCAGAGAGGCGAAGGTTTAGGTGTGACTGCTGAGCCCTTCCCGCGGGGAAAGCTGCGAGCAAAAGCTACAGCCATGTGGGAGTGCTGTTGTCGTTTACAATAAGCCGAAAGAAAAATAATTGTGTGTAGCGAATAGCTCAATGAACCTGACAGTCCTGGTACTACTCCATTACGGGGGACTATAATAAGTAGGACCAAATATTGTCAGTAAAAATAGGTAAATATAAAGGTTTTTATGTATACCAGAGGTCCTATTAACTATGGACCTCCGTAGTATCAGTTCCGTCCGGGAATGTAGTGATGGTTCGCTTTTAATACGAAGAATCGAAATGCTGTTTACATTTACGGGCAGAGTGGTACACAACATTACTGATGTAGTTGCAGCAATTAATGGATACTAGCTTGTACGATCGTGCGTACGTGGATTTTCTGTTCGTAAACTATTGCCTTTTGATCGCTAGCAAAACATGTGACACTTTGTAGCTGAAAGAGCGATTCGACCGTGCCAGCCACAACTACAGCGGCAACAGCAAAAAATGTGTAGCCACCCTCTGCTTCGATTGATGGTCGCCGATCGGTGCCCAGCGGTACGACCAGACTTGAGCAGCAGCAGAGCTGTTGACACGTACAGCATGAGGGCGATGGCGAGCTGTGTGCTGCTCGGTGCTGTGCGCGCGTGCATTGTCGGATCAGAAGAACCGAAAAGGACCAACCATGGACCGTTGGATCCATGTACAGCAGTGAGGACAGTCTCAAATTCCCAGTTTGTATTGGGTCAGAATTACATGCAGCAACTACGAACAGTAGATACTAGTATCAGGATCACAATCATCCGCACCAGCCTGAAGCTACGGCAGCAGTAGTGGCGGTCTACAGCCAGTAGCTACGAACTTTTAGTTTTATGGATATTCTTCATCCCAAGCGAACAATGCCCCTCGCGACGGGTAAACAGACCCCAGCACGAACGGCAGGGTAAGTACTGTAGCTCCTACGCGAAGGCGAAGGTAGGTGTGAGCGCCCGGTCTTTCCCGTGGGAAACGGTGAGAACAAACAAAGAAGCTTGGTCGATAACCAAGCCGGACGGAAAACACCTACTGCTTGTTGCTTGCCGTACTTGTACTTTGTATCGAAGAGCCAAGGTTGCTGACGGTCTTGTGATCACAATCATGCGCACCTACCAGTACCGGCGGTCTACGTAGCTACGAACTTTCTATTTTATGTTCTTGATCCCAGGCAGGCGAACGCAGCCCCTTGCGGCGGGCAAACAGATCCCAGCACGAACAGGGGTATGTAGCTGCTGCGCGAAGGCGAACGTAGGTGTGAGCGCCAGGTCTTTCCCGTGAGAAATAGTGCGAGCAAACACTGACCCTCAAAGAATCTTGGTCGTTACTGAGGCGAAAGGAAAACAACGACTGTTACGGGGGGCCATAGTAAATGGGACCAAATATTGTTAGTAAAAAAAAAGGAGATATATAGGTTTTTGTGTTACCGTAGGTGCTATTTACTATGGTCCTTCGTAGTACTTGGTACTTGCTGTATTCTACTTCATGTTTTTGTGTGCATCTTCGTATTTCGCTCGTGTCCCTTGAAACGAGAAGTGTTTGCATTCCAAAGCATGCATCTCAGCACGCTACACGCGCACTTTCGTACGTACGTACGTACGTACGTACGTACGTACCGCTCGTCTATTGCTTTTTCGTTTCCAGGGAAAGAAGAGGAGCGCGGAGGCGAGTGACGAGGAAGTAGGGAGCCCAAGTTCTGAGAAGAAGAAAAAGAAAAAGAAGAAAATCAAGAAGGAGGAGGAGGAGGGATGAGGCGTGATCGAGACCTCGCGTTGCAGTAGCGTCAACACGGTAGGTAGCGTTAGAGCGGTAACGTTAGCGTTAGCGCGGGGGGTTAGCGCCAACGCACTAGCGTTTTCGTTTGCGCGATAGCGTTAGCGGCGGTGGTTTTCGTTAGCTCGATAGCGTTAGCGGGGATGCCAGTTTTTGGCGGGGGTGTTATTGTTGGCGTTAGCCGTGGTGTTGGCGTTTAGCGGCGGCATTTGCAGTGTTAGCAACGGCAGCAATTGCATGAGCAGCACCGATGGGAGGAGAGTTGGAAGGGGAAGGACGGAACAGCAAGTACAATAGCAATTAGGTGAGTGATTCCTCCGCGGGTATTTCGTATTCCCCCCCCCCCCCCCCCGCAATCACCCAGTCGACCCCCCCCCCCCCCCCCCCCCCCCCCCCCCCCAGCGCGCGACGGGTTTCGACAAGACATGGGTAGGCGTAAACGTGAAAAGCATGGGGCGGGGACGGTGGCGTTTGTTGTCGTGATGTGAAGGCGTTCTATTTTTTTCGGGCGTTGCTTTTTTCCCGCCAGTCTGTTCCTTTCTTCGTGACTGTAGGGTGGGCGGGGGTCGGGTGTAATAAGGACCTACCGACTTGGTAACTGGGAGTCGGGGGGGGGGGGGGGGGGGGGTGGTTCCTGTTGCGGTGCTTGTCTGTGACTTGGTGCATTGTGAGTCGGACGCACAATTGTCCGCTATTTTTTGCCCGTGCACATGTGTCGAACGCACGCATTGACCGGTTATGGTCTCGTACACACTCGAGTACGTGTGTCGCGCGCACGCAGAACCAATGGAGAGATTGCTACGACTTTTTTTTTCTGTCGCCCCAAATATTGTGCCCGCACGGCGATCACTGGGGCATGTTCTCGGAAGTCAAAGGGGTCAAAGCTGCTGGGTCGAGGGTTTCCATGATGCTGCTGCCGCCATTTACAGCTTCAGTTTTGTAGCTGTCGAGCTTTTTACGTGGTGACTTCCCACCGCTACAACAACGACTCGTTACATCCGGTGGGTATTAATATTAAATAGTAATCGACGGATGAACGATTTGTGTGATTTTTTATGGTTCTTTCGTTGCCGTTTTATTTTTTCGGTATACTATGTCGATTCAGCTCGGGAGGGACTGACCAATCAACCTGTATCAGATCTAAAATCTTGCCGCCGAAAGCAATTAGGCGGCAACAACGTTCTGTTGCATGCAAGGTTTGCATTGCTTATCAAGAGAGAAACGTTGCAGCTCTCGAGTCCAACCCGAGTTCGTATACGTGGTCCGCGAAAGAAAATTTGTCCAATATTTCCTCAGCACCAAGTTACTTTTTTTTCGGGATGAGGAATGTTATTGCGATATTCTTGAAACACCGTTGAATACGCTAGTCTACAGAAGAAAATTCTCGTTAGAAAAAAAAGAAACGCTCTTTCGTAACCCCTTTGTGGTCGAAAATTCACAAGAAACATTACTGGTTTGTTTTGGAGGGTGCATTTTCCAGGAGCTACTACAGCTGTAGAGGGGGGCATTCAACAGATCTCGTCATCCACCAGGTCGATCGCTCTTCTGGCAAGAAGAAAATGATGGAGAACACGACATCAAAATAGAGGGTGGCAAGCGGTTCTATTCGCCAAAGCCCACGGCGCTCGGGCTTCGTTTTTTTAAAAAAATAACTAAAGTTCGCGAGGTATTCAAGGTTTTTGAGATAAAGTGGCTGATTTTATTGGCATTTGTTGAGCTGTAACTTACTTGATTTTAGCGCACATGGAAGAAAAAAAACTGCCAAAACTACTGTGTGTTCGCTTAGCCCACAGGTAATGAAGACTTCCGCCGTGGTCGTCTGATCTTGCTATTCATCGTATTTCGAAAGTTATTGCTGGACGATAACAGATTTCCGACTTTTTTTTTTTTTCTTGCGCGGACGGTATGTACTCCTATTTGTAGCAGCTATCAATAGTGTACATCAGCGTCTCGTCTACCTTACTACTGTTGTACCTCTCTACCACTTCGTTTTAGCTCTGGATTAAAGTTTTTGTTGTTGACAGTTCAAACTACTTGACGTTAGAACTGTAGTCGAAACATGGGTGCGCCGCCAAAACAAAAAATCGATACTCGTACCCCCAATTTTTATGCGTTTTCGAGACCCAGACATGCGGGGGGGGGGTATATACTTGCACTGAAACCGGGTAAAAACATTGCTTCGAAAAAAAATAGGGCGGTGAATCGGCTGTGTTTTTACCGATATTAAAACATCTATTTTTCGGCGCAGACGATATACCAGGTATATATATATCGGCGAATCCGGCGTGCGTGTGGTGAGTCAATCATTGTTTAGGATCCGTATCGACGATAAAAAATGTGAGGGAATCCTCACTTCTCAAGTAGTGATGCTAATCGGGGGGATGTTTTACCGGTGTTTTTGCCGTAGAAAAACATCGTCCGGAGTTACTAGACGATTCCGATTTAAATCGCTCCGATTAAAATGCAGTCCCTAAAGACTTGAACGTTTCTTTTTTGTAAGTTCGTCCAGAATTTTTCCGCACCCCCCAGTAGCGGTGGCTTGTTTTTCATTGTGAGCTTTTTACGAGGAGTGAGTGTAGTGTCGTTTGGTCTTCTGGTCGTGCGTCCCTTGTCAAAGGGTTGCATACTGAGCACAATGTCATACTGAGTAGGTTCGAGGGTCTGCCACGAGCTTGAAGGCGTGCTGATGTACGCCGAAGAGGCAGCGAGCACTGCTTGCTGCTCATAACATTTAATGTACGTGCTGAAGAGCCAACAAGACATATATATATATAATACATATATATGTCTGTATATGGACATATATATAGACATGTACATATATACTTCGCTCAATATTAGTCCATTTTCGTACGGATTTTCCTTGACAAAATACAGCGTTGGAAGTGTGGTATTGAAGAATTTAGAGTTGCTTGATTATTTTGCGAAAGTGATTTTGCGGTCAGACGTGGCGGGTCGCGCGACAGAAAACGGTATATCGGGGACATAAGAGTATGTGTACCGTAAGGTTTGTTTCGCCTGAGATGCCGATACGCGGAACATACACCGTCAACAGGCGTATAAACCACCGAGATAGCGATTTTTGGATTTTTTTCGAGGGCGAAACACTTCCGAAATTTCAATGAAAAATTACGCCACAGAGACCCTATGTCATTACCTGAGGAATACTGCTGGAAAACACCAAGAAGTAACAGTCAAGAGATCAAACCAGAAAAAAGCACCTTTGGTGGTGAGTGCTTTTTTATGTCATTTCAGTCGGTATCATTATTGTACCGTACTCCACACCAAGCAGCAGTGCGTGCGGCGGTGACGCAGCGACCGCCTCCTCACCAGGCGGCGGGACCTCCCGTCCAATCACGAGGCAAGCTAACACGAAACAAGTATCGCAGCTACATTTAAATAATTATGTATACACCACACGGAGTTCCACACCCATCATACCTTGATCATACTATCGCATTTTGTCCATACCCGGAGATCATATCATAGGCAGTCCTACCATCATCGTATCATGGCCTTACCTAAAAGTACATTAAAACAAAGCTGTCCAGTGGGATGACCAAAAAAAACAGCAGTTCAGTTCTTGCGACGAAAGAAGACTGCCCTACGGACGGCAAAATACCTGAGGGTAACGCTGCTTTTTGGTGCTGCTGCTGCTGCTGCTGCTCGCTATGCATGACACCCGATGCAAAAAAAAAAAAAGCCTTCCTACTACTACTATACCACTGCACCTTGTGCCATGGTGAGGGGGAGCAAACGCACAGTAAACGCGTTCGTTCGGCCAACAAGCCTTCCCCCCCTCCTACAAAACCATAACCACCATCAACAAACCAACCGCTGTTGTTGCCGAACAGCAACCGACCGATCACATCAACCGATTACAGGAAGGTTTCGAAGTACTGTACATCTACAACGCCGACGTGACGGCCGGCCAACTGATTTTCCACCGATCCGAAAAAAAACACACACAAGACACACGAAAAAAGTTGACACATCGAGAAAACAAACTGCGGGCCACGAAATGTCTTTTTCATATACTGGGAGTTGACGCACATTGGTTCGCGGCATATTTCATACTATTAATAAACTGACACCAAACGAACTCGCCCGCCCGCCCGCCTGCCTGCGAGCACATACATATGCTGCTGTTCTGTCGCTGCACGAACCGATCAGCCTTTTTCCTTACCTACCGGGAAAAAAAAAACGCAACTCGAAAAGAGGGTCCCACAACATTAAAAAAAAAAAGTTGTTATACCAAAACGGAGAGAGTCCATCCAAACCAGCCGCGACCGTACACCGATATATTGTACCCATAAACCTTCGGATTTAAAACCGTTCAAAACTGAAAAAAAATATGCCACGCCACGCAATTCGAAGCAGTCATCTCGCGAAAATCTGTTGGAAAAAATATCCTACAGTACACTAATTCCAAGCAGTTTGTCCGCGAAACTTGGGTGCAGTTGTAAAAATGGGTCAAGATAGGTGTAAGACCTGTTTTTTCATCTTCTTGGCTTTTCGGTTTTTCCCCCAAGACTTTTTCTTCTCCTATCTCACACGGGGGGGGGGGGGGGGTGCCACGTATCGGGAGAGCAGAGACAAAACGAACGAACGGAAGGAACGAAATGAACGAAACGCGCATTCGAATGGCGAAACACACCGAAAACACAAAAGCACACCAAAATCTTGGGAAAATATTGAAGATCATTACTTGAAAAAATAAATAAATGTAAGCATGCGCTCTCGCTCTCTCCTCACCGAAACAAAACAAAGAGAGAAGCCAAAACACGAAGCCAACAAAACGAAATGATCAATAATATCAAACCATCTAAACATACACCAAGAATAATAGTACGAACAAAACACGCATGCTCGTGATAGAGAAAAAAAAAAAAGCAACAAGAACGATCTAGAAAGGCGTTTGGGCAGGGTACGGGGGCGGCAAATCCTCCAAACTGCTCCGAATCGGATCTTGCCGTATGTCTTTGGACTCGAGACGCAGTAAAACACGAAAACTTCGTGTTTGGGATAGCAGTGCCGCGTGTCGCCGGACGTGGACAGAGAAAGAGAACGGAAACAAAAAAAACGAAAACCAAAAAGCGCCAAAAGAAAGCGATAACTAAAAAATGACAGCCGTCGTCACTAAAGTTACCGTACGTGTACTTAGACTATCCGAGTGGCGACCATGGCGAACACGGGGGCAGTTTTCTCAATTGGCCAGTCAATCTTCCTTCAAAGGCATTACATTTGATTGGCACACGTATATACGAACACTCCACGTGGACGACCCAAGATTTTCATGCGCCACAGAGCTAGCTCAAGAGTGGACGGATTCTACAGTAAACTACATATTCATATTCACGACCTCGAAGTCGAAGCTGACCTCTGGTCGCAAAGGACGACTCTCCTCCTCGCAGCGAGCTCTTCCTCTCTAACGAAGACTGAAGCCAGGCCGATCAACAACGAACCGCCGAAAGAAACACAGCAGCACAACGTCTAGGCGCTCGTGGCGCGGCGTCTTATCCAATCCGCCCCAACGACGGGAAATTAGGTCAGGCAAACTGGCGGGGGGGGGGCTCCGGTAGTGCTCCAAAAAACCGGCAACTTTTCCAAAGACAAGCAGAACGACACACGCACAAAAGCGGAAACGCCGTACAGCACGGCACGGCACAGCACGGTACGGCACAGCACGGTACGGGTGGGTGTATGGATGTAGACGCGACCTCGACAAAACTAGAGCAAGAATCAACCCACGAAAAACCCAACTCAGCGTATCCCTTCCCTCAACCAGACCCCTACATTCAACCTTAAACGACGAGAGACGTGCCTCAAACCTCCACGCCCCACCGGCGCTCCTAGCCTCTATCGGACACCTCCCCCGTCCCCGCCCCCGTTCCCTCCCTCGCACGCGCCTCCGCCTCCGCCTCCCTGAACTCCGGGGTGTCTCCTCCGAAAACAACGTCGCGGAGCCGGCCACCGCTCATTCCCCCTCCTCCTATCTCCCACCGAGGCGACTCCACCCGCTCCACTCATGGCATCAGCCACGACCGCAACGCCGTCGCCGCCGCCGCCGCCGCCGCTTCCCGGTGCCTCCCCTACTCCAGCCCACGTCTCTTCCTTTTCCTCCATGGTCCCGCTCCCCGCGCGACTCCCGAACATCTCACGGGTGGTTCTCTCCTGCCGTGCGCTTCCCTTTCCGCCGGCGTTAATGCTACCGCTACCTCCGCCACCACCGCCACCACCACCCTCGGCACCAAAAGAAGGATCTCGCGGTACCACGATGAAGCTAGGGGCCGAAGCGGGCTGTGCGACGATGGACCCCTGCCGCTCCTCTTCTTGAACAGTTCCCCTAGCTCCCACTGAGCCCCCCCCAGCCACGGCGCCCCCTGCCCCCCCCCCCCTCCCCCTCCTTCTGCATCGCCTTCCCCGGGAAGAGGTGCGACCATGGACCCGACGTAGTCCATTTCCGAGTGGCCGTAGGAGGGGGGCAGGGCGGGACCCATTGCTTGCTGAACCTATGTCATCGGCGGTTGGGGAGGGGAGAGGGGATAGGAAATCAATACAGCAAAACGCAACACAACAAAAGTGGAAATGACGTTCTCGAGGCAAACACACCACAAAAATACGGATATCAAGAGACAACGACCTCACCAAGCGAACGAAAACAACAAACAAAACAAAACAAACACAACCAAAACCACAACAAAAAACAACTATTTTTTCAACACGAACAGGAATCACCAAACGCCACAAACACAACAAAAAACCCACAAAAAGTCCACAGGAACAATCCGCGAGTCAGTAGTCAGCCAGACGGACACGCTCTCCTTCACTATTTTTTCACTTCAAGCCCCACGTGTCTAATATTGCTGGCTGTACAGCACTACTCATGTCGTCGGGGCACTGTAGAAAGCACGGTATAACGTGAAAGACAACACACAGGGTTACATACCGTATCACCATGGGTGATAAAGATAACACGCCCCCAGGGCCGAACTTCGGAGCCGGGTTTCTCCATCACCAAGGGGAGGCAGGCGCACGCAACGAAAACGACGGCTTCGGGAAGAGGGTCTCGTCGATCATTTTCCGATAAAAGCGTGTCGCTCGGGGCTCGCACGTTCGCTCTGTCCCCGTTGCCAAGGACATCAGCCTTGAAATTCGTTCGAGGGTGTGTGCTATATTACCCCCCTAGCGTAATATTACGGGGGTCCGTAGTAAATAGGACCAAATATTGTTAGTAAAAATAGGGAAATATATAGGTTCTTGTGTGTATCGTAGGTCCTATTAACTATGGTCCCCCGTAATAGTCATTCTACGGTAGTCACGTGACTGCTGTGTGTCGTAAAGAGCGGTGACTTCCCACAAAGGGGTGTGATCGTTTTCCAGCCTTCGATTTTTTCCCCAGAACGGGAAGAATGCCATCACCTAACAAAAAAAGGCGTTTTTTTTTTTTTTTCCGAAACATCTGGTCCAGAGGATAGAGAGAGAGTTCTCCGAAAAATATTATGTGCGACTTATAGCGCCCTTGTCGGCTGTCGAGAAAGCGAGAGGGCGCTGAGAAACGGTCGCATCGCCCGCCGTGCGGGGTCAACGCTCTTTGCAGCAGTGCAGAGCTGCGGTCAGGGCGGCTGTGTAGTCTACATGTCAACGGTGGACAGCCACCCCGGTGGTCTAGTGGTCACCGTCTATCTCCTATTAATATTACGGGGGGCCATAGTAAATAGGACCTACGGTACACACAAAAACCTTTATACTCGTATTTTGCTACTATTACTAACAATACTTGGTCCTTTTTACTATTGTCCCCCGTGATAGAGTTGATGACGAGGGTTCGGGTCTCCGTCCGTGCGGAGCTTTCTGCTATAAAAAAAGGCACCAACTGTTGAAAACGCCTACTATATGGCGTGGGTAGGCAGGAAGCGAGTGCTGAACCCTTCTCGCGACAAGAATGCAAGGCACCTATATACCGTAGTGGGGCGTGGGGGGGGAAGAAAAAGCCTACTTATGTGAGACCCCAGATCCGAGTTACGACTAGGTGGGAGCAGGAGGAACAAGGGCGAAGATAAAAAAGGCATGGCGAAAAAAAAACAAAAAACAGTGCTACATTAGTGTGCTATATCGGTACTCCGGAGAATAACCAACTCGTTCTCACATCCTCATTGGTGTACGTGCGGCGGCTGCTGGAGAACCGTATGGTCGTCGGGGCGACGAGGTGAAGCCCAACGCGGGCGGACAGCGAGCTCAAGGCGCGGTCGCAGCACGATTTCCGAGCCTCCACCTTGGCCTTACAGTAGGCGCACACTGCCTTCGTTTCCAGCCACGGGTCGATACAGTCCTGTCATGATAACACGGGGGGAGTACACACACAAAAGTCAGAACAAACTATGATGCATAAAACATACCGGGTATGGGGGGATACATGGCTTTTGGGTCCACCTTGGATTCTGAACAGAAGTATCACTACCGTATGTATTGCTATGGCCCCCCTGTAATAATACAGTAACACAACAAAAACACATGACTGATGGGAGGGAGTTCCACAACACTGCCAGGGGCGGTCAGTCAAGGGGTCAAACCGCGGTCTCTATTGCGGGGGAGCAAAGCGATCAGAACCAAACATGGTGCGTAAACGTAGGGAGATACATGGCCCTTGAGTCCATCGTGGGCCATCGTGGGTTATCATACGCCCCCCCACGTGATATCAACAGCACATTTCCTCTCTCGCTGTTACGGGGGACCATAGTAAATAGGACCAAATATTGTCAGTAAAAATAGGTAAATACATAGGTTTTTGTGGGTACCGTAGGTCCTGTTAACTATGGACCCCCGTAATAGTAGCACGCACGAGCAACACGCACGCGTGCGCCCGCGCCCACGCGCACGCCCACGCGCACTCCCACGTTGCACGTCCTCGCCGACGTGCACACCCACGCCCACGCCCAAGCGGCACGAACCTTGTGGAAGTGGTGCTGACAGCCCGGGATGACGCGAAGCTCGTCGCCAGTCTCATATTCCACCAGACAAATGGCGCACATATCGGCTGTGCTGTCCCTCTCGCCAGGCACCGCCCCAGCTACAGCCGCCGTCCTGGGCCCGGCCGGTCCGGGAACGCCCGCAGCCGTCCCCGCGCCCATCCCGCCTTCCACGTCGCCCGCCGCCACCTCTCCGGAAGCTTCGCCGTGCTTAGGCTTGTGACCCTTGCCGCCCTTGGCTACTCTTGCCGTCGGCTTCTTGTATCGCGTCTGCGGCAGCCGCTCGATCGTGCTCTTGGGAAGACCTTCCTCCTGGGAGTACCGGAGGCTGCCCGTGGGGTCGTTGCGCAGGAGGCAGAGGTCCATGATCTGAGGGGACCACAAGGGGAAGAAGAAAGGCAGCGGGGGGTCGGGGGGTTACTCGATATCAAGCATGGCCGTAGTCGGAGAGAGCGGGGGGGGGGGGGGGGAGGCTGTGTCAACGATCAACAAAGTTTGTCGTAGCTGGGTCAAGACTTGGGCACTACTTAAAAGGGAAGGACAGAGGGGGGGGTGTATTCGATGTAATGCATGGCGGTAGTCGTATGACCGTAGACCCTCGCAGCATCCCTACAATAATGCCAGAACGGAGCACGTCGGGTTTTCACCGACCAGGCAGACATTGCTCGCACCAAGCACGAAGCGCCGTAAGGTGTCCGGCGGGTCGCATGAAAGGGGGGGTGGGTGGGTGTACTCGGGGTTGGACCGAGGGGGGCAGACGGGTGCTATAATAGGCGAGACTGAGACGGCCAGCCTGAGACATATTTTTTTTTTGGTTCGAGAAATTTGTATAGACCGTGGTTTGACAAAAACACAGCGGTTGCACCATGGATCACAAGAGACGACTACAACAGGAGCACAACCGACTCGAGCATCTCCAAACAAATCCCAGACCCCGAAAAAACGACCAAACGAATTCACTATTAGACGAGTCGCAACACCCCCCCACCCTCCCCCTATATTATATACCTGGTATACATATATACGTTGGGTTGGCGTCGGTTGGCGACGACGCTGTAAAACACGCCTCTCACTGCGTGAGGTAGACTGCCAGGGTACCGTTCTTTTTTTTTTTTTTTTTCTGGCGGTTACCACGGCTGGCCGTCAAGTTAGATAATTTTTGTGCGGGGAAACCTTTCCGCACAAGGGGGATGATCGCATCACGCAGTGGGTATAAGGTAAGGCACCCAAGAGGCAGTTACATAGTGAAGCCAGTGCTGTCTCTGGAAGTGGCCACACCAGAAATGAAATCAGTTCATTGATACTGTCATCCATATGCAAAAAAATCTGCCTCTAAAGCGGTTCTTAGGATGCAGCTCACCCTTCATGCCACTCGCCCAACACCTCACGGCGCTTCGCGCTTGGTGCAAGCAATGTCTACCTGGTCGGTGAAAACCCGAAGTACTCCGTGCCGGCATTGTAGGGATGCGAGGGTCTATGGTCATACGACAACGGCCATGCATGATAATGAGCCCCCCCCCCCCCCCCCCCCCCCCCCCCCTCGCCTTACGGAGAGCAGTTTTCGTTTTCGATCTGTAGCATTTCGGCAGTATTCCGTGACAAAAACGCAAGCGCGTGCATCGCGCCAAAGCACAAGAGAGCCACCACCACATGCAGGTCTAGCGTTTCGTCTCGGTAACCTTAGCTACGATCCTACCGGTGACGATAAAGAGCAAAGGGACACGAAAAGACGACATAAAAAACACAAGAAAAAAAATCGCACGCACACCACGCGAAAGGCGACAGAACGCCCCGACCCCCGCCCGCCGTGACACCACCTCCACCACCCACCATCATCGGCAGCGATGCCACCCACTCACCCACCCACCCTTCGAACCCACCATTACCCCACCCATCCACATCCACACCCCCACCCACCCCATCCCACCCCACCCAATTCACACTCCACCCACCCACCCACCTTGCGAACGACGCACAAAATAATCAGCGTCACGAGCCCGCAGCCGACAACGATGGAAATGGTCAGCACCATGCTCTCCCTGCTGGTTGTCACCGTCTTGTCCTCTTCCCCCTCCATCTCATCTTGAGCGCCCGACGGGGGGCGACTCGGAGCGTTGGCATCCTCGTCCCCATCCTCGGCAGCTGCAGCACTGCTAGTGCTGTTTCCGGTGTCACCGCTGCCGCCGTTACCGTTACCCCCCCACCACCGCCACTGCCGCCGCCGCCGCCGCCGCCGCCGCCGCCGCCTTCTGCCTGGGCCCGACGCGAGAAAACAAAACCACCCAAGGCAACCCCAGCTTCATCTTCTCGTCCCTCCTCCTCATGCTCTTCTTGTCTTTCCACCGCGGAAATTCCAAAGCCATTTTGTCGCCCCTGCCCACCTTCTTTTTGTCTTTTCACCGCGGCAACTCCAAGGCCTGCTGCTTCGGCTACACGGTAGGCGGCGCCGGGATTGGGGCCGCCGCCGCCCCCCACCCCCTGGCCGTCCCGAATGCCTTCTAGCCAGTCTACGGCGGGTGGGCCAGACCCTTCCCCGCCTCGGAATCGGTGGTCGTTACCGCGCGCCGCGCCGGAGGAACCGGCGGCGCCCTTGCCGCCGTTTCCGCTGAGCGCCAGCGTCGACGCCGCCGCGTGTCGTTCCGTGTACCGTTCCGCGCGTCGTTCCGCGGACCATTTCACATACTGTGCCACATGCCTTTCCACGTGCCGTTCCGCATGATGTTGCGGGTGTTGTTCCACGCGTCGTTCCGGGCGCTGCCCCGCGTGTTGTCCCGCGCGTCGTTCCGCGAGCTGTTCTAGACTCTGTGCTGCAGGTTTTTCCACGTTCCATTCCTCGTTAAGTTCCATATTCCACCCCGTGTTCCGTTCCGCGTTCCGTGCCGCGTTCTGTTCCACGTTCCATTCCGAATTATGTCCCGCGTTCCGTTGCGCGTTCCGTTTTGAATGCCGTAGGAACTGCCGCGGCTGCGTTTCGATCAAAAGCTCGTTCGCGATTGCACCGACCTTGTCCGTGAGCGGTCTGTTCAAGAAACATCCAGTGACCGTTCAGATAGCCGCGTTGGGGGCAGAGTAAGGGAGCTGTTAGACAAAAAAAAGACGGCGAAATACAAGCATTTCGACAAGGAAATATTTGGGAATTTTCTTGAGAATCACAACAATAAAACAGCTCAAAATCAGCGGAGAGCGGGGGGGGGGGGGGGGGGGGGGGGTGTACTCATTGTCATGCATGGTCGCAGTCGTATGACCGTAGACCCTCGCATCCCTACAATGCCGGGACGGAGCACGTCGGGTTTTCACGGACCAAAAAGACATTTGATTGCTTGCTTGCACCAAGCGCGACGCGAAACGTGACGTGTTGGCCGAGTCGCTTGAAGGGTGAGCTGCATCCTACTAAGAACCGCTTGTGAAGCGGACTTCGCATATGGATGACGGCTTCAATGAGTTAATCTGTTTTCCGGTGTGGCCATTTCCAGAGACAGCAATGGAGGTACTACCAGGAGGGATGTACTCATGTTACGCATGGCCGTAGTCGTATGGCAATACACCCTCGCACCCCTGCAATGCCGGGACGGAGCAGCAGTTCGGGTTTTCAACCGACCACACGGCAGACACTGCTTGCTTGCAGCAAGCGCGAAGCGAAACGTGAGGCGTTGGGCGAGTCGCATGAAGGGTGAGCTGCATCCTATCGATACTAAGAGCCGCATCACAGGGGGGCGGCCAGTCAGGGGGTCAAACCACGGTGCAGCAGGAGAGGTCCCCCTACAGTGCCGCCTGTTGAGCAGTGCCGGTTGCCCGCTGTAGTGCCTGTCGAATCGCTTGGCGCAGACGGGATTCACCAGTGTGACAAGTGTGCTCAATAGTGCCGGTTGCCTCCATAGTGCCGGTATTGTTGGCTGCCCCCCTCGTGACGGGGCCCCCCTATCCCCTATACAAACCCGTCCGCACTGACCAAGGTTCTTGGCTACACAGAGTAATCGAGCCTCTATATAGTGCCGATAGTGAGTATCATAGTGCCGGCTGCCCTATACAGTGCCGCTCGACGCAGATGAGATTAACCAGCGTGGCAGGGTGTGGAGTAGTGTCAGGTTGCCGTTAAGACGCCGGCATTGTCGACTGGAGCATACCGGCCGGCACTAGAGACGGGCCACTACCGTAAGGCTACTTCTTGTGCAGTCGGATACGTGGACCGAAAAAGCCGGTTTCCGACCGAGCGCCAGATTGGGCTTTCTCACGCTGTTGAAAAAGAGCCATTTCGATCCCAAGCAACGTTTTCGATAAAGCGATCCGATCCACGCATCCCGTCGGAAAGCACGAGTTTTTTCCGACGGCATTCGTGGATCGGATTTCGCGATCGAAACCATTTTTTGAAGCCCTCTCCACCTCTCTAAACACACGGTCACGCCACACAGCAACAGCCTAAACACCTCTCTGATGTTGGGTTGACCGCTCTACTGCTGCTGCTGCTTCACTGCTGGTGTTACCGCTGCTCGCAGCGTAGCACCTCCCAAGAGAACCCGCGAGCAGTACACGAAGCAGTTCTCAGAATAATTTCGCCTGAATACTGCAAAGAGCGTAAAAACTACAAATTCGATCATACTGACGATAGGGAAGGCATCCACACACACCCCGTCGAATTTATAGGGGGTCAGAAACCGACCTTTTCGATCCTTCCAATCCGACAGCAAAAGAATGAGCCTAACGGTACTAATGTTGCAGCGTTCCATTCCATCCTTTGCTCGCAACCGTTCCACTTTGCATAGATTACTCCCATTCCCAGTTGATGATCTAGATATTTCAGGGCAGATATATGCCTGATCTGTATGATCTGTATGATCTGTATGATCTAGCTCACGTTGCCGGGCGGGAACAGTATCATCTGCATGATTTAGGACATATCTCATGGGTTGGATCTGTGCCGTACAGATCCTGCACAGCATCTCATAACGGCAGGTTAGGATCTAGATGATCTGTCTGTAGATGATCTACCTGTAGACGATCGATCTGATTTATCTGATCGTGATCCATTTGTCCGATGTACAAACTGTTCTACGAAAGGAGCCAGCCGTAGCGGCTATCCAGACTAACAAAGCCTAACCCAGAGACCAACTATTGTGGAAAAAATTGAAGGGCTCCAACAAGCGTTTTTTTTTTTTTTTTGCCGAAAACCCGC
The DNA here is from genome assembly GCA_031763025.1 of Macrocystis pyrifera. NCBI lineage: Eukaryota > Phaeophyceae > Laminariales > Laminariaceae > Macrocystis > Macrocystis pyrifera. Next base: position 2,227,026 of record JASSKH010000017.1, on the reverse strand, counting down.
GGTTTGCTCGGCGGGACTGTCAAAAACACCGGTAGACTCGTCAGGATGCTCCCCTTAGTTTTCCGAGAGCTTTCTTGCGCAGGTTTCCGTTTCTCCAGAGTCGGAGTTTGACTGTTCGTCCATATTGCCGGTTCTGAGGACATCATGATTGTTCACCAAAACTCTTTAAATATCCATTATTTCTGGCCCCAGTTCTGACAAATAATCTTACTGCTGTTGTTGACCCTCCGGAGAAAACTGGTTGGCTGCTCGAAAAACCAGACTACTACTATTAAATAGGATTCTGGAGAAACGGAGAACTGTTCCAGAAAGCTCGCGGAAAACTCCGGGGAGCATGCTGAGGAGTCTACCGGTGTTTTCGACCGCCGAGCAGAACGCGTATATTCGGCCTAAAAATTCATTTCCTGGAGCCCACAGAAATAGATTACCACAACACACAGTAGTTGGTCTAAGAATACGACCAAATACTACTGGTACTTACGAGCATCTGACCGCAACTCGTAACAATGTCTGCACAGATGCTCCCAGTACCTGGGAGTACGGGTAACGTATTTCCCACAGAAAATACTTCAGGTGCTTCTCGTACTACTAATATTACGGGGGGCCATAGTAAATAGGACCCAACATTGCTAGTAAAAATACGTAAATATATGGGTTTTTAGGTATACCGTAGGTCCTATTAACTATGGACTCCCGTAAAAGCAATATTTGGGCTTTTTGTGTACTGCGGGGTACTGCACTGCCATACTTTTAATAGGTACACGCAGTATTTCGGGGTTCATACTATTAATATACTGCTTGTGGAATACTGCTGTACTTCAAGTATTGCAGGGTTCTGTACAGCGGGTACTGCCTACAGCAGTAAGTAGTACTATTACGGGGGGCCACAGTAAATAGGACCTACGGCACAGACAAAAACCTATATATTTCCCTATTTGTTCAAACAATATTTGGTCCTATTTACTATGGTCCCCCGTAATACCAGAGTTTCGTCCGTTGGTACTGCGAGTACTACTGCGAGCATTCAGAGTACCAAAATACTCTCAATATGCCAAGTATACTCGGGAGGTTGAAGTACCTGATACATACATATTTCGATCATCTGTGCACCGTTTCGATAAGTCCTTCCCCATTTCATTGCAGACAATATTTTATAAATTTTGAAATACGTCAGCTGTTACTTTTACTTTCCAGCCCACTCGTAGGAGGTTTTACCCTCGACGATCTTCTGGACAAGCCGTGGTCATAGGTGTCGTCCCTTCTCCCCCCCGGTACGTGCCTTTGTTTTTTGTCGCGCATAGGGTTCAGCATTCCCACTGCTCGTCGATTTTCATCGAATGTAGCCGACTCACGCTTTCGCGCTTTCCGCTTATCAATTTTTTATGCAAGAAAAAGTCCCTACGAGCATGCACTCGGTGAGACTTGAACCCACGAAATTGATCTTGACAGGCACGCGGACCACCCGCCAAGCCACCGGGGACGCCTGAGTTCGACTGATTAAATAGTAGATACTCAACTTTGCAAGCTGCGTAATACGCCTCGTCTATACTCCATTTTTACCGAATTTTACAAGTATTTATAATATTGACGAATGGTCCCACGAGCCGGAGCCGGAGCAAGTTACTTTCGGGGGGGGAACTGGGGTACTTAGAGTACTGGCAATATTTCGGGAGTGTATACTGCAAGTACTCGCAGTATTTACGACCTCAATAGAGCCGGCGTCCACGGTGGCTTGGTAGGTGGTCCGCGTGCCTGTCAAGATCAATTTCGTGGGTTCAAGTCTCACCGAGTGCATGCTCATTGGGACTTTTTCTTGCATAAAAAAATGATAAGCGGAAAGCGCCAAAGCGTGAGTTGGCTACATTCGATGAAAATCGACGAGCAGTGGGAATGCTGAACCCTATGCGCGACAAAAAACAAAGGCACGTACCGGGGGGGAGAAGGGACGACACCTGTGACCACGGCTTGTCCAGAAGATCGTCGAGGGTAAAACCTCCTCCTACGAGTGGGCTGGGAAGTAAAAGTGATCAAGAAAAAAAAAAAAAAAAAATACTCTTGATACTCTGAGTACTCCAAGTATCTCGGATGTTTGTACTGCGGATACTGCTTGTACTCAGTGTTATGTACTGCTCATACTCCCAGTACTCGTAGTATTTACTTAGGCCGCCAGTGCTGCAGTAATTTCCACAGCAGTCGGAGTACAAAATGTGGAGTATACGTAGTCGGAGGGTGTGAGGTATACTGGGAGCATCGATGCAAAGCTGCGTAATTCCGATTACAGAACTATCGTATGATGCGCGATTCATACTTGCACTTGGTCCTCTATACGGGGTAACGTAGAAATCAGAACCAAATTCGTACGAGTGACGTGTGCAAAACAAAAAAAAATGTAAGGAAAAACAATTAATGAGGCCTCGTGCTGAAACCCCGGGAAACTGTCTTATCCACTCCCGCCGAAAAAAAAAAACTCTCGAGGGCCTTGCCACGCGCTCCAGAGCACGGATCGCGCCCGGATCTCGACCATGTGTCCGGCCAAGCTTCCCGTGTCGAGTACTGTCAACAAGCGTTTGCCAAAAAGTGCACCTACGAAGACAAGTGTGCGAAAAAGTACGACAATTTCACAAACAAAACTACCACTATGTCCCAGAATATAATGAACTTATGTACACTAGTATTATATACAGACGTTCCGTATATTGCGGGACAGAGCGGTATTAATATTAATACCTGGTGTAGATTTTTTTTTTGGTCCATCGTGGGTCCTGATTACTATTGGTACTACTACTGCTGTATGTATGGCCCCGCGTATTAATACGTGGGTCACTCCCAAAAATTGAACCTAACGACGAAACAGTCAAGACTACCGATTGTAGGCAAGATACCAGGTACGTGTATCATGCGTCGTCTGTACTATTGAAATATTATTATTAATAGTACAAGCACAGATTACCAGCAATACCGACACTAGTACAGCTGCAGCGGTGTACTCGTACGAGGATCCGTATTTTTTACAGCGGCGAGAAAACGAGTACACTCTTTCAACACCTGGTGTATGAATGACCCGTACAGCAATAGTGCCGGTCCCTCCACAGCAGTGCCGCTTGAGTAGTAGTGCCGGCTGCCCGCTACAGTGCCGGTGAGATCGCTTGGCACAGATGGTATCAACCAGTGTGGTAACGTGCGGAGTAAATAGTGCCGGTTGACGCTATTTATAGTGTCGGTATTGTTGGCGGGCGGCGGGCGCATATAAACCGGCACTATACAGGGACCACTACTGCTGCATTGAGAAAACAGGCTGCCGTTACTACGCCGTTATCTTGAAGATAGTGTAGAGCACGCCCTTTCCCCAGCAAGTAACCAAGGCTGGGCCAGTACAGCAGCAACAATCCCTTTATAGTGCCGGTATGCGCCAGCCAGCAATACCGGCACTATATACAGCGGCAACCAACCGGCACTATTTACTCTGCACACTACCACACAGGTTAATCCCATCTGAGCCGAGCGATTTCACAGGCACTGCGTATATCGGGCAGTCGGTACTATCCAACCGGCACCACAGGCACTGCTGTAGAGGGACCACTATTAATAATGTTGTACCAATGTTCCTCGTGGAACAAACCCAGGGTGGGCCAGTACCCCTCTTGCCGTGAATCGACCTCGAGGCACTCTGGAGATGAGGAAGTACGTTACTGCTTTACCATCTCCTCCCCATGTGCAGGCATGCTCGCATCGTCACATACATCCTTGGATAAATACGTACAACGACATTCTACATACCAATCGAGGAAGGTTAACAGGTTATTCGAGACGGCTTTCATCACAAAGCTCCACTTGGAGTGCTGTGGGTTTAGCCGGACTTCACGGCTACCACTCTCTCTGTCCCTGAAAATAGTAACGTTCATACATTGATACGAAGACCAAGTGGCCCCTATATTTACGCCCGGAGTGTTGGAAATTACGGTATGTAGGCCAGAGTAATACATAGTAACCAGAGCTCACGATGGAACCCGAAAACCACACAACCCCCCTCATGGTTATGAACCATACTTGCCTCTGATTACGACGGCCGTATGTTCCCCTGGCATACATGGGTGACCAAGTAAGCCAATGAACCGACTGACTTCTATTCTAGTCTTTCGCCAACAAAATAAACAATTTCCAAGGCACAAAGTGCGTCAGGGGAGAGTCAGAAGACGCAGAGCTGCGCAAAACTTCCGCACGCTACAAGCCGTAATATCTCGCCAACAAATAGCTACGGCGGTACCGTGGTCGGCGACTCAATGTTACACCAGGTAGGGAGTCGCAGCCGACCCAAAGTTCTGCCCATTCGCCGTGTGCACTGCTGCGTCTTACGGATTCTTCTTTTTTTTATTTTTTAATCATCACTTTTACTTTCCAGCCTAACTCGTAGGAAGTTTTACCCTCAAGCGACCTTCTGGACAAGCCGTGGTCACAGGTGTCGTCCCTTCTCCTCCCCGGTGCGTGCCTTTATTTTTAGTCGCGCATAGGGTTCAGCATTCCCACTGCCCGTCGATTTTCATTGAATGTAGCTAACTCACGCTCTCGCACTTTCCGCTAATATTTTTATAATGCAAGAAAAAGTCCCTACGAGCATGCACTCGGTGAGACTCCAGCGCACGAAATTGATCTCGATAAGCACGCGGACCAACTACCAAGCCACCGGAGACGCCGGATGCGGATGCAGCTCTACCAATCGTTAATGCCACCTGGTATATATAATACTTCGAAGTACATATTTTTCATCATCAGTTTTACCTTCCACCTTAACTTGTAGGAAGTTCCAACCCTCAGTGGACACGCCGTGGTCACAGGTGTCATCCATTCTCCCCCTCGTTGCGTGCCTTCCTTTTTATCGCACACAGGGTTCAGCATTCCCACTGCTCATCGATTTTCATCGAATGTTGCCACGAAACTCGCGCCCTCGCGCTTTCCGCCAATCATGTTTTACGCGAGAAATATACACATAGAATAAAGGTACCGTACGTACGTAATAGCGTTGAGTTCACAAAGGGTTGCGATCGTTTTTCAGCGCTCGATTTTTCCAGAACGGGAGGGTTGTTGACCCTTTTTAGGACCGTAGTCCCATTTTTTTTGGGACAATCTACTTAAAAAATGACTGTTTGTCCCCCAAAAGGGACTGCAGTCCTATAATGGTTAACAACAAGGTGTTTTCGGAAAGATGTTTATTATTACGGGGGACCGTAGTAAACAGGGCCAAATATTGTTAGAAAAAACATGGAAATGATACAGGTTTTTGGTCTGTATATACCGTAGGTCCTATTTACCATGGTCCCCCGCAATAACAGATCAATAAAGCCTTTCTTCCCGAGAATATAGTGCACGACTTCACTACAGCAGCAGCAGTAGCACCCTTACCATGTTGTCGACAAAAAGAGTTCTGAAAAAAACCGATCAAACCTCCTGTACGACAGCGCTCCTTTTAGGCCAGTTTCGCACACTTTCGGGGCAAAAGCTCGTGCGAAAACGTGCCGATAGCACCATTTCCAACTGACTGCAAACCCGAGTGCTTAAGAATTGGTCTTACGGCAGGCACACCGTTTCACCGCATGTCACGCAACACCGACGACATGGCTCGACGGAGAGAGAGGTGTCAACTCGCATCATATCGCACCAAACACACACCAATACGTCGGCAAAATGCAAAAAAAAAAAAACGATCCAAGGCTGTGATTCCTATGAGAAGGCTGGCATTAGTATTAATATTTTTTCTTACTTCGTATTCTCTTCTTTTTTTCCTACGTATGATATGGCTGTGAGTTGGCCGACCAGCCACGTACACAACATAGTTGATGCAACTATTCGGCTACTACTGCTGTATCTACCAGGTACCAGGCAATACGTACAATATTTCGGTATATAGACAGCAGGAAGAAGTTGCCTGCGGTGAATAGCGGGGTTTCCGCGTCTTTTATGGCACAAAGTACCCGGTGGCTTGGCGTGCCTACGAGTACTTAGATCAATTTCGAGGGTTCGAGTCACACCAAGTGCATTCTCGTCGTACGAGCTAGGGACGTTTTCTTGCATAAAAATCGCGGAAAGCGCGAGAGCGTGAGTTAGCAAAATTGATTTTCGATGAAAATCGAAGAGCAGTGGGAATGCTGAATGAACCCCATGCGCGATAAGAATGAAGGCACGTACCGCGGGGGAGAAGGGACGACGACGCCTGTGTCCGCGGCTTGTCCAGAAGATTGCTGAGGGTAAAAACCTCGTACGAGTTAAGCTGGCAAAATAAAAGTGATGATGAAATAAACAATTTTTTTAAAAAAAGAGCAGCAGTTGGTATCTCTGCGTCGCAGTTTTGTGCCCACACAGCTCATGTCTCTGTCTCTACAGAGCTCATGTCTCTATCTCTCTTGACCCTTTTAGGACTGCAGTTCTTTTTGGGGGACAAATAAGTCTAATTCCAAGTGTTTTGTCCCCCAAACGGGACTGCGGCTCTAAAAGGGTTAATAGGACGAAAAATCAGCACAAGACATCTGGTGTGTTGGATGTCTACGGGTAAAAAAAAAAAAAAACGGCACCGCCGTGATGTGATGTGAAGAAAACACACAAGATACGATACCATGACAACTGAACTTCTGACTGGTGCGTTTTCGCACAAAACCTGCTCCGTGAAGTTTCGCTTATCAGCAGGTGCCCACCACGCCTCCCTGCTCACACCAACAAAAAACGTGAATAATTCTCAGTAATCCTCGAATCGATTACGTACGAACTGCGAACAGAACAACAGCATCGTCCAATACGTCCGTACATATCATATCGCTACGCATACGTAACATACACAACGTACCTGGTACATGCGTACGTACTTTAATTTCAAGTCTTCGCATTTTCCCCATGTTTATATATATATCTGTACGAGTACGAGTACAGGTACCCCGGTATTTTTATGGAGCACGGTACTGCTACAGCTGTGCCGTACGAGTACGACAACAGCACTTTTACAGAAGCTGCCCAGCCTGATACCGATCAATTTCTGCTTTGGCCATGTTTCGGGAACCCATGACAGGCTGCGCCAATTCACACTACAGACTAGAATATCAAGTCAAGTGTGGGAGTGTGGGGGGTGTGCTGGGGGGGTGTGCTGTGGGGTGTGGGGTGTCTACATCTGACACCAGGTATTCGTACGCACCGCTACGGACGGAAATGTAAGAACCGTCGTGGTATACACACGAACACCAAACGGTCTCTACATTTCCGTCCGGAGTGTATTGAACTACAGCAGCAAATACTGCTTGTGCTAGTACATACCTGGTACTGTTTTTGTAGTTCGAGATATTGTTATTCGTAGTAGATTTTATAAATTTTGAAATACGTCAGCTGTGAGTTCGACTGATTAAATAGTTGATACTCAACTTTGAAAGCTGCGTAATACTATTAGTAGATTTGCGAAGAACTCTTGAAGAACGAAAATCAATCTCGGAGCGGTCAGAACCGGTGCAGCATTATTTACCGATCACAGCAGTTTCCAGTATGTTTCAACACGTTCCAGGCATAATATGTGCATACTCGTATGATAGATACTGCTGTGGGCACATGTTTTACAACAGGTACAGCAGGTACCAAAGGTACGAGGTACGATTCAGCATAATGCTGTATACACACTAAACAGCATAAAAATAATAAATAAGTTCAGTGTGGAGTTACAATTCTGCTCCTATAAAAAAGAGCCGACAGAAGAATGTACGCGGCAGCAGTGGCGGCATTAATACTGCCTGTGGATGTGTAGCCGGTACATATCATATTCTGGTACTGCTCCTGGTACAGCAGTCCAGCAGCAACAGGTACTGCTCCTGGTACAGAAGTCTAGCAGCACCAGGTGCCTGTAGTTTCTACTGCAGTTGTACCAGGGGCATCGGTACAACAGGTAGTATACCAGAATCAGTACCAGTCTATAAATACAGCCAGTATACTGCCTATACTGATACGATATACCACTACTGGCGTACGCTGGTATACTGCTGTTATTCGTTAATAAAGGACTGAAATACGAATCAACTGCTCCGTGTGTCCTCTCGTGTTCTCGAACCCCCTGTTTGTGGGATCAAAGCACTCAAACTGGAAGTAGTTTGTCCCAAAAAGAGAGACTGCAGCTACTGCTGTGAAAGGGTTAAGACACTAACGTATTGTACTGGTACGAAAAGCAAGTCTAATATACCCTAGGGCACTGCTGTTGCTGTATACCACGAGTACCAGGTACATGTCAGCTGGTCAGCCGGTACATGCAACATGTCATCTCGTATACCCGAGGTATATACGAGCAGAGATACATGACACGTTGCTGGCGATCGACGGAAAAACCGAAACCTTCAGTTAGTTGACTTTACGTCGACGGCCGTCGTTACGCTTGTTTCATACGTGATATCTGGTACCTGGTGCTTGGTGATACGAGAGCCTCGTTGTACGTTGTACATCATAATAACCTCGTGTTGTGTGAGGAATAGGCAAGCAGGCAAGCAAGGGCGAAAAAAAAAAGTCGAACGGGGGGTCGGAACAATTGAGGACTCACGTGTCTAGTAGGCCTTCCACTGCTGCTGCTGCTGCTGCTGCTGCTCCCGCTCCCTCTAGGCCTGACATCGCTCCGTCGAGAAGGCGAGGCGTCTCATCATTGACCCCTAGCCTCCCTCCCCCCCCCCGTACTCCCTCTCCTCGCAAGCTCGTCGGGCGCCTTTGCCTTCTTCTTTCTGAATCAGGTGATGAACCTCCGTCTTTCTCTCGTATCGGAATCGACCCCCCCCCAAAACACTTTCGAGAGCAGTTTCCGACGCTCGTGCGGTTGCCAGCCAGCCCGAGAAGGCTACAGCCCCAGCGCCAGCCATCGACGCCGAGCAGCCACGAGCCTGAGCGGTAACCAAAGCAGCACCAGCTAGAATTACTCTCGCGTAACACCGTCTCCTTGCGAGAGGTCTACTGCTGCTGTCGTTGTTGCTGGTTCTGCCGCTATACGAGGCAGGGACATCGTGCCGCTCGTTTCCGCGACGGGATGTCGGAGTAGTTCCAGCGGCCCTCTCCCGATGCAGCGGCCGCCGAGAGACAGGCTCGTGCGGGGGGTACAACTTCCGGCGCATGCCTAGTCGGCGCCGCACGAGGCACGCAAGCCGCGCCGCGCTGCGTTCTATACCTCGCAAGGCCCCCCAATGGTTAAGGTCAAGCCGGTGGTCTATTCACCACATTGAAGCAAAAAAAACAAACTGGGCAAACCTTGGCGGGGGATCAATGCCCCGCGTGGAACGTGACGCACCGTATAGAACGGCTGGTGGAACACCGTTGGCCACTACCCACCGAAGGGTGCTCGGGAACTAGCTCACGCTAAAAAATTACACAACGGTTGCACTACGCTTCCAATTATTCGGACGCGCTGTGCTTGTCTGTGCTTGGTTGACGCCCCACTAAAACCAGTATATGGGAAAAATTAACGTAAAACCGAAAATTGCAAAACAAGGAGTGCCATTGACCTCGAAGGATTTTTTAATCGGGATTCGGGAAGTTTCAGTTTTTCGGAACCGCCCACCCTCGGAAAAAATGGCGCCGAAAAAATGGGAAACACGCGTGCGTATGCATCACATCTCTACTCCCTTCACGTTGATCACGAGCTACATCTCTTCTGGCTACGATAGTATTTACGTATTTCCAACGGCGCACTACCCAATCGTTTACGCCTCCTCTCCTCGTGCCAGGAGAAAGCTTTGATACTATACTCTATACTGTAACCGGTTATTATTGTCGGGGGAGGGTACTTTATTTTCGTACCAGGTATGTACCAAGAACTGAAACTTTTTTTTTGGTCAAATTGTATGAGTACGAGTATGTATGTATATGTGAGCAAGCATGCGGGAAAGCAGGATAATCATAACACATAGCCTCAGCAGCGGGTACAAAGTACCGACCAGGGGTGAGTTACGTGTTAAGATCAGCGGTAGCGGGACACTTTGTATCCCTAGACAGGTCTGCCTTTTAAGTCGGTAAGCGTTGGTACTCACATGTGTTGCTTGCTTAGCTATAGAAGAAGAGTAGGTATATTCCTTACGTGCACGCGGAGACTGAGACCAAGCTCGTGCGCCTCTGGAAAACCAGTTTTCCATCTAAGATACACTTTCCAAGTACTACAAATACGTTCCCAGTGATTGAACCCAGCTAATTACCGGGCTTTCAACCTCATACACAGCAGTATCATAACACTAGCCCACTCTGATGAGCCGTATATTGCAGAAATGTGGGAAACTCGTGGAAACCCCGATTCCACGAACTAGAACATGAGTCGAAGATGCGGCTCCTCAAAACCCACTCCCACACCTCTGAACGGCGAGGCAACGAAGCCGGCGAAGTACGTGAAAAAAAATAAAATAAAAAGGGAAGGCCTAACCTTAAGGGGCAGGAAGAAATCGTCGATGAAAGCCATCGCCATGCCGCTCGCACGGGGGGGGAGGCGAGGAAGATGCACGGAAAAGAGAAAAGTGAGTACGGGAACGAAAAGAAAAATAACACGGAAGACGGCAAGAACCACCTAAACCCAGTCCACAACTCTGAAAGCGCGTCCTGGGCCGCAATTGAGAGGACGAGTACCCAGACCAGTCCCGACGCTGGGCGGGGGGGGTAGGCAGGACAGAAAACGCAAAAACACATCCCCGACCCAGCCCAAAAAAAAGAAAACACACCAGAAACATCTCGGGCAGACAAAAATTCATCCCCCAAAGTCCAGGAAGACGACAAAAACTAAATAAGTATCGAGTGAAGTCAAGAAGCGAAAATCAGCTATCCACGGCGGCACCTCGAGATTCATCTACGTTACGCTGGACTCCCCGTGTAAACGCGCTAGCCAAGTGGATTTGCAGACACCAAGAACCTCGTACAGCTCTCGTCGAAGTCGTGTAGCGCGCGGGAGAAAGAGGAAGCTTGATTGGTCCCGGGTCGTCCAAAAATCGAACAAGTATACTCCATCCGCAGTTGCGCTGATTTTCCCGAGCCACCACAGACCGTCGTCGCCCTTGTACCAAAAGTGGGCCCCGTTGGGAAGTACAGTGTTGCTGTATCGCCGGAGACAATCGGCGTGTGATACGCAGCCATGACCGGGGGCCAGAAGCCGCTCGCCGTTACTCCGAGAAAGCTCCCGTTGTGCCGCGCCAATTCTCATTTGGCGGTACAGGCGGTTGGTTTGGCGGTGTTGGTTCGGCGTGCCCGCCCAGTAGCGCAAAATTGCGTGGCGAGAAAGCTGGAGGTCCATTTCCCGTTCCCAGGATGGCCGTGATAGTCCCTTCCAGTGCGTCTCGTACATCACCGCGATGACGCCACCTCGACCTCTAACCGATTGATGTCCAGTAATCTTTTCCACTTCGAGTCGTTCAAGAGGGGTCGAAACGTCGTCCTCGGTAACGTGGTACGGAGGGGATTTCTTGGAGAAATTGTTGAGCACGTATTGCGTCAACCCCGCCGGAAAATACTTCGGCATGTCGCCACGGTCGTGGGGGTTGGCACAGGGCTTGCAGCGTTGAACAGATACGCGCCGGCGAGCCTCAGCGCCGGGCATATCGGAAGGAAGATCCAAAAACAGGAGATTTGCTCCGAGAGGAGAATCATCCGGGGTGTCCGCTGAGGAGCAGGGGCCAACTGCGAGAACTTTGTAGGGGCCCGTCCAGTTGAGTGAGAGTTTGGCCTTGAGGACCTTGGCGTCCGTGTCTGGTTTCGCGCCCTGGCGGATGGTGGCCGCCGTATTGTACACCCACACCCAACCACCAACGTCAAATTTAGGGACCGGCCTCAGAGCGTCGGAGAGGGCGGAGTTGCGGCGGTTCACGCGAGCGACAGTGAGGGCGTGGTGTTCTCGAACGATTTCGTACGCGCGCTGCTGGCGGTCCGTCGCCAAGTCGCAGTAGGCGAGGTGGTCGCGGGTCAAACTCTGGTGGCCGGCGACTCCAGCACGTCCGAAAATCGTGAGTGGGAGGCGTGGGAGCCGACCCATACGTACCTCGTTGGGAGCCAGACCCGTGGCGGCACTGACGGAATTGTTGTACGCAAATTCGACGTGAGGGAGCTGTTCATCCCAGTTGTTTTGGAACTCATTGACGACCATTGCCAACATCTGGGCCATCGTGTGGTTTACACGTCCCACCCCACCGTTGCCGTTTGGGTGGTAAGAGCTGGTGGCTATTTTTCGAACCCCGAGAAGCTGATATACGGCGTGAGAAAGCTTGGAGCAGAACTGGAGGCCGTTGTCCAAGAGGATGCTGCGCGGGCACCCCCAAAGTGGGATATATACCGGTTGATGAGAATGTTAGCCGTGCCCTCAGCGGTGAACTCGGCCGCTGTGGCGGCGTACATGTCAGCGCGGCGGCTGAAACGATCAGTGAAAAGCAAGATGTAGGTATTACCTCGAGGCGTCACCGGGAGGGGGCCGAAATAGTCGATGCTGACGGCGATGCCGGACCCTTCTGGCAAGGGCAACGTGATGGAGGGCCACCGGACCGTCTGCCGCGACGTTTTCCGTGCTTGGCACTTTAAGCAGTTGCGTAGCCACCACCGGGTGCAGATGCTCATGCCGATCCACCAGTAGAAACGTTCGAGCATACGTAGGGTGCGCGCGGTTCCTAGGTGGCAGGAAGCCGTGGAATGGCAAGCCTGCATGACCCAGGGGCGCATGGGCTGCGGAATATAAATGCGAATAGGCTCGTCGTTCAATAGGCAGGCCGTACGACCCACCGGGCGTGGCGTATCCAACGCACGGGGGGGAGACGGCTGTCGGACAAGTAGAACGATGCCCGCGTCGGTGGTGTGCAAGCGGCCTTTGTTGGCCAGCTCTTGAACCTCCGAAAAGGGAGGGCGCTGGTGGGAAGGGAAACCTGATAAAAAGTCGTCTGGCAAAACTTCCGGTCGGCCAAGGGCTATGTAGCGCATGGCGGCATTGCACGCGGGCTCAGCCTGCTGTTCCCGAGCCCAGTCAGCGTGCGAATAGCGCGCTGCGGAATCACCGAACTGAAAGTCGGCAGCTGCGCCGAGGGCGTCCAAGTCGTTCGAGGTGACGGGAGGTGCGTCAGTTGGCGGCGGAAGTCGTGAATGAGGAGTTCCCACGGGCTCGGTGCGGTCGCGGCCGGACGGGAGGGGTACCGTCGGGACGGACGAGGCGGCAGGAGTCGGGGCCAAAACGACGGGTGCGAGCGGTCGCGGCCGTGGGGCTCGCACCGGGGTGATAGCACGCCGGGCTGATGGTCTAGGGGTCCCGCCGGGCCCGAAGCCATAATCAACAGCAGGCGGCACGGCGCCAGCGGCGGCGGCTGTTTGTCGGCGCGTCCGAGATGAGATGCGGCCTGAAGACGGCAAAACGTTCGGAGGCGCCGGGTTGCCAGGCGGCGATGGGGTAGACGCGGCCGGATCAGTGATCACGGCGGAATATTTTCCCTGTAAAGTGCTCGTCGGGGGAGGAGCGCGCTGGGCGACAATCATCGCTGCAGCCGGGGCTTCTGCAGAGCCCTGCCATGAAAGGGAAGACGCGGTCGGAGCGGTGCTCACGACGGAATCTTCGACCTGTAAAGTGCTCGTCGGGGGAGGAGCGCGCTGGGCGACAATCATCGCTGCAGCGGGGACTTCTGTAGAGCCCTGGTCTGAGAGGGAAGACGCGGCCGTGGCAGTGCTCACGACGGAATCTTCGACCTGTAAAGTGCTCGTCGGGAGAGGAGCGCACTGGGCGACAACCATCGCTGCAGCGGGGACTTCTGCAGAGCCCTGGTCTGAGAGGGAAGACGCGGCCGTGGCAGTGCTCACGACGGAATCTTCGACCTGTAGGGTGCTCGTCGGAAGAGGAGCACGCTGGGCGACAATCGTCGCTGCAGCGGGGGCTTCTGCAGAGCCCTGGTCGCCCCCGGAAGGTACGACAAAAATCGAAGCGAAAGCGGCGTTGGCGGGGGGTGAAAAATCCCCCAAGCCAGGACGGCGGTCGACAGTGGCGACGGAAGCAGATACACGAGCGACGAATTTTCGCGAAGGAGCAGAGAGGTCGTCAATCCTCATACGTGGCCCGTGTGTGCGAAAATCGCGAAAATCCGAAGAGGCGAGGGGTAGCCTACCCAAGACGGCACTTTCACTGCGGGACACCAGCCCACCCAAACCGACACCAGGGGTCGGCGAAGAACGAGTGCGAAGCCCGCAGGCTCGGATGAGGAAGATACCACCGTCCTCGATGAGGTTGAGGCAGCTAGACCCACTGCGGTCGTGTTCTGTGGCGGGCTCCAGCAAGCGGGAGAGAAAGTCAGCCTTTCCGTTGGCGCTGCCCTTGCGGTACTCGAGGGTGTAGTCGAACGCGGTGAGGAACTCGAGCCACCGCTGGACTCGCGCGCTGTGGTCTCCTACTTTGCCGATACTCTCAAGTGCTTTGTGGTCCGAAAATGTTCGAAACTTCGTGCCCCACAGGTAACCTCGGAGTCGTTTGATGGCCCAGACAATGCTGCCAGCTTCCAGGTCCAACGGTGTCCAGTGCCTTTGGGAATCGAGGGTAGCGCGGCTGATATAAGCAATGGGCCGTACCGAGCCGTCCGGTTGTTCTTATTCAAGCGCGGCACCGAAACCGTCTATGCAGGCGTCGCAGTACACGTGGAAGGGGCGGGGGCCGTCGGCGACGGCATCCCAGTCAGGGAAGACCAAAATCGGTGGGGCCGCGAGCTCGGCGAGGATCTGGCGGACGATAACTTCCATAGCCGGCGTGAAGACATACTTGACCCCCTTCCCGAGAAGGGCGGTGAGAGGACGTATCCGTTTAGACAGGTCGGGCAGGAATTTGCGATAATATCCTACGCCGCCCATCAGGGCGCGGACCTGCTTGAGGTTCTTGGGCATGGGCATTTTCAGCAAAGCCGAAACTTTTTCCGCATTAGGGCTTATACCCGCGGGCGAAATAGAGTGGCCCAGAAAATTGGCGTCCGTGGCGCCGAGGCGAGCCTTCGAGGGGGAGAGCTTGAGGTTGTGTTTGCGCAGGCGTTCGAAGAGGGCTCGTATCGTCCTGACGTGGGCCGTCGGGTCAGAGTCGAAAACGATCACATCATCAAGGTAGGCCGCCACTCGTGTCAGGCCTTTAATGACTTCGATAAATCACTTTGACAAACCAGCCGGGCGAAGCACTGCTGCCTTGGGGCATGACGAGCCACTCGTAAAGGCCCGTGGGAGTGCAGAACACCGTAAGAGGGACGGTGTCCTTGTGCGCGGTAATCTGGTGGAACGAGGAGACCAAATCGAAGAGGGAAAACACCTGTCCCTTCCCCAAGGAGTCGAGGACTTGGTCTACGCGAGGAATAGGCAGCTGGCTGAGGTTGCTGATCTGGTTGAGTTTTCTGTAGTTCACGGTGATCCGAACGCCTCCAGACTTCTTCGGGATGACCACCAGCGGGCTCGAATACGGAGAAGTCGAGTGCTGGATCAGACCTGCCGCTAGGTACTGATCCAAGGTGGCCTCCACTTCCTTGGCCAGTATGAGGTTGATGCGGTGCGGCCTGGACGTGACAGGAACGATTCCTTCCGGGACCGAGATCACGAAAGGCATCAACGAGCAGGAACCTAAATCCGACTTAGACTTCGAGAAAACGTCAGGAAATTCGCAGAGAACGTCCCCCAGCTGTTCGATGACCGCAGGGATCCAGCCTGTGCCGTGGAGATCAAAAGCCACCTCCCGCAGATGTGCCGGCAAGCGTGCCCAGACGCGCAGGAACGAAGCGCGCTGTTCTGAGGTCAAACGCTCAAGCAGTGCAGGCGAGGGCGAGGCTGGAGCTGTGAGGGGGGGGGCAGTAACTGCTGAAACCGGACACACCTCACCAAGTCCACAGGGAGGGCTGGGGGCTCGGTTGTCCTGCTGCAAAACGTCCAGCGGGACGCTCAGCAGTGGGGCGTGGGCGACGCCGAGGACATCCCCCGGCTCGAGAGCCGCCACTCCAGCGAGGGGAAGAACCCGTCGTCCGGAGGAGACGAAGTGCTCCTCGACCGAGGGTAGGTCGGGCTGGGGCATCATGTCGACCAAGTATGTCCAGTGAGGGCCTGGGAGCCATCGCTTCGAACCAAGTTCACAGCAAGCAGTCGAGGATCGTCGGACAGGGTGACGCCTGCCGCGCCCTCGTAGCGTAGATGGAAACCTCCACCCGAAGCGGCGGAGGCGATGGCGTACACGGACATGCCTGTCGGGGCGTGGTGAACTAACTCCAGCTCGCCAAAAACGCGTTGATCAGACGGCCGAGGTGGCAGAGAGCGATAGGAGCGGCTATTAAAACGCATCCAGCTGTCACGTCCCAATAGTACAGCATGCTGCATCACTGAGGGGGGGACCACGCAGGCCCAAACTGCGAGGGAGCAAGTAGGCTCATTTTCTCGAAAAAATTGGACGCTCAGGCGCACACTCGTCGAAGTCTTCAGAGGGGCCGATTCGCCAACCCCCCCCCAAGAACGAGGGGCGCCTTTCTGCTCGCACGCGAGGGATGCCGCACCAACCGAGTGCATGCGATCCAAAACATCTCGTCGGATGAAAGTCTGCGGGGAGTCAGTGTCAAGAAGCGCCACGCAACCAAAAGGTGCAAGAACGCCAGCTCCGCTGTGAATCGCGATTTTGGTTGTAAAAGAGGCGTCATCGAGGGTAATGGTGCCCCCGACGAGGCAGGGGCCGTGTTCTGGCAGCGCGAGGGAGGGGTCGACACTAGGTGCGACAGAAAAATCTCGGGGCTGTGATCAGTCGGCACGTCAGAAAAATAGGTCTAAAACTCCAAAGGAGGACCTGGGCACGCGCGGGCCACGGCCAAAGGGCGGGGCGGCGCTGATGCAATGTCATGAATTCTGTCAGTTCTGGTTGGGGTGCAGAATTGATGAGAGGAGGCGGGGTGTACCAACCCGGCCTCACTTGAGCTGAGGGTGTCGCGAACGGCGGAAATAGCTTTACCGAGCAATTGTTTTCCATGCCACCGAGAGAGATCGTGAGCTTCGGGCTCGCCTGCCCGCAGACCGATGCCCCACACGGCATCAAAAGGGCTGGCTTCAGCCAAAATTTTGGTGCCGGTGCTCAATAGGTGCCACTCCATGACCGGGTTCTGCGAGAATTTGGCAAAATTACCAGCAAGGACGGCGTCTTCCCGAGCACGGTCCCAGATAGCGCAGTCGAAGTTTTGCACACCTCGACCGAGGCGTTTGTGCTCGCGCGGGTCTGGCGAGGCCATAATCCGCTCCGCTGTGCCGTGGTCCTGGAAAAGGCGAGCCTTTTCAGCCATCATATACTGCTCCGCGCAGGAATATGACACATCCTCGATGACAAAAGACGAGGGGGACCACTGCGAAAAATAAGGGGGGGGCTGCCAGAACAGTACCACCCGCTCCGTTGTATATTCGAGAGTAGGGTCAAAGACCGACGGTGCCGAGTCGTCGGTGGCCGCAGTTGCGGCGTGTGCGGGGGGGAGTGTGCTTCTCTGAGAACACTGAGCCCCTGGTGCACGAGACGAGTCCGGTTCCACGTATACTGGCTCTGTGTCACCATTGCCCGTAGGCAACAAAATCGCCAGAAGGTTCTCTTGCTGCGCCCGACGATCTCTGTCCTGGACCAAAGGAGGCAGGGGGCTCTGAGCCCGTTCTGCTTGACAAGAGCTGCGATCCTTCCGAATTTAACGGGTATGCTGTCTGGTTGATCTGACCGGAGGCCGTGGAGTCACCACTGGCTCGACGGACAGTGCCAGGTTTTTCCTGTTCCACTGGAGCCGAAGGAGCGCTGCGCACGTGGAGTGGCGTGCGCGAAGACGAAAGAGGGTCTGAAGATCCTGTAGACGTCTTCAAGAACGGTGCTCGGGTGGGGGGCAACAAAGGGTCCACCGGAGAGGGCTTCCGTCCTGTAGACCTGGTGGGGAAGGGGGACGAGGTAGCTAATCTTGCCGGCTCCTCCTTGATAGGAAAAAGGGTGGAGCGGCCACCGTTATTGTGAGGAAGCGCCGAGTCGAGCTTCAACCGAGATCTCGAGGTTTCGGTGTTTGCCTTCCCGCACCTCAAACCGACCGCCACCGCATGGCCGGGAGGTGTAGGAGGGGGACACCCTCGCTGAAAAAAACGACGCGACGGCGCGACACTCGTCGTGTTGCGCGGTGCGTGGTTCGGGAGAGTGGGGTTTGTCGTGCCTGCTCTCGTGCCCAGGTTGAGGGGAGCGCGCGTTTGAGGCGCGGGCTCCCGACGTCGGGGAAGGCGCCCGGGGGCTCCCCGGAGAAAGCAATGGAACTGAGTCGCTGCGTCGGTCCGAAGTACGGAGTAACGTGCGGGCGGGAGCGGAGTAGGCCGACGCTGAGTGCTGAGCGAGCCTGGGACGCGAGAATCTTGTGAAATCAAGGTTTTTTTCTCCCGACAATGCTGGCGGCGGGCGGGCAGGAGGAGCCGAACCGCCGTCGACCTGTCAGTCTCCGGCGCGGAAGGTGCCTGGCTGGCGTCCATTCGGATTTCCGCCCGAGGTATGCGAGGCACCGTAGCGAACCCTCGAGACGGGAGCCGGGACGGAAGAGGTAGGGGCGGTCGAACCACCACCGTGATGACCGGAGTGAGACTGCTGGTGTCCTCGTGCCGCGTGTGTGTTGTAGCCGTCACCTTGTCGGTTTTGCTGACCCTGGCCGTGATGTTGCCCACGCGAGTGGCCGGGACGACGCCTGTGTTTGTTCTGGCTGTGTTTGTTCGGTCGTGAGTTGTTCTCGCGGCAGTGACTGATCATGCGTTCTTGCCCACGACGGAACGCCTCGCCGTCGTCGCCGAGCGTTCCGAGGTCGGGGTTCAAGATACCATTAAGGTTTCGAAAGGGGTGTCTACACTGTCGAAGAGAGTGTGTGTCTTCGTGGCAGTTTAAACAGTGCCCTCGGTTTTCGCTGAGGGCGGCTGCGCGAGCGATGAAAGTAGGCCGCTCCAGAGGGGAGGGTACTCGGTCTGGATGGACACGCAAACGGCGTGAACTTCAGCATAGTGGTGTTCTTCAAGGGGCCTGCAGTTGGAAGAGGTGTCAAGCCACGGGTCGAGGCAGTCAGGGATGGATTTGTTGACATTCATCACAAGCGGATTATTGCGCGATCCCGTCTGCCAAGGAGGCGACTGGGGAAGCGTCCGGCCCTGGCCGCGACCAATATTGGCGGGCCGGGACGGGGCGGATGACCGCGCACCCGTCGAAGAAGCAGGCAAAGAAAAATATTTTCCGCCGTTGACGGCAGGTGTCTTATTATTCGCAAGAGTCTCGAAAGCTAACCACATGGCGTCCAAAGTGCCGAACGGCCTCGATACCGTAGCCAAAACTCCCGGGTACAGCGTGGGCATCAAGCTAGGGTACTGCTCGTCCACTGCCATCCGAACTACCTTCAAAACAGCCTCCACCCCCGGTGCCAAAACACGCTCAGTCCCCGTCGCTGCCGACACCACCCCTCGCAATGCACGACTAAAATCGCAAAAAGGGGTCCCGTTAGACACGCCAAACTTATGCAACTTGGTGTAGCTGACCCCCGTGTTGGTGCGGTCGAAGTGGTTGCTCAGCAGCCTCAGGAGGAGCGTGAACGCCTCCGGTCCCGTCGATCCTGCTGCGAGAGCGCGCAACACCTGTCCAAAAAAATCATCCATCAAGGTTGTGAGAGGGGCGGTCGTGGGCTTGTCAGGCGTGATGGCGCGCGCAAAGGGTTTCTTAAGAGGGTACTCCCAACCGGGGATCCAAATAGTAGAACTAAGGCCTTCATGGCTGCCATCGTTGCACATCATGAGAATATCAGAGGCGGAGGCCTTTACCGAACGAGTGAGTTGTTGCGCGGCATCGCATGGGTCGATCGAGGAGGGAAAAGGTAGGACAGAAATGCGCGAAATGTCCTTCAGTCCCAGGTGTTTGTACGCCCGTTGAACGTCGGCGGTGTGCTTTTTTGCGGCGGTAGCGGCGGCGGAGTCGATCGCCGAAGTTCGATCGTGGGCAAGGTTGGATGACACGGGCATGGCGCGGTCATCGGGCATGGTCCAACGGCCAAGACGCGCGGCGGAAGAAGCAACCTCGGTCAGCGAGAGAATCACTTGCCTCTTGCTGGTTGCGTGCGTGAACTCTTGGACGGGGCTCTTGTGTTGCCGTCCGAGGAAGAACTGGGAGAACTACCTCGAGAAGAGTTGCCCCGTGGGCCGTACCGGCCGTCACCCGATCGCTCCTCCCCCTTGCCCCGGTTTCTCCGCCGTCCAGCCCCGTTGCGCCGAGACGAACTGCCACCATTTTCCCCGTCCGAGCCCCGGCGGAACCTGCCGTCCGGACCGGCCGAATCCCCTCCAACCCTCGGGCGCTGGCGGGCCTGGTCGCCAGCGCGGCAGCGAGAGTGGTCTCCGGCCACAGAGCTGTCGCTAACTCCCCGGTGTCCGCTGGAGGAGGCGGGGTGGTCGTCAGCTCCCCGGTGTCCGCTGGAGGAGGTGGGGTGGTGTCCAGCATCCGGTCCCGAGTAAGGGAGGTGGGGCTCCTGGTGGGCGGCGCGTGACCGCCGCTTGCAGTGAAGAAGGTACGCAGCAGGTTTCGGCCATGAGACGGTGGCGGGAGAAGCGTCGTGGGCCTTCCGGAGGCTGACCACCAGAGCCATAGTGTAGGCACGGCGTTGTTGAGCCGCCCAGGAATCTTCCGACATCTCGAGCCAAGCGTCGTGGACAGAGAGGCCTTCGGCCGGCATCTCGAGTCGGAGGCGGCGAGCGGCAGAGACCACCAGGGCCGCCGCCTCAGGGGGGGAAGCACGGGTTTGGTTCGACCGCCATGCAGGCGACACTCCCCTGCAAAAAGTCCAAATTCCCGGTACGCTTGGTCCTGCCGTCGACGCCACTTGTTAAGGTCAAGGTTGCGGAACACTTTTTATCCCTAGACAGGTCTGCCTTTTAAGTCGGTAATCGTTGGTACTCACGTGTGTTGCCTTGCTTAGCTATAGAAGAAGAGTAGTTTTATTCCTTTCGTGCTCGCGGAGACTGAGACCAAGCTCGTGCGTCTCTGGAAAACCCCTGGTTTTCCATCTAAGATACGCCTTCCAAGTACTACAAATACGTTCCCAGTGACTGAACCCAGGTAATTACCGGGCTTTCAACCTCATACAAAGCAGTATCATAACACGGGGGTACCATCGAGTATCGACTTAATAGGCAAACCTGTCCAGGGATACAAAGTGTCACGACCTAGTGGCGTCTTCGGCTCAGGATTGGTTTTAGAAGATTCTTGATATGAGGAAATTCACTTTTCTCTCAAAAACGTTTTCACGGTGGACGTGAGATTCGAACTCACGACCAACGAACCAAGTCCTGCCGACGACGCCATATGTTAAGGTCTTAGTCCGTTGGGCTATTGGTAAAACGTTAACCGATTACCTACTCAATCTGAGCCTTGTAGCGGGATCAAGGTAGCACTCTCACATATTGTTCTGCGACCGCCCGCCAACATCATAACACACCACAGTAACACTACGCCTTCACAAAATGCCGACAGTAGTTAACGTAGTAACGTAATGTTACGATTTTTTTCGCTGACGCCTAACATTAACATAAACGTCAAGTGTTACGTTATCCGAGGTGTGCAAACTTTCCAGTGGCTTGTGTGCCCTAGCCCTCACGTGTGAACTACGATAAACAAACTTTCGAGTGTCTTGTGTACCCCGGCCCTCACGTGCGAACTGCTGTTTCAGTGCACGGAATGGTACTGGCCGAAATCAGTTGGAAATCGAGCCTTTCAAGTATTGTCTCGTCGACCCTGGTAGCACCCAGGGGAGTCACCGCCCAGTAGTCAATCGCGAGGAAAAATGAAAAACGCGCAAACGGATATCCCCCATATTGCAAAGATGGGTATCGACAGATCGGTTGAACTCACAGCTGACAGGCATTTTTTTAAGTGAAACAGGTACCCTCAAATTAGCTTATATTAGCATGTAACAACGTCATACTACTCTCTTTTATTCGGGTTTTATAGTATCAGCGCGCAGAGTGATTATGAAAATTGTCCTGTTGACCGCGGTAGCATCCAGCGGAGTCACTGAACTACATCCTTAATAAGGGATTACGTAAAGAATACCTGGTACGCGCGGACGGCTTATCATACAACTTGTAAAATTCGGCAGTAATTTCCACATTAATACATATTGGATTGTGCGCATTCCCCATACTATAAACGAAATATAGACGTATTACGCAGCTTGGAAAGTTAGGTATCAACTATTCAAGCAATCGAACTCACAGCTCAAGTATTGAATATTTTTATTAAAAAAAATAGGTACGGATCATATCGACACATTTTTTTGTGTGCGACAACAATCAAGGCTAGAGATTTATTTCCTAACGTAATCTTCAATCTATACCTAATAGCTCAAGATCACGATGCAATTTCAATCTAGCCCAGAAGATGTCGCAACGTAAACGTATCCTAACAGTGACAAAAAACACACCAGCAGTGAGCTGTGAGATCGAGGATTTCGTCGAAGCTCTCATACTCGCAAAAGAAAAAACAGGTATGATACTTCGATCGCGCAAAGTATAAAGCGCAATATATTGCCAATAAATTCAACATTTCTGTGGTATACTGGTTGGCAATTGCTGGTTGGTATATTGTTCATGGAACGGACGGTGGGGGACAGTTTCGAATAGCGGGGAAGGGGATACCCCAAAACGGAAACGCCTTCTAATCCTCGCGAAGCATTATTCGAAGTACACCACTTCTGCTCAGGCAAGAGGCGATAGCTGTCCTTACCAAGAGAACCGGGGGGGTGCACGAAAACTGAACAGGAAAACGAAACAGAAACACGATGCCAGAGGAAGCAGTACAATTAACAGCGTGTCGTCTCATTTCCCAACGAAAACAAGAACATGCTACAGCATTATACTATTGCGCTTCATAGAGCTATGACAACAAACGAGCCCCCGCCCCCCCTCATGTTCCCCCCCACTTCACCCACCCCCCCCGCCTCCCCCCCCCCCCCCCCCCCCCCCCGATAATGTGTACACTCCTCCCCCCCCATCGCCCCCTCCTCCCCTCCCCGGCAACGAAACAGACTCATCCTCCCACCCATGTATCCTCCCACTTCGACAAACCCCTCTCCCCCTGCCCCCATGCGCTCTCTGTCCCAGAGCAACAAGCCCCACGCAAAGGGAGCCACGGTGAAACGGGGGCTCCAATGAAGCAACGCCAACAATCAGGCATCAATCAATCAACCAATCAATCAATCAATCAACCAGTGAGTCCGTCAATCGATCTTAATCAACCGATTAAACATATGTATCACCAAACACATCATCAAACCAACCAATCAGAACAGCAGCAAGCCGTTTCTGGGGGCCGAAACATCTCGCCTGCACCTTCGCCCCACCCCCTCCTGCCCCCGAGGGCATCGCCAACTACTGCACGAGACCAGTCCAGACCGCGTCAGATCAGACCTTGCCTGATCAAACCTTACAAGAGCGGAGCGTCTCAGATCAGACCATACCAGGTAAGACCATACAAGGCAAGACCATACCGACACAACGAAAGACCTTCCCGGCGACGACGTTGTCGTATAAGGCCTTGCCAAATCGGACAGTATCGGCTAACACTACACCAGGGAGGACAGGTGGCAGCTGAGGCACTACTAGACAATGCCATACAAGAGAATGCATGCCAGATAAAACCTTACCACATGCCAGATACCACGCTGTCCCTTAATATAAGGAAAATTTGTATTCAGTATTAATGTACAAAATATCCTCATATTTAGGAACAGAGTGGTATCAGGTAAGACCTTACCATATTACTGTACCAGGTAAGACTTTACGAGATAAGACAGTACCGAGAAAAATTACCCTTACCAGATTGAGAGCTCTCACCAGATCAGGCCGGACCAAACCAGACACCTTGTTACCGACTCTCCCCTGCCCCCCCGTGTCTTCCCTGGAATCCGACTCTCCCCTGCCCCCCCCCCCCCTGTCCTCCCTGGAACCGTAGGCGAGGAGTGGGGGGCAGAAACGATAGCTTTGGCACTGGGACACCAGTCGCTCAGATTGTTTTTTCTTGGTAAAGGCAAAGAATCAATAACAGCCAGCTCGTATTCAGATAACCCGGAGAACCTAACTACTGACGTTAAACGGCCAGCCTTTCATCCCTCTCTCCCTCCCACCTTCCCTGCCTGCATCCTTCTCTCTTTCCCTCCCTCCCGCCATCTCTCCCCCCCTGCCCCTGCCCCTCCCCCCCCCCCCCCTCCTCCCTCCGCCCACCCTCTCCTCCGCGCAGAGAAGGAAATACAGAGAAGAAAAAACGCAAACAGGAGAACAAAAGGTGGTAATCCAGGGCGAGAAGAAGAGAAGAAACAAACGCCACTACCGTAGACACCGGTGGCAGACAAAACAAAACAACAAAAGTCCAATCGGTGAGACGGTCACAGCCCAGCCCGGCGACGTTCATGCGAGTACTCCTACCACAACCCCCAACCCGACAACTGGTGCAACCTTCAAAGGGTGTGTTTGCTAGGGTATATCCAGAGTATGTACCCCGATACCCCATCTGAGTATGTTGGTCATAGCCGGGTAGATACACGGGTACATCCAGAGTCCATACCCGGGAGGATATACCCGGGTACATCCAGAGTATATACAAGGGTACATGCAGGGCAGATTCCCGGGTACATCCAGAGAATATACCTGGGCACATCGACAGTATATACCCGGGTACATCCAAAGTTTACACCAGGGTATATTTAGAGTAGATGCCCAGGTACATCCAGAGTAGATACCCACCCTTGGCCACCTTTCGAAGCCACTCCCACCCTCGCCTTGGTTCCAGCCTGCCTGTCCGCAAAGCTTCACCCCCACCCCTATTACTAGCTAGTGTGACGACCTGGTGCGGTACGCGCGGGTGCTTCAAGGGATTTTCTCGTCAAAACATCCGGAGGCGTGCGGCACGCATCGGGAGTGGTGGCTTTCATTTGACCGATCTGCCTGGGGCGCGGGGTTGGCTAAATAAACGACAAGGTTTGTGGATATTCTGGATACGGACAGCTGACGCCCCCGCCCACCGCCCGCCCACCGTCCGCCCACCGGCCCTCCCGCCCACCCGTCCGCCCAGTCATATGTCCTCGAATTTTCCTTTCCCCGTGCCTGTCCCGCTTGCCCTGCTAACTTGCTCGAAGGCGGCATCAATTAGGCTGACCATCGTCTAGGCTACCCAAGGCGTCGGCTAACCGCCGTTCAGGCTACCCACCATTTGGGCTAACCCACTGCGTACGCGTGCCACCGCAGCGGTTTTATGACACCGCAACAGTTTTATGCCACCACAACGCATTTTTCCACCCCAACGCTTTTTGCCACCGCAAAATGCCATCGCAACGGTTGTCGCCACCGCAACGTTTTTTGCCACCGCAACCGTTTTGGCCACCGTAGCGCTTCTAGCCATCGCAACCTTTACTGCCAACGCAATGACAATTGCTACCGCGAAGATTGTTGCCGCCGCAACACTCTTATTGTCACCGCAACGATTATTTCGCCACTGCAGCGCTCGACACCGGAATGCTCGACACCCCAACGCTTTCCGCCGCACAACAAATAAACCGAAGTACAGTTCGCACTACTGTAGTAAGCTGGCCGCACGCACGCGCCCTCTCAGCGACGGCAATGATATCGGTAGCGGTATTTGGAACGGAAACTACCCTGACGGAAACGGTGGCGGTAACGGTGGCAGCAACGGTGACTCCCCGAACGGTAACGATAACCACCCTAACGGAAACGGTAACTAGCCCAACGGTAACGGTAACTACCCTGGCGGTAACGGTAACTACCGCAACGGTAGCGATAACTACCCTGGCGGCAACGGTAACTACCCTAACGGTAACGGTAACTACCGCAACGGTAACGGTAACTACCCTAACGGTAAAGGTAACTACCCTGGCGGTAACGGTAACTACCGCAACGGTAACGGTAACTACCCTGGCGGTAACGGTAACTACCGCAACGGTAACGGTAACTACCCTGGCAGTAACGGTAACTACCCTAACGGTAACGGTAAATACCCCGGCGGTAACGGTAACTACCCTGGTGGTAACGGCAACTACCCTAACGGTAACGGTAACTACCCTAACGGTAACGGTAACTACCCTGGCGGTAACGGTAACTACCCTGGTGGTAACGGCAACAGTACCGGCCGACCATCTTTTCGGCACGAACGAACCCTCAAAGAACAAAAAATAAAAAACGTATACCAGGTACCATGTATGAAAACTGATGTCCACTTAGAACTAACTTAATCTACTTTGAGGTTGCGGTAGATCTGCTTGACGAAGACCGTGCTTCCCAGGACTCCGATAGAGCCGCACATCACCGCAAGAGCCGAGCAGAACAGACCCCTGACCACACACGTACACGCCAGGCAGGATGCGACGCGCAAGGGGAGGTCGGCGAGAAGCGGAGCAGGGAGCAGGTTGGAGGAGGTGTTCAAAACAATATCTCGCATTATTGCCCAACTGCCAAAAAGAAGCAACAGCAGCAGCAAAAACTACAGCAACAACTTTTAGTGCAAGAATAACTCAATACCTGGTTCGTTCTCAAGGTTTGGTACTCCACTGTACATAAATAACGGATTGCTTGTATATGAAACCGCTACGTAGCGCCGCGGAAGCTTCAATATTAGTTTTTACTTATCCGAACCACATCCTATATACTATTAATACATACTGCTGCAACGCCCGACAAGAGTAAGGCACTGCCCCGTGATTTCGCGAGCAAATGGTAGAAGGAGGGGCAAGCAGACGCCTCGCTATTCGCCTGCTTTCTTCGTGCAACGAAACACAACCAATAAATAATTACGTACACAGGCACAAAATCATCGGATACATGAAAATGCAGGAGAAAAGCCAACGGGTATTGTACATGCGTGTGGTACATAAATAAGCCTTACATATGCAAGATTCATCATCCAACAACTTCAGAAATACCTACAATTACTTCGTGATCAAAAACGTGGGTTGGGTGTTGGGGTGCATTTTCAGGAGAGTTAGCTTTGACCCTCCCTCGCTCGCCAAACGACGACATAGATCAACTCAGAGGCAGCCCACCCCCTCCCCCCCCTCCGCCCCGGCCCCCCCCCACCCTCTCCCAACCCCCCCCCCTTCCATCCTTTTCTGCTCTCACATGTAGCCGAAGTAAAAAGAGAGCTGGATAAACCCGTCTTGTTGAGTCTTGAACCACAAGTAATACGTCGAGTACAGGAAGACATAGACAGCGGTTGACCCCGCGCTGAGGAAGGACACCCACTGCCAGTGATAGTTCTGCGACGCAAGGCGATTCCGAAAATCAACAAGAGGTAACGGGGGGGAGAGGGGGGGGTCATCATCATCATCATCATCATCATCGTCACCATCAACATCAACATCATCATCGTTATTAACATCATTATCATCATCGTCGTCGGCTATAAAAACCACCGCCATCACCATTCCACAGATCACCACCACCACCTTCTCCCATTCCCTTCCACTCCATCCAACATCCCATCCCACCCTGGCGTGCTTGTCGCACACGCTGAGTTGAGATGCGATGCACCGATCGCTTTCGAGGGAGGGGATGACGGGACGGGGGGGCGACCCCGCGGCTAAAACTGAACGCCTAAAAGCTAACAGTTGACAGAACGACAAACAGTAAGGGCAACAACAGCACCGTCACCAACGACATCCTCACCCCTCTCCTCACAAAAACGCTGCCACCACCTCCACCACCCCTTTCCCCACCGCTGCTAACCACAACCAAAACCACCATAATCAGCAGCAACAACACCACTACCAACACCAACACCAACTGCACCGCCGTCTCCACCAAAACCAGCAGCATCAACAACACCGTCACCACCACCACCATCAAAACTAGCAGCATCAACAACACCACCACCATCACCACCACCACCACCACCACCACCACGACCCTCTCTCCCGTACCACCACTACCCCCACCCCCCTGAGTACTACCACTACCCCCCCGCCAGCAATACTACCAACACGGGCTACCCCCGTACCGTCGCGTCCACCACCACACACATACAAGCATTTCCTTCTACGCTGCCTTCCGCCGCTTCCAAGCGTGATCGACGCGACATCACCACCACCCTCTGCCGCGACACGGACACAAAAGTCTTCTTCTACGCTGCCTTCCTTCCTTCCGCCGCTTCCAAGCGTCACTGACGTGATTTCGACACATCACCGCCACCACCACCACCACCACCACAGTCGCCAACAGCAACAACACTACCACGCCAATCAGTCCACGAGAAAACCGGTCCCTACCTCAGCGTTGAGCACGAAGTACACGGCGACGATGGAGGTGCACACAAGCACCACCACAAGGATCGCCATCACCAGCAGCATGAAGCCGTACACGTAGTAGTACACGTACCCCCAGAGGGATGTGAGGATGAAGTACATCTCGATGAAGATGCTGCCGAACGGAAGAATACCCGCCAAAGGTACCACAATCGAAGGCTGCGAGTACCTATAGAGTAGGAAGGCGTGGATGAAAAGGGGGGGGGGGGGGGGGGGGGGGGGGGGGGGGGGGGGGGGGGGGGGGGGGGGGGGGGGGGGGGGGAGATGAAGAGCATTCGGTGAAAATGCTGCCGAACGGAACAATACCCGCCAAAGGCACCACAACCAAAAGCTGCGAGTACATACTAGAGAGGAGGAAGGCGTAAAATACAAGACGGGACGGGGGTGTGTGTGTGCTGCCGAGCGGAAGGATACCCGCCAAGAGTACCGCAACTGAAGGCTGCCAGTGCCTACAGAGAGGAGGAAGGCGTACAAATATAGGGGGGAGAGGGCGGGTTAACCCTTTGGCTGCTGTATACAAACAAAACAAAATCATAGGTTGTATGTCGCCAAAAAAGTGTGGTTATAAAGGGGTTGCGAAGGGGGCAATGGTTGATGAGGCGTCAGAAACAGGCGGGAGGGTTAAGCCCGTGGTGATGAGTTTTAAAAAAAACGAAAAGGCGGCGGGGGGGGGGGGGGGGGGGGGGGGGGGGGGATGAGCAGATCGGGTGGGCTGCGGGTAACCTCTCCGTTAAAAGTCCCCTTTTCTCTCTTACCGACACGGTAAATGTAAATGTTACATCATATTCTCCGTCTTAGTGCCTTCTCCACTCCTATCTCCCTGTCTCTTCTGACTCCCTGCCGTCCTGCCCCCCCCTTCTTCCTCCCTCCTTTTCCCCCTCCCTCCGCCCTTCTTCCCCCCCAGCCCCCATCCCATTCTCTTTCCCCCACTCTCTCCCGCCTCACCCCCCATCCACTCCGAACACCCCCAACGACTACAGCCATGCATGACATTGAGCACAAACAGGGAGAGGGGATAAGACGAGCAAAAGTATTATTGTATAACACAAGGAAAAAAAACGGAACGAGCGCCCAAATGTTGGAGGCGTCTCTATAAATGCTAGGAGTATACAGGAACGGTGCTCCGTATGGAAAGGGATATGCGCGTGATCAATCGTAAAAAAACATCAAGGCAAGCAACGACTGACAAGGGTCGATGGTCATACGACTACGACTATGCATGATATCGAGTATCCCCCCCTCCCCCTCATATATGTATATGCCTGGTATAGGATGGGTTGGCGTCGGTTGGTATCGACACTGTAAAGAACATGCCGCTCACTGCGTGAGCTAGACAACCAGGGTACCTTTTTTATTTTTTTTTGGCGGTCGGTCACAGCTGGCGATCGATTTATAGATCATTTGTGCGGGGTGGAGAACCTTTACACCGCCCAAGGGAAACGATCGAATCACGTAGTGTTTATGGTAAGGCACCTACGAGGCAGTTACATATTACGCCCGTGAATGCCTCTGGAAGTGGCCACACCGGAAAATAAATTAACTCATTGAAGCTGTCATCCACGTGCAAATCCGCTTTACAAGCGGTTCTTAGTAGGATGCAGCTCACCCTTCATGCGGCTCGCCGAACACCGCTTCGCGCTTGGCGCACGCAATGTATGTATGGTCGGTGAAAACCAGACGTGCTCCGTCCCGACATTCTAGGGATGCGAGGGTCCATGGTCATACGACTATGGCCATGCATAACACCGAGTATCCCCCCCCTGACTCTCCCTTCCCTCCCCCTCCTCCCCACCCCCCCCTCCCCCATCTCTTACCAAGCCCCCTCCGGAATCGGTCTCGGGATGCTGTTGACCCTGCAGGGGAAGTTCGCCTTGCCTCCCCAGTGACGGCCAAACATGCTCCCGATGACGCACAGAGGGAAGGACACGAAGAGCCAGATGAGCGCCATCTTGAAGACGGCCAGTAACGGGATGGCGTTCATCGTGTTGTAGTGCATAGCGACCAGGTTCAGCACGAATACCACCGAAGAAGAACCACGGCCGGCACTAAGATCACCGACAGGATCATCGTTTTTTTTGCCACTATTGGACACGGGGGCGGGGGTGGGGAGGCGGTGGGTGGAGGGGGAGGGGGGGGGGGGGGGGGGGGGTGAGGCGCAGTAAGTTGTTAAAGAGTTTCGAACACCGCAGACAGAAACACTGTCGGCACAAAGATCACCGATAGAACCAACAGTGGGGGGGGGGGGGGTGGGGGGTACTCATTCGTTGCTTGCCTTAGTCATTCGACCATTGACCACGCATCATTTTCGAGACGGGAGCAACGGGAAGCGAAGGGAGAGGGTGGGGACGCGGTAGGTGGAGGAGCGGGGGGGGGGGGTGTACTCATTACCATGCATGGCCGTAGTCGTATGACCATAGACCCTCGCATCCCTACAATGCCGGGACGGAGCATGTCGGGTTTTCACCGACCAGGCAGGGGGGGGGGGATGGGGTGTGTAGTAAGTTGTTAAAGAGTTTTGAGCACCGCAGGCAGAACCACTGCCGACACAGAGGCCACCGACAGAAGCAAGAGGGGGGGGGCGTACTCGACAGGAGAGATGTACTCGATCTCATGCATGGCCGTAGTCGTATAACCATAGACCCTCGCAACCCTACAATGCCGGGCCGGAGCATGTCGGGTTCTCACCGACCAGGCAAGACACTGCTTGCAGCAAGCGCGAATTATATCAATAGGAAAGGGGGTGGGGAGGGTAGAGTGGGAGGGAGCGGGAGGGGAGAGGCTCTGGGGGGGTGCAGTGAGTTGTTGAAGGGTTGTAAACCCATTTACCAGGAGAGGGGGGGGGGGGGAGGGAAGGGAGGGGGGGGGGGGGGTGCAGTTAGCTATTCAAATGGATACTTGGGCGGGGGCGGAGCGACGGGGAGACAGTCACTTGTCAAAGGGTTGTCACCTGTGTCGCATTGACCACAAGGAAAAAAATATACAGGTTGAAGAACGCCTAATTTTATAGAAACCGGGGTTCGGCCTATATCAGCCCTTCATACAAGGCTTTTTGAGGCCTTCTTCGCGGGCACCGTGTCCCCAACCCAAGACTCAAAATGACACACCACGCGCAAAGGAGCTCAATCGAGTCACGATGCGGCTCTCTACCTGAAGTTGGCCGATGATTTTGTCATCCTAAAGTTGGATAGATTCGGTTTCACCGGCGGGTTGTGCAGCTCGCGCTGCCTGACTGGCCTGACCAGGCATTTTTCACGGCCAAAGAGAGCACGCAATTGCCCCGGGGATTCCTCCTGTGGTGCTTCTACACAGGTAGACACTGTTACTTCTGCTGCGCGGAGGATTGGGTCAGAGCTACCTACCGCTTCTAAGGCCGACCAGAGCAGGGCGCCTGCAAAAACCAAACCAGAAAAATAAAATAGCGAAACACCTACAAAAAAACGCTCCGAAAACCCCTTTAGAACTCCGCTCACACTCTGTGGGGACAAAACGCTCGGACTTAGCGTGGGGTTATTTTTTTCAGTACGTAGTTAACAAAGGTTGTGATCCTTTCCGGGAAAAAAAAAAAAACATGCAGTCCCATCTTAGGGACAGACCACACAAATTCTATTACGGGGGGCCACAGTTAATAGGACCTACGGTGCACACAAACACCCATATATTTCCATATTTTTACTGACAATATTTGGTCCTACTTACTATGGCCCCCCCGTAATAGCTAGTTCGCCCCCAGAACGGCACCCCCGTCCGAAAAAGGGTTGACCGTTTTGCTGCATTACGGAGGACCATAGCAAATAGGACCTACGGTACACACAAAAAACCTACATATTTCCCTATTTTTACTAACAAAATTTGGTCCCATTTACTGTGGTCCCCCGTAAAATAGTACTGCACTGTACTGGAAATTTTCATAAATTTGCCTCAAATAACGAGGGTCTTGTCGCCGCAACGCCAGCGAAGCAAGTCGTACACGGGTCGAGACTTCTCCTGCTCTCTCGCCCGCGCCGACGGCCAGTTTGGAAACCCACCCAGGGAGTTGGAAACCCGTCGGGTAAAAAAGAAAAAAAAAAAAAAAAAAACGAACGACTATCATCTCTCCCGAAGAAAGCCAAAGAAAAAAAAAAACACGGTTGGTTGACCTGTTGCTGATGCGAGACCTACCCGAGACTCCTTTTGACAGGGCGACGTACTCGTGGCACGTTCTACGCGACTTTGCTGGAGAGTTGTTACGGGGGGTCCATAGTTAACAGGACCTATGGCACACATAAAACCCTATATATTTAGGTATTTTTACTAACAAAATTTGGTCCCGTTAACTATGGACCCCCGTAATAGCTACTACGAGCTATTACGGGGGGGGGTCCATAGTTAACAGGACCTATGGTGTACATAAAAACCTATATATTTGCCTATTTTTACTAACAAAATTTGGTCCCGTTAACTACGGACCCCTGTAGTATCAAAACGACATTCATGTTCTAAGGATTACCCTGTGCTGGGTAGTCGATCGATCTTTTACCTCTATAGCTCCGTAGGTAAATACCTTCACATTTGGCGTCGTCGGCAAGACACGGGTTTGAACGCTTCTCTTATGGAAACGCTTGCGCGTGCATCCCTAAAAAAACACACACACAGACACACACACACACACACAACCCATACAACTAAGACCGTTAGTTGGCTGACTATAAGCCGCCAGCTACAGCAGGTAGTCACTAGTTGGCTGGGGCATTCAAGTTGTAGTTGCAGCGGTGCCAACTTTCCAACTCCTTCGTGTGTCTGGGTTTCCTTGCCTGTAGGAAGGCTTGTTTCGTATGGTGGGGCACGCAACCACACTTTTGGGTACAGAAAAGAGAGATCTGCTGCTGCATGTCTATGGCGCATCGCCCCGTCGCCATCGACGGCGCTACTGTAGTGCCGATGACAGTGCCGTAGGTAGGTACTGGCGGCGTTGAACCTGGCCCGCAAAATGGCCAAGGCGGTGATGGACCCTGCACCGATCAAGTGCTCGTTCCGACGGCTCCTTCTCGACCGGGCGCTCGCGACAAAGATGCCGTTCGCCACCGTGTAGTGAGCGGGCGCCGGCTTCCCAGCCCCCCCCCCCACCCCCCCCCCCGAATCCCAGCACTGGGTGTGGAAGCACTATACGGCGTTCGAGAAGGAGACACACGCCGATTTCTCATTTCAGTTTCATATCGCTGTGTATGAGTCTCGTCTGACTACTTCCTGAGATGTTCAGTACTGAGTAGAGTTATTTGTTGTTTGAGCCTGTCTTGCGACAATAACAAGGCGGGAACTCCAGCCAACAACTCACGGTCCTTCATACACCCCCTCAAAATCCACAATCCCGCAACGCTCGGATTCCGCAAGCACCAACCCCGCGCACGTTGAAAAAAAAAAAACCCAACACTCCGAATCTGCACGAACCTGAGAGCTCTGCTCCGCCCTCGGAGTGGTGAAGAACTGTCGGTAGTAGCTCCCGCTCATGTACCTGATACAAGATAGGTTGCAACGCGTGGGAGCAGCGCAGCGCACACCGAGGCACAAACCGCGGCGGTAGAGGCAACGGCGGCAGCCACAGCAGCAGCAGCAGCAGAGAGGAGGAGGAGGGAGAGGAGGAGGAGGAGGAGGGGCTCGATTTTTTTTTTCGCGCGGCAAGGGGAAGAAGGAGAACGACGAGGTTTCGAGAAAAAAAAATGGCTCATGCTACGGTAAGGGTAAAGGATGCTGGTAGCTCTGTACCTCACCCCCCCAAAAAAAAAACGAATCTGATCAAGGTTTGGCGCTCAACGCGATCAGCAATTCCATGCCTCAGCAGCGCCTATGAACATGACGATAATCATGATAATGACCCTACCCCCACCCCCCCCCCCCCCCCCCCCCCCCCCCCCCCCCCCCCCCCCCCCCCCCCCCCACCCCCCTCTCCTACCTCCTCTCCCTCTACTCGCTTGAATATGAGTACACACCCCCCTTCCACCCCTACCATGCATGACATGAGTACACCCCCCCCCTACCCCCTCCTGTCACCTCCCCTAGGGTCTATATTCATACTATTAATACTACGGCCATGCATGGTATCGGGCACCCCCCCTCAAGGCATATGGTCGTACGACTACGGCCACGCATGGTATCGGGCACCCCCCCCCCCCCCCCCCCCCCCCCTAACCCCGGCCATGCATTACATGAGTACCCCCCCCCCCCCTAACCCCTTCTGTCACCCCACCCCCCCTCCCTCAACACACCCCCTTACCCAGAGATGAAGGAGGTGAGTGCGTAGCAAATGATGAAGGTGGAGATCATCTCCCCCTCTCCTCGTACACGTCGCCGTGAAGAGGACCCGCGAGCGCAAACAGAACCACCACCAGCACCAGCACCGACAGCTGACACCCGGTGCCGAAGAAGGCGCTGAAGACCATCAGGTGCTTCGGCGCGCGGAACACATCCCCGTGAACCTGAAGTAGTTTCAAGTTGCCAAGGTTTTGTTATTGTTATCGGGGCTTTCATCATCACTGGGAGGGGAGGATAGGGGGGGGGGGGAGGGAGGGGGGTGTACTCGTTATCATGCAAGGCCGTAGTTGTATGACCAGGGGGGAGGGCGGGGGGCGGGGGCGTACTTAATATCATGCATGGCCGTAGTCGTTTGACCATAGACTCTCGCATCCCAACAGCGCCGGGACGGAGCACGTCGGGTTTTCACCGACCAGGCAGGCATTGCTTGCACCAAGCGTGCACCAAGCGCGAAGCGCCGTGAGCTGGTCGGCGAGTAGTATCAAGGGTGATGTCAAGGGTGAGCTGCATCCTAAATACCAAGAACCGCTATTGAGACGGATTTTCTTGCATGTAGATGACGGGGGTCAATTAATTGATTTATTCTCCGCTGTGGCCACTTCCAGAGACAGCAAGTGGGTTTATTACGTAACTGCCTCGTGGGTGCCTTACCACATACACACTACGTGATACGATCATCCCCCTTGAGCGGAGATAAAGCTTGTCCCCCCGCACACTAAAAATGATCTAACCCGACCGCCAGCCCTGGTGACCGCCAAAAACAAAACGAAAAAAAAACGGTACCCTCGTTGTCTAGCTCACGCAGTGAGAGGCGTGTTTTACAGCGTCGTCGCCAACCGACGCCAACCCAACCTACAAATATATACCGGTACCAGGTATACCAGATATATCATATAGGCGCGAGCTCTGAGGGGGGGGGAAAAGCGCTCGAGACCAGGAATGGTACTAACGAGCTGTGGTATACCATCCCGTATCACTTGCAACCAAATACTATTACGGGGGACCACAGTTAATAGGACCTACGGTACACACAAAAACCTATATATTCAGCTATTTTTACGAACAATATTTGGTCTATTTACTACGCCCACCTTCCCGTAATAGCATGAACATATCCATGGTGTGCTACTGCACATGCATCCAAGAAGAAATAAACGTAAACTGAACAAATACCAGGTACGAGTAGATGGAATGGAGAAAAATCTAAAGGGAAGGAAGGAGAAAGGGAGGGAGCTCGAGAAAGTAGTCAAGAGACAACAGATCGATGGGTGAACAAAAAATAACCGCGGACCTGAGCTACGAAAGGGAGGGAGCTTGAGAAAGCAGCGGAAAGAAAATACTTTGGGGACGACGAACAAAACCTGGCAAAACAATCTCCAAACATCAGGTCAAAAAGGTACCTGCTTCCAGCCGCTGTCTTCTCCGAGACTCGAGTCCGGTCCTTCCAAGTCATCGTCGTTCGCCGTGTACTGCAAATAAGACACAGCCAAAACGTAAGCAGGCGATTTTAACGACGACAGTTTCAACTTTCAGCAGGCGTTACGTCGGGAGGGGATGGTGCGGTTTACAGCGAAATTACAGGGAGACGTTTTTTTCCAACGACGACAGTTTCAACTCACAGCAGGCGTTACGGCGGGAGGGGGTTGCGCGGGATTTAAATTTACAGGCGGGCACGGCACGCAGTACTATCCGGTACCGATGGTTTAATGTACAGCAAAAATGCAAGGCGGCATTTTCAAAGACAACGGTTTCAACTTACAGCAGGCGTTACGGCGGGAGGGGGTGGCCCAGTCATGTATTGCCGACATGACTTGGCGAGCACGTAAGGAATTTTCAGCGAGAACTGTTTTGACTTTCATCTTGTGCTACGGCGGGAGGGGATGGCGCGGTCGTGTACTGCAACCAAGATACAAACAAAAACGTAAGGAGTTTTTTTCACGACTACCGTTTTAAATTTTAGCAGGCGCTACGGCGGGAGGGAATGGAGT
This sequence comes from Macrocystis pyrifera, assembly GCA_031763025.1. Taxonomy (NCBI): domain Eukaryota; class Phaeophyceae; order Laminariales; family Laminariaceae; genus Macrocystis; species Macrocystis pyrifera. The sequence goes on along the minus strand of JASSKH010000017.1, from coordinate 2,190,437 downwards.
GGTCGTGTATTGCAAACAGGATACTGCACAAAGATAAGGAGGGATATTAAACGACGGGGGCTTCAACTTACAGCAGGCGTTACGGGGGAGGGGATGGCGCGATCGTGTATTGCAAACAAGACTACTATTACGGGGGACCATAGCAATTAGGACCAAATGTTACAGTAGTAAAAATAGGTAAATATATAGGTTTTTATGTATACGATAGGTCCTATTAACTATGGACTCCCGTAATAGTAGTACAGCAAAAAACGTAAGGAGATGTACTTTAATGACCAAGGTTTCAGATTTCAGCTGCCGTTATGGCGGGAGGGAGTGGCGTGGACGTATGGCGGGAGGGAGTGGCGTGGACGTTACGAAGTATCAGCTACAAGCACTATGATACGGAAAAAGTTCGAGACGCCACTAACAAAATAGCAATACCACTAATAATATCAACAACAACTACCACCGTTGCCATTACTGCTGCAACTACAGTACTGATACCATGAGTACTACTGCTGCTGCGACTACTATATAGCACTACTACTGCTACTACTACTCTACTACTACTACTACTACTAGTATTCCACTACCTACCATTATTAATACTACTACTCTACTACTACGACTACTACTGCTACTGCTGCTACTAGCACTGCTCTAATACTACTATTAATGATACTACTACAACTACTACCACTACTTCTTTTAATACCATCTACTATTACATCAAGTGCCCATCACCACCATTACTCTACTAGTCCTACTACCGCTATTCATCTACTACTATGAATACTACTTCCACTACCATTACTACTATTACATAGTACACCCCTACAACCACGCCCCCCCCCGCCCCCCCCACTACCCCCATTGGTGTTTCTGGAAGTGGCCACACCGGGAAAAAAACTCAATGGAGCTGGCATCCATATTCAAGTCTGCCCACACAAGCGGTTCTTCGTATTAATAGGACGCAGCTCACCCTTCATGCGACTCGCCGAGCACCTGACGGCGCTATGCATAATATCGAGTAACCCCCCCTCAGTAATGGGTACACCCCCCCCCCACTCTGCCTGGTCGGTGAAAACCCGACGCGCTCTGTCATGGCAGGCACTGTAGGGATGCGAGGGTCTATGGTCATACGACCACGGCCGTGCATGATAATGAGTACCCTCCCCCCCCCCCCCCCCCCCCCTACCCACCACCGCCACCACCTCCAACCATTGTCCCACTGACCTTGGCATAGTCATTCTTGAGGTGTGAGCCAGGATCAGAAACACCAGGCCGCACAAGAAGATCACCATCATGAACGCGTTGAAAATGGAAAACCAGTGAATTTTATGCTCAAAAAACGCCGGGTGCAAGTAAAAACCGAACCGCTTCTCGAACGGAGTCTCCGACTGTTCCCACTCCACCTGTAGGACATGCGAACAAGATAAAATACGGAGGCGGGTGGGGGGGGGGGGGGGGAGGGGGAGGTTGAAAACCAGTGAACCACGCTGAAAACAAAATTGGGGTCCACGAAAATTTCGAAGCTTGTTTTCTTCGAACGGAGTCTCCGACTTGTCCCACTCCACCCTTCCGGCATGCGGCCAAGGACACGACAAACAAATACGGAGGCGGATGGAGGGGGGGGGGGGGGGGGGGGGGGGGGGGGGGGTACTCCTTATCATGCATGGCCGTAGTCGTATCACCATTGACCCTCTCATCTCTACCATGCCGGGGCGGAAGCACGTCGGGTTTTCACCGACCAAAGGCAGACATTGATTGTTGCTTGCACCAAGCGCGAAGCGGAACGTGAGGTGTTGTTGGGCGAGTCGTCGCATTAAGGGCGACCTGCATTCTAGTAAAAGCCGCTTGTGAGGCGGGCTTTCTTGCTTTGGATGACAGCTTCCGGCGGGGGGGGGGGGGGAGGCAAGGGTCACGTCGAAACCTCGTTTTTCCACCAATCTCCAATATCGTCGAAGGTCGAAAGGAAGTCACGGGCGTAGGTGGGCATAGGTCACAGCAGTCCCTGCGGCAAAATGTATTCACACTTTTATACGTATAATACGTACCTACAAGTAGTTTTGTCCCCAACAAAAACGATGAGGATGAAGTTCTTACGTAGCGTCCCGAAAATAGCTGAGCCTCGCCTTCTTTCTTGTACTGCCTTGTCTCTCACCCCTTCTAGGACTGCAGTGTCGTTTCGAGGACAACCTACTCAGAATTTGAGTGCTTTGTGCCCGAAAAAGGGACACACTACGTACAATTTGAGTGCTTTGTGCAGGAAAACGGGACAATCCACTCGGAATTTGAGTGCCTTGTGCCCGAAAACGGGACAATCTACTCGGGGCTTGAGTGCTTTGTGCCCGGAAACGGGACAGACTACGTAGAATTTGAGTGCTTTGTGCCCGAAAACGGGACGACGTACTTAGAACTTGAGTGCTTTGTGCCCGAAAACGGGACAAACTACTTAGAATGTGCGTGCTTCGTGCCCAAAACGGGACTGCACCTCCGTTTTGGGCTCAAATTACTTAAAATTAGGATCAGATATACGTCCATGTCTACTCTGCGTACTGCATAATAAATGTACTGTATCTCTGGCGTAGTTTTGTGACCACGTGGCCTGTATCTCTCTAGGATTGTTAAGAATCGGCACGGACACCCGGACACTGGTTGTTGTGCTGGATGTCGACGGGTAGAAAGAACGATTTAACGTTTAGAACACACGCATACGTACAGTGCAGTACTACAGCACAACGGTCCATTTTATATATAGCTCACCGCCATAACCAAAGCCTCCAACGTTTCGGGAGCGACAGCATTCCTCATGCACTAAAAATTAGAGAATCACACGTGAGACACCAGGGATTATTTTTCTTGTGCACACACCGACTCTTCAATATAAAACCCTACATAAAACCCGTCCTAGTTTATTTACTACTACGATGGGCGGAAATGGAAGGACCGTTTAGATATTACTATCGAAGACGAAGCGTAAATTGAGTTGTCTCTCTTTTACTACAGTAAATCGTACCACTGCCGAGGAAGAATAAAACCAACTAAAGAAATCAGCGCGTGTGTGTACCTTGTACCACTCCGGTCTGGAATATAAGGACCGCTTGCACATTAATATGAATACCAAGTGGTCCTTATAGTTCCGCCCAGAGCCAGAGTGCAAGACTTTCACACATCGACCAGATCATCTACAGATCATTCCCACAGTTCATGATCTAGATCATTCAGGGCAGATATCCTGATCTGTATGATCTGTACGATCTAGCTCATGTTGCCGGGTGGGACCCGTACAACCTGCATGATCTACAGTAGCACATGTTACCTGAGCTCCACCTGTACCGTACAGATACTCCAGCACAACAACTCGTATTGGCAGGTTCTGAGGATCTAGATGATCTATCTGTAGATGATATGTCCGGAGTGTGTCAAGAGTTGCAACAGTGGAAAAACACACACAGACACACACAAAACCTCAAAGGAAAAGTCGAGCCTGTCTCCCCGAGCGATCGTGTGGAGGTCGTCCAGCTCAAAAGCGACCCGGATTATCCTGTTCCCGTTGTAAAGAATATGATACCTGCTCCGCCACAAACACACAACGAACCAACAGGGAGGACACAGGACAGGGTTTTATAACCCTCTTGGGACTTGAGAGGGGAAATTTTGCACACATCGGACAGATCATCTACAGATCATCCGCATATCATCTACAAACCGTTTTCAGATCATCAACAGATCATCTGCAGATCATCTACCAGGTATAAATTATCTACAGATCGTCTACAAATCATTCCCAGTTCAAGATCTAGATCTTTCATGGCAGACCTATTCGCGATCTTGTATGACCCGCAGTAGCCCACGTTGCCGAGTGGGGGCCGTACACTATGTGTGCATCTACATTACGACACGTTTTCTGGGTGGGATCTGTGTACTATGACGCAGATTCTGCACAGATGATCACAACAGCAGGTTAGGATCTAGATGATCTATCTCTTATCTGTACATGATCTACTTGTCCGAGGTGTGAAATGTTGACGACTACAGCGACGGGCAGCCACGTTGCGTGATCGAGGGAGGATAAGAATTGGTGTCGGAGATACATCGATCGCAAAGGAGGCGCACGGCAACGGGCCCAACATGGTCCTTTTCTACCCGGTACTGCTGGGCGCGCGCTATCATGATAGACGGTTGATAGCATCAAAACGTTTTCAACCATGGCGGTTTACGTCGCCATCTCGGGGGTCCCAAATGAGTTGAAGGAGGGATCGGGAACCGAACCGAACGAAAAAAAAAAACGTTCGTTTGCTGTGAGTGTGGATACCGGGTCCCTTATCCCCTACAGTAGGTTGTACCGCCGTATTGCTGTATCTAAAACACGGAAGATTACCCTATTAATAGTGACACTGTTAATCGTGTTGGATATCGAACGATCATCACATTCCATACGACACCGATATAAACAAAAAAAAAAGAGTCGATAAGATACCGACAAACACACAAAAAAAAAAACTCATCGATACGATACCGATAAACAAATAAAACTAATCGACACCATAGCGTCCCCGGTGGCTTGGTAGGTGGTCCGCGAGCCTATCAAGATCAATTTCGTGAGTTCGAGTCTCACCGAGTGCATGCTCATAGGGACTTTTTCTTGCATAAAATTGATTAGCGGAAAGCGCGAGAGCGTGAGTTAGCTGTACATTCGATGAAAATCGACGAGCAGTGGGAATGCTGAACCCTATGCGCGATAAAAACTAAAGGCACGTACCGGGGGGGAGAAGGGACGACACCTGTGACCACGGCTTGTCCAGAAGATCGTCGAGGGTAAAACCTCCTACGAGTGGGCTGGAAAGTAAAAGTGATGATGAAAAAAAAAAAAAAAAAAAAAAAAAAAAATACCGATGAACGAAAAAACTAATCGATACACAACAAACAGAAAAAGAAAACTATTAATAATCGATACGAAACCGATAAACACAAAAAAAAACTAGTCGATACGATTTCAATGAACAGAAAAACTAATCGATACGATACCGACAAAAACAAAAACAAAAAAACTGATGCGGTACCGATAAACAGACAAAACTAGTCAAAACGATACCGACATACACAAAAACAAAACTACCAGGTATTCTATACGACACCGATAAACGGAAAAAAAAAAACTAGTCGTTACGATTGCGATAACCAGAAAAAACTAGTCGATACGATACCGACATATAGAAAAAAAAAAAACTACCGGGTCTTCGATACGACACCGACAAACGGAAAAACTAATCGATACGATTGCGATAACCAGAGAAAACTAATCGATACGATACAGACAAACAGAAAAGTCTAATCGATACGATACCGATAAACCGAAAAAAAACTAATCGCTACACGATTTCTGTACTTGATACGTACGACATCGAAGCTTTCGTTCAGTGCCAGCATCAGAACCATGGGGACGATCAAAGGGAATGGAGGGAGGGGCATAACAACAATTTTGATATATCGAAATATCGTCGAAAAATCGATATTTCGATATATCGGAAGCTTGATATTTCGATTCGGAAGTTCGATATTTCGATTCCGATAGTTCGATATATCGAAACTTTCGATACCATATCAAACACTAACGTACGTATGATACTCCTAACCTTACCTCTGCGTGTGGTAGATAGACTCCGGCCTCCTTCCAGGGGCTGGTTCCAGGGGATGGAGGGCGGTCGATACGATATTTCGATATCTCGAATTTTCGACAATTCGTACTGTACATTGAAAAAATTGATACGATACTCGAATATCAACAACACGTACTTAAAACCGCATACACGTCTACGTGAAGATGAGGTAGACTCTAGCCTCCTGGCAGGGGACGGAGGGCGGAACGCGCTCGATACGATACACCGAAGTTCGATATTTCACGATATATCGAAACTTTCGATACGTACGACATCCAGCACGAACACAAGTACTCAACATCCCGTACCTCTGCGTGAGGTAGACTCTCGCCTCCATGGACGAGCCTACTTCCATCATCTTCCCCACCGGTCCGTACATAGGCAGGTCATCCACGTAGATGTTCGCTATGTAGTTTTGCTCCACCTGTTGCATGATTTGGATTGGGGGACGGGGGGGGACGGGGGGGGGGGGGGGGGGGGGGGGGGGGGGGGGGTGTACTCATGAATTGGGGAACGTGGGGGCGGGTAAGCTCTTGTCCGTATCGTTCTTTCGTTCGTTCGTTCGTTCGTTTTATCATCCGATTTTTCGGTTGTTTCCTTCAAATCGTTAGTTCTTGTCCGTGTCGTTCTTTCGTTCGTTCGTTCGTTTCATCATCCGATTTTTCGGTTGTTTCCTTCAAATCGTTTGTTCGTTCCAATATTTTGTTCGTTCGTTTATGTTGCATTAAATTTCATTCGCTACGTTCTACTGGTATCAAATTCGTTTGTTCCGGTATATTGTTCCTTCGATCCATGCTTTCGTCCGTTCCGTGATTACACCAATTCGGTCCATCCTTTCGTTCATTCGGTGAACAATTTCGTTCATCCCGTCAATGATTGCGTTCATTCGGCCAACTATGCCGTCATTCGGTGAATTATTTCTCGTCCAATCGGTCAACGCCTCCGTTCTTTCCGTCCATGACTTCGTTGACTCGGCCAATTAAATTTTGGTCATTTCGGTCAACGATTTCATTCATTCCATCCGTGATTTCGTCCGTTTCGCCCGCTCGCTCGTTGGTTCGGTTCATGGCTTTGTTTGTTATCCTTCTTCCGATAGTTCGATCGTTTGTTCCATGGCTTCGTTCGATACATTCCTTCCAATATTTCCACCAATCATTCCACGGCTTCGTTTGTGCTCCACTATTTTCATTGGTTCAGTCCTATATGGCGTTCGTCCGTTCCACGACTTGATTCGTTCATTCCATGAGGCCATTCGCTCGTTCCGTGATCTTTGGTCGATCGTCCGTTCATTCGTTAGCTCGTCTTTTCCTGCCGCGATCGCTGCTGTCGAGCCTCGCCCAGCCGACGGCCGACAATTGAAAGTACCTCGTACTCTGTTAAATAGGGGGTCAACGCGTCAAAAATCAGTAGCAACCCTTTTACCCTGAGAAACGTCTATTAACTCTGTCCGAAATAAGGCGGGATCGTTTGGGTAGCAAAAAAAAATAGGTATAGTAAAAAACGGTTCACATACTTCCGGACATGGTGGCGCTGCAAAAGTATATGCGGTATAGAGAGCCTCAGTGTTGTCAGGCAGTAAGGACTCTGCATGGCGGAACGCAAAGACAGTAGGCCGGTAGTCTACTGCTGTTAAGACAGTACCGGCCTACTGCAGACGTACTGAATACCTCCTGAGGACCTACTGCAGACCTACCGCAGGCCCACTCTAGACCTGCCGCAGACCTACTTCATACAGTACTCAACATAACGCATGCGTGCCTGAATGAATGCCTCCTCCTGAACACCTCCCGAGGACCTACTGCGGGTCTACTCCAGACCTACTGCAGACCGATATGTTTCGGACAATACTGACGTACTGCAGACGTGCTGGACACCTCCTGAAAAACTACAAGGGCCCTCCCGTAGACCTACTGCACTCGTACCCTAGACCTACTGCAGACCTGCTGCCCTTACCGCCATTCGGAAGAGCGCCGCCGATTTATGGTCCAGCACCGTCGTGCACAACTCTTTCTTAGTTTCAGGGACTGCGGAAAGAAAACAAAAGAGACCGAACCACGGGGACGGGGACGGGGGTGTACTCATTATCATGCATGGCCGTAGTCGTATGACCATAGACCCTCGCATCCCTACAATGCCGGGACGGAGCACGTCGGGTTTTCACCGACCAGGCAGACATTGCTTGCACCAAGCGCGAAGCGCCGTGCTGTGTTGGGCGAGTCGCATGAAGGGCGGGCTGCATCTTACCAAGAACCGCTTTAGAGGCGGAGTTTCTTGCATATGGATGACAGCATCAATTAATTGATTTCATTTCTGGTGTGGCCACTTCCAGAGACAGGAATGGGTTCACTATGTGACTGCCTCGTGAGTGCCTCACCATATACACACTACGTGACACGATCATCCCCCTTTGTGCAGAGTACGGGGACGGGGGGCGGGGGGGTACGACTTGAACCAGCTTCGAAACAAACTTTTACATTCATCAGGGCTCTTCGCGGGTCATGACCCGACCCGCGGGCACGATCAAGAATTTATCGAAATCTCACGGGTCGGGTAGGGTCGGATCGGGTGGGGTCGGGTCGGGAGGTTTTCAATTTCTCACGGATCGGGTCGGGCCACCCTCTTACTCGGTGACCCGACCCGTGAACAAGATTGACATAGTCCACAGACTCCCACCACAGCAAAAATCCGAAAAATTCTTCGGGCGGTCGGGGAAGGATTGGGGTTAGGTTGTGAAAATCGAGCATAAGTGTCCAAGGTTGTGTCCTGTAGGATACATACACAACCATACCCGAGGTGTTTACCCGGGTACTACCCTACAAAAGAATTTCTGTGAGTTCTGTGCGACATTCATACCCGTACCCGAAACTTCTGTGAGTTCTCCATGACACTCATACCCGTACCCAAAACTTCTGTAAGTTCTGTACGCCAATGCCACAATACCCGGGGTACGGGTATAACATCCCATACCCGTACCCGGCCTTTATGTAAGGTAAATACCCGGAAAATATGGTAAATATCGAGGTATACATCCGGTACAGGACACCTTGTAAAACACCGGGGTGCTGGTACGGGTACGGGTACAGCATTCATATACCCGCCGGGAACTTCTGTGAGATTTGTAAGACTTCCATACAAATACCCGGAACTTCTGGGAGTTCTGTAAGACTTCCATACCCGTACCCGAGCTTCTGTTGAAAATTTCTGCAAGGCTTGCATACCCTTCCTTAACCGGAATCCACAACTTCACCTACAGAATATAACCTTGCAATATTTCGATCATGTTGTCGAAGCCGGCTGGGCCAAGACACGGCTCAAAGAGGGGGGCGGGGCCGGAGGTGGGGGCGGGGGGGATGTACCTTTGTCATGCATGATCGTGGTCGTATGACCATAGACCCTCGCCTTCTGTTGAAAATTTCTGCAAGGCTTGCATACCCTTCCTTAACCGGAATCCACAACTTCACCTACAGAATATAACCTTGCAATATTTCGATCATGTTGTCGAAGCCGGCTGGGCCAAGACACGGCTCAAAGAGGGGGGCGGGGCCGGAGGTGGGGGCGCGGGGGGGGGATGTACCTTTGTCATGCATGATCGTGGTCGTATGACCATAGACCCTCGCACACCGCCGGCACGGAGCACGTCGGGTTTTCACCGACCAGACAGCCATTGCTTTCACCGAGCGCGAAGCGTCGTAGGGTATTCGGCGGGTCGCATGAAGGGTGAGCTAGCTGCATGCTACTAAGGACCGCTTGCGAGGCGGATTTCGCACATGCGCGCATTTTTTTCGCACATAGATGGCAGGGTCGAATGAATTGATCTTTTTGCCTGCGTAGCCACGTCTAGAGGCAGCAATGGGTATACTATGTAGCTGTCTCGTGGGTACCTCACCATATACCAGGTACACACTACGTGAATACGACCAGTCTCCTCGTACGGAGTTGAACAACCTTTCCACCCCGCACAAATGATCTAACTCGACCGCCAGCCGTGGTGACCGCAAAAAAATAAACGGAGGGGAGGGGGGGGGGGGGGGGGGGGGGGGGGGGGGGGGGGGGGGGGGGGGGGGGGGATTTGTTGCTTGCCTTAGTCATTTGACCATTGACCACGCATCCTCATTCGAGACGGAGCACCGTTCCTACCCCCAATAGAGACACCTCCAACAAGTTGGGCGCTCATTTCGTGGGAGGGGGAGGGGTAAAACGTACCGCCTCCACGGCGCGAATGTGAACGACGAACATCCAAGGCACCTCCTATACGTGGGTGGGGCCACCCCGACGGCGAAAACCGAAGCCCGTCATCAGTCCTACACGTGCGTCATTATGTACCACCCACCAATACACCAAAGACGATGTACTCTGGCAGACAAAAAAACATGGAGGCCACGCTCCCGTCTCTCTCCCCCCACTCTTCACTCAACACCCTGAAAAATTGACGCTGATGGCACCACGTACTCCTCCTCGACCCCAAACTTCACGTCGATGCCAACACCACTCCTACCGCTGTTACGGGGAGACATGCTGTATTACGGGGGTCCATAGTTAATAGGACCTATGGTATACATAAAAACCTATATATTTACCTTTTTTTACTAACAATATTTGGTCCTATTTACTATGGTCTCCCGTAATAGTAATACACGCCACTCTGTCCGAATATATAGGGACCATTTATATACTAATATTCAATATAAACGGTCCTTAAATTTTGGGGGATACACGGTTTTCGGGTCCATCGTGGGTTACGATTACTACGTATTACTATGCCCCCTCGTAATACTACTGTTCTTACTATCGAACATGTCGGTTGACGGCTCTCTTGCCCTTTGACGGACAGCCGTCAAGCAATTACTCACGCTTAAACTATTACAATGAGGCTCAAGAGGCCTTGACGGGTCAAACCTAGACCGTCACAAATATCATGAGTCTACATAGATCTTGACGGGTTGAACCGTCGCTACTGTAGTATATCAAGTCTAAATAAACCTTGACGGGTCAAGACTATGCCGTCACTAGTGTATGAAGCCTAAATAGATCCTGACGGGTCAAGACTATACCATTTCTTGTATACCAGGTCTGGAGAGGCCTTGGCGGGTCAAAGCCGTACAGTCACAAATTACATCAAGTCTAAAGAGATTATGACGGTTCAAAACTAGACCGTCACTACTGTAGTGCCTCAAGTCCAAAAAGTCCTTGACGCTGGTCAAACCTAGACCGTCATTACGTGGTGTACATCAAGTTGGAGAGGCCTGGACGGGTCAAAACCGGACCGTCACCACAATAGTATTTCAAGTCTAAACAGGCCTTGACGGCTCACCACTACGACTATGACAGACCGTCAACCGGCGACATATTTGACCGCTCACACTCACTCATCTTGCACCTACACGTAGGTATAATCCGGATGCTGCTGTTGCCTTCTTCTCTCACCCTTAAACTTGATGTCGATGCCACTGTTGCGCAGCTCGTTTCCCGCCAAGATCTCCCCGAGGCCGGAAGGCCTCTTCTTCTTCGCCCCCTCCGCCATGTCCGGGACGCAGTAAGGTAAGCGGTAGTACGGGTACGACTCCTGCCAAGGGGTGGGTGGGTGGGTGGGGTGCGTGTGGGTGGGTGCGTGGCAACCAAAGGCAGTATCATACCAGGTACCAGTGCGCCGTACTTACAACCTGCCCCCCCCTCACAACCTCTCTATGACAGGCGACCATATCAAAAGTAAACAGGACTAAATAATGCTATTAATAGTAAAAATAGGAGAAATATATACCTGGTAGGTTTTTGTGTGTATCGTAGGTCCTATTAACTATGGACCCCCGTAATAGAACCCCTTTACAACTGCCAGGACTGCAGTTCCGTTTTTTCGGGACAAACTCCTTATTAATGGAATTTGAGTGGGTTATCCCCGAAACTGGACTGATTGCAGTTTTTTTTTCCGTAGAAGGGCACTTATGACTGCACTCGCATTGTGGGGACTAAACACTTGGAATTAGAGTCAGATTTGGGTTTCTGCACAGCAGTGTGGACTACTACTAGGGGGGACCATAGTAAATAGGACCAAATATTGTTAGTAAAAATAGCAAAATATATAGTTTTTTTTGTGTGTACCGTAGGTCCTATTAACTATGGCCCCCCGTGATATCACGGGGGGTCCATAGTAAATAGGACCAAATATTGTTATTACGGGGGTCCATAGTTAACGGGACCAAATTTTGTTAGTAAAAATAGGTAAATATATAGGTTTTTATGTACACCATAGGTCCTGTTAACTATGGACCCCCGTAATAGTAAAAATAGGTAAATATATGTTTTTTTTTTTTTATGTGTAGCATAGGTCCTATTAACTACTGTAGGGACCCCCGTCATATTAATAGTAAACAGGACTAAATATTGTTAGAAAAAATAGGGAAATATATAGGGTTTTGTGTGTACCGTAGGTCCTATTTACTATGGTCCCTCCGTAAATAGTGAAGTATGTACACTGGTAAAAGGGTTGGGAACAACTTGCCTCCAACATTTTTGGGGACTGCAGCACGTAGCGTGGGATGCTTTTGGTGACCCCTTTAACCCTGTTAGTACCGCAGTCTCATTTTGGGGACACATCACTTGGAATTAGACTGGTTTGTTCCCATATCGGGACCGCGGTACCGAAGGGGTTACGAACTATTGTATCTATATTTTTGGGGACATTTGATCTACGTACCTGAAACTAGTGCGGGATATTTTCGTGACCTCCCGAACCTTCATGGACTGCCTAGTCTCGTTCAGTGGAGACCGCCCGAACCTTCGAGGACTGCCTTAGTCTCTCGTTCAGCGGAGACGTCAGTCAAATTCCACGTAATTTTGCCCCAAGCGGGACCGCAGTGTCAAAAGGGTTACAACAACAACCGCATCCACATTTTCGGGGACACGAAACCGCTTGAAACTATTCGCGTAGGAGATTTTCCCGTGACCCCTTCAGGACTGCACCCACCAAGCACAAACTACTTGGAATTAGTGGGAGACGCGATTTTAGAACTGCGTCCACACACTGATGTACATTGGGGACCATAAACTACTTGGAATTCGTGTGGCGAGACAAGCCGTAGGTACGTGCGGGTACGACTCCTGCCACGGAGGGATGGCAATTAAGAAGGTTGAACGTACGTACACCCCTCAAGCACACCACCTGCGTCCACTTTTTTGGCGACAAACCATTACGGGGGACCATAGTAAATAGGACCAAATATTGTTATTAAAAATAGGTAAATATATAGGTTTTTATGTATACCATAGGTCCTATTAAATATGGACCCCCGTAATACTTGGAATTAGAGTGCGATTATAACCCTTCTCGGACCCCGAGATACATAGCGCGACCGAAATCAACATATAACATTTGGTGTTGTCACTCGTCTATGCACGAGCAAGTGAGTGAGCGCCCAGAAGTACAGATAGTAGTAGTATCATGTTGCGCCCGGCTGCCGTACGACTCCTTTTGCTCGTTGCATGTGCCTCATTGCACACAATAACTCGAACACCAAATCATGTTGCGCCCGGCTGCCGTACGACTCCTTTTGCTTGTTGCCTTGGCCTCATGGCACACAATAACTCGAACACCAATTCGTATTACCCCCCGAATCGCGCGGTTGCCGTCTGCTGGAATCGTCATTTTTTTATCGTCAATTTTTCCCCCTCTCAATCCCCAAAGACCGTTACACCAGGTAACCCATATAGGGCAAAGTGCAGTCCCGTTTTAAGGACAAACCAGCATATTCTGAGTAATTTTTGACCCGAAAACGGGACTGCGGTCCTAAAAGCGTTAATGCCTTAAGAATCGGTGCATGCGAAGCTCTCCCTCTTCTGTCGAAAAGGAAACTCGCGCTAGATACGTACGTACGTGTAATAGCTGCCATCAACTGCTCTGTGCGTGCGCGCCGGCAAAAAGCACACGAACAAGAAACAAACAAAAAAACAAAAACGCGGAAACTCTCGATCGGACATCGTCGCGGATCAATGTGGTCCGACTTCAGAGTTTCTACGACACACGATATCCATCCGGCTTAACCCCCCCCCCCCCCCCCCCATATATATATGTTATATATGGGTTGGGTTGGCGTCGGTTGGCAACGACACCGTAAAATTTGCCGCTCACTACGTGAGCTAGACATCCAGGGTACCGTTTTTTTTTTTTTCGTTTTTTTTTTTGGCGGTCGCCCACAGCTGGTCGTCGAGTTAGATCATTTGTGAGAGGTAAAGAACCTTTACTCTGCGCAAGAGAATTGATTGTATCACGTAGTGTTCAAGGTACGGCACCCAAGAGGCAGTTACATAGTACTCCCATTGCTGTCTCCGGAAGTGGCTACACCGGAAATTAAACTAACTCATTGAAGCTGTCATCCATATGCAAGTCCGCCTCACAAGCGGTTCTTAGTAGGATGCAGCTCACCCTTCATGCGACTCGCCCAACACCTCACGGCGCTTCGCGCTTGGTGCAAGCAATGTCTGCCTAGTCGGTAAACACCCGACATGCTCCGTCCCGGCATTGTAGGGATGCGAGGGTCTATGGTCATACGACTACGGCCATGCATGAGATCGAGTACATCTCTCCTATCGAGTACACCCCCCCCCCCCCCCCCCCCCCCCCCCCCCCCCCCCGCTCAAAAGTAAGGCATGCCCTGTTGAAACCCTTGTAGGACTGCAGTCCCATTTTCGAGGAGAAATTACTTAGAATCCGACTGGTTTGTCCCCAAACCGGGACTGCAGTATACACTGGAAGGAGTTAACGCATGCCGAAAATTTTGGGTGGGCGGGTATTCGCAATGCAAGGAATCTCACCTAGCACAACGACACGGGGGCGCAGCACGATGCTACTACTGCGGGGGACCACAGTAAATAGGACCAAAATATTGTCAGTAAAAATAGGTAAAAATATGTAGGTTTTCGTGTGTACCGTAGGTCCTATTTACTATGGTCTTCCGTAATAGTATGGTGTATACCAGGTGTCATAGTAATACATATTACTGGGGACGATAGTAACTAGGACCTACGGTACACACAAAAACCTACATATTACGGGGGATCATAGCAAGTAGGACCTACGGTACGCACAAGGACCATAGTAAATAGGACCAAAGGTACGCACAAAAACCTATATATTTACTTATTTTACCAATAATATTTGGTCCTATTTACTACGGTCCCCCGTAATAGTAATCAGCTTCAGAAGCAACGATGGTGTGTACACATAGGGGAATACTTGGTTTTGGGGTCCATCGCGGTTGCTGATATAATCCCCCCCAACGTCTGCCTGGTCGGTGGAAACCCGACGTGCTCCGTCCCGGCATTGTAGGGATGCGAGGGTCTATGGTCATACGACTACCGCCAAGCATGATAGTGAGTACACCCCCCCCCCCAAGATTGAGGGAAGGAATAGGAATGAATACGTATTTGCATGGCCCAATGGACTTCGCGAAAACGCTGAAACTGCGCTTTCTTGTAGGGGACCTGGACCTGCCAGAAAGAAGAAAGAGGTACACCAGTAGCCGGGAGGAGAAAGTAGACGCACAGATGTGCCCGTGTGGCAAAGCAATAGAGAGTAGAACTCACATAGTAGGAGAATGTGAAATATACAAGGAGGAACGGGATGTCTTAGAAGAGGAGATGAGGAAAATAGACGAGTGTGACATGGAGTAGTTTGATACAATGAGTAGCAGCGAGAAAACAATCGCTATCCTAGGAGATAGGTGGTGGCCACAGGAGGCCAAACAGGAAGGGGATAAGATTAGCAAAAAAAATCTATGTAATATATGGAAACAACGTAATGAGCGCCCAATTGTTGGAGGTGTCTCTATTAGGAGTAGGAACGGTGCTCCGTCTCGAAAGGGATGCGTGGTCAATGGTCAAATGACTAAGGCAAGCAACAAATGAGCATGCCCCCCCCCCCCCCCCCCAAGCTACCAATACCAAGGGGGAAACATATTAACAGTAATGAGAACCAAATATGGTGTGTGAGCATAGGAGAGTACCTGGTTTTGGGGTCCAATTCTGATGACGATGATCATCCCCCCCCTCTCCCCCCCGATTACGGCCATGCATGATAATGAGTACACCCCCCCCCCCCCCCCCCCCCCCCCGATCTTACTCACAGGGGGCAACATATTTATAGTAACGACAACCAAGTTCGGTGTGTGAGCATAGGGGAATACCTTGATTGTCGGGTCCATCGTGGACTCTGATTAAGATGACCCCCCCCCCCCCCCCCCCCCCGATCACACCAATAGGGGGCAGCATATCAATAGTAACGATAACGAAACATGGTGTGTAAGGATAGGAGAGTACTGGAATCTGCGTTTGGGGCCCATCGTGTGTTCAGATTACCGTGTATTCCTATTCCTCCCCCCCCCCCCCTCTCCGTAATACAGTAGGACTGCTGCACGCTCACCCCACTCGTAAGCAGCTGACAAGAGACCAAATACATTCCCCGCCGCCCCTCCTTCGCTTCCACCCATCTATTCGCGGTCCAACTACTCTAGTCTGCCCCCCTCCCCCCGTCTCGAAAGGGACGCGTGGTCAATGGTCAAATGACTAAGACAAGCACCAAACGAGTACGACCCCCCCCCCCCCCCCCCCCCCCCCCCCCCCGCCCCGGAAATTAAACTAACTCATTGAAGCTGTCATCCATATGCAAGTCCGCCTCACAAGCGGTTCTTAGTAGGATGCAGCTCACCCTTCATGCGACTCGCCCAACACCTCACGGCGCTTCGCGCTTGGTGCAAGCAATGTCTGCCTGGTCGGTGAAAACCCGACATGCTCCGTCCCGGCATTGTAGGGATGCGAGGGTCTATGGTCATACGACTACGGCCATGCATGATATCGAGTACATCTCTCCTATCGAGTACACCCCCCCCCCCCCCCCCCCGCCCGCTCTCTGTCTCGAAAGGGATGCGTGGTCAGGAGTCAAATGACTAAGGCAAGCAACACATGAGTACCCCCGCCCTGCTCGCTGACTTGTTCATTGTTCAACGCTGCACACGTTTTGCCTTCCCTTGTTCCTCGCCGTCCAAGTACACCCCTCCCCCACTTTCCCTCCATATTTCTCACCTGTTGGTCGCTCAACTGCACCCCCTCTGTAGCTCCCCTTCCCCCTTACCTCATACTTCATAGCCATTCAACGCGGCCCCTAACCCCCCCCCCCATCCCTCGTACCCACCCCCCTTCCCTTCCCTGCCAGTTGCTCGTCGGACAACTTATCTTCCCCCCCTCCTCCTCCTCCTCCTCCTCCTCCCTCTCACAATGTCATAGGCAAACGCCAACTACTCTGTTACTCACCCCCCCCCCCCCCCCCCCCCCTCCCCTCTTATCTTGTTCGTCGTCCAACGACGCCTTCTGCCTCCTCCACGTACCCCCTCCTCCCCCCCGTTCTCACCTGTGGGTTGTACCATGGCCCGACTTTGTTGACCCATACCACCACAGATTCCCCGTCTTCGTACTGCACGCGGTACGTAAGAGCAGAGGGATAAGGTAGGGTAGGGTGAGGTAAGGTAAAGAAGGGTAGGGTAATATAGGTTAGAGTAGGGTAGGGTAGGGTAGGGTAGGGTAGGGTAGGGTAGGGTAGGGTAGGGTAAGGTAGGGTAGGGTAGGGCAATGTAGGGTACAGAATAAGAGAGGGTAGGGAAAGGTAAGGGAGTGTAGGGTACGGTAGAGTAGGGTAGGGTAGCCCAAGGCAAGGCAAGGGCAGTCCAAGGCAAGGCAAGGCGCAGCAGACAAACTCGAGGCTGCTCCGCGTCGACAACCTAATCAGAAAAGCGCGATGATATCCACCACCTCTGCTCACGGCCGATCGACGATTTCAGCGCAGATTTTCCTATAATACCTTTCACACGCAACACATACAACCATGACCGGGCTCGATTTCGCATCGGCAAGCCCCTTCTAAATCGACTCGTGGGGCGCGCTTCCGTAGGCACATAAGACAAGTCTCACATCATTGACGGAGGCTTTACGGGCTCATTTTTCTTGTTTCCATCTCACATAATATGCTATACCTGGTTCAGCAGTACAACAGCAGTATCGCACCCAATACTCTATGTCGTACATATGACACGCAAGACAACACACCCTCTCGGAATACTTCAAAAGCTGATTTCCTCCGAAAGGGGGCGAGTGTAGCACGCCGAGGGAGGCGTCCATGGAAAAACCGTCGTCGATATTTTTCCAAAGCCACCATCGTTTCGTCGTGTGTGCCCCCCCCCTGCCCTGGAGAAAACCGGCCCAGAGAAAATTATCCCAGGAGGCGTGTTTTATTTTATCACATCTTTATCTCCCGCGTGGCTATCTTACCTCACCCGTGTTATGTGGTACCAGGTACACAGCAGTAGCACTACTCAGCCCACGCACGTTGGGTTTGAGGTTCGCATAGGACGCCGCGATCTCTCTGTGTTAGGGTTGTTGCGGTCGTTGTTGTGGTGGTCGTTGGCCGTTGCGGTCGTTGTTGTTGTGGTCGTTGGCCGTTGCTGTGGTTGTTGCTGTAGGTCGTTGGCCGTTGCTGTGGTTGTGGTTGTTGTTGTTGACGACTCACGATCAAAGATGTCTAAGGTCGGCAGCTTTACGCTCGTGACTGCCCCGCACATGGGCAACTCTCGCGACGGACGTCACGCGTCTGGTCAATCCGGGGATGATTACCGAACGCCCCCGTTTCGTATACGCCCTACCTTAGGCATACCTGTATGTATCCTGGGTCCATGATACACCATGTCAAACGAAATACCAGGTGTTCAATCGAGATAAGGACCAGGTGTAAGAATACGTACAGTAGTCCACAGCAGCATTCCTTTCCCGTTCATCAGCGATTTGTGGTTTAGTTCTCATGAATGTTCCGGGGATGAAATAATATAAGCCCGCAGATGTTATTTCGTTGTATTTCCCGCGCTTTTTTTCTGCGTATTATTTTACGGGGGTCCATAGTTAATAGGACCTATGGTATACATAAAAACCTTTATATTTTATCTATTTTTACTAACAAAATTGGTCCCGTTAACTATGGACCCCCGTAAATAGTACTCGTACGGTATGATATGTACATTCATGTCTGGCGTTGTACTTGCTCATCTCTATTTTATTTTGATATGCCCGTTGTCGCTTCTGTTTCGAGTTTCGACCAAGAAACCTTTTATCATGTCGCTGGAAGGATAAATACTACCTGGTATATATTATACGTACCAGGTACACAGTAAAGATTTAGACACCTCGGACATATCATCTACAGACAGATCATGATCTGGTCTAGCTTTCGAGTCGGATCCATTCTCGGTCCTGTATGATCTTGCTATGGAAATGCCTGCGCATCTTCCTTATCTTTGTGATCAATGTTCAGTAGCACTGCTGTTCTATGTATTTCATGTAGTAGAAGCATGTGTGATCGGTATGATTAGTGCCGGTTGGCATGTTACGTATGCGGAGGAATTAGTGTTAGCATTCGTAGAAGGCCCGATGTTGTCGGGTACACGAGTCTCACTCTTTGTGATCTCTCTGGCTCTTCTAGGTACCGTAGCTACCCTTGCCAACTCCTGGGCACTGCCATCGTCCCGCCTGGACTATCACCAGTCTCTCCGTTCTATCTTTCTGTCTTGGCCACAAGCGCCGTGTTTACAACATCTAAGCATCGTCTTCTGCACCGAAGCGCTGCCGTACTTCTGCTGCTACAAGCTCTCCGAGCTACAACATAGACCAACGTCGGTGGGCGTCAGCCTCTGCCACCATCTGCGTGGGGACACATCACAATGCCCATTATATGCCTCAAAGTATCCATTAACGGGGGGGTCCATAGTTAATAGGACCTATGGTCACATGAACACCTATATATTTACCTATTTTTACTAACAATATTTGGTCCTGTTTACTATAGTCCCCCGTAATAGCGTGGCGCCAGTATACTTCGGGGAGCGACGTCTTCGGCCGTCTCTGCGCGCGGTCCGGGCCCGTCATCTGCGTGCGGACCGCTGTAAACCGGAGATTTGGAGCTTTACCGGAGACTGGGCCTTTGGAGAGAGGGCTACATCGAGCCAACCCGCTTGCTTTTGGACACGGACTGATCACCTGGCGTTCAAGACTGCGCATTCGGTACGCAATCAGTTGCTGCTTTGCGTAGGCATTCGGGGGCATAATATCTAGGCGTTGATTCCGGTCGGCGAACAGAGTTGTGCAGTTTTGGTCGTTGTGATTGCGTGCTGTATTGCTCAGGGCGTGTACCACATACATACGAAACCGGTTGTATCGTTCCACTCGGGCGGTCTTCCCACTAGAGCGTCTGCGCGTGCTTGCTGCCGCGCAGCAAAGTCTGGCAGACCTAACGTATACTTGCTGCTGTTGAACAGACTTGCCCTGTTGGCATCCGTGCTGCAGCCGAATTCAAGCCTGCACTGAAAGGCGTGTAGCATCTGTCTGAGCAGTACATCTGACCCGTGTGCCTGCAGGACGACGAGACCGGAATTAGCGAGTCCTACGGTCACAGGGCTGCAGCCTAGCTACCTGCAGTCGTTTGGTCTGGACCGTGCGCCCTTGGCGTGCAGGGCGTCTGGGTGGACAGTTGGAAGTGTCTGCTGGGCGTCGGTTGTGTGCTTCATTGCTACAACCACAAGCCCACACGCACAACGTGTAGCACTGAAATCTGGACAGCACATATCTGCGCGTCGAGCGCTTACGTTCTCTGGGCGTCACTACTGTACCTAGGATTTGCCTGCGCGCCTGGTGTGTCGCGTAGAACTGTCAGCTTCTGTAGGGAGCTGACGCGCGCGTGGTAGTCATGTCTGACTCCGCGCTCAACCACATCCTCAATGCCATCCACCAAGTTCAGCGGCTTGGGCTCCCGAGAGTGGCGATCCAAGATACGCCAAGCGATTGGGTATCAAAAGCATGACATGCTACCCGTCCTTGACGGGGATCCCTGTCCCGCTAGCACCGGGTCCAACACCGCTGAAGTTGACGCACGGAACAAAACCAACGGTCATCTTTACTCAATTTTGTTATTCGCGACCGAATCGGCGCATACAACCATTCGCGCACACGAGGGGACTTCTGCACACCAGACCAAACGACTGCAGCTAGCAATGCTGCAGCCCTGTGACCGTAGGAGTCGCTAATTCCGGTCACGTCGTCCTGCAGGCACACGGGTCAGATGCACTGCTCAGAAAGATGCTACACGTCTTTCAGTGCAGTCTTGAATTCGGCTGTAGCAGATCTATCGTTCATGTTGCCGGGTGGGACCCTCATCATCAGCAAAATCTTTCATAGCGCATGCTTCTTCCTGGGTTAGATCTGTACTACACAGATCCTGCACAACCGCTCACGACGGCACCTGAGGAACTAGATCATCTACAGTAGACAGATAGATAGATCATGATCTGCTCAAGGTGTGAAAGAGAATACACGGACCCGGGGTGACGAGCGGATCTAGAGATGTCTTAGGGTAGAAAAAGAACGGTGAAAAAAGTCAAGCGTGAAGACCATATAAACATGTGAGTTTTTTACCACTAAGGAGCTGTGAACTGGTCGAGTGAAAGTCACCCGCTACAGTCCAGTATTGTACCAGGTAGAGTAGGTGTTACCGGTAGTTGGCTAGGTATTATAGTCAAGTTGCAGCGGTGCCGACTTTATGATGTAGGGAGACTAAAATTTTTACGTAACAAACGCTACATGAATTTTATGCTTATAAACTCGATTTCCACCACATTCTCCCTCACTAAACCTGACTTACCTCTCCTCGCGAGTAAGTCAGGAACCCCCATGAGACTCTGAGTACCTAAGTTTTACCTCCGACTTTTCGGTACCGGACTCAGTATGCAATGATCGCATTGCTCTCATCGTTCCGTCCTGGGTGTTTTCTAAGTGAGTGAGTTTTGCAGGTTCTTGAACATGAGATATTCCCTTTTTTTTTTTTCCTTTTTTTTTTTCGGGGGATGAAGGCGAGAATCGAAACACGGACCTCGCTCTTCATAATCTCACGTCCCTGCCGACGACGCCATTGTAGGGAAATGTAGACTAAAAATGTTACGTAACGAACGCTACATGAATTTTATGCTTATAAACTCGATTTCCACCACACTTGACTACATGGGTCTCCTTGTCTGTGGAAGACTTCTTAAATATGGGGTGCGCATTTCCTTGGTGAGACAACTCGCTCAGAAAGGCCGCGCGCGCGAGAGAGAGAGAGAGAGAGAGAGAGAGAGAGAGAGAGCTGAGGGGTCTACTGCAACTCATAAGCGCATCAAAAGTCAACGCCATCGACGGCGCCGGTGTCGACGGCAGTGCCGAAGGCCGTTATCAACAACGCTTATTTTCCTTCCATAGTGGTTGTATGGTACCAGTGTATACCAGTACCTAAAATGGAGCCAAATAGCGTCAGCCGACAAGCCAACCATTAACTACCTGCTAGTCGGGAACTCCAGCCAACTTACAGCTCTATTAATAGTTGGTCACGGGACAAACACGAACGGTACCAGTACTGTATGTACCTGCTGGTGTCTCTCAAGGCAGAGGAAGAAGAACCTGTGTCGTGGGGTTCTAAATATGAATACGTGCGTGCATGATATGAATATAATGTATGAAAGAACCGAAGGCAACAATAACCCGTGGTTTTGCGGTCAAATGAATACCTGTGGTGACACACTTGCTGATACAGCGGTGGCAAACCTCAAAAACAACGACACCACAAAAAAACACTCGTGGTGCAGTTCTTCTCCTGTGACCTGTGCGTCTTTACGCGATCGTTTCTCGCACCCTACGGTCCCAACCTGCTCTTTACCACCTGGCACGTACCACTGCTGTCACACCTAGCCAATAGATCCCAGCATCCCAGCGGTGCGTCGCCGCTGGACTGCGATCAATGGGGGCTCATCAAAGGGCGGTGCCAACCCTGCGCTATGAGAGACACCCCCAACTCCACTTCCAAGGGGTTTGTCTCCGAAGCGGGACTGCAGTCCTGTTAGTTCTAAAAGGGAACCGTGCATGATAGCAACCACAGCATCAAAAGCAGCAGCACCAGAAGAAGTAGCAGCAGCAGCCGGCTCAAGCTCTCCACTCGCACGAAGCAAGTGCACCGGAACACAGCGAGCGAGCGACCGCGCAAGACTACTAATACAAATTTACCAGGTATCAACAGCAATGCTTTGAACCCACTATTAATAGGCCACTGACCTCACAGGGGTGGTGGATTATAGTATATGATTGTACCTGGGACAATTATTAAAATAATACCAGGTACCTGCTACCACTGCTGCTGCTGTACGAAGTATACGAACTTACATCTACAATAATAGTATCTCTCACGACAAAGAGCTCATTATGGGTCCATGGTCAAAATTCATCGATACCCATCAAGATGGCATCACCACGTATACTCGTATGGTACACTTGATGCGCGTGCGAACGTTATACCCTCCTGCTGGACGTCGTTCGTACATATATACCGTCCGCACACGCAAGCAACCGGGAACAAACAAGAGAATTCTTGGTTACGTACAGCAGCAGTACTTGCGCAGAAACTTGTATATACATACCACACCGTACGCGCCGGCTCGCTGACCACTCCGGCGTTTCGCCTCCGACGAAACACAACACAAGCAATCGCAACGGCTCGACAGAGCCCCCCCCCCCCCCCCCCCCTCCTTCCTGCATAGCTCTCTCCTTCCGCACTGCTGTCCTTCCACTACGTACTGCTGTCATACCTTATGGTTAATGTCGTCAGCCTGCGCCGATCTTGCCGCGAGCCCTAGCAGCACAGAGAACGCTGCTACCCGCCATGTTCTCCGCGCAGCAGAATGTCTCTGTCCTCCCATGGGGCTCTCTCCAGAATAACTCCGGCCGCAGCCGACGCGCTGATCTGTCCAGCACTCTGCACGCGACGTCTCCCGGTGGAGGTAATGCGGCGTGGGTGCCCCTGCCGAGAGTGACTAGCCGCCGCCTTGGTTGCGGGCGGCCAGGGAGGAAAGCTGCAAGAACAACAGAAAAAGACGCCGAACTTTGTCCGTAAAACTCGGTGCTTGGTGCGATTCCGTGCCGTAGGCAGCGAGAGAGCAGCTGACTCTGCGGGTCTCTCTTTCCCTTGTGCAACGGCGTAGTCGTGTTGCAGTCTGTGGTTAACCCTGGTGCACGGACGCCGATCAATCGCTCCGGCAAAAGCCCCCCACAGGGGTCACCAGCCATCCAACCCGGTATTGATAACGCCATTAATCATGTACAAACCTGTTCTTTCGGAACCGAACTCGAACAATAGCTAGCGTGCCTTTTGGCAGCCAGGCACGGCTGATAACCTCACCCAAGATCAAGGCCGATATCTCAGCTGTTGGCGCGTGACAAACTTAGGGTGCGCATGCTTGAGTAGACGTGCCTGCAGTTCCATCCGGAGCACCGACTCAAAGAAGATATAAGCAAGGGTTACTACCTGTACAGATCGGGTAGAGCTCGTGAAGAAGGTGGAATTTGGAAGCAGCACCTCTGAGAGGGCTTTGATTGATTCAGCACCAGGCTGAGTGGGCTATGTCGCTCTTCTCGTTCGGAGGCGGCGGGGAAATATGGTCCAGCGCGGGGTTCGCATTCGTGAGGTGAGGGAGCCTTTGATCGGCTCTTGAGAGTCCCGAGCAACTTCAGTGATTTTAATATTCTCCGAGAGCTCTCTGTCGCTACTGCTGCTGCTGTGTGTGGGTGTGAACCTTTCCTCTTTGGTCGAGTGACTGACGCCCCCCTTCTGTCTTCTTTTGCCAGCCCTCTCGTCGATACGTACAAGCCGGAGCAGCACCACCAGCAGGATACCAGGTACCAGGTACATATCAGGCCACAACAGTTGACCTACACCATTGACCACCACCACCACCAACAGTAGTCTAGGTTAGTAGCAAGTAGAAGGCTCCCCGTAGCATACTCCCACTCCCTTGTCTTCTACATACAGCAACAACAACCAACGCACACGTAGCACCACACCAGCTTACTTACTACTTGTATAAGCGGAGCAGGTGATTGTGGAACAAACACCCGGCGATGTTACGTACCAGGTATCGTACGTGTTAATAGTACTTGATGCCTGAATCGAAAATTATCCGACACTATGTTCAAGTAGGTTATCCCCCAAAAAACGTGGGCGCGGTTCATCGAACTCGCCAGAGGCCTTCTTACCAGCTGCTTCATACATTCACGGAGGGGGTCGTCTTCTTTCATCCATCATCCGGGGTCGACCCTCTGTTTTTTGTCTGCGTGCTGGTTGGTTGGTTCCCTACCTCATATACCGCAACAAGACGCAAGAGAGCGAGCATGTACATCCCCACACACGAATATTCGACCCGATTTGCTCGACAGCTGGGAGAGAGCAAACGCCGAGAGGAATGAACGCGTCCATTGGAAAGGCCTCGACGCGAAGATCTTTCCATGAACTACTACTGCACTGCTGTATACGTACCTCATTTTCTTTTTGTGCGCTCCTCCTCCTTGTGGAGAAAACCGGGACGTAAATTCGTAAGTTCATCTCAGGCGACGGTGTTGTGATACAATACGGCGTTATTATGATTACGATCGTACCCTCTTGCGCTTTTACGGGAGTATTCACTCATGTTCGTATCGTGCCTGTCCCCGCCTTTGAAAATTCGACAGAAAAACGGAACACATCTCCCCTCTCGAATACCAAGCGCGCCCTTTTTTGCCCTCTCAGTCTCTATCTACATCAGCTACATTATTTAATAGCCGTAGATGCGTCCCTCTCTCTGCTGGGGAGAGACTGGGAAGGAACGTAGAGCTCTTCTCGTAGCCGACGCACATATTTTATAGTACAGCAGTAGAGGACACCTAATAAGAAACGAGAAAGCTGGTCCGGACTAGATTTCTTATTTGAGCATGGGTGCGTTCTGCACCATGTTCAGAGTAGCGACTCCCGAATTTCTTGCTGCCCTGATAAGCGTCAACCTGCCTTTCTTGTTTCGCATTTTCTTATCATCATGGTAGGTGTTCTGTGGAGTGATACAACAGCAGTTAGCGGTGGTCCCGCGCGCGCGAACGAAGATATTATGTACCACTCCGACCCGAAATATAGGGACCGTTGGCGTATAAGTGTTCAATCCCAATGGTCCTTATATTTTGGGTCAGAGTGGTATGATTTTGTTTGCAAGGATCTCGTTCAGGCGAACACAATTAAGAATAATCCTGACCTTCTTCGTGGTTACGGCCTACAAGCAGTATCTTGCTTGTATATACAGGGTGCCGGGCACCCGGCGTGCTCGGGTATATGTATTGTTACCGTGTACAAAACTTGAGAGAGCACACCCCCTGGGACGATTTTCCCAAAGCTGTGTTTCTGTACAACGGGGAGGGCGTACTGAGTACGACGAGCGATACGTCTATTATAATGTCTGGAGATGCGACCTTCTCGACGAAATATTTCCAAAGCCACTATTAATACTCGTATTTTTGTTGTGTGTGCCCCCCATGTTGTGGAGGAAACCGGGCCCGAAATTCTGCCCTGGGGGTGTGTTATATTATCACCCAGTGTGATATGGCACACCCCGACTTGCACGATAAGTACAATATGTGTGTCCTTCACATAAACCGTTCTTTATGCCCGGTCGGCAATGTGAGTATACGAATACAGCAGCAGCACACAGCAATGGTACGGCTTGGGTATGAATACGAGTACCAGTCGTACAAACAGGTACATTTTTATGCACCTCTTTGGCCGGAAATAAAATTCCCGTTCGATGTTCACATCAGAGAACAAACGGTGATCATATAACCGGCCGGAGTGATGTATCACTTGTACTTTTGCGCACGAAAAGTTATGTATATATCTCACGAGGTAAGATCAACTATTTATATGTTGAACTGAGGATTTGTTTTCCTCTAAGAGTATATAGACTATTTTATTTATTTATTTAAAACCTCCCCGAAAAAGTCAGTGTTGCAACCGCTTGCCAGCTGCAACAATCTCAACCTTGACCTTTCCACCTATAAACCCTACGTCTCGGGGGACAAACTATTAGTATACTGGTACATGTTTCCCGCCCGCACCAACCTCAACATTAACCTTTCCAGCTAGACCCTACGTCTCGAGGACAAACTATTATATGCCTGGTATATATATATGTTTCCCACCCTCACGGTGTGGATACCCCAACCCCATTGGCTGATCGCTGATTGGTTGCGTTTCGTGAAGCCGGCGGCACCCTTGGAGGATCCCAGGACCCCGTTCCCGGATCATATGATGCTCCACACCTCGCACAGATCAAATATACCACTCTGTATCTATATTTAAGCAACGTTTTGTTTGAATATTACAGCAGCAGTGTAAAAAAGATCCTTTTATTTGGGGACAGAGTGGTATTATGTACTGCTGTAGTTCACGCTGCTGATTGTTTTGGACAGATAGATCGTTGATCTGTATGATCTGCAGGATCTACAGCAGATCGTGTTTTTGCTGGTCCGATCCCCGGATCACGGGGGATACTTAATGCTTGGAATTAGAGTTGGAATTTTCCTTAGGATAGCGTTTATTTTGCTGAGGTGTGAGTTTTACTTGAGACATTATTATTTATTTATTTTTTGGCCTTCCTCTGTCTCACAGTCTGTGACCACGGAATCATTATCTCTCTGGGTGAGCAATCAGGATGGACACTGGGTGTGCTGATGAAGCTGGGTAGAAAGGACGATTTAATGTGAAGACAATACACACCGCTACGTTTATAAGTGTATAGGTATAATAGGTTTTAGCCGAAAACAGTTTACAAGTAACCTGGTTCATTTTGGACGGGCACGCACTAAAACACGAAGTCGAAAGCACACGCCAAGAGCCCTGCGATTGGCTTGCTGCACATCGTGCCCGTTTTTTTTGGCTTAAAACGGACCAGACACACCTTGATTTGTCTGCTTCGTCTAGCTTTCAACTGCTTTTGCCTGAATTTCAGTGCTCTTTACGATTTTCCGTCCGTCCACAGTACGGTTTTCAGAAATCGACAATCCTACTGTCCGGTTCGGCGCGGTTTTAAGATATCTAAATGTTACGGTCCGGTTCGGTGCGGTCCCAAGAAATCGGAATTCTTACGGTGCGGTTCGGTGCGGGTTTTTGAAAAACAAGAAATCCTATGGTGTGGTTCGGTGCGGTTTTCATAAATCATACGGTAAATCGTACGATGCGGTTTTCAGAAGTCAGGAATCCTACGTTGCGGGTTCGATGCGGCTTTCAGATATCGTAAATCCTACGGTGCGGCTCGATGCTGTGACATGTCCTACGATGCGGTTCGGCGCGGTTCCCCGTAGGAAGTTTTTTTCTACGGTGCGGATCCACTCCTCGTACGAAGGAAAATCCGTACAAAACCGCTTTTTCTTTACGGTCCACGGTGTGAATAAACCGCACAAAACCGCAGTTTCGTACGGTCCTGGCCCTTTTCGTCGGGGCACTACTGTAGCCAAACCGATGTTTCTGTATGTGCACCGTATGAATAAACCGTAAACAAATCCGCGGCCTGAGTAACAACGCCTGAATATCTCACGATCACTGGGTGTCATCATTCATCTGCAAGAGTTCTCTTCCCGAGACTCATCATCACCAGCCACATTCCATCAGATTATTAGACCCGGACGGAGGTCCAACTCCTTGTAGTCGGGAATGACATGCGGGTTCACCTTCAAAACACCTTTTTTTTTTCTTTTTTTTTTCGAATGCGCTCGGGGCCCATTCTCTGCCGACGGGTTATTTATTGTACGTGAGAGCCAGCTGCGAAAAGGCTCTCTTGACTGACAACTGGTACTACTGTTGTTGTCGACACAAAGCAAGGTACGCACTCGAGCGAGGGCGGACACAAGACGGGGAATTGAGCCGGTGCCACAACGTTGCCGCGGGCATCATGACTCGGACTGTCCTCATCGTGCCGGTAACTGAGAGGACTGAGAGCCTCGCAGCCGTATCCGATGGCCGGCAGCTCGTCGTATTTCTCCACCCCCTCACCCGGACGAGCCTGCAGGGAACGGTCGCCGCGTTGCCCGAACGCTTTCTTTTTTTTTTGTCGACGTCGCTGTCGCCTCTTGTACGCACTCTTGGCCACGGCAAGTCGTTTTGTCCCATTTTTTTTCCAATTTTCTAGTTTGTCCGAGTTGCTGAGCATTATGCACGTGACTTAATACCGTATGTCGCAATAGTTCCCCTTTTAACATGTATAATATTACGGGGTCCATAGTTAACGGGACCAAATTTTGTTAGTAAAAATAGGTAAATATGTAGTTTTTTTTATGTATACCGTAGGTCCTATTAACTATGGACCCCCGTAATCGGACGTATTTTAGTGTTTGCGCCTGTCGATCGCAACGAGCACACCCTCCACAAGGTACGTTTACTTGTGTGCGGGTGAAATTTAGTGTAGTATAAACCCCTTTGCATGGACTACGTATACAGATGTTAGAGCTCGACCCTCTGGTCCAGTATGTACTGGCAGTGGTACTGTACTGACTGAGGGAGATAGATGCCAGGGTTGCCAGTTTTTTTTGTTACAATGGGTACCTAACAACGCCTAATAGCGCCGTATAACGTAGCGGGAACTCGTCGAAATGCACGGCGAAGAGCACAGAGGGCACACAGAACAATGTGAGAGGGGAGAGAGGGAAAACCGGAGGGGGACCGCGAGCGTGATGGACGAAGCCCCGTCGACCACCGATGACTTGGGCGCTGTGGATCCTGACGGCGCCCGCGGAGTCCAGCCCTCAGCGGAGTCGAGCCTCTCTACAGCTGCTGCTGCTGCTGCTGCTGCTGCTGCTGACGTGGAGTTTGTGTCTGCTCTCAATCGAGGACACACTTTGGAGCGGCTGAAGCAGACAGAGCGGGAAACGAGACACACAATGCCATCGTAGTCTAGAACCCAAGAAACTAGCCTCGAAAACATTATTTACGAGATAATTCGAACCTTTCTTCTCTTTTGGCGTATACGGCGGAGAATTTCGAGTAAAACATACCAGGTACCGGGTATATTGTATTGATGAATAATTGCATCAAAACCTGAAGCCGCGATTCGGTCTTGCACACTTCCAAAACTTATTCCGAGCAGAACACCTTTAGACTCAACCTTGCAGTAGTTAGTCCGCATACTCCTGTACCACGTATACACTGTTGTCCGTTTTTTCTCACTTTTCCTTGGTCAAATCTACGGCCTAATTCCCCTTGAAGCGTGGCCCGAAATCAACGTAATTTTTAAGCTCTAATGAAGCCAAATCGAATAAAAACGGGCCTTCGGCAGGGCGCCTCCGGCGAGGCCCTCGGGGGGCGCCTCCGGCGGGGCCCCCTCACGAGCCAGAGGGGGGCAGTGCTCTGTTCGGGTCCAGTATACTGGCATCTGACGCAGCCATTACATACTTCGTACTGGCTGGAGCTTCCAGGCCCAGCCCTACTGTATGTATACCTATACGTGTATGCATGCGACAGACGTATGATGTATAGTATACCGTGCCTGCGCGAGTTAATCAAAACCAAGTCAGCGGGAACACTTTTTGACACCAATCCGCGCAGGAACCGCCATGAAGCCGTACGAAACCGCGACCCTACGGCACGATATAACCGCCGACGGGACCACATTAAATAGGACCTACGGTACACACAAAAACCTATATATTTCCCTATTTTTAGTAACAATAGTTGGTCCTATTTACTATGGCCCCCCGTAATGATATCCGCACCGTTAAACATCCGATTCAGCGGTTTTTAGCGCCGTACATACCTTGATGCAAAAACGATTCGGTACGGTTTCGATGGTATTCCCACGGTGCGGTCCGGTGCGGTTTTCTAGATGTGAATATTACGGTGGGGTTTGGTGTTTATTCAGCGTTCTGCGGTGCGGTTCGGTGCGATTCTCCAGAAATTGTGAAGCTTACGGTGAGGCTCGGTGCGGTTTTTTCGGATGTCGTGAACCCTACGGCGCGGTTCGGTGGTGTTTTATGCCCTTTGGTGCGGTTCGGCACGTCATTTCCGATGTCGTCAAACCTGCTGTGCGGTGCGGTGCGGTGCGGTGCGGTGCCGTTTTATAGAGGGCGAAACTCCCACGTTGCGGCGCGGTGCGGTGCAGTGCGATTGACCGCACCGAACCGTTAGGAAAAACCGCACCAGTGAAAAACCCTGCTAATTTTGAGCCAATCGGAGGCCGTATACGCTGCTGTTTGTTGCTCCCCCTATACCCCTACCTCCGTCTTCGTGTTGGTGGTGAGGCATCGACCCAACACTTGACACATCGCCCTACCACGACCCGCCACATCGACCTGCATCTGATGCATGTACATGCCTCCTACACTCGTATACAGCACCATGGACACAGACGTCATTTCGTCTGCCCCACCCCGCGTCGAGGTGGGCTCAGTTGTTGGTACGGCGAATTAACTTGGTGTCGCTGTGTGCAAGCGGTTCCTCGGGAACGGTGGAGGCTTCAAAGCTGGCATCGGGGCGGGGGGAGGGGGGACAGAAGGAGTACTCTCGCTCCGGCACAGCACGTGCGCCTTGGCGAGAAAACGCCACGCCAAGCGGCCTCTGAAAGTGGCCACACTAGAAAACAAAGCAATTCATTCGAAGCTGTCATCCGTTGCAAGTCCGTCCCACAAGCGGTTCTTCGTAGATTGCAGCTAGCTCACCCTTCGTGCGACCATACCAACAGGTAACGTTTCGCTTCGCGCTTGGTGGCAAGCAGTGTCCGCCTGGTCGGTGAAAACCCGACGTGCCCCGCCCGGCACTGTACGTAGAGATGCGAGGGTCTATGGCCATACGACTACGGCCATGCATGGCATGGGTTACACACCCCCAACACCCCATGCTGCTCGATGCATGTACGTGTGAGTTTAAACAAACATTAACGAAGCACATAAATTACGCAGATGTTGGAGGCCGCGCGCCCACATCTTGTTCAGCTGCTTGGGCGCAAAAAAAATACATGTTTGTGGTTTGTGACGGCCAAAATAATAAAATCACCACTCGTGGGTGGCGTGTATTTTTTTTGCTTGGTTTCGTATTCACCTCTTTTGGCTCGAATGGAAAGGTATACCTGGTAACCTGGTACGTACCTTTTTTTTTTGCTGCGTAACCACCTGGTACCCTGCAATGATTTTCACACGCATTCGTAGGTTGTGGCAGGGGCGTCCGTGAAAAAGAGAAAACGACACACCACCCCCCCAGAGGTCGGAATGGAAAACCGTTGCAACCATTGTGAATACATGATGAAATTATACCTGGTATATATTTTTTTTCATTTTGTCATTTTTTCATTTCTTCATTTTTTTTTCACTTGGTTCTAGTAACCCCCCCCCCCCCCCCCCTGTCTAGCGAAAAAAAAAACTGTGACCGTTCACCTTTTTTTTTTTCCGGGCGCCCTTGGTGATGGCTGTATATACTACACGATACAGAGCGATAGCAGGTATATACCCCCTGTAGCTTGTGTTGTCGATTTCGTCCATTTCTGCCGTTTCCGATGTTGTCTATTAAACCCCTTTAGCACCGCAGTCCCGATTTGGGGACTAAACAGTCTAATTCCAAGTGATTTGTCCCCAAAACGGGACTGGTACTATATTGTAGAAAGAATAAAAGCAAGCTGTCTTGATCAACGTTATTAGGCGATGCACGTGCGTTCCTTCGTTCGGTGGAGCTTACTACCAAAGCTATTTGAGAAAATATTTGACACCCACTGCTGCGGTGTACACGAGGTCAAGAGGACTATCGCCGACCATTGTTTGGTCGGGCTCTGACTTGACTGCTTTTCCTCTGCTCTTTCCTTCCTTTCTTCCTTCCTTCCTTCCTTCCTTCCTTCCTTCCCTCCAATACGTCGGTTGCTTGGTTGGGCTGCTTGGCCCGCACCGGCTTCAGCTTCGCGAAGTTTTAAATTGTTGATGATGTTGTGGATATCGTATCGAAAGTTTCAATATATCGAAACATCGAACTTCCGATATATCGAGATATATCGAAGGTGTTTTGCTTCTCCATCCCCTGGCACCCCCGTGTTTTTTTTTTTCGCGGATGCTGAACAGAAGCTTCGGTGTACCAAAGGCCGAATTCGTATCGATTAGTTTTTTTTGTTTATCGGTGTCGTATCGACTTGTTTTTGCGTGTATCGGTGTCGTATCGATTAGCTTTTCCGTTTATCGGTATCGTATCGATTAGTTTTGGTGTTCATCGGTATCGTATCAACTATTTCTTGGGTTTATCGGTATCGTGTGGACAAGTTTTTTTTATTTTTATCGGTATCGTATCTTACACTTAGAGCCCATCTTAACGGAGAACACTAAATTTCGTTATTTGGAAATTTAATTTCAATTCCAATGAATTTTAATTTGATCTCGGAAAAAAAACGTGTTTGTATCCTATCGGGAAACGGCGCATTCATTGTCAAACAAAAAGGAAATCGAAATAACCTGGAATAACGCAGCGCGTCACACAACGCCCAGCCGACAAACAACGACGAGCGTAGGCGAGAGCGAAGGTTTGCGTTGTCGCGTGCGCGGCGCCGCCAGCATTTTTTTCTTTTTGGTGGCGCAGGATAGGAAGCTATCACTCTCAGAGTGTCTTGGGTGGGCGGAGGGAGCCCTCAAGCGCCACGTGCGCAACAGCTACGGTGATGCAGCTATCGAGGTCTCGAGCGTATCCTCTGTTTTTTTGCTCGTTTGCTCGGTTTTCGTGATGGTTGGCCGATCGAGCAGGTCGAAAAATTGGGCTTGCGGCCGCCATGATTTCTTTTTAGGCGCCACCGCCGGGGTACGATGTGATATGGTCTGTGGCCGTGGGCCCGGCTATTGCTCCGGTCGCCAGTCGTTGAGATTCGCGTGTTATCGCCTCGATGGTGGTCACCGAAGCGGCCAAGAATCACCCCAGACTCCACCGGGGGTGTTGACCCACCATGAACATGCTACATCAAGGCTGATCAACTCCCAAATTCGAAATTGAAATTAAAAAAATCAAACGAAAAAAGTCCCAAAAGACTTTTCACTCAAATTGATTTTTTCTATTTTGCCCCTTCGGATCCTGCCTGGTCGTTCACTCTCCAGCCAATCAGATGCAAATTAAAATAGAACAAAAAAAAATCGAACCAAATTGAAAGGACCAAAAGTCCTCGATAAGATGGGCCCTTATCACGAACAAAGGAGAGTCTAATTGGACTAGTGATCAACATATGATCAGTAGAGCTGTGAGTTGGCTTACCAAAAACTCGCCAGGTAGGTATTAGTCAGCTACCTGGTAGGTATTGTAGCTACAGCAGCAGCTGCAGCGATGCCAACTATCCGACTACTTGTTTTTCCTTGTTCACGGAAGGCTTCTTTGCTACGTACAGGGAGCACATTTTCCAGAGAGACCAGTCGGTCAAGAGAGAGAGAGATAGAGAGAGAGCTGAGAGGCCTACCGCAACTCATGGCGAATGGAAACCCATCGCCATCTGCGGTGCCGGTGCCGGTGCCGGTGCCGAAGGGCGTTGGCGTTGGTTTTGTCTCGATTTTTTGTGCTTCGCCGACCAACCGATAACCAGCCGTGAAGTCCGGTCAACTCGCAGCCGTACCAATAACATACCATTGCGGGGGAGCCTAGTAAATAGCACCTACGGTACGAGACAAAAACCTGTAGATTTACCTATTTTTACTACTACGGGGGTCCATAGTTAACAGGACCAAATTTTGTTAGTAAAAATAGGTAAATATATAGGTTTTTATGTATACCATAGGTCCTGTTAACTATGGATCCCCGTAATAACCAAATTTGGTCCCATTTACTATGGTCCTCCGTGATACCAGGTACGTAACACCGGTAATAAGGGTGCTGAATTCGAACAACAATATTTTCGGAAGGCTCGCTCTCGACCAGCATGTTTCCGTC
This sequence comes from Macrocystis pyrifera, assembly GCA_031763025.1. Taxonomy (NCBI): domain Eukaryota; class Phaeophyceae; order Laminariales; family Laminariaceae; genus Macrocystis; species Macrocystis pyrifera. The sequence continues at coordinate 2,155,973 of JASSKH010000017.1, read as the reverse complement.
ACCACATTAAAAATGTCACTGTGTCCGTAAATATAAGGACCGTTTGTATTGAATATTAGTATATAAATGGTACTATATTTCAGGACCGTTTCTCGCTGAAAAAGCGATCGCGCTCCTGTGCGAATTCAACACTCTTTTATGGTATTACGGGGGTCTATAGTTAACAGGACCTATGGTATACATAAAAACCTATATATTTAGGTATTTTTACTAACAATATTTGGTCCTGTTAACTATGGACCCCCGTAATAGTACGTTGTTGGCAGGGCTGTGAGTTGGCTTGATCTCTCGGCACTCTGAATTTAGTCGAGTGGTCGGCTGGCGCTACTATTACGGGGAACCATAGTAAATAGGACCAAATATTGTTAGCAAAAATAGGTAAATATATAGGTTTTTATGTATACCATAGGTCCTATTAACTATGGACCCCCGTAATACTGTACGCATTTGGCTTTTGATGTCACAGCACCCAAAAAACAAATGGAAACACTGTACGAGGGCGGGCCCTCCTTCGGAACTGCTCTCGCCACCGGCACCGTTCATGGCGAGCGGTTTCGATGCGCCAATTGTTGCAGTACGTATATATTAGTAGTCCTCTCAGCTCTCTCTCCCTATCTGAGCGGGTGTTCGCGGGGAAGTGCGCACCCCGTGGCAAGGAAGCCTCCCATAAACGAGGAAACGCACATGGTCGGATAGCTGGCACCGCTAAAACTAGCTACAAAATTAATACCTCGCCGACTATTATAGTAAACTACGTGGTACCTGATATGAATAGTTCATCGACTTTGTAGCGATCGAGCTTACAGCTTGTGCCAAGTAGCGAACTTCAGCTTGTACCAATCAGCGAATTTCTTAGTCTTGACTGTTGAAGAACTCATTCCGAGCCACAAACGTGCCAGTCAGACACAGGTACACAGAGCTCCGCGAATTGCCGCACGCAATGAACCGTGCTACCTGCAGCAGTATATACATGTACAGTAGTGCCGGTCCCTCTATAGTGCCGGTTGAGTAGTACCGATTGCACCGATACTTCGAAGTATATATATATATATTTCAATCAATTTTGAAATACGTCAGCTGTGAGTTCGACTGATTAAATAGTTGACACTCGACTTTGCAAGCTGCGTGATGCGTCTCGTCTATGTTCCATCTTTACCGAATTATACAAGTATTGTGATAAATAGTGTGCCTGTGGTATGAATTTTTATGCGGGGTAAATAGTGCCGGTTGCCGCTATGTATAGTGCTGGTATTGTTGGCTACTGTAGCGCATACCGACCGGCACTATAGAGGGATCACTTCTTCTGTGGTAGCGAACAACTGATACCTTCTGGTCGGCGACTTAGTAGCCAACCAGTTCACAGCCATATGACTGATTGGTGTATGAAAACGAACTCTGAGTCGGCACGATTTTAGCCACAATTTTTTTATGGTTGTTTGTCGGACTATCAATATTACGGGGGTCCATAGTTAACGGGACCAAATTTTGTTAGTAAAAATAGGTGAATAGATAGGTTTTTATGTATACCATAGGTCCTATTAACTATGGACCCCCGTAATACTAGTTATTAATATTACGGGGGACCATAGTATATAGGACCAAATATTGTTGGTAAAAACAGGTATGCATATAGGTTTTTATGTATACCACAGGTCCTGTTAACTGTGGACCCCCGTAGTAGTCGTTTCCTGGAGGTGCCGAGTACCTGACTCGTTGAGTTTCCATGCATGCGTGTAGGAAGGAATGCTGAATGCGGGATACATTTTTTGTTTGGGCGGGCCCCCCTCGGCGGGGAGGGCTGACTGGTCTCGCTTCGCTCGCCTGGCGTGAGTGGGCAAGTCGGCCTGCCGCCAGGTGGATTCGCCAGCCGACTTGCCGACTGAAGTCAGTTTTTACGGAGGAGCATAGTAAATAGGACCTGCGGTACTCACAAAAACCTATATATTTCCCTCTTTTTACTAACAAAATTTGGTCCCATTTACTGTGGTCCCTCCGTAATAGTTGTGGCTAGCAGTACCTACCGATTGGTTAGTGGTCGTGAAATCCTGCTGAGTCACACAGCTCTAGGTACTATGACACGATTGGCGAAAGAGTGTAGATTTGTTTTGTCCATTCCATGCACCAGGTATGAAGGATGTTTATGCCGCTGTAAAATATGCTACTGGTATCTCCGTAGGCGACCGCGGTTTGACCCCTTTGCCCCTACACTTTTCACTACACTATTAAAACAGTATTAATAGTGTATTGGTACAGGGGAACATGACAGTAGGAATGAGAACCAAACGTGGTTTGCAAGCGTGTAGAGGGCGTTATACCGTAGAGCACTATCACACCAGGGTGGTAAAGATAACACACCCCCATGGGACGATTTTCCCAAAGCTGTGTTTCTTCTCTACAACGGGGAGGGCGTACTGAGTACGACAGAGCGATACGTCTATCGTAATGTATAGAGATGCAACCTTCTCGACGAAGTATTTCCAAAGCCACTATTAATACTCGTATTTTTGTTGTGTTTGCCCCCCCATGTTGTGGAGGAAACCGGGTCTGAAATTCGTCACAGGGGGGGTGTGTTATCTTATCACCCAGTGTGATACTAAACGGTACCCCAATGGTACATATCGTACATCTTTTGGGTCCATCTTCCTGATTACTACTGTAGGAGCATACTGTATTACGGGGGACCATAGTACATAGGACCTACGAAACATACATATTTCCGTGTTCTTACTAACGATATTTGGTCCTATTTACTAGGGCCCCCCGTAATAGTAAAATTATTGATAGAACCAATTATGATTTATAAACAAGAGGGATAGTACGGGGGGTCATAGTAAATAGGACCTATGGTGTACTTTAAAACCTATACATTTACCCATTTTTACTAGCAATATTTGGTCCTATTTACTATGATCCCCCGTAATAGTAGTGCTGTTATTGGGGAGCAATCGTGGGTTGTGCTTTGTTGTTCCCCTCCGCAAGTATAACAAGGCGAGGGCAGGCCGTAAGGCCTCGAAAATAGGTATTTTGACGCGCCCGGAAGGACCCGTCTCTCCCACTCCTAGCATCTTGTCGGCTGCTGCTGCTGCTGCTGCTGCTGCTGCTGCTGCTGCTGCTGCTGCTGCTGATGTAGGTGGTGTCGAAAAGTCTGCCACTGGGGCTTCTCCCGCCTCCCCAACGTCGGCGTGCCCGCGCCGAAAGGTCCGCGTTTATTCGCCGACACCAAATAGGTCGCATGTGCCGGCATCAAATAATTCGCACGCCCCCTCTCCCCGCCAGAGGGGGAATGTCTTAACCCCGAACCCCTACGCGTACCCCCGGGGAAAATTGTCCGGAGGGAAAAATATTTTATGAGGGGTTATAGTGTGGATTGTTGTATCATCCATGTGGTCGAAGCTGGGCCAAGTCGTACATACGGAGTACAGTAGTGGTCCCTCTATAGTGCCGGTATATTATGCGCCAGCCAATAATACCGAGGCTGTTGCGGCAACCGGCACTATTTACTCCGCGCACTTGACACACTGGTTAGTCCCATCTATCTGTGCAAGTCTGTATATGAGGGTATGAACATTGCTGCTGCTGCTGCTGCTGCTGCTGTGGGTCCAGCCAGCTACATACAGTAGTTTGTCCTCCTGAACGTGGGGCATAGTTCTAGAAGGGAACGACTTGCCTATCAAGACTGCGGTCCCGTTTTGGACACAACTGCTTAGAATTTGACTGGTTTCGTCCCCTTAAACAGGACCGCAGCCATAAAAGGACAAGCAAACCTTAGTAGGCTTTAGACCAATATGCACCAAGTACCTGGTTGGTACCTGGTATGATTTAAGCACATTTTTTTTTTTTTTTACTTACAGTAGCATCCCCCAAAAGTGAGCCTTGTGTTATGATCAGGTTATTTCTCAGTTTGTGGGCCTCTCAACGATTTCTCGTAAAACATGCCACCAGGAGGGGAAAAAAATGCGCCGCTTCGTACCTGGTGGCGTATAATCTAAGCGACCTCCCACCCTCTAATTTGTACTGTTACGGGGGTCCATAGTTAATGGGGCCTACGGTATACATAAAAACCTAGATATTTACCTATTTTTTACTAACAATATTTGGTCCTATTTACTATGGTCCTCCGTAATACTATTACGGCACTGCTGCTGCTATACTATGCTTGGCGCCTGAAGCCGACCCACCGACCCTTACCCGAGCCCTTCCCCGAATCCGAACCCGAACCCGAATCCGAACCCTAACCCGACCCCGAATCCTGACCCGAACCCGAACCCGAACCCGAATCCGAACCCGAACCCTGACCCTTTTACCCTATGGCAGTGATCAGTGCTTGGATGCTGTGCTTGGTAAGACTCTGGCCCGATTGGGTCTGTGCTTGGCCAAGGCTCGAGGTTGATTCGACCAGCACAGCGATGGTAGCGCAGATTTGAAGGGTGGGACGTGGCTTGTGTACGCCGCTGCTGCTGTAGCGGCGCATTCGTGCACTGTTTCCGTGCCGGCAAGGTCTGTTACGGGGGGGCCATGGTAAAAAGGACCAACTATTGTTGGTAAAAATAGGGAAATATGTAGTTTTTTGTGTGTACTGTAGGTCCTATTTACTATGCCCCCCCCCCCCCCGTAATATTATTTTACATGCTGTTGTTTTTTTTGCTGTATGTGGAGGTGCCGCTGCTGCTGAGATACCGCTTGCGTACAGCGGTGACAGCAAGAAAAGTTACACGCTGTACGTACGTACGTACGAGGTCCAAGGTCTCCGTCGATGCCTGTATTGACCCTTTTCCCCAACTCGTGAAATTCGCGTTATTTCCAGGGGACCATAGTAGATAGAACCCACGGTACACACAAAAACCTATACGTTTCCCTATTCATGCTAACAATTTTTGGTCCTAGTTACTATGGTCCCCTCGTAGTGTTACGGGGGTCGCTAGTTAATAGGACCTATGGTATACATGAAAACCTATAAATATACCTGTTTTTACTATTACGGGGGTACATAGTTAACAGGACCTATGGTATACATAAAAACCTGGTATATATTTACCTATTTTTACTAACAAAATTTGGTCCCGTTAACTATGGACCCCCGTAATATTACGGGGGTCATTACGGGGGTCCATAGTTAACAGGACTTATGGTATACATAAAAACCCATATATTTACCTATTTTTGCTAACAAAATTTGGTCCCGTTAACTATGGACCCCCGTAACAACAATTTTCGGTCCTATTTACTATGGTCCCCCCGCAGTAGTACACGGGGGTCGCTACAGTAGTTGATAGGACCTACGAATGGTATGCATAAAACGTACATATTTACCTGTTTTTAATAGCAATAGTTGGTTCTATTTACTATGGTCCCCCGTCATGTTACGGGGGTCCATAGTTAATAGGACCTATGGTATACATAAAAACCTATATATTTACCTATTTTTACTAACAAAATTTGGTCCCGTTAACTGTGGACCCCCGTAATAGTAGACTACCGTAAAATAACGCTGACTTCGCACCGGGGTGCGATCGTTTTTTTTAGCAGCGCTTGTTTTCTCTCAACCCTTCCAGGACTGGGGTCCCGTTTTGGGGACATATTGCTTAGAATTTGACTATTACGGGGGACCATAGTAAATAGGGCCAAATATTGTTGGTAAAAACAGGTAAATATGTAGGTTTTTGTGTGTAGCGTAGGTCCTATTAACTATGGCCCTCCCGTAATAATTTATCCCCTTGATGGGAGTCTCTAGTTTGCTGTAAAAAGGGTGGGAACGGACGGTAAAAGGCGTGCTTGAAGCTGCGAACGTTACGCGTATAATTTTCGGAAGGCTCTCGACCAAAAGATTTTTTTTTTTTTTTCCGAAAACATGTTTGTTCGGTGATGGCAAAACACACCTTTTCCCGTTCTGGACAAAGAAAAGAAAAAAGAAAAAAGAAAAACGAGCTCTCAAAAACGATCCCGCCCCTGTGCGAAAATCAGCGCTTTTTTTCCGGTAGTAGTCTAATTTCAAGTGATTAAATCTCCGTAGCGGGAGTGAAATGCCGAAAGGGGTCAGTATGCCCTCCATTTTGCCGTACTGAATTTAACCACAGGAGCAGTAGACCTACTGTTGCGTTTGGATCCAGCACCGGTATGTACGTGCGTGGTGGAAGTACTGGTGCCTTCGTCGGCAACGTTTGCCAGGCTGCCGCCTTAGTTCGCCGCAGCGGAATGCAACCAGTACTTCACCACCAAGAACCGCAGGCATCTCTACTCTGCTATGACACTGCTGTTGGGACGTCGATGGTATCTATATCACTGCACAGGGTAAATAAACATTGTTTGTAAAAATGGTGGGGAAACAAAAAACAAAAAAAAAACTTGAGTGATGTCGAGGATTTTCGTCAAAACTCGTTTTTTTTTTTTTGCACGCTGCGTGTGACAGCGATGTATTACACTGCTGCAAGACTGTGTGACAAAAAGAGAGAGAGCTCAACGCGGGTTACAACCCTCTTCCGGGGGACTTGCCGGAAGGGGGGGGGGGCGCATCGACGATACAGAAATAAGTGTCGAATCACAGCAAAGACTATGGCGTGAATAGGCGATGATGCCGCCAACGGGCGTATCACGGTCTTTACACATGTACCCCGAATTTCTTGGGCGCTCTCGCAGACGGTTCAATGGTTTTTGATAGCAATGGCTGACCAGCACCAAATTTACCAACCATTGTTTTTGGTTGTGTGTAGGTTGCTATAGGGGGGGGGTGCCTGAGCGGTCAAATTGTCGCCTCTGCTGCTGCGCTTGGCGTTAGGGCCGGGGTTCGAGGGTATGCCCGGCGGGTTTTGAAAACCCCAAAAAAAAGTGCTCGACCTTGTGTGCCTTTTTTTCTCTTCGAGTCGCTGACCAGCGCGAGAGCGCGAGCTCGCAAGAAAAGGATGGGACGATAGACGAGAGCTGTGAAAAAGCTGAATGAAGCCCCATGCGCGATGAAAAAAAGTGAAGGCGAGGACCCGGGGGAGGGAGAAAGGAAGACGCCCCTCGTGACCACGGCTTGTCCCGAATTATCAAAGCTATATTCCCGATCATTACCAAAATGCTGGTGTTGTAGTCCCATCCAAACCAACCCCACCCCCCCTCGCCGGAGCTGCGGCTCACCCTTCATGCGACTCACCGAGCACCTCACGGCGCAGCGCGCTTGATGCAAGCAACGTCTGCCTGGTCGGTGTAAACCCAACGTGCTCCATCCCGACATTGTAGGGATGCGAGGGTCTATGGTCATACGACTACGGCCATGTGTGATATCGAGTACACCCCCCCCCTCTCCTCCGCTCTATGGTGATACGACTACGGCCATGCATGACATTTGAGTACACCCCCCCCCCCCCCCCCCCCCCCCCCCCCCGGAGCTCCGTTTCGAAAGGAAAGCGTGGTCAATGGTCAAGTGACTAAGGCAAGCAACAAATAAGCACGCCCCCCCCCCCACCCTCCCCCGCTCGAAAACGCCTGTTTGTCCTGCTCCTGCTCGTGGAAGCCCCATCAACGACATCCTGGACAAGGATTCGTTCACTCTCGAAGAGATTCTCGCTCAGGATGAAGTCTTACAGGAGGTCAAGAGCCTCAACATCAAGCTCGTCGAATTGTGAGGATCTTGAATACCCGGTGCTGAGATTGGATAGGTTGGAGTTCGGTAATGACTTTTGAAGCTGAATATTAGATGTCGAAATCGGATAGTGGGGTTGGATTGAGTGTTGGAGTTGGATGTTAAATGATGAAAGTGGATATTGAATGTTGGAATTGGATATTGGATGTTGGAATAGAATATTGAAAACCGCCATCCGTCCGTCCGTCGGTCGATCTTGCCGTCGGTCGGTCTCTCCGTCGGGCACTTCCTAAACCCCCCCCCCCCCCCCCCCCCCCCCCAGAAAATCCGCCACACAAGTGGTTCTTAGTAGGATGTAACTCACCGTTTATGCGGCTACTCGCCGAACACCTCACGGCGCTTCTCGCTTGGTGCAAGTAATGTCTGCCTGGTCGGTGAAAACCCGACGTGCTCAGTCCCGGCATTGTCGGGATGCGAGCGTCTATGGTCATACGACTACGGCCATGAACGGTATCGAGTGCCCCCCCCCCCCTCCCCTCCCTTCAACCCTAACACGTCCCCCCCCCTTCTATCGCCCTTGTGCCCTCCGTCCGTCCGTCCGTCCGTCCGTCCGTCCGTCCGTCTGTCCGTCCGTCGGTTTCTTCGTCCCGGCATTCCCGGTGGATTGGCGTGTGGGACACCATGCACCCCCCGCTCTCTCTCGTTCGTTTGGCGTGTTTGGTGGTTGTGGTGGCAGCCTGAGCAAGGAGTCGAGCGTGCGCGGCATGATGACGTACCTCTCGGAGGCGCCGGCGGAGGGGTCGTCAGACAACCGTCTCTTCAAGAGAGTAATTTTTTTTTTTTTCCTTTGTGCTCTCTTCTATTGTGGCGGCTTTGTTTTTTTTTTTCTTGTCTTGTGGTTATATGGGGTTTGCTCAGGGTTTAGTTGCTGTTGTTGTTTTTTTTGTTTGTTTGTTTCTTACTGTGGCTTTGGAATCAGTTTTTGGGTTTTTGGGCTTTTGTCTTTTGGCTTTTCGGGTTTGGCTCTAGGCTCTGGCTTCGTGTCTTCAGGTTGTGGCTTTTTAGCGTTTATATGTTTTTTTTTGTCTCTGTGTTTCGTCCTTGGTTGCGGGCTTTTCCCTTTTCCTTTGCATGGACTTATTTATGTGCTTGCGCCGTTTTTTTTTTTTTTTCCCATGACGTTGCGTACACCAGCAGCAGGTATGTGCAATAGGTGAAGCAGTAGGCGCAGTAGTCACGTACTTTTAGATAGCGGTACGGGACAGCTGTAGGTGCATCAGTAGGTACGTCCGTTCGGCAGTAGGACGGGGGCGTCTCTCTTGCCTTTGATTTTTTGCCTTGTTGGATTCGCCGTAGCCTTCCGCCGTAGCCTTTGCCGTATTCTCAGCCTTTCTTGCACAGTAGCGCAAGTTATCCCGAACTGCCCCCCGCCCCCCCCCCCCCCCCCCCCCCCCCCCCATCATTTTCAGTGCGGTGTTGCACACCTTGGACAAGTACATGATCGATTCCCACTTCATGATACGCTGTATTAAGGGGGGCCATAGTAAATAGGACCTACAGTACACACGAAAAACTATATATTCCGCTATTTGTACCAACATATATTTTTTCCTACTTACTATGGCCCCCCGTCGTAGCTCATGTTGGCCAGCGGGACCCGTACAAGCTGCATGATTCACTCAAGCACTTGTTTTCCTGCACAACCTCTCTCAACGGCAGATGAAGAACTTGATGATCTACAGTAGACATATATATATATATATATTACGGGGGGACCATAGTAAACAGGACCAAATATTGTCAGTAAAAATACCTAAATATAGAGTTTTTTATGTGTGCCATAGGTCCTGTTAACTATAGACCCCCGTTATAGCTAGTTCATGATTCGTATGATCTGTAGATGATCTGTCCGTCTGAGGTGTGGAGGGTTGAAGGCTGACATGACGACCTCGGTTTCGAGTGTCTCGACTGTCGGTGCGTAAAATGCTGCCGTGTGCGTATTTGTAGAGAGAGAGAGGTTTCGACTCTCACCGCGGCGTTCTTGTTATTTTTCCGCCTTGCGTTTCTTCCACGCGTGCGTTGCTATGCCGCTGACCGCCTCGTCCCATCCCCTCCCCTCCCGCTCCCGCTCCCGCTCGTCTTCCGGTGGGTGGGTCTACAGGTTTCCTTACATGTGTTGCGAGGTTATCTGCTGCGAGGTGCCTGATATTCTGAATGCCGTGGCGAACGAAAACGACCCCGATCCCCTGAGAAGGCTCTTTTCTCTGCTTGACGGGGAGGGGGACATCGACGCTCTGTATGTACGTGGTTCTTTATTTGGTAAGACGAGTCGGTACGGAACTTTGGTGTGCTCGATGTCTTGGGTACGTAGACGCGATCCTTGTATATCGGGGGACCATAGTAAATAAGACCTACGGTGCACACGAAAACCTATATATATCACTTTTTTTGCTCAACAATATTTGGTCCTATTTACTATGGCCCCCCGTAATATGGAAAGAACCCGAAACGGCAATAGCACAAACACCGACACCGACACCGACCAACGCCGAGATAAGCCACACTCTCACCACCAACATCCACTCCCACCACCACCAACACCACCACAACCCCAACATCACCAACGCTAACACCAACACCACCACCACCCCCTACCAACACCAACACCACGACTGAACACCACCACCACCCCCCCCCCCCCCCCCCCCCCCACCCCCACCACCACCCACCACACCCACCACCACCACCACCCCACCACCCATCCACACCACCACCACCACCCCCACCACCCACCAACACGCATCAAACGCTACCACCAACAACACGCATCAAACACCCCACCACCACCCCCCACCACCCCCCCCCCCCCCACCCACCACCCCCCCCCCCCCCCCCCCCCCCACCACACCCCCACCAACCCACCCAAACACCACACACACCACCACACCACCCACACCCCCACACACCACCACCACCACCCACACCACCCCACCACCACCACCACACCACACCACACCACCACCACCCACCACACCACCACTTACCACCACCCACACCCCCCCCCCCCCCCCCCCCCCCCCCCCCCCCCCCAACCATCACCATCACCCCCCCCCCCCCAGTAACCATTGCTACTACGCAACAGGTGGTGACGGTGCTGCTCAAGCACAGGTGCGGCCCGACAACGGCCTTCGTGAACGAGGCCGGATTGGACCTCTTCCACAAGATGGTCAGGCATCTCGGAAACTTCTCGGTGATGCAGGTGGCGAAGCTGCTGCTGCTGCCCAAGTACGCCGCCCTCCAAGGTAAGCGAGTCGAGGCTTGCAGGGGGGGGTGTAGTCATTATCATGCATGGCCGTGTTTGTACGACCATAGACCCCTGCACCCCTGCAATGCCCGGACGGAGCACGTCGGGTTTTCCATGACCAGGCAGGCTTGCAGGGGTGGGGGTGGGGGGGAGTCAAGATAGTTATCTGAGGCGTGCTAGGGGAGGGAGGGGGTGTACTCGATAGGAGAGGTGCACTCGATCTCATGCATGGCCGTAGTCGTATGACGAGCGAGGGAGGTTAAGAATACGCCGCCCTTCAAGGTTAGCGAGCCGAGGCGTTTGGAGGGTGGGGGGGGGGAAACGGAAGTACTCTTTATCATGCATGGCCGTAGTCGTAAGACCGTAGACCCTCCCCCCTAGCACCCCTACAATGCCGGGACGGGGAGGGGGGGGGGGGGGGGGGGGGGGGTTGTTCCAGCTAAGTCGTTGATATGTGTGTGGAGAAGCTGGCTTATTCGTCTATCCGGTTGGGAGTTTAGAGGGATTTTGTGACGAACTCGAATGCGCCAATGAGTATGAACCGCTTAATCGATCGAACTTACAGACGTATCTGTAACAATGCGTGTGAAATGATGACGACAGCAGTGCTCGGGCTGCTGTGTTGGTCAAGTGCCCGAAATCACGATGCGGAGGAGTTACACTAGACAAGCGGAGCATCTCACCTTTCGTTCGTATAAATATATATCGTACTGGTATATGCTCTGCTGCGTGCTCACGCTTTTATTACACTTTTTACTAGATAGACGACTGATTATGCTGGGGGGGGGGTACTTTTGTTTTATTTTATTTCTTTCTGGTTTCGTTTACGTAGTATTTTATTTTATTTTTTTCGAGTTTTTTTTTTTAATAATCGTTGGTTCGTTTTACGTTTTCACGTTTTTCCCGTGATTTCGTTGGTTTTGAAAATACCTAGTCGTTTTTATCGCCTTTTTTTGTATTTCGCCCCCCAGGAGCAACAGGGAGGGGATAAGGCGTACCTGGTAAGAGTTTTTTTTTCAGTTTATACAGTAATTGGGGGGGGAAAAAAAAAAAAAAAAAACGGAATGAGCGCCCGAATGCCGGAGGTGCCCTTACTATTACGGGGGTCCATAGTTAACGGGATCAAATTTTGTTAGTAAAAATAGGTAAATATATAGGTTTTTATGTATACCATAGGTCCTATTAACTATGGACCCCCCCGTAATAGGAGAAGCACGGTGTCCCGTCTCGAAAGAGATGCGTGTCAATGGTTTTTAACGACTGCAGCAAGATGAGCAACAAATGAGTACCCCCCCCCCCCCCCCCCCCCCCCCCCCCCCCCCCCCCCCCCCCCCCCCCCCCCCCCCCACCCCCGACTCTGGCAGACATCGACGCAGCCGCCCTTATGGGAGACAGCCGCGGCGTCGATGGCTCGGAGGGAGGAGGTTTCCTCTCCGTATGGTGTAACTGGTCTGACAACCCAGAAATTCTCCGGCGCTGCTGGCGGAGTTCAGAAATACGGGAGCGGGAGCGGGAGCGGGAGCGGGAGCAGGGGGAGTTGATAGTGGTGATAGCGGTGGACGGGGCGGGAGCGGGGGGGAGGTGGATGGGGCAGCGGCGGAAGCGGAGAGAAGGGCTGATGAGGCGAAGGGGGATGCTGGGGGGGGGAAGTGGACGAAGAGGAGGAGGATGGGGAGCGGGTGAACCTGCGAATGCATCTGTCGGAGGTGTGTGTGTACGTTCGACGCCTTTGTTTTTTACGTACGTACTGGTGTGTGCTTGTGTTCGTTGGATTGTTATTGGGGGTTTTTTTCGTTCAGGGCTCTTGTTAATTTTGTTTTTTTTGTATGTGTTGATTTTTGTTGTTGTTTATTTTTCCGTCTACCGTATATACGCACGAGTATTTGCTTTGTGTATTTTTGTCTACGTGCGTTGATTGGTTTATTTTGTACAGCAGTATTCGTCCATTTAGTTGCTTATTTCTTTGTTTCTTTGTTTATTCGCTTGTGTGTTTTGCTGCTTGCTTGCCTGCCTGCCTGCTTGCTTGCTTGCTTGCTTGCTTGCTTGCTTGCTTGCTTGCTTGCTTGCTTGCTTGCTTGCTTGCTTGCTTGCTTGCTTGATTGCTTGCTTGCTTGCTTGCTTGCTTGCTTGCATGTGTGTGTGTCCACGATTTTTGGACCTCCTTCTCCTTCTCCTTCTCCTCCTCCCCCTCCTCCTCCTCACTTCTGCCTCCGCCGTTTTTTTTTTTTTTTCCCCGGTATACTTTTGTATGCCCATCTGCCCATGTATGCACGCTGTGGCTGTTTGCCGCCCTCGCTCATGGTGGGTGCTGAGGCCGTTTTTGCTGAATCCTTCACACAGGTACAATGTGGGCGTAAGAACATCGTTGCGGAGACACTGAATAACGTAGCTCACCGTTAGGCGTATCGACCCCCCCCCCCCCCCCCCCCCCCCCCCCCCCCTGCACAATGTGAGCGCAAACACATCATTGTGGAGACATTGAGCAACGTAGAACATCGTTAGGCTTACCGAACTGCTAGATGGTCGACACCTTGTGGTGTTTTTGCTACATTGCTGAACGTCTCCGCAATGATTTTTTTTTTTTCGTCCCCCACATTATGCAAGGGGGGGGGGGGCGGGGGGGGGGGGGGGGGGGGGGGGGGGGGGGGGTCCCGGCCGCCTGTGTTCTCCTGGTGTGTCCTTCTCCTTTCATGCGTCGTCCCCGTCTTGATTCCTGTTTTTTGTTTCCTCTTCGTCGTGCCTCTCTCTCCTCCTCCTCCTCCTCCTCCTCCTCCTCCTCCTCCTCCTCCTCCTTGTCCTCCTCCTGTTGTTGTTGTTGTTGTTGTTGTTTCCTCTCGTGCATGTCTTTTTTCTCTTGTTCTCCTCTTGGCTTTTGCCCGGTGCAGCTGCTTCTGGCCCTGATCGCGCAGTGCTCGCCGGAGTCGTCTTTCCTCAAGCGCATGTTTTCCTCTGAGGTGGGAAATAGTATTCGCGAACGTTGTGATTGTCTGCAGTACGTCAGCAGTATGTGTCATAGTATTACGGGGGGCCCTAGTAAATAGGACCAAAATTTTGTTAGTAAAAATAGGGAAATAGATAGGTTTTTATGTATACCATAGGTCTTATTAACTATGGACCCCCGTAATGGTACGGGACACCTACTTCTGTAGGAAAAACCGGTACGGCAATGGGGGGTCGCGGTTCATTAACCCTTTCAGGACTACTGTAGTCCAGTCTTGGAGGACGAGGCGCTCAAGAAAAGCCGGTACGGCAGCGGGGGGGTCGCGGCTTAACCCCTTCAGTGCCAACTGTAGTCCCGTTTCGGCGACAAAGCGCTCAAATTACGTGAGTAGCTTCTCCCCAAAAACCGGACTCTTTAGAGCACTCCTAGAAGCGTTGGAAGAGATACCCGGTATCGGTTTTAAGAGCCGCCCTGGTTTTGTTAGAGAGGTCAGGTGGCTTGGCAAAGGCATACTGACAACCATAGCTATATCAAGAGACGCGCACCTTGTGGTTTTTTATCGTGAAGAGCGTTGAAATATCACACAGGGTGGTGCATGCGTTCGTTTTTTTTTTCAAGAGTTGCCGATTTTTTTTTTTATCTTGCAAGAACGGGAAGCGCTGCCGAAATAACCGAACAAGGGTGTGTGTGTGTTTTTTTTTTCAGAACATGACTGGTCGAGAGAGGAAAACTTTTTTTCCGAAAATATCGTGTTCGACTTCACCACCGCGAGCGCTGAAGAACGATCGGTGTACCCCCCTCTCTGTAAAGCGAACCCAGCGCTCTTCACGGTACTGGCTTGAAGAGGTATTAAAATTGCTTGGTGCGGGCGTACTAAAAAGTGCCGGTAAAATACACATGCTCGTTTTACCCCATCGGGTGTTGCTGTGAGTTAGTTGGCTGACTTCTTTTTGTAGGGGGCTGTGAATTGGGTGACCCCTCTGGGACGGGAGGCTGTGAATTAATTGGCTGACCCCATTCGGTAGGCAGCTGTGAGTTGGGTGACCCCTGTGGGTAGGGGGCTGTGAGTCGGCTGACTACAAGTCGCCGACAACTTACTATTACGGGGGGCCATAGTAAATAGGACCTACGGTGTACACAAAAACCCGTATGTTTCCCTATTTTTACTATGAAGAACATTATTTATTTGGTCCTATTTACTATGGTCCCCCGTAGTAGACGGCTTTTTTGTACGTCAGTACCGTTTTATTGTCAAATATCGAAAGTTTCGATATGATATCCAACACTAGTACCAATATCGTATCGTTAGGGCCTTGAGTTGGCTGACTCTATAAGTCGCCGACATATTATTACGGGGGTCCATAGTTAATAGGACCTATGGTATACATAAAAACCTATATATTTACCTATTTTTACTAACAAAATTTGGTCCCGTTAACTATGGACCCCCGTAATAGTGGACATTTTTTTCAAGTACGATAATATCGTTTCATTATCGAACGGTATATCGAAACTTTCGACATGGTATCCAACACCGTAGTACCAATATCGTTATCATCGGGGCTGTGAGTTGGCTGACTATGTATCAAGTCGCCGACTAATCATCAGTTGGCACCAATTCGCACACGGTTAGTTGCGTACGAAAAATTCCCCCGCGAGTTCTGCTTTCTTTCTTTTTCTACCTGACTGGCACGTTTGTGGCTCAGATTTCGACTTCTGTTGTGCGTACATGTATATACACGCGACGTTTTCAGGAGTACCTATACACAATACCCGGCAGCTGGTACCTCAGGAGTACATACAAGAAATAACGCTTTCTCGGACCCCCACTACTATTACGGGGGACCATAGTAAATAGGACCTACGGTACACACAAAAAACCTATATATTTACTTATTTTTACTATCAACATTTGGCCCTATTTACTACGGTCCCCCGTAATACCCATTTTCGAGACCGAGACGGGGGGGGGGGGGAAAGGCATGCCAGGTATCACAATACATACAAGGTATAACCAAGTGAAACACAACTATACAAAAAACTATTTTGACGTGTGCTACGATAACGGTACTACCACTACTGTACCTTTTTTTTGTCTTGCAAGGCAATTAATTGCTTGTGAGGCCGTTTCTTGTGCGGTTCGATTTTTGAGCTTCACAGTTTGACCCGATCGCATTTTTAGTTGTGAGCTTGGCAAAAATCGAGACAGTCGTCCTGTGCGGAAAAATCAGATTTTTTATTGCGCGTGCTGAGATTCTCGACCAAACGCCAAGACCAACTGCTTTTGTTGTGGACCCAAGCGTCCGAGCCGAGGCTGACTGCCTCTGGTCTGGCGACGAAGAGACGTGGCGCGTGCGCTAGAGTCAAGCTGTCTCGGTATTTTCTTCAAAATCTGTCTGACTGCTGCCGCTGCCGCCGCCGCTGCTGCTGCTGCTGCTGCTGCTGCTGCTGCTGCTGCTGCTGCTGCTGCTTCTGCTGTAGAGCAGTGTACTCTACGAATGCGTATCCATGGAGAAGTGCACGCCGAGTGCGCTTGTATTGGTCTCTACGCCCGAGCCCGCGCCAACCGACTGTAGTGTGGTCACGGAGGGACGCGCCGCGCCCCGCCGACCGCGCGTCTGGCGCAAAGCAACGTCGCTATACAGCTGTGTGACCATCCAACTCATCGATCGTTCTGCTGCTGGTTGCTGTCGTGGATAACATCTTGAATTTAGAGAGCATGGCATTTTTCGATTTGAAAGTCTGATGACCCAAGTCGTCGGATTTTGGCCCAAAATCCGACGACTTGGGTCATCGGATTCTCAAATCGAAAAACTTCCGGTCGGATTTTGCATATTTGGACTGCATAAGCAGGGTCATTCATTTTTGAGATCGAAAAATATAGATCTGAAGCTCGAAATCGAACCGCATAGGAAACAGCCTGACTGCCTTCGGGCTCTGTGAACCTACCCAGTGCCCATCGATCCCAGTTTTGTTGCGCAGTGTGATTTTAAACAAACTCGAACGAAGCCCACGATAGGCTCGATGTTTTTGAGGTCCACAGTCCCGTCTTGAGAACGAAATAGTATTACGGGGGACCATACCAGGTACCTCGTAGTAAATAGGACTCACGGTACACACAAAAACCTATACATTTTCCTGCTTTTACTAACGACATTTGGTCCTGTTTACTACGGCCCCCCGTAATAGTACTTACATTTTGAGTGCTTTTTTCCCGAAAAGGGTGGAGCGTCCATTTTTTCTCAAAAAAAAAAACCGTTTTTTGGGGGAGATAAGAGAGTTCCTATATACCAGGTATATATTATGATGTTTTCAATAACCTCGGAAAAATCGGTGCTATTGTACTCCTGCTTTTGTAGCGCACGTCTTTTGTCGTCATTTCGTCTAGAAAATGGGGTGTTTGCTGCATTCCAATTCTGGTTGTGGGTGATAACATATCTTAAACCAACAAGCGCGACGAGCTGATTGGCTGAGCGGGTTAATCTGAAGGCCCTACAAACCAGTCAGAAGTTTCTCCGTTTCCCCGACAAACCCACTGGGTAACCCAACTGGGTAACCCAACCCAAGAACTATAGGTTAAAAACGTCATTTTGGTAACTTTTTAGGTTAAAAAAAAGTCTTTTTTGACCATTTTTTCCCCACAGCGGTAAAATTTATTTTTCATGGGTTTTGGGATTTCTGCTACTACACAACCTAGTTGATTCCAACCAGATTCCTGGCAAACACGGTATGTAACTCCACCTCACGGGTTTTATTTTCATCATTCTCTTGCGAGGGAGTGTAGGTCGTTTTTTCTTTTGTCGAGCACCCCTAAGTGTGTAGATATATACCTGGTGAACAAATCGTTGTTGAACTAAAAAAAATGACGTCGGTGTTGCAGGCGATTGATCCGCTGGTGTCGGCGGCTACGCTGGCCAAAGAGCAAGGGCGAAAGGCAACCGGGAGCCAGGCGGCGCTGCAGATACTGGTGGGTTGCGTTCCAGGATTTTGATTTTGACGGTTTTCCTCCGCTGTTATACATACAGGTATGTACCGATTTCCTTTCGTTGGTCGTTTGGCCTTTTCGTTGGTCGTTAGGCCTCAAGTTGGTCGTTAGGTCTTTCGTTGGTCGGTTTGCCTTTGGTTGGGACTTTTATTTATTGGGCTGTACATACACTTCAAATTTTAGCGGCTGCTGGTGGGGCTCTTACCTTGCGTCACCCCACGTCTGAATGCCTCCGGGGGGAAACCTTGTAGCAGCATGTGGGCAGCCTGTTCCACGATTTTGTTTGCTTAATCGTTCTTCACCATGTTCTACTCTTGTTTCTAAATAGCGAGAGCTATTCGGTGCCGCTAGTCCTTCTCACTTCTCCTTTTTTTCCTTTTTTTTTCCCTTTTTTTTCCTTGTTATATTCTTCTCAATTCTCCGTTTTCCGTTTTTTCTTCCTTTCTCCCTTTTTTTTGTGTCTTCTCGGTTCTCCTTTTTCCTTCCCTTATTTCTTTGTTTTCATATTCCCCTTTTTTGTTTTTTTCCTGTTTTTTTCCCCCCAGTATTTATGGAAACAACGTAGCGAGCACCCAACTGTTGGGAGGTGTCTCTATTCGGAGTAAGAAAGGTGCTCGGTGTTGAAAGGGATGCGTGGTCAATGGTCTTGTAACTAATGCAAGCCAGCAAATGCGTACGCCCCCCTGATATGTATCATCACCAATACGATCGACGTCACGTTAAGAAAGTACGTGTTCACTCTCGCGTTGGATGCGTGCCAACAACTCTAGATGAAACAGAAATGCACGCAGCAACGAAGATATTGTTGTTGAAAATCAACTGTACAACAATGTACCGATACATGAGACCCATTTACACCTCACCCCGATGGTCTACGGTCTTTCAACTACGGCCATGCATGATATGGGTACCCCCCCCCCCCCCCCCCCACCACCCACCCCCCCGACACACAGGCGGCGCTGGCAGACCGCCTAGTCAGACCTCTCCCTCTCTCCGCCATACCTCCCACTGATGAGACGGAAAACATGGTCGACGTTGACAGCTTGGAGGGGGGGAGGGAGGGAGGGGGAGAAGGAGGGGAGGAGGGGGCGGGGAAGGACTGGCGACATCATCAGGAGTTCCTGAAGGTGGAAGGCGGGGTGTTGGAGAGGGGATTAAGGGACCTTGTCCCCTCCCTCTGTGCGTACCTCCGGGGCCACACCGAGGTGAGTGAGGGCACATGTCATGGTTGACGGTCTCGTTTTTTTTCCGTCAATACCTCTTTAGGCTTAGTATACTGCTTTTGGTCTTGGGATCTCCTTGATGGCTCGGTTGACGGTCTACTGTAATTTTGACCCGTCAACACCTCTTTATACTTAAGTATACTACTTTCAGCGTTGAGATTTCCTTGACGACCCAGTTGACGGTCTAGATTTGACCGGTCACGTCCTGGTTGTGATTAATAGTTCCTTGATGGCCCGGTTGAAGGTCTAATTTTGACTCAATAATACTTCTCTGGATTTCAATATACTGTTTTTAGCGTTGGCTCGGTTGACCCCTCAAGACCTCTTTGAACTTGATATACTCTGGTGCCTGGTACTACCGCAGGTTTAGTATGATTTACTTGACGGCTCAGTTGACGGTCTACAGTAGTTTTGACCCGTCAAGACTTCTTCGGACTTGATACGATAGTTTTAGTATGGCGATATTCTAGACGGCTGTCCACCAAGGGGCAGCATTCCTTGTTGCCTGAGCTAATATAAGACTGCTTCCGTGCCTCTCACCGGCGACTGTACATACGCCGCTTGTATCCATCCGCAGGACCCGTCCATGATTACCGCACAGACCAGAGAGCAGCAACCCCGAATGGGTTCGCTCAGGCTCCAGGTAAGCACAAGGGAGGGGAAGGAGAGAGGGTTGAGGGTGGGGGGGGGGGGGGGGGGGGGGGGGGGGGGGGGGGGGGGGGGGGGGGGGGGGGGGGGGGGGGGGGGGGCAGGGTGCAGGGTGGTGTACTCATTATCGTGCATGGCCGTAGTCATATGACCATAGCAGGGGGGGGGGGGGGGGGAGGTTAGGGGGATCGTTCGCGGAATACTATGCGTGAAATGTTACCCTTAGCTGGTGGATGGTCCTGGTACGTCCGCCTGCTTACCGCATCGGCCTGAGATGCTGCTGGCCTCATTTTATTGGTCGTGCTGCGTCACCCGTCAATCAGTGCGCTGATGTTGAATCGTCCCATCATGCGTTGATGACTATTGCATCATCCATCGCGCGCTGATATGTGGTGTGCGTCATGCTTCATGCCTCATAAAGTACGCACCATTTGGGGCATGTTGGGACACTATTACGGGGGGGTCCACAGTGAACAGGACCAAATATTGTGAGTAAAAATAGGTAAATATATAGGTTTTTTGTGTGTACCGTAGGTCCTGTTTACTATGGTCCCCCGTAATATGAGAGTAGTAATAGTAGCATTTTTCGGTCGAAACGTATTTCTGAGTTGACGGGGGCAACCATCGGTGTTTTCCAGAAGAATAGTTCGTACCGGGTACGAACGGTCATTCTTGTACGTAGGCCATGGGATTGCTCGTTGGGTTACAACGACCCTCCTGGCTCTTTTCGATAGGAAAAAAAATGACGATAAACATTGTGTGATGGTGTCGGCGACGGCCGCCACCGTTTTTTGCTGCTTGGGGTATGAGATGAGACACATCTACACCTCGACGTCCCGACTTTTACACCGCGAAGAGTCGTACGGCGCGGCGTAAGGGCGCAAGGTAATCCTGTACCCATCCTGCCGAGAGCTCGCGCTTGGTTTTTTTCTCTCAAGGGTGGGTTGTCGTCCGAGAAAATTGAGGGTGTCTTCACACGACCTTGGCGTGCGTCAATTCTTCAAAGTTCATGGACGATTTAGAACACCGAACGCCGGCTGCTTGCCTGCCCTGTCTTGTAGCGTGCGCCTTGGCCGCGGAGCAGGAGTGCTGTAGTGGTCGTGGGCGCGTTAGCTCGTTGGCCGGTGGTGGTGGTGGTGGTGGTGGTGGCGGCGTAATGGTGGTGGCGGTGGTGGTGGTGGTGGTGGTGTTGTTGCTGATGGTGGCGTGATGGTGATGATGATGACGTGTGCACCTTGTTTTTGGGCATTCTCACTTACATTCACGGACTCTTTCCCCCCCCCCCCCCCCCCCGCTCCCCGACATCCCCTTTTTACCGTCCCAGGTTGTGCGTTTTCTAGAAACCCTTGTCGGCCTGGAGAAACCGTCGATCGACGAGGTCTTGATACGAGAGGTGAGCTTCAGTTTGTGGGGAGGAACTGTTCACACCGCGGACAGATCATCTACAGATAGATCATGATCTAGATCTTTCAGGGCAGATATATGCCTGATCTGTATGATCTGTATGATCTAGCTCATGTCACCGGGTGGGAGCCATACTATGTGATCTAGGACATGTTTCCTGGGTCGGATCTGTACTGTACCGATCCTGCACAGCACCTCATAACGGCGGGTGAGGAACTAGATGATCTAGATGATCTAGATGATCTAGCTTTCACACACCGTGCAGATTAGATCCCCTATTTATTGATGTAGATAGGAGGGGGGCAGACAGATCCCTTCTTGACACGATCTGCGCGCTCTACAGATCGTATAGGTCAGGGTGGGATCTGTGTGACCCCAGCTCTTTGAGAACGAGCTTTTTTTCTGGGCGGGTGGAGTCTGTTCTGACGCACGAAGCTCTTTCTTTGCGAACGAACGTGTTTTTTGGCGGGACCCGTGCTGCGACAGAAGCAGCACTTTTTTTTCTTTTTTTTTCTGATTGGCAGGGGCTCCTGCGCTGAGGTACCGCTACACGAAATCACTGGGAATGTCATGAATGTTTTTAGGCTTTCAAATAATCTTCGTTGGACACTCATGTAGGCCAAGAAATTTGATCGTCTTGATTTGTGTTCTGCCACCTTTTCGGGCGAGACAAGGAGCTATGAATACCTCCACCCCTCTGCCATACAGCAGTAGCACGTGGGATCTGCCTTGGCGCAGCCATCTTGCGCACAGGATTTGTCCCCGGGGTGTGATATGTACGATACGGCGCTTGCGAACGTGTTTTTTTCAGGGGTTGGGAGCTGTTTTGACGCAACGCAGCTCTTTGCGCCAGAACGTAATGCCGGCAAATATGTCATTTATATGCTGTACGTGGATCATCTGCGACTGCTGTAGTCTAGTGCTGTAGTCTACTGCTGTAGTGTACTGCCGTAGTCTACTGCTGTAGTCTACTGCTGTAGTCTACTGCCGTAGTCTACTGATGTGGTCTACTGCCGTAGTCTACTGCCGTAGTCTACTGCTGTAGTCTACTGCCGTAGTCTACGGTAGTCTACTACTGTAGTCTACTACCGTAGTCTATTGCCGTGGTCTACTGGTGTAGCCTACTGCTGTAGTCTACTGCCGTAGTCGACTGCTGTAGTCTACCGCTCTAGTCTACTGCTGTAGTCTACTGCTGTAAATCTGTCCCCCATGTGTGAAAAACGTTCGTCTCTTGCTCGTTTATGTGACGATACTTTTTTTTGTCTCTTTTTGCCAGTAGCGTCTACTTTTTTTTGGCCCAGCGTCGAAAAAATGGTTGATAGTGCACAATATTCTTGGCTCCTTGGTCCTTCTTCATTCCTGGGAAATTCCGAGGCTCTTTCAGGAGTGATGACCCCAACCCGCAGGTCGGGTCAGAAATATTTCGAAATCTCACGGGTCGGGTCGGACTGGGTCGAGCCGGGTCGGATCGGGTCGAGCCGGTCAAGAAGTTTCCAAATTCTTATGGATCGGCTCCGCTCACCGTTGCCTGACCCGACCCGACCCGACCTGACGCTCGAGGTTTGACCCGACCCGTCAAAAGCCCTGGAAATTTCCCCGACGGTTCGGGGTTAAGGTTGCAGAGTTTATAGTCACGTGTATTGTAACCGTATTGTTGTCGAATGTTGCGCCAAGTTGTTATACAGCCCTCTACGTACTGTTGTGCCGTTGTACGTATCCAGCCATAGTTGCTGCTGCTGCTGCTGCTGCTGCTGGCGCTGCTGCTGCTGGCGCTGGCGCTGCTGCCGTTAGGCATTGCAGCTGGTTTAATAGAGTCTAGCTCTGTTGCTGTACTATGTTAGTAAGATAGCTCGGGAGCAGCTTTAGAACGTGATTATCTTACATATCACTTGCAACTGAGTATATGAACACGTCCCCCCCCCCCCCCCCCCCCCCCCCCCCGCCCCCCCATCCACTCCCCGCGCTCCCCGCCTCCCACCCCCCCCGTGACCTTACGATCCTATTATCCGCTTCCGCCCCAACCACACCAGCACGCGATGGCGATCTGCCTGGACATGATGTTCACATACGAGACCTCGTCGATGCTGCACACCAGCGTTGCGGCCTCATTACTCACCATCCTCATACCGTCCTGCCCCTCCACTACGGGAGGAGGAGGAGGAGGAGGAGGAGGAGGAGCGATGGCCTCATCCCCAGAAGTAGCAGCAGCGGCCGCAGCAGCAGCAGCAGCAGCAGCAGCGGCGGCGGCGGCAGCGGCAGCGGCAGCAGGTAGTGAGGTGGAAGAGAAAGAGGAGGGGACAGGGGATGGTAGTCCCAGGCCCGTCGCTGAGGGAGGACGCCGCGGGTTTTCCAGCGCCATATTTTCGAAGACTGCCGGTTGGTGGAGCGCATTTTGGAAGCGGTGGCGCTTAACGAGGACGCCGAGAGAGTTCAGGAAGCGGAGGCGGTGGGGGCCGGGGAAGCCGGGGGAGCCGGGGCCGGGGGGGGGACGGCGGCTGGTGGTGCCTTGGCGAGAGGGAGCAGTGCTGATGCTAGCGCGGCGGACGGAGGGGGGGTAGCGGCGGCGGAAGAAACGTTGGAGGCGGGGGGTGACATTGATGTTGGTGACGGTGGTTGCGGCGGTTTCAGCGTTGGCGCCGGCGGTGCAGCCGCAGGCGCGGACGGGGCCAAGGGTAGGAGACGTCGGAGGCCTGGCCGACGTCTGGGCCACATGGGACACGTTCTTCTGCTGAGCAGGGCAGTGATCGACGCGCAGAGCGACGAGACGAAGGAGGGGGAAGGGGGAGGGCCGTCTTCGGTCGCCGCGGCTGCTGCGGTCTCGGCTTCGCCCTTGGCTGCTTCGACTTTGTCTTCCGCGGGCAGCAGGCGATGCTGTCGGCGGGGGAGATGAGGGGGGGGGAAGGGGGGCAGCGGGGAGGCTGGCGGGGGGGGGGGGAAAGGGGGAGGGGCAGGGGCAGCGGAAGTAGCGGCAGCGGCGGCGGCGGCGGTGGTCGCTGGAGCGGCGGCGGCAGCGGCAGCGGAGGCGGCGGCCGAGGATGCGTCGATGGCGCAGCGGAAAAGCTTTGTGGGCGGGCTGTTGGCGCGAAGGGACTGCGCGGAACAGTGGCAGGAGTTCGTCTCCACCACTCTGGCACAGGAGTTAGGCAGGCAGATGAACCCGCTGGGAGGGTTCGTGGTACCATCCAGAGAAGACGAAAATCAGCTTTCTGCTGACTTCCCGGACGAGGTGTGTGTGTGTGCCTTTTTGTTTAGTTGGCGAACAGCGATTTAACTGCTAGCCTGACCGCTACTGTGTGCCTGATGGGTACTGCTATAGCCTGATAGCTACTGCTACTGCAGGTTGATAGCTAAATGCTAGCCTGGTAGCTAAATGCTAGCCTGATAAGCCACTGCTAACCGGGAAGCCGCTGCTGACCTGGTAGCTGCTGCTACCCTGGTAGCCGCTGGTGGCCTGACAGCTACTGCTAGCCTGGGAGATAAATGCTAGCCTGATAGCCACGGCTAGCCCGGTAGCCGCTGCTGACCTGATAGCTACTGCTAGCTTGGTAACCGCTGCTGACCTGATCGCTACTGCTAGCCTGGGAGCTGAATGCGAGCCTGATAGCCACTGTTAGCCTGGTAGCCGCTGCTGGCGTGATAGCTACTGCTAGCCTAATAGCCACGTATTGATCCTCAGTCGTAACACAAATCGGAATTGCAAATATGTTGAGGCAGGTCCTCAGGTGAGTACTATTAGATCAAGAACCCCTTCAGTAAAAAAATGTTGGGTCCCGAAAGCACCCCCTCTTCCGCTCTGCAGAGACATGTACCGCACTGTAGGGGCTTATACCGCACCGTAGAGGCATACCGGGTATACCGCACTGTAGAGGTATGACTCTGTGCTCGCCATGGCTGTCGGGGGTTTTTTAGCCGGTGTATTGCGGCGTTCGTTTTTTTTTTCATCGCCGCGCTTGTCTTGTACTTTTGAAACAGTAGCCCTTCGTGCGAGTTTTAATAGTAGCCACAGCCCTTCGAGAAGTTGTGACCCCGTGATTTGTTTCGTTGGCTAGCCCTCTTTGTGTGTGCCGCCTCTGTTCTCTCTCTCTTACGCGAGTATTTTTTGTCTATTGCTCCTTCCTCTCCTTTTTTTATTTTGTTCTGTCTTTGTCTGTTTGTTCTCTCTCGGTTTCTCTGTCTGTCTGTCTGTCTGTCTGTCTGTCTGTCTTTTCTGTCTGTCTTGTCTGTCTGTCTGTCTGTCTTGTCTGCCTGTCTGCCTGTCTGTCTGTCTGTCTGTCTGTCTGCCTGCCTGTCTGTCTGTCTGTCTGTCTGTCTGTCTGTCCGTCTGTCTCTCTGCCTGCCTGTCTGTCTGTCTGTCTGTCTGTCTGTCTGCCTGCCTGTCTGTCTGTCTGTCTGTCTGTCTGTCCGTCTGTCTCTGCCTGTCTGTCTGTCTGTCTGTCTGCCTGTCTGTCTTGTCTGTCTGTCTGTCTGCCTGTCTGCCTGTCTGCCTGTCTGTCTGTCTGTCTGTCTGTCTGTCTTGTCTGCCTGTCTGTCTGTCTGTCTGTCTGTCTGTCTGTCTGTCTGTCTCTCTATCTATGTATACATCTACCTGCCTCGCTCCCCCCCCGTCTCTCTCCCCCCCGACCCCCCTGCGCTCTCCCCCCCCTCCTGCGCCCCCCCCCCCCCCTCTACAACCAGGCCGTTGACATGGACGACACATCCGGTCTGCTGGAAAACATTTCTCGCATGCACTCGGCCGCGGCCGCTGCCGGAACAGCCACTGGCTCCACCCCCATCGCATCCGGCGTTGGCGGGATGCTCTCCCCTTCCATGCGCAACCACCCCTCATGCAATAACAACAACAATGGCGGCGGCGGCAGCGACAGGTGTAGTGCATTTCGCCTTCAGAACTCGGCGGACTTTTTGATAGATGACGAGGAGGAGGAGGAGGAGGAGGAAGAGGAGGAGGACGACGACCTAGACGAGGTTGAAGAGTCCGGCGACGCTTCTCTCTCGATGCTTTTCGGGTCGAGCGATTTCTTGAGCGGTGCTGGCGGTGGATCGTCGGCATGGGGGGTCTCTAGCGGGTGAGACGGTCACAAGCCTCGGCATCGGCAGCGATAGCTCTGGCGGCGGCGCGGGGGACAGCGCGACCGCAGAAGGGTGGGCTAACTTCGCGAATTTCGGGGGCGGAGGGGGGAGCGCCAACAGAATCACCTCTGGACACCGCTGCTCGTGCTGCTGCGGCTGGAGCAGGTGGTGTCGGCGGTATCGCCGCTACCTTCACCACCTTCGACGCTGTATTTTCTCTAGACCCTGCCGTGACGTCGGGTGGTCGAATACTGGGGAGCGGGCCGGGTATGGCCGGCGTCGACCCCGGGCCGGGGCCTAACGCGTTCGCGCCGAGCCCGCCCCCCAGCTGGGCACCCCGACCCAACAGCGCCAGCACCGCCGGTGACGGCGGCGGCGGCGGCGACGGTGGTAATGGAGCGGGGGGGGTAACAAACAGTAACGTTAGCAGTGAGGGCGGTAGTGGGGACGGTGGTGGTGGTGGTGGTGGTGGTGGTGGTGGTGGTGATGGTAGCAGCGGCGGCGGCGGCGGCGGCGGCAGTGGCGGTAGCTTCGCGGACTTCCCGCAATACGGCGGGTTTGCGGATTTTTCCGCCATGATGGATGATGTGGCGTCGCCCCCAAGCTGCTCCCCCCCCGGTGGCGTTTTGGGAGAGGGGGTTGGGGTTGGGGTTGGGGGGGGGGCTGGGGGTGACGTTGGCGGTGGCGGCGGTGGTAGCGGCGGCGGCGGCGACGGTGGTGATGATGACGGTGTCGCTGACGAGGACCGAATGGACGAAGAAGGAGAGGAAGGGGTGGGAGAGGAAGGGGAGGGAGGGCTGCCGCTAGCCCCTCAGGACTCCGCCGCGCCGGGGTTGCCGGTGACGCAGACCCCGTCCTGTGAGCAGAGCGACAACGATGGCTTGGACGCGATGATGGGCTCGGACGACGACGAGAAGGAGGAAGGAGAAGGGACAGAGGAGGGGGGGGGGGGGGGGGTGGGGGAAGGGGCCGAGGTTGATGCGCCTTGACTTTTCTTTGACAAGCCCTTCTTTGTTTTCGTCTTTTTTTCTGTTCGATTAAATCACGTCAGGACTTTGGGTGGGGATGAGAGCACGGGATGGGGGGGGGGGAGGAAGTTGAGGATGTAAGGGGGGAAGGGGTGTACTCGATGATGGTGGGGGCGGGGGGGGCGGGGGATTTAGCCGGCGTCTGGACATGGCGGGGGCACAGCACGGCACAAAGCGGTCGTTTTCGTCTCGTGAGATGTGGGGCGCAGCACGACACACATTGCCCGTGTACGTATCGTGAGATGCGACAGCCGCAGGCGCGTGTTTTTGCGGCGTTTGTGAAGGATGTTTTGTGGGGCGGATAATTACGGCGAAGGATGACGGGGGAGGGGAGGGGGGGGCGGGCGGGCGGGGGGTTATGGTGTGATGGAGACCGCGACTCGCAAAGATGCGACACTTGACTGAAAAGGAAGGCCAAAAATGAGGGAAAGACGAGAGCTAGAGCTATGTACTGCAGCAGCAGGAGTAGTATGAATACAGTGCTCGTACAGCAGCAGTAGTAGAAGCGTTTTGTTTTACGCCGCCAAGAGGTGCACACTCCACACATGGTGACGGGAATGGTCTGTGGCCTGGTCCGTTCTGGTACGGTCTTATCTGGTACGATGTTGTGACAGAGTTTGCGCGGCGTTTTTTTGTATTTCTTGGTTTCTTTCTTCTTGATGTGGTGTCTTGCTCTTAATGTGGATTCTTCTTATTTTTTCACATTCTCCTCCTACTTTTTTTTTTTTTTTTCAATATTTTGGTTATCTTCATGCTTGTTCTTGTTCATGCGCTTATCTTTATTTCGTGCGATTTGCTGGTTCGTTTGTTTTTTTTCGGGAGAAGAGGGTCTCCCCGTGGCGTGGGGACTCGCGCTTTTTTCTTTTTTTGCTTTTAGTCGCAGAAGAAGCAGCGCCCCTCGCCCCCCCCCACCCGACCTGCTCCGTCCCGGCATTGGGGATGCGAGGGTCTACGGTCATTCGACTGAGACCATGCATGGCAAGGAGTACCCCCTCGCTCCCCCCCCCCCCCCCCCCCCGCCGCTCAGGGATGCGTGGTCAATGGTCGAATGACTAAGGCAAGCAACGAATGAGTACGCCCCCACCCTGCTCCGTATCGAATGGGATGCGTGGTCAATGGTCAAATGACGAAGGCAAGCAGCAAATGAGTACGCCCCTCCCCCCCCTCCCCCCCCCGAGGTCTGAAAACCCGACGTGCTCCGTCCCGGCATTGTAGGGATGCGAGGGTCTATGGTCACACGACTACGGCCATGCATGATAATAAGTACACCCGCCCCCCCAGGTCCCCGCCGCCACCGCAAAAGCTATGGTAGTACCGCGTAACACGTGATGGGGTGACACACACACTGGAACGAATTTCCGAGCTGATTTTCTTTGAACAAAAACACCGAGCGACCCATCTTGATGGAAGGATCTCTTGACAAGATCTTTCCCAAAGGCGCCTTTTTCGTTGGGTGCCCCCCCCCCCCCCCCCCCCCCCCCTTCCCCCTGGTTTTGAAATAAGTCAGCTCTGAAATTCATATCAGGTCTAAAAATTTATCTCAAGGGGATGACCGTGTTATCGTGCGTGCTCCAGTAAAATATGCGTGGAGGTCGCCAAGGGGGGGGGGGGGTAATGTGATCGCTTTTCGCCGCTCGTATTTTTTTTAACAGAACGCGGAAAAGGTTTGTCAATACGGAACAAACAGGGTGCTTTCGAATAAAAAAAATCCGGTCGAGATCAATCCGCCGAACATGGGTGTTCGACTTTTATTGTGATAAACGCCCGAACCCGTTGCCGAACAAACGAAAGCCGAAAAGTTATCGCATCACCCCTCCCTGTGCGACTTCAACGCTCTTTGCGGTGCACAGCAGGACACACTACCGGGGGGGGGGCCTGTCGTGATAAATGCGTGATTTAAGAAGGAGGCCCACGAAGAATCTCAGGCCCCTGAGATTCTTGAGAAAACGAGACACTTGGGAGCGGTTGTACTTTCATAGAGGAAATAGTAATGTGGAACTCACCCCTTTTTAAAAGCGTAGTATCTCTTAAGCTCACGTGAGATGCCTGTTTTGTTCACGACCGACGGAATTAATTATTTATAGTCATGGGCTCTACCGACGGAAACTAAATGGCTTAATCTGTTCAGGAGGCAGAGAGAAGAGAAGAACAACCATACTCGCCCCGTGCCCCCTCCTAGCTTCTCGTGATAGGTGCACGAGTAGAGCGCGGCACTGCTCGCTGCCGATTGATAGGCCTAGAGGCTAGGCCTACTGTTCTAACCTGGGGTCACTATCCCGGTTTCATATTTGTACGTAAGAAATATAAACCCTGGAGTCAGTCTACCCCGGTTTCACATTATTCTGAGAAAAGCAACCTATAGGGTCAGTATTCCGGTTTCTTCGTACTGAGAAAATATAACCTGGGGTCAGTGAATCCGGTTTCTGGTTAAAAAGAAAGGTAACCTGGGGTCAGTATCCCAGTTTCATATTTGCTAAGAAACATGCCCCAAGGGTCGTTCCGGTTAAAATACTTCTTAAGGATACTGACCCGTGGGGTCAGTATCCTGGTTTCTTCTATCTACCTGGGGTCAGGACATTGGTGTTATCTTGCAATAGGAAATAGAACCTGCGGTCGGGATACCGGTTTCTCATTGAATGGTGCATGTGCTACGATAGACGTGCACCTGTTAATAGTACGGGGGTCCATAGTTAATGGGACCTATGGTATACATAAAAACCTATATATTGATCTATTTTTACTAACAGTATTTGGTCCTATTTACTATGGCCCCCCGTAATAGTATTCTCTTGAGGCTTTCCTCGTTCGAGGAGCTCATAAATACCGCACGAAAACGGCTTATTGAGGAAAAAAACGAGAGCATAGATAAGAGGCTGAGGGGCATTTTTTAACGACACGCATTTATTTGGCAAGTTTAGGAATGCGAGTGCAACAGCGAGAGGGCGCCTGTGCGTAGTTTGTTCAACCATGCGCTGGCGTTCTTGGGGCTCAAAAAAACGGCAAATGAAATACGAGTAGCAAATCTCACTTTCCATAAACTTGACAACGAAGCGGAACGGAAATTATCCGAAAAAAAAAAAAATGGCAAGTTTTTTGCTACTTTGGTAAAAAGTCCAAATTTCCATACACTTTTACTATTTGGACAAGAAACTTGGCAAATACGTGTCGTTAGGCTCATTCTTATCGGAGAGCTTTTTTTTCCATTATTTCCAAAGTTTGGAAATATTTGGAGATAAATATCAAAATACGGAGGCGTTCTGTCACTATTCGTGAAATTATCCAGAAGCAAAAAAATTAAGTTTCTTAAATATGACATATTTGGAAAAAAAAAACAGGACAATGTGGAAGATCGAAAAATTGCGCGAAAAAAATGTCGAAATTATGGAAAACAAAGCTCTCCGTTATTTCCAAAGTTTGGAAATATTTGGAGATAAATATCAAAATACGGAGGCGTTCTGTCACTATTCGTGAAATTATCCAGAAGCAAAAAAAACAAGTTTCTTAAATATGACATATTTGGAAAAAAAAATCAGGACAATGTGGAAGATCGAAAAATTGCGCGAAAAAAATGTCGAAATTATGGAAAACAAAGCTCTCCGATAAGAATGACCCTTAGAAATGCCCCTTTTAGCCCTCTTTCGGAACCCCGAGATGCCGACCAGACAACGACAACTTTCGGTGCTATCAACCATCTGCGTAGGAGAAGCGTCAGCACCCAGCAGTAGAGGGTACGGGTAGGAGAATGTTGCTTGCGCCCGTGTCGTACTACTGCTTTGCGACTCCTTCCAAGTATTGTAAATCGGACACCATGTTGGAGAATATCACATCCCCCACTCACGGCAGTAGCTAGCGGCGGATGCTGCAATCGCCACTTGCTTTGTGTCGTCAATTCTCCCCCCTCTGACGTCCCCAAGGGGTGTCAAATCTGATGAACAATCAACCCCGCCCCATTCATGGCCTGCATGCGAGGTCTATATAGAAACATGTTGTAAAACCAACCGATAAGGCAAATGCTCTTCTATTGTTATGGTACTGCTTTGTATGAGGCTGAAAGCCCGGTAATTACCTGGGTTCAGGTATGGGGATCGTATTTGTAGTACTTGGGAGTCGTATCTTACAGATGGAAAACCAGGGGTTTTACCAGCGAGGCACGAGCTTTGCTCTCAGCTTCCTCGTGCACGAAAGGAATGAAGCTGCTCTTCTTCCATCTCTAAGCAAACAACACACGTGAGTACCAACGAGTACCGGCTTTATTGGCAAATCTGTCCAGGGATACAAAGTGTCCCGACCCCTGATCTTAACAAGTGGCGTCGACGGCAGCACAAAAAGGCATACTCTATGAGTGCAGGGAGAGAGAAGGAGAAATTTGTGGGAGAAGAGGGAGACCCCACGAGTGTACTCGGTATACGAGAGATGAGCTTTCGGTTCGTTTCGGTCGGGTTCGGTTCCGTTCGATTCGGTTGGGTTCGGTTCGGTCGGGTTCGGTTGGGTTGGGTCCGGTTGGGGTGGGTTGAATTGGGTTGAGTTGGGTTGGGTTGGGTTGGGTTCGGTTCAGGTTGGTTCGGTTCGATTGGGTTCAGTTCAATTCGCTTCGAATCGGTCGGTTCATATCAGTTCCATTCGGTTCGATTGTGTTCGTTTCATTTCGCTTCGTTTTTTGTGAGATGTACCCCCCCCCGGTCCTCCGCTTCTACTTTCTTCCACTACATTGACTGCCGAGTTGCTGCCTGGTGGCAGTGTGATATACCGTTATCGTTGTGCGGTTCTGCCCTGCTCGTTGCTCTTGTGTCACGGCAGCAATGCCTCCCGAGAGTAACCGACCGCAGTGAGTGCCCGAGGGCAAGGGCATGGCCGGCAGGCCAGCTAGCCCCCCCCCCCCCCCCCCGCCGTGTAAGTGGCCACACAGGAATCAAATCGACTCATTGAAGCTGTCATCCATATGCACGAAAGTCCGCCTCATAAGCGGTTCTTCGTAGGATGCAGCTCACCCTTCATGCGACTTGCCCAACACCTCACGTTTCGCTTCGCGCTTGGTGCAAGCAATGTCTTCCCGGTCGGCGTAAACCCAACGTGCTCCGTCCCGACATTGTAGGGATGCGAGGATCTATGGTCATACGACTACGGCCATGCATGATGTCGAGTACATTCGCCCCCCCCGTGCGCGCGCGCTGTACTCGACAATGCTCGTTAGGTTGTGCAGGGGGAACGTTACCCTCGGGTCGTTTTTTTTTTTCCTGTTTCGGATAACCCAGCGGCATATTTCATTGTGCCTATTTCTTCCGGTACATCTACGCACATCAGTATAGGTCCACTAACAAGAAATAAGCTATAGCAACATCAGGCTTTTGGGGGTGCTAAGAAAATGGAACTAGGAAATCGTGCTCAGCGGTGGGGGCGCCAAGAAGACGGATTAGCAAGTAAATCATGCTCAGCGGCGAGCACGCCAAATAAGATGG
Source organism: Macrocystis pyrifera (assembly GCA_031763025.1). NCBI lineage: Eukaryota > Phaeophyceae > Laminariales > Laminariaceae > Macrocystis > Macrocystis pyrifera. The sequence continues at coordinate 2,123,356 of JASSKH010000017.1, read as the reverse complement.
ATTGACAAATTGTACTCAGCGGCGAGAGCTACACCACCAGGTACATATATACGAGGTATGTATGCGTAACATACGAGGCATGTATTGCATATACCGTATTAATGCGAGCAACCCCCCCCCCCCCCCCCCCCCCCCCCCCCCGCCCGGACCGCCTTTTCGAGGTAGAAAACTCCGTAACAACGAAGGTACTCGTACCAATCCCAAACGACACGTTTTCGGACAGCCTTCGACGAGATCTGTGCAACGCCACCCTTGTCGGCGCTGACATTCTTCTTGCTGTGGAGATGCTGAGCTCGAAAAGTCGGTCCGGAGGGGGGGGGGGGGGGGGGGGGGAGGGGGGTTGTCGCATTATTAAGGTATTAGCCTCTACCTAGTGCTCAAGGTTTTGCAAAAAGCATGGCGTCACAGTAAGGTTTTCTGAGGCTTGCTCATACAGTAGTAATAAAAGGCGTTTCTTGTTGGAGGGCCCACACTGTAATCAAGTGTGATAGTGTCGGTCGAACAGCACACGGCACCATCAATGCCGCCAACTCACATTTTTTTGCTCGCGATACGGTCTTCCCTCCCCTTCCCATCGCCCTTCTTGGTGAAAATGAGGGAGGAGGAGGAGCATTCGCGCGACCACATGTCAACGCCTCACATGAATCCACTCAACGCCAGACGCCTCACACGAGAGCAACAACGCACAACAAGTCGCGGGTCGGGTCAGGAGGTTTCGAAATCTCACGGGTCGGGTCGGGTTTGCTCGGGTCGGGTCAGGAGGTTATCAAATTCTCACGGGTCGGGTCGGGTCCGGTCACCGCTACCCGACCCGACCCGATATGACCCGGGAGGTTTGACCCGACCCGTGAATAGCCCTGATACTTTTTTTTGGCTTTTGTCTTTTCGCACGAAACATGACGAACCCTTTTCATATGCTGAAATTAGACTATTGATAGGACGCGCGCGGCCTCAAACAAGAACCCGAGCCTGGCCTACACAATATTTCTCAAGCCTTGTCGCGTCGCTTGTCTTGCTGAATACTTTGAGCAGTGTGCCTCGAACATATAGCACGGACCAGAGTCGTCAGTCGACCCGTGAACAAAGTTGTCGCGCGCGGCGAAAACTAATTCGTCCCCGACTGCCATTATTTTGCCGAGACACAAAAGCAAAAAACACGCCCCGCCCGCCCGCCCGCCCGCCCACATACTCGCCGCCCCTGGTCGGTAGAAACGTGACGTGTTCCGTCCCGGCATTGTACGGATGCGGGGGGATATGACCATAGAACTACGGCCATGCATGACATGAGTATACCCCCACTTACCTATTCACCCACCCACCCACCTTGCCCCGCCCACCCACGTCAAAAACAATTCCATGTTGAATACGAAACATCATACAACACGGTGAAAACTGCAACTACATACCGTATACTTTTTTTTTCCCGCCGACAAATAAATCGAAGACCTGCCGCTGCAGTTAACGAACCACAACAACAAACGTCGCGAAACAGATATACCTCAAGGTGCACTACTGTATTATGTACTACTGTACACAAACAGAAAAAATAAAGCAGAATAAAATACTAAAAAAAAAAAATTATTGTAAAAACGCCGACCAGTCTTCTTACTGCTGTCAACTACGTAGCAACATCCAGGGCCGCTCAGGGGTCGGGTCAAAGCTCGCGGGTCGGGTTGGATGAGGTCACCCCTATCCCGACTCGACTCGACCCGTGAGTCTTTGAAGGCCTCCTGACCCGACCCGCGACTCGACCCGACCCGACCCGTGGGTCTTTGAAGGCCTCCCGACCCTACCCGTGACTCGACCCGACCCGACCCGACCCATGAGTCTTTGAAGGCCGCTTGACCCGACCCGACCCGGACCCGACCCGTGAGTCTTTGAAGGCCTTCTGACCAGACCGGCGGGTCGGGTCATGATCCGTAAACAGCCGCGGAAAAATCGTCCTGTTGATCCTGGCACTATCATCCAGAGCAGTCACCGACCTCTAGTCTTCACGAGGGCATGCACCCCGATACAGTAACGAGCGATCGAAGCATGATCACACGCAAGCTGAGCAAAGTGGAGTTTCGACCATTTTTTGGGAGCTCATACGGTCCGGTAGCTGAGGCGCGCCTCTTTTTAAAACTATTATAAAAAAAGAGAAAACAAAAAAAAACCAAAACAAAAAACTAGAAAGGAAAGGGAAGGAAAGGCGGAAAGAAAAAAGGAAGTCAGGAGGTAGGCGTTGCAACAGCAACAACCGTGACATTTAACACAGTGGTGGTCCCTCTGTAGGGCCGGTTGGATAGTGCGGGCTGCCCTCAATAGGGCCTGTGATATCGCTGCGCACAGATGAGATCAACCGTTGTGGTCGTGTGCGGAGTAAATAGTGCCGGTTGGTTGCCGCTATATATAGTGTCGGTATTGTTGGCGGGCGCATATAAACCGGCACTATAGAGAGAGACCGCTACTGTCATCAAGGGGGGGGGGGGGGGGGGGGGGGGGGGGGGGGGGGGGGGGGGGGGGGGGGGGGGGGGGGGGGGGGTCAATCGGCGCAGTCGAAACACCGTACCCGTTCGCGAAAAAAAAAAAAAAACGAGTACTTCCTGGCACAAGGTACAACGTATTGGTGAACAATGCCGCTTTTCCTTACGAACCGCCGTGTAGCCCCACAGCTCGCACTACATACGTACAGCAGGCTGGTATAACCGGCGGTAGGCTTACAACAATAAATATTGACGGCGAGGCTATTGGACTAGACAATAGTAGTAGGTCCCCCCCCGGCCCACCGTCGCCGTCGCGAGCACTGCAAAGCATGCACAACATCAGCTATTATAGCACCAAAATAAAAAAGCGAAAAAAAACAAGAAAAACAATACCACTCTGTCCCTAAATATAGGGACCGTTTCCATACCAATATTCAATACAAACTGTCCTCATTTTTCGGGACAAAATCGATATACGGTACCTGGTACTTTCTTGACCCTCTCTGGACTTTCAAAGGGGGAAAATTGACTGAGAAAAAAAAAAAAGATGTGACGGTCGCAGCGACGGCCACCACCGCGCGATACAAACAAAATGGTGTCCCGAGCTACGTACAACGCAGGGAGCAAGCTAAGCCGCGCGGCACGGGCGCGACACGACCCTTTCACCCGTACTACTTCTGGAGCCTCACGTTGCTCCCGTAGACGATTGCCAACACCACAACACCAGTTGCCGCTGTTCAGGTGGCTAGCCATCTCGGGAGTCCCAAAGCTCTGTCGCCCCTCCGGAACTCGATAGGGGTGTGTACCTGCAGCACCGATTTCTTTATGAGGCTCCTTTCCTCAAACGCGGCCCTACATACTACCATACATAGTAGCGAGTCGCCTAACGACGCGCGTTTTGCCTTGTAGGGGCAGCACCTAACTAAGCCTTCTGGGGCTCCTGGCTTGAGGACCTCTTACGTATACCTGCAGTAGACCAAAACCTGATTATGAGAAAAGGCTAAAAAATAATTAAAAAAAAAAGCGTACCCCAATGAACGACCCGAAAGTCTGCTACAGCAGTAGCGGTACTTTTACCACGGAAAAAAAAAAAAAAAGGTGCAACGCAAAATTCGTTTTCCGACGACATTTGGGTCAAGACAGGAAGCCCGGTCCAGTCCGCCCGTTTTTTTTTTTTCTTTCTCAATTTTTCTCAATTTTTCCTCCAGAATGTGCTATCCCTGGTATACATTTATTGTACATACCACGCGTCTCACGTGTGTTGCATGAAATATCGATCTCAGCATCTGATATTGATACACAAAAGCATCCCCGGCCGATTGGTGGGGTATAAAGCAGGACATCAAACGTGTCAGGACATCAAACGTAGGGCGGTGAGAACGGCATGTGCGCTGCATGCATGCGAAGAATGCCGTATTGCTACCGGCGGTTCCTGTATACTACATAGTACCGTCAAATAACACGAAATATAACACACACACCCTCTGGGGCGACACTTCCGAGCCGAGTTTGTATAAAACCCATGGGCGGAGGGGGGGGGGGGCGGAGGGGGGGGGGGGGGGGGGGGGGGGACTCGATAGGAGAGGTGTACTCAACGAAAACGGTGCATCCGGATGAGAATTTTCCCTAGGCGCATTGCTCGGCGTTTGCACCTTCCCGATTACTCCAGAAAAACAAAATCGAAATTCATCTTGAGGGTGTGTAATCAGAATGCGTGTTGTACAGGAAGACGCTTGATAAGATAACAGCAGTCGTCGTTTGTTTGGGTCACAAGGTTAAACTTGTTGACACCACGTAAGCTGCCTCTCACTGCCCTCACCCCTCCTCGCAACCACACCACACCATCCCGTAGCCGTCCCCCGCCCCCCTCCCCCCGCTCCATCTCGAAAGGGACGCGTGGTCAATGGCCAAATGACTAGGCAAGCAACGAATGAGCACGCCCCCCGTCCCATCCCCCCAACGTCCCCAACAACTCCATCCCTTCACCAACCCAAACACAACACACCATCTTGTTGCCGCCCCGCCCCCCCCCCCCCCCCTCCGTCTCGAAAATGATGCGCGGTCAATGGTTAAATGACGAAGGCAAGCAGCAAATGGGTACGCCCCCCCCCCCCCACCCCCCCCCCCCCCCCCCCCCCCCCCCCCCCCCCCCCCCCCCCCCCCCCCCCCCCCCCCCCCCCCCCCCCCCCCCCCCCCCCCCCCCCCCCCCCCCCCCCCCCCCCCCCCCCCCCCCCAATCCGAACCAGAACAGCCCCAACACATTACGTCATCTCGTAGCTATGCCCCCCATCGCCTCCAACAATCGCCCCATATCGAAACCGTCGGAAATATATCAACGCAGGAACCCCGCCGACTATGGCCCCGATAGCGAAACACGCCAGCGCTATGCCGACAGAGGACGGACCCCTCGCATCCCCGCCCCCCTCCTCCTCGCCAGAACCAACCGCAGTCGATCCGACCACCCCGCCCATGGCCCCCGCAGCGACACTCGGAGAAAGAGTCGCAGGCGGTGGCGTTGTTGAAACCGTCACGGGAGCAGGCGAACCGGAACTATTGGACGGCGGCGAAACGGAACTACTATTCGACGAATTTTCGCAGCAGTGCTTGTCACTCCTCAAGTCTGAGGCGAATTGGGTGGCCTCTAGGAAGGCATCTACCGCACATACGTCTGGAGAAAGGGCGGGGGGCGGTAAGGGCGGGGGGGCGGTGGACGCGAGGGAGAGCGCATGGTAGGGTTGTGTTGATTATTGTTTTGGTTTTGGTTTTGGTAGTATAATTGTTGTTGTTTTCGTCGTTGTAGTTATCGTTGGCGTTCGTTGCTGTTGTCGTTAAACCCATCGTTGTTGTCGTCATCGTCGCCCTCGAACAGACCAGGAACCATCCTCGAAACATTCCTAGGAACCATCCTCGAACGTTTCCAGGAACCCGTCCTCTCATACTGACCAAATATCGACCCCCCCCCCCCCCCCCCCGGTCCCTATCCCTCTCCGTCTCGAAAGGGATGCGTGGTCAATGGTCAAACGACTAGAGGCAAGCAGCAAGTGAGTATCCCCCCCCCCCCCCCCCCCCCCCCGCCCCCCTATGGTCATACGACTACGGCCATGCATGATATCGAGTGCATCTCTCCTATCGAGTACACCCCCCCCCCCCCCCCCCCCCCCCCCCCCCCCCCCCCCCCCCGCCCCCCCCCCCCCCCCCCCCCCCCCCCCCCCCCCCCCCCCCCCCCCCCCCCCCCCCCCCCCCCCCCCCCCCCCCCCCCCCCCCCCCCCCCCCCCCCCCCCCCCCCCCCCCCCCCCCCCCCCCCCCCCCCCCCCCCCCCCCCCCCCCCCCCCCCCCCCCCCCCCCCCCCCCCCCCCCCCCCCCCCCCCCCCCCCCCCCCCCCCCCCCCCCCCCCCCCCCCCCCCCCCCCCCCCCCCCCCCCCCCCCCCTTTCCCTCAGAGAGTCTGTGGTCATACAGGTACGGCCATGCATGATACTAAATCACCCCCCCCCCCCCCCCCCCCCCCCCCCCCCCCCCCCCCCTCCTGCCCCCCACCGTTGAATTGCCGATCGTAGACCAGTATACATACCTTGGCGTAGAGATCTCAAAAGACTGCTCCTGGGATACACATATAGCAAAAGTCATATAATAGGAAAGGGTAAGGCACAAGTAGGCAAGATGGATGTGATCCTAACAGACCCGAACCTTGACACTACGGTTAAGAGATGTGTCTTGATGAATGTGATAGTACAAAAGCTAGAATATGCAGGAGAAGTATGGGAAGGGAACGCGAAACTCGTGAAACAGTTGGAAACAGTACAAATGACAGCAGCTAAAAAACTCTCAAGATGCTCAAGCACGACTAGTAATACAGTATTAAGAGCAGAACTGGGAATGCGCCCACTCAAGACAAATAGAGACATGAGAAAGCTGAACTGGCAATATAAATAAAGTAAGGAACATGCCAAAAAAAGAGGTTGCCAGCCATAGTTGATAGAGCTGTATGGGAGAAAGTAACAAAAGGGCGAGCTGGAATAAGGTGGGATGGCGTAGCTGAGAAAGTATGGAAGTATCTAGGGGGAAACCAAGAAGAGATGATGTCCGCCGGGAAGTTTGGGAGGTACAAGGCAGAAGTAGAAGAAAAGATGGAAAGAAGGGAAAGGCTAGCGCTAAGAAACAAAGTGGAATCGGAAAAACACTTGGAGATATACGGGGGATTGAGGGAAGGAATAGGAATGAAAACGTATTTGCATGGCCCAATGGACTTCGCGAAAACGCTGAAACTGCGCTTTCGTGTAGGGGACCTGGACCTGCCAGAAAGAAGAAAGAGGTACACCAGTAGCCGGGAGGAGGAGGAAGTAGACGCACAGATGTGCCCGTGTGGCACAGCAATAGAGAGTAGAACTCACATAGTAGGAGAATGTGAAATATACAAGGAGGAACGGGATGTGTTAGAAGAGGAGATGAGGGAAATAGACGAATGTGACATGGAGGAGTTTGATACAATGAATAGCAGCGAGAAAACGATCGCTATCCTAGGAGATAGATGGTGGCCACAGGAGGCCAAACAGGAAGGGGGTAAGATTAGCAAAAAGTTTTCTATGTAATATATGGAAACAACGTAATGAGCGCCCAATTGTTGGAGGTGTCTCTATTAGGAGTAAGGAACAGTGCTCCGCCTCAAAAGGGATGCGTGGTCAATGGTCAGATGACTAAGGCAAGCAACAAATGTACCCCCCCCCCCCCCCCCCCCCCCCCCCCCCCCCCCCCCCCCCCCCCTGACGACTCACCCTGATTGCACCCCTGCAGCCTCAAAACCTGGCCGTCATAAATAAATCGGAAATAGTCCCCCTCAACATCAGTATCCACCAAGGCCCGCTCCCTGATAAACCCGTCCCCTCCTCCCCGCCCCCGCCCTCGCCCCCGCCCTCGCCCCCGTCCCCCGCCCCACCCCCCCAGCACCAACGCGCAGCAGCTCGATGGAGGCGAGGGCAGCGTAGGGAGGCCATGTTTTGTCCCAAGCGGAAGGCGCCACCGCAGCGAGAAAGGGGATGAGGGTGGTGTCGTGTCCGGATATCAGGACGAATTTTAAGGGGGAAGTTCCGTTGATGGCTCCCAGCATGCGCTCTCGAATCTATCAGGGGACGGGGGCGGAGGAGAGGGGGGGGGGGGGGGGGGGGGGATTGAGGGGGGACGGGAAGTGAGAAGGGAGGGGGGGGGGGGGGGGTACTCATTTGTTGCTTGCTTCAAATTTTGACTATTGACCACGCATCCCTTTCGAGACTCATTTGTTGCTTGCTTCAAATTTTGACCATTGACCACGCATACCTTTCAAGAGAAGGGGGGGGGGGGGGGGGGTTGGGGCTGATTTGGGAGAACAGTTCGAAAAAAACAGCAAAAAAAATGAGACATGACGTCAAAGGGGAAGCGAATCCCTCCTTACCAGGTAGGTCAGACGAGTTTGAGGATTCCACGGATATCTAAACGAAGGCTATTAGGTATTAAATAGAGACATCCACGAGCACGCGCGGCGAAAAAAAATTGGGGTTTGGGCAACGAAAATCAGGATATTCCGAAAATTACATTCATACACTTGCTGTCGTTTTCCCTCCCCTTCGTTTTCCCCCTCTGCCCCGTGCTCTACAGTAAATACGGGGGACCATAGTAAATAGGACCACATATTATCAGTAAAAACAGGGGAATAAATAGGTTTTAGTTTGTACCGTAGGCCCTATTTTACTATGGCCCTCCGTAATATTTGCAACACCATCGTCTCCTACGACGTACGTTGCCAAATTATCTCCAAACTGTTTCGCCACACATATGCTCATGGGTGTCTTAACCCAAAAGCCTTCGATGAGGAATCTATATAATTCTCAAACTCGCCTGGCCTACGTGCGAAAATAGTGTCCGGATAGGCGGCAAAAACCCCCGACAGTTGCGGAGCTCGGGGGCGTGCATAGGGCGTGCATACGTATGATACTGGGGGGGGGGGAGGGGGGGAAGTCTATTTCGGGGGACCATAGTAAATAGGACCAAATATTGTTAGTAAAAGTAGGCAAATATATAGGTTTTTGTCTGTACCGTAGGTCCTATTAACTATGGACCCCCGTAATAGCTGTGAGCTGGAAATAACAGCACACCTCTAGCGTGAGCTGCGCCATCGCCAGCTTCCCGTAAGCACTATCGTCGTACATCGACGCGAAGGCGTATTGCTCCGCGGTGAAGTTGGCCACTTCGTTCAATAGAGATTCCTCCAAGCCTTTTGGGGGTTGATCGAGGTTGGTGTTGAGGATCAGGGAGGGAGAGAGGGAGAGACAGAGTGGGGGGGAGGAGGAGGGGGGGGAGGGAGAGGGGGGAGGAGGAGAAAGAGGGGGAGGGAGAGGGGTAGGAAGGCGAGAGGGGGGGGGAGAGGGGGACGACGACGACGACGAGGAAGAAGACGACGAGGAGGAGGAGGAATAGGAGGGGAATAAGGGCAAAGCACTTTTACAAGCACGAGCACCAGGCACGTGAACAATCAACCAAGCACAAGAACAAAAAACACATGCACACACCACAACACAACACGCAAGACAGATACACAAGAATTAAAGCTAGCTCCAATCGATTACAGGTACCAGGTACCAGGCATCAGGAATCAGGCACCCTGCTATCTCTGCAGGGAAGAAGGTTGCGCTCTTTCGTCGCTGGGTGCAGCAAGACGAGAGGAGGGAGAAACAAGGACGAGAAACGAGGGAAAACACCGACCAAAGAAAGGCGAAAGGTCGGACGATGAAGGACAACAAAGGGAGGCCCAAAAAAACGGACAAGACGAAAAAACCACAGAAGCACCCGAACGTACGGTAGCACCAAAGGACCTAAAAAGGTGGAGAATGCGACAAAAAAAAGAAGGATGAAAGGAAAGACGAAAAGAAAGCCGAAAAAAAGCCGAACACACGAAAACGCCACCAAAACAGAAGGACGAAACGAAAACGGAACAAAGACGGAGCTAACGAAGGAAGCATGAAATGAAGACCGAACGACACAAGAAGGACGGAAGGCAGACAAAAGAAAGGTGGAAGGGAAGAGACGGGAGCATGGAGAACGGAGGACGGAAGACGGAAGAAGGGATAAAAAAAGGAAGGGCGAAGAAAAAAAAAAAATGACAACAGAAACATCGAAGGGACACGAAGATAACACGAAACGCAGATCAAACGAAGCACAGAAGGAAGGGCAAAAGGGGGAGACAAGAGGAACGATGAAAAGACAGACAAATGAAGGACGAAAAAGGAAGACAAAGCAAGGGAATGAGGAAGTTGAAACTACATCATCTCACCGTCCGGTAAATCGCCGCCCGTGCAAGCCGTGGTCATGAGGCAGTCCAGTACTTCGTTCCACCTGGCCACTTCCGTCCCCCACGCGCTAGCCAAGGAACTATTCATGGCCTGCACCCTGGCCGAGTCCAGCCTGTATTATTTTATTTGTTTCGAAACACCAGCTGTGAGATCGAGAGGATTTGCTGCTGCTGCTGCTGCTTATGTGTATGCGCACGGTACACGCTATTTTTTCGGGCGGACGAGAAAATGTTGGGGCAAAACATCACCTGAAATTAGAGCGGGAGAAACAAAAATGCAGCACTAAGAGCCCATCTTAACGGGAAACACTAAATTTCGTTCAATCAGATGTAAATTAAACTATCAAAGAAAAAAATCTAGTCAAATTGAAAGAACCGAAAGTCCTCGACAAGATGGGCCCATAAATTAAATTAGAAAAAAAAAATCAAGTCAAATTGAAAGAGCCGAAAGTCCCCGTTAAGATGGGCCCTTACCGAAAGGGTGACTTTTTTTAAGCTCTGCCGTTTGCTTTCAATCGGTAGACAAACTTGGAAACAGTCAAGGGTTCCCTTTCTTGCGGTAATCTTTCAAATGATCGAAAATGGGTTTTGATCGTAAGGTGGCCGTTTTTGCCAATCGGTACGCAAGACCGCTTGGAAATAACTCCGGGCAAACAAAAAACACAAAAATCACAGCACTGCAACTGACAGGGTACAGGGTTAAGTAAAGCTCGCCGTTGTCGCTTCAACCGCCTTGGGATCCCGAGAGAGGGACCGGAAAACAACGATCGCTTTGGTGTTATCAAGCGTCTATGAGTATCTCGAGCGCCCCGCAGGCACCGGTAGCATCATGCATATAGCCCCGACGCTCCGTACCGCGCGCCTCCTTCCGCTATAAATTCGGACACCAAGTAGGGACAACAAGTCGCATCATCCCCTCAAATCACGCGCAGTGGCCGTCGTATCATCCCTCAAATCACGCGCGGTGGCCATCGCTGAAACCGTCATTTTTTTTTTTTTCATCGTCAATTTTTCCCCTCTCCGTCAAAAGTCCAACCATGAGGGGTTAAGGGCGAGAAGGGGTGCAACGATGATCACCCCACCCCAACTTCTCGACCCCGGTGTTTCCTTTGGGACAAGAGTAGTAGTACTTGGAAGTAGTGCGTGATGTTTTTTTCGGTAGTCCCCCCCCAAAAAAGAGGTTTTTATTAAGGTCGTCGATTTTCGCCCAGATCGGGTGTGTGCCAAGACCGCCCGACAATACTACAAAATTTTGTGTCACCGTAAAGAAGAGCGTTGAGTTCGCGCAAGAGTGTGATAATTTTTTTTTGGCGCTCGATTCTTCCGGAACGAGAAGGTTGTCACGATTGTCAGTGGCGAACAACAACCATGGCGTTTCCGGAAATATCTGGTCGAGAGGGAGCCTTCTGAAAAATTATAGATACGTAGTAGAATGGAGTGTGCCTCCGTTGGTGGTGTCGAGCTTGTCTTCGTCTTGGACGTGGGTTGGCCGAGGCCTTGACGTGCACATTTCCTTTCGTGATATGTGGCAAGGAGATGCCTCCACGAGCCTCCCTCGCGTCTCGAAAGGAGAGAATTCACGGAAATTGTGAGAGTGCGGGTCCTTCTAAGCAGGACCCTTTTCTCCATGGCGCGTTCGGACTTCATGGCCCGAACGTCAACCATTATGAAGGTCCATCACTGATGGCGGACCTCATGAGGCCGGACGATGGTTGACGTATCTTCACGGTTGGCACTTGTGATCGGAGATTGACGGTATCTACGAACCCTTCTGCGTACCCTGTCCTCCACAGTAGTGTTCGACTTCTGTGCATCTTTACCGTCCATCGTCGGGAGAGAAGACTATCAACAGCGCTGAAAAAAACGATCGCACTCCCTGTGAGGGCCCAACGCTCTCTTTCACGGTAGTCAAAGGGGTAACGGACCTGGTACTTTAACATGGACGCACCAGGTGCTGAAACTAAACTGCAGCTGTTTGAGAGTAGAATAACTGCACCAGGATTTTACTGCCGGCGAGGTCCAAGACTTGATGATGATCGTCTGTGCATATATCATACCTCGTATACGGAGGCACTTTACAACAGTACAACCGTGTGCGGATGTACGAGCAGCAGCAGCAGCAGCAGCAGAAGAAGCAGCAGTACCCGTACAGAAAATCACGCGTTTCCCACCCCTCCGTCTCTTCCGGTGTAGATGTATCATCCAGGGTGTCGAATAGCCTGCGTACATTACCACTCTTGTCCCGAAATACAAACATCACTTGCACTAAATGTTACTATAAAGACGTGCTTATATTTTGGGACATAGTGGAATCTTTGATACCAGGTCCCACCAAGTACGATAAATAGGTAATAAGAGCTTCGGAGGGGGGGAAAACAAATGTTGTGGGCACAGACCCCATGGATTTTACGAGTGGCAGAGGATATTCTTCGCAGCTAAAGGGTTGAAGGTCGTTCAGCCCAGCTCACCGAGCTTGCCATTCCGCGGACGCTAGCGCTGCATCCGAGAGCTCTGTAAGGCGAGGGCACGCCGCGGCGTTGGCTGTTAAGTAGTCGTACCGGTCGTCTCCCGTGTGCAAGTCCAGGACGACGCCGGAAACGTTCAGCATGCTCGCGGTCAGTATCTGAGATGTTGGATAAAACCGGGTAACAGCGGCAGAGCGGTATGTGGAAAAAAAGCGGTGAGCAGTAAAAAATCGGCAGCCAGCAAGCGTTGAAAACGGAAAGCGGTAAAAGCGGGAAGGGACAAGCGGTAAAATCTGCAAGAGGTAGTATACAAAAGCGGGCAACAGCGGTACGCGGTCAGAGCGGTACGTGGTGAAAGCGGTGAACGGTAAAAAAGATGAGTATAATCGGTAAAATCGGTAATCGGTACTATTAATAGAGGAAAGTGTTAAAATCGGTGATAGCGGAAAGCTTCAAGCGGCGAAGGCTCGTAAAACCAGGAAGTGGTAAATAGGTACCAGGTAGTCCGTAAAATCGATAAAATCGGTGCAATCTGTAACCAGCAAGCGGTGAAAACGGACAACGATAAAAGCGGAAAGCTGCAGAGGCATTGCCGACGGAAGTTACTCGGTAAAACTGGTATGTGGTAAAAGCGGTAAGTGGTAAGCGATAAAAAAACATTAGTGGTGAAAACGGTCGGCGGTAAAAACACAAAGCCGTAAAGCGGCAAGCGGTAAAAGCGGAAAGTGGTGAGCGGCAAAAGCGGGAATCGGTAAAAAAAAACGGCGAGCGGAAAGAGCGAAAGAGCGGTGCAAGTGGTGAGCGGCAATTGCAGCAAGCACCAAAAGCAGTAAAAGCGGCTAAGGCGGTACAGTAGTAGCATAATCGGAAAAAAAAAGCGGCGGCACCAAAACAAAGACGGTGCTACAACCCATTTGCCACGGCGATAATTATCCCAGACTGGTTCCAACCAACTCGTTCGCAAAAACGTGCGTGATGATTGTAAAAATATTGAACCCGCAACCGTCATGGACAACCACACTACCCTGTCGTAAATTATAAGGACCATTAGTATTGAAAATTAGTACACAATCGATTATTATATTTTGGGACACCGTGGTATTTTTGAGTCCTTCCCGAGCAAAAAAACTACCGGAAACGACGACTCGGGTGAGGTATCTCAAACACCAAGCGCTACTATGAATGAGGGCACTACGCGGGGCAGGGGCAAGGTACTGACCTTACGACAACTCGTTCCGATTCGCTCCGACTCGCGACAACTCGCGACGACGACTCGCAACCACGACTTGCGACGACTCATCCCAGGGTAGGGGGCGCATTCTGCTTGCCTTCTGAGGCAATATTTCTGACCGGTTGAGCTCCACAAGTGAGTAACTACTAGCATACCGGTCAGTGTGATATGTTTACCACTAATTTTTTTTTCGGTGCCACGTAGCTAGCTAGCGCTCATAAATCTTGGTCGGGTTGCAACGAACAAAATTCTTCACAGTACAAGTCGTGTTTCGGTGTGACATTTTAGCTCCCACGTGCAAGGAGTTCATCAAATAATAAGGCAGCAAGGCACCACACCTACAAGGGGCATCGCTCTGGCATCGACTCGTGACGACTCGCTCCGACGTGAAGTCTCGACGGCCCGCGATGGCTCGCTGCGACTATTCGATCCGACGACTCTCTGCGACTCTCACGAGACTATGCGACCCGCCATGACGACTCTAAACGACTGATCTAAACGACGACGTACGTAGGCCTCTGTACGGCCCAACACGAAGACTCCCGACGACTCGCGGTGACTCGCTGCGACGGTTCGCCCCGACTCGCTCCGATGACTCCTACACTACACGGCTCACAGTACAGCGATTCTGTACGACGCCGCACGACTCCAAACGACAATGGTCGATTCTTTTATACGGCTCTTGCACAACTTTTTTTGTACGACTCTTGTGTCACTTACTCGACGACTCGCAACAACGACTCGCCTGCGCCGACATGACGGTCCTCTGCATGTCGTCGCTGCGCAGGTACAGCGCTCCGCTCTCCTGAAGGTCCGCCGCGGAGTCATTCGCAAACAGGCAGAGAGGTCCACCGCACACGTAGGCATCTCGGAGGTGTCTTTCGGCAGAGAGCCAAGGCGACGGGGGGAAGGGCGGGACGGGCAAACCGAAAGGTCACAAAATAATGCGAAGGCGGAGTCGGAGGTAGCGGAGGCGGGGGGGGGGGGGGGGGGGGGGGGGGGGGGCGTACTTATTTGTTGCTTGGCTTTATAATTTGACCATTGACCATGGATCACTTTCGGAACGGACCACCGTTCCTACTCTGAATAAAAACATCTCCAACATGTGGGCGTTCATTTCGGGGGGGGGGGGGGTACTCATGTGATGCATGGCCGTAATCGTATATATGATCATTGAACCTCGCATCCCCACATTGCCGGGACGGAACACGTCAGGTTTTGACTCGACAAGGCAGAGATTGTTTGTACCAAGCGCGAAGCGCCGCGAGGTGTTGGGCAAGTCGCATGAAGGATGAGCTGCGTCCTACTAGGAACCGCATGCCGAGGGGGTTGGGTTCGGGGTTGGGGGCTGGGCGGGGGGGGGGTAGGGGCAGGAAGGGGAGGGGATTGGAGGCACCAAAAACACAAAAGAAGCAACGAACAAGAACCGAAAGCAATTACAAACACAAACGCAGAACAACAACAACAAGAACGAGCAAAAACCCGAACCTAAAAAACAACCAAGAATCAAACCAATCGAAAAGCACGATACTACAACTCGTACGAAGCAGTGAACGCAGAGGTCAGGGAGAGAGCCCCCCCCGTTCCCCGTCACCACCTTCACCAGCACGCGCACCATCACGTGGGACCATAGTAAATAGGACCTACGGTACAAACAAAAGCCCATAAATTTACCTATTTTTACCAACAATATTTGGTCCTATTTACTACGGTCCCCCGTAATGGCAACAGTTTCAGATATTGAACGACATATTCGTTTAACCCATTTAACACTGCAGTCCCGTTTGGGGGACAAACTACCGAGAATTTGACTGGTTTGTCCCCAAATACGGTTCTAAGAGGATCATACGATGCACTATCACGGGGGGCCATAGTAAATAGGACCAAATGTTGTTAGTAAAAATAGGTAAAAGTGTAGGTTTTTGTGTGTACCGTAGGTCCTATTAACTATGGACCCCCGTAAGATTAATACGATACCCCCAACGCTTACAGAACATACACGTTCGACATCGATGTTTCGATTTATCGAAACTTCCGATACGATATCCAACACTAAAGCATACCAGTACCAGTACCAGGCACCACATGTAATACATACCACGCAATACACGCAGTATACGTACACACACACACACACCCACCCGCCGTTCGCGCTCTCCTGGTCGTAGCCCTCGCCAAGCAGCTGGCCCACCATGCACGTGCCGCCCAGCGCGTTCTCCGAGGGGAAAGCGTCGTACCGCTTCCTGAACAGCCCAGCAGCCGCAGCAACCCCACCCTCGCTTCGAGGAGTGGAGGACACCACCTGAACAAACCCAAAACGAAGCAATGAAAAGGCGTTACTTGTTGCGTTGGGGACCACAACGAAGTGCGACAGCGTTCCGAGGAATAGTGCCGGTCGCCGCTACATTCAGTGCCGGCAAATACTGGCTGGCGCATACCGGCAGCATACATGGAGGGACCATTGCTGTACAGTCAAATCAACACACCGTACGTTATTCAGTAGATATGCTTAAACCAAAAAAAAAAATTAAAGAAGGCAACATCAGTTGTGAGTGACACATCTACCGCGCGGGGTTTTTTGTCGAAACACATCCTTGCAAGCCTGCGTGTAAAAAAAACTTCGACCGCGTGTACGTGTAGCGTATACGGGTTCTACAGGACTCTGGACGAAAATGTAAGGACCGCCTGTTCTTCGTACTCATGTCTGAACGCTCGTTATATTTCCACCCAGTCGCCGCTACACACAGTGCGGGCGAATACTGGCTGGCGTATACCGGCAGTATACATGGAGGGACTATTGCTGTACAGTCAAATCAACACACCGCACATTATTTATTACGGGGGACCATAGTAAATAGGACCAAATATTGTTAGTAAAAATAGGTAAATATATAGGTTTTCATGTACACCATAGGTCCTATTAACTATGGACCTCCGTAATAGTAGATATGCTCAAACTTAAAAAAAAAAAAACGGAACACGTGACAACTACTGCGGGGTTTCGTCGAAAAAACTTCGACCGCGTGAGAGTGAGACATCTTTAAAACCTGCGTGTGAAAAAACTTCGACCGTGTGTACTTGTAGTATATACGGGCTCTATAGGACCCTGGACGAAAATATAAGGACCGCTTGTTCTTCATACTAATGTCTGAACGCTCGTTATATTTCCACCTAAAGTGGTACGTATAGCTTATTGAGGGGAATAAAATCTGAAAGCTGTGGGTGTCCCCCTCGCCAGCCGGGGGGGTGCACCCGATATCATGCATGACCGTAGTCGTATGACCATAGACCCTCTCATCCGTGCAATGCCGGGACGGAAGCACGTCGGGTTTTCACCGACCAGGCAAGCCATTGCTTGCACCGAGCGCGAAGCGCCGTGAGGTGTTTGGCGAGTCGCATGAAGGGTGAGGTGCATCCTACTAAGAACCGCTCGTGAGGCGGACTTTCTTGCATATGGATGACAGCTTCAATGGATAAATCTAATTTCCGGTTATTGCGGCCACCGGGGGGAGGGGGCGTACTCATTTGCTGCTTGCCTTAGTCATTTGACCATTGACCACGCATCCCTTTTGAGACGGAGCACCGTTCCTACTCCTAATAGAGACACCTCCAAAAGCTGGGCGCTCATTACGTTGTTTCCATATATTACATACCTGGTAGATTTTTTTTTGCTAATCTTATCCACTTCCAGTTTGGTCGCCTGTGGCCACCATCTATCTCCTAGGATAGTGATCGTTTTCTCGCTGCTATCTAGTGTATCAAACTCCTCCATGTTACATTCGTCTATTTCCCTCATCTCTTGTAACAGATCCCGTTCCTCCTTGTACATTTCACATTCTCCTACTATGTGAGTTATAATCTCTATTGCATTGCCACACGGGCACATCTGTGCATCTACTTCCTCCTCCTCCGGCTACTGGTATACCTCTTTCTTCTTTCTTGCAGGTCTAGGTCATCTAAACGAAATCGCAGTTTCAGCGTTTTCGCAGAGTCCATTGGGCCGTGCAAATACGTTTCATTCTTATTCCTTCGCTCAATCCCCAGTATTTCCCGAGTGTTTTTCCAATTCCACCTTGTTTCTTAGCGCTAGCCTTTCCCTTCTTTCTATCCTTTCTTCTACTTATGCCTTATACCCAAACTTCCCGGCGGACATCATCTCTTCTTGGTTTCCCCCTATACCCCCCCCCTGGGTTGCCAGCCATAGTTGATAGAGCTGTATGGGAGAAAGTAACAAAAGGGCGAGCCGGAATAAGGTGGGATGGCGTAGATGAGAAAGTATGGAAGGATCTAGGGGGAGGAGGCCAAACAGGAAGGGGATAATATTAGCAAACAAATTCTATGTAATATATGGAAACAACGTAATGAGCGCCCAATTGTTGGAGGTGTCTCTATTAGGAGTACGAACGGTGCTCCGCCTCAAAAGGGATGCGTGGTCAATGGTCAGATGACTAAGGTAAGCAACAAATGAGTACGCCCCCCCCCCCCCCCCCCCCCCCCCCCCTGGGTTGGCGTCGATTGGCGACGAAGCTGTAAAACACGCCTCTCACTACGTGAGCTAGACAGCCACGGTACCTTTTTTTTTTGTTTTTGGGCGGTCACCACGGCTGGCGGTCGAGCTAGATCATTTTTGTGCGGGGAGAACCTTCCCTCCGCACAAGGGGGATGATCGTATCACGTAGTGCGTGTATGGTGAGGTACCCACGAGGTAGTTACATAGTAAACCCATTGCTGTCTCTGGAACTGGCCACACCAGAAATTAAATCAATTTATTGACGCTGTCGTCCATATGCAAGAAAAATCCGCCTCACAAGCGGTTCTTAGTAGGATGTACCTCATCCTTCACGCGACTCGCTCAACACCCCACCGCGCTTCGCGCTTGGTGCAAGCAATGTCTTCCTGGTCGGTGAAAACCCGACGTGCTCCGTCCCGGCATTGCAGGGATGCGAGGGTTTACGGTCATACGACTACGGCCATGCATGACAATGAGCACACCCCCCCCTATATCCTTCCATACTTTCTCAACTACGCTATCCCACCTTATTCCAGCTCGCCCTTTTCTTGCTTTCTCCCATACAGCTCTATCAACCATGGTTGGCAACCTCTTTTTTGGCATGTTCCTTACTTTATATTGTCATTTCAACTTTCTCATGTCTTTATTTGTCTTGAGTGGGTACATTTCCAGTTCTGTTCTTAATACTGTATTACTAGTCGTACTTGAGCATCTTAGGATTTGTTTAGCTGCTGCCATATGTACTGCTTCCAACTGTTGTACGAGCTTCGCGTTCCATTCTCATACTTCTCCTGCATATTCTAGCTTTGGTACTATCACATTCATCAGGATACATCTATTTAATCCTAGTGTCAAGGTGCGAGTCTGTTTGGATCGCATCCATGTTGCCTACGTGAGCTTTACCCTTTCCTATTATATGACTTTAGCTATATGTGGTGATTTTTTAAGAAATGTGTTCGATCGCTACTAGTTGGCTTCGAACAAATCGATTGCTTCAACCGCACTTTCCTCGCTCCGACTCATATAAGTCCCTGCCCTGCCTATCTTTGGCCCTTCAGAAGGAAAAAAATGTCACAGCAGCAGGGAGGGCGAGGAGAGGCAAGGTCACCGCGCTGTCTCGTCTCACCTCAGTGACGTTGCAGTTCCACTCCTTGTCGTACCCCTCCCAGCACTGGGGCTCCATGAAGGGCGTACGCGCTCCGTGCCTGATCATGGCGTGCACCTGAGCACCCACCCACCCATCGGTCGATCGGGTCGGTGATCGCGACCCGGGAGAGAGCAGTGTCGGGGGCATAGGCAGACAGACAGACAGACACAGACAGGTAAGACAGAAAGCCAGACAGACAGACAGACAGACAGGCAGACAGACAGACACAGACAGGTAAAACAGACACACACAGACAGGTAAGACAGACAGACAGACAGGCAGACAGGCAGACACAGACAGGTAAGACAGAAAGGCAGACAGACAGACAGACAGGCAGACAGACAGACACAGATAGGTAAAACAGACACACACAGACAGGTAAGACAGACAGACAGACAGGCAGACAGGCAGACAGGTAGACAGACAGACAGACAGACAGATGGCAAGACACACAGACAGACGGTAAGACAGCAAGACAGACAGGCAGACAGACAGACCACACGAGCATAACGCCAGAAAAGGGGGGCGAATACCACGGCAGCATTCATTACGGGGGACAATAGTTAATGGGACCAAATATTGTCAGTAAAAATAGGTAAATATACAAGTTTTTGTGTGTACCATAGGTCCTATTAACTATGGTCCTCCGTAATAGTGCCCGCAGAAAATATGGAAACCCACCAGTTAAGGTCGTTGTAAAAGTTGAGCATCTGCGCGTTGATTGACGGATTGACAGGGTACGCTTATCGCGTTGATTGACTGAATGACCAACTTATTAGAGCTATTTTCAGGGATACACCAGCTCATAAAAGGCACAAACACCGCGCGCTCGCCCCGTGCCCGGGAAGGTCTACCGTTCCAGATCGATCGATCGATCGATCGCGCCGGCGCGAGCGGTGTTCTCCGCGAGTCCCTCGCCTAATTTCCTTGGTGCAGAGAGCGAGCGCCGTGCGAGCTGCTTCGGATTTTGCAGGCGTTTCGGCCTTGTTTTGATGCGGCAGTGGCGGCTCTGTTGTGTTTCGGATTGCCCGGCGCTTTGGCTGTCGTTGTGGTAGTCATTATAATCGCCGACGCCGTTGTTGTTGTCGTTGTTGTTGTGAGCTCTGTTAGCTGTTGCTGTTGTCTGTCTTCGCCCGAAATCGGTATTTCTACGTCCACCACACACCTTCTACCATTACGGGGAACCAAAGTAAATAGGACCAGAAATTGTTAGTAAAAATAGGTGAATATATAGGTTTTTATGTATAGCATAGGTCCTATTAACTATGGACCCCCCCGTAATAGCAGCGTCCGTGCTGAATATTCTTCCTGGGGTAGACAAAGTTCTTCGGACACTTGTACACCTGTACCTTGTACGCAGGGGAACCACAGGCCGAGCACGACACACACAGCAGCACCGATACGATAACGCTTTACACATAAATGTACAAATACGTGCAAATACAAGTACGAGGAATACGGTATGCCACCAATTTCGAGGAAAATTCGGAGAGTGGCATGAGACTTTGATATGGACCCAAGGTCGAAAGCAACCCTCGTACGATGTGCCAGGAATATTATGTGCTCAACTAGGTATTACTAAATGAGGCAGAGAAGAAACTACTGTAATAGCTGAGCGAAAACGGACATCACGTGATCACTATCACTATACTATCACTATATCAATGCCAGAGGGGTTTGTCATGGTAGGATATTACATGCCAACCCGGAACTATGTGAATATGAAGTAAAACAACAACCTGGAAGTATGTAAAAAGCGAGTGAAAAAGCAGGTGGCAAGCTACACAGAAGGTAGTGCCAGGTACGACATCATAATTTACGCTTGTTTCAGTACTAACAAAAACGAAGATGTTATTATGTGTGATGCCATCAACAAGATGCTACTATTAATACCTACCAAGCCTACAGGTTGTAAAAGAAATCAACAAAAGACTCAACTCTCGACGTGTAGACTACACGAGGATAAACAGACACAACTTTTCTGGTCCCCGGTTCAGGATGAGTCAACCAACAACGCTGGTGCCGTTGGCGCTGTTGTTTTTGTTGTGCCAAATTTTGTTCGAGAATTCTTCTCGGTGCTTCTCGAACAAAAAGCGAAGGGTTAACGACACGCCTTGGTTGGCCCGTCTTTTTCTCTTCTTGTTTTCGTTTTCTCATCCCATCTATAAACGTTATCTCCGCCCTATCTCTCCAACTCCCTCCCTCTCGTAGCTCAGATCTGATACGGTCACATAGCAGTCACGTATCATACATGCGCATGATCGGGGGCCTTCAATTGCTGGGTGGGCTTCGGACAAGTGTGGGCAGTGAGCGGAGGGGTGTAACCAATGAAAGGTCGTGGATGTCGAACGATTAATCGAGGTCCAAAAAGAGGGGCTCCTAACGGGTCATTACCTGACCAGTGGGTCGGGTCAGGAAATTTCGAAATCTCACGGGTCGGGTGGGGTCACGAGGTTGTCAGACTCTCGCGGATCGGGCATGGTCACCCTCAACGGACTCGAATCGACCTGATCCGCGAGGTTTGACCCGATTTGCAAACAGCCCTGAGTAAAACTCATCGTTACGATATCGATAGTCGATGCCTGGTCTTGTACATATCATCCGTCGAAACGTTTCGTTCAGTTTGCATGCATATATACCAGGTACCTGGTATATATATACGGGGATGCGAGAGGATGGGGAGGGAAAACGCGTTCGAAACGATATATCAAGATGTCGATATCTCGATTGGATGTCTCGAATCTTTTCGACACGATGTCCAACACTACTCCACGACTCGTGCAAATCGCAGCACACGAAAGGCGTACGTGCGCACGGGCGCACGCATACAATATAAACATGCGTATGTATGTGTATGGTTATGTCTTTCGCATAAAACTGTTTTTACTCATGAAAGACATCCAGCTCAGCAAAAAAGGGTCCGTTCTTGATTATTGTTTCTGTACAGCCGTACTATTCGCAGTAGACCAAGATACAACTAAATGTGGTCACAAACTGACATGAGACTACGAAGCGAGTGAGACAAGATGCCAGCACATTCTTACATTTTTTTTCATATTTACTTCTACTTTCCAGGCCAATTCGTATAATACGAGGTTTAGGTTTTACCCTCAGCGGCCTTCCGGACAAGCCATGGTCACAGGTGTCGTCCCCTCTTCCCCCTGCTAAATAACGCCTTCATTTACATCGCGCAGAGGATCCCATACCTGAAACCAGTACTACAAGATGCAATCACGGAGGGCCATAGCAATCAGAACCCACGATTGGCCCGAAAAACAGGGACCACTATGTCCCATATATACATGCCGGCGTCCCCGGTGGCTTGGTAGGTGGTCCGCGTGCCTGTCAAGATCAATTTCGTGGGTTCAAGTCCCACCGAGTGCATGCTCATAGGGACTTTTTCTTGCACAAAAAATTGATACGTGAGCGGAAAGCGCGAAAGCGTGAGTTGGCTACATTCGATGAAAATCGACGAGCAGTGGGAACGCTGAACCCTATGCGCGACAAAAAATAAAGGCACGTACGGGGGGGGAGAAGGGACGACACCTGTGACCACGGCTTGTCCAGAAGATCGTCGAGGGTAAAACCTTCTACGAGTGGGCTGGGAAGTAAAAGTGATGGATAAAAAATATATATATATATATATTATATATATATAGAAAACTGTTTTACACTGATTGTTGAACCAAAAGGTGATTATATTTCGGGACAGCGTGGTATCTCCCTATTTTTTCACACCAAATTTGGTTCTGACTACTAACTGCTGCGACTAGCCTGGAGTTTCTCTTCGCTGTTGTTGTGCTTCGGTTTGACCGTTCTTTCCTTTCGTTTTTAGTCCTCTCTCTGTTTACATGTGGTGGTGTTGTTGCTTTCGCTTGTTTTTTTTATTGTCTGCCACATCTCCTTTCGGGGGGGGGGGGGGGGGGGGCAAGACACGTTTTTTTTTTTTTTTCTTCCCTTTTTCAACGAATGCTAGAACAGGTATCTCGTCCCTGTCCTATCCAGTACGATGCCATGGCATCGCATCGTCTACTCTGCTTACTGCAGAGTAGTGTATCTGTGTCGTAGTATCGTGACTACAGAGCTTGCATCTCTCTAGGATCGAAGAATCGGCGCCAACACTGGTTGTGCTGGATGTCGGCGGGTAGACAGAAAGAACACGCGCTATGTTCCCCCGTAACAACGTGGCACACAATAGTTACATGCTTTTCGTCCAAAAACAACATCGTTCGCCCTGTTTTCGTATCCAATCCGTCTCGAAGTTTGTGGCTATATACAGCATTCGTGCGCATATCTGTCTACCAGCATGAACCATGAACCCTCTCGAGGCTGCAGGGGGGGGGGGAAATTCAAGCTAAAAACGGACGATTTCAGCGGCGCCTATTGCGAGATTGGGCGATGATACACAATTGGTGTCCCACATACGATGCAAGGAACCGCGCGGTGCGGGCGTAGCATGACCCGGACTCATACTGCTGGCCGCCCGTGCTGCTCGCAGATGGTTAGCAGTACCAAAGTTGTCGTTGTTTCGGTCGCTATCCCTCAGGAGGAGTCCCAAGAGGGCCAACGGAACGGAGAGTCAGTGCGGGCACTGGGTGTTCTGGGTTTCAGTGAGTACGTTGAAATAACCGTTTAGCGGAGAGACAATAACAACAACAACAACGACGACGACGACGGCAATACCAACACCAACAGCAACAGCAAAAAAACACCACCACCACCACCACCACTGCCAGCAACACCAACACCAACAACGAAAAAACACATCAACACCAACACCAACAACACCACGAACACCAACACGAACACCAACACGACACACCAACACCAACACTAACACCAACACCAACACCAACACCACACCAACACCAACACCAACACCAACACCAACACCAACACCAACACCAACACCAACACCAACACCAACACCACCACCACCACCACCACCAACACCAACACCAACAACAACAACAACACGTTTGGTACTGCAGCTAATATGCACGTCTCCCATTCACACCGCGGTGTGCATATGATCACTGATCAACATGATTGCATGGTCGGCTTCTCTGCCTCGCAATTCCGACGCTCGGAACTGGCCATGTCTCCCTATCTATATTTACGAGCACATGCAGGCGGGTTTCCCTTTTGGCCGGCGCCAAAAGCAGATAGACCCCCAACGAGTTGCCTGAAGCATCCGCCGTCAGTCCCATAAGAAACAGACACGATCGTTTTGTTCGACCAATCAAATGGCAAACAATGGGGCTGGGCACTAGCTGACTCAGTCAGTAGTCATTATACCGTCGTCGAAATCAATCAGTACACTGAGTTGCAGGGATATACTGCTGTCTCCTCTCTCCTCCCGAAACGAAACTGGTGGCTTTCCGTACTACAACATGTCGTGTTTCTTGGGCATACGTACGATAAACAAGTACTGGCGAATATACTGGCCAGGTCAATCAGTATATTACTACTGCCAGTAGATTACTACTGTCGGCACATACTGTGCCGGTGCCCAGTCCTAACAAAACATCTTCCGCCAACGAATAAAACTTGACGACAGCTGAAAGTAAACATCCTGCTGCCGGGGCGAGTTCCTAGCGACAACGTATTTAAACGCCCGACCGTTCTTATCTTTTAGAAGGCCCGTGGTTGGTCGGAGCACGCCTTCGCCGCTAGCGCCAGCCCTAGGGACCTACGACCTCAACAAAAAAATGCCCATATCACCCTCTTCCTCCGTTCATGGCGGTCAGCATAACATATGACACATGGTACCTGGTACCAAATACGTGACATTCGAGTAGATAACATCGAGTAGATGTTGCGAGCGGCATTCGTGGCGGACGCAATTTTGTGGCGTTTAGCTGGAACCAGGTCGTAGGTGCACCCCTGCCATACCGTAGTATTCCTTTATACCACCACGTGCATGCGCGCCTGCTACTGCTGTACCAGGCACGTACGATACTACTCGCCCTGCTGCTGCTGCTGCTGCTGCTATGTACTTGACGTTATGTTGCCGTGGTCGGCTTGCGTGCATCCTCGCACTCCCGCTGCTCATTCGTGTAAAATTCACTCGTAACCCGACGTGCCGCGAAGACGGCGAACTCGAGACACGGGTACAGAGCTGTGAATGAAACAAAAAAATACTCTGCTGCGGAGCAGCTGCATTCGTCCATGCCGACAGTACAGGCCGCCTGAGAAGCCTCAGCGCCAGAGGCAGAAGCGGGCTGTGTTGCTTTGTATTGTCTCGGGACATGTCGGTGTTTTTCAATCACAACACGCCTTGCTGTCGGTAATTCGTGTCAGTAGCCTTTACCGTGATCTTGAGGCCGTTTCCTATGTGGTCCGATTTTTGAGCTTCAGATTTTGACCCGATCGCGTTTTCAGATGTGAACTTGGCAAATCGAAAAAGTCGTCCTAAGCGGAAAAAATCAGATTTATTACGCGTGCTGAGATTCGACCAAACGCCAAGACCAACAGCTTTTGTTGTGGTCTGCCACCGCGAAGAGACGCGCTGGGTGCGCTGCCCTGTGCGTAGGACCCAAGCATCCGAGCCAAGGCTGACTGCCTATCGTCTGGCGGCGAAGAGACGTGGCGCGTGCGCTAGAGTCAAGCTGTCATGGTATTTTGCGTTTCATAATGTGTCTGACTGCTGCTGTTGCTGCTGCTGCTGTACAACAGTGTAGTCTACGAGTACGTATCCACGGAGAGGTGTGCGCCGAATGCGCTTGTCTTGGTCTCTAGGCGCGAGCCCGCGCCAACCGACTGTAGTCTGGCCACGGTGAGACGCGCCGCCCGGGAACCGCGTGTCTGGCGCGAAGCAACGTCGCTATATAGCTGTGTCACCATCCAACTCATCGATCGTTCTGCTGCTGTTTGCTGTCGTGGATAACCTCTTGAATTTAGAGAGCATGCCATTTTTCGATTTGAAAATCAGATGACCCAGGTCGCCCAAAATCCGACGACTTGGGTCATTGGATTCTCAAATCGAAAAACGTCCGGTAGGATTTTGCATATTTGGACTGCATAAGCAGGGTCATTCATTTCTTAGATCGAAAAATATAAATCTGAAGCTCGAAATAGAACCGCATAGGAAACAGCCTGACCCACAAAACGTACCAGATGAAGTACCAAAAGACATTACCAGGTACCTGGTGCCATTTATGCGATGGTTCGCACATTTTTTTTCAGCTTGTCGAGCCTTAGCCTGGACTAGGGTTGGCGATAGGGTTAGGGTTGGCGTTGGGTCGGGTCGACGCCTTGTCGTGACTGGTAAAAAAAATAAACATCCGAAAGCACGTAAAACGAGCAAAAAATAAGAACACATTCAGTACTTTATCTGGCATGATTTGTGTGCTGAAGACTGGTCGAGGCGCCTCGGTTGTGTCACGTTTTCATGCACCCACGCTAAAAAATAGCCTCTCCAGTAAAAAAAAAGGCCATAAAGAGTGCGAGCGATTTTGTTGAAGAATGATTGAATACCAGGTACTTGAGTAGCATCTGCTACGAATAAGTTTCGCATTTGTTGCTTGTACGGCTGGATTAATTTCATGCCGCAGCCTTCCACAGCTGCCACTTTTTTTTGCATGTCATCACTGCGACTTTCCAGATCAACTCGTTGGAGGTTTTTACGTTTTTACCCTCAACGACCTTCTGGACAAGCCGTGGTCACAGGTGTCGTCCCTTCTCCCCCCCGGTACGTACTTTCAATTTTATCGCAAGGTGGGGTTCAGCATTCCCACTGCTCGTCAATTTTCATCGAACGTTGCTAACTCACGCTCTCGCGCTCGAGCTTTCCGCTAATAATTTCTTATGCAAGAAAATGTCCTTACGAGTAAATGCACTCGGTGAGAATTGAACGAAGGCAATTGTGTCAGTAGGCACGAGGACCACCTACCAAGCCGCCGGGGACGCTGTAGCTTACAGTATATACGTGGTGGTAGACTACAGTATACCTGGTATTAATAGTAGACTTGGATACGAGTGTCATCCGACGTCTACCTACAGTCTACAGTAGCATAAGAGAACAACAGAACGAAAGCCATCGGTACGAGTATCCGCACAAGTAGTTTTGTAACATCAGAGCTTGTATTGTACCAGGTATCTACTATTAATAGGATGAAAGTGTCAGCGTGGACACGGGGCGTGCTGGACGTCGACGGTTAGAGAGAACGGATTAAAAAATGTGAATTGACACACACAAGAAGCAGTCGACAGCGGCAGTAACCTATCTTGCCCGGTACTGGTATCTGTTGTCCTAGTCCTACCGCAGTACCTATGATATCGCTCTGGGCGGCAAAGTTAGTATCGTCCAGTCTTCATAGTAATGAGCAAACGAACCTTATATTTCCGCCCAGTGTGGTAACTATCACACTAGGGTGGTAAGATAGCACACCCCCTCGGACGAAATAGTAAGCTGATTTTCTCGAAAACGGGGAGGGCGTACTGAGTACGACGAGCGATGCATCTATAGTATATCTCGACAACAATTTTCCCACAGCCACCATTTTCATTGTGTGCGCCCTCCAAGTTTTGGAGAAAGTCATCTCGGAAATTCATAATGAGTACACCCCCCCTCCTCACCCCTCCTGATCCTCTTCAAACCACTTTCGAAGGGGGTGTGCTATTTTATCACCCGTGTGATAAGGGGGGGTGTTACCGCCGTGGTAAAAGGGGTTGTGTTATCTTATCACCGGTGTGATAACGTACAGGTGGGGGGCAGTACGTCAAGAGGTGAGAGGCCCACCAGGGGTATTAATCAGGGGTATTAATCAAGGTAGCGGGACCTTCTCCAGGGGAGATGGTCAGCGAACACATCTGCGTGAATGAAGCATGCGCCCTCGTAGAGAGCACGACAAGGTCCCCAACTGCTACGACGTATATAGCCAGTCTACGAGAACTGTTGTTGTGTACCAGGTATTGGTTTTGTAGTATATTGGCATGGGTGAGTACGGGGGGGGGGGCATCTTCGTTGTGTGGTAAGAACGGCGCACCACGAGGTACAGAGAGAATTTAGAGCTTAGACTATTATTTCTACCCGTGACAACGCACGTGCGGCGTCTTCGTCTCGGCCATTTTCTGTGCCAGTGGGCTGTTAAATTTCCGGTAACTGTTCATGCCTAGGGCCGAGGGTTATGACAGTAAAAAAACGATATCTGATAAATTAGCACATTCGTGCGTAGTGCCATCCAGTATACACCAGGTACAGCAGCAGGGTTCTATTGGTGCAGTCGTCCTTTCCGAGAGACCCTCTCCCCTTCCCCCCAGGCTATAACCAACAAGAAAAAAACAAGTGCTGTCATAGTCTAGACTTTTTCAGCACAAGCAAGTATACCCATGAAAAAAAAAAGAAAAAAAAAGAGGAAAAAAAGACTACGCTCAAGGTTATCCGAGGATGGTGTTCTAAGCCTTCGCTCACATTACAGTAAGCTGTTCTTGTCAACAGATCTATACTGAAGCTAATAGCCCCTCACCACGCACCGCATATGCTATTTATACAATGTGATACTGATTCATCTGCACTGTTTCAGTTGGCCTTGCTCTCACCGCCTTGCTTTTTGTTTTGCTGCTCTTGCTTGGTTTCGGGGTTGCTTGTTAGCGCTGCTTTGCTTGGTCTGATTGTTGTTCATTTGATTTTCACTCGGTTGTTTTGCTCCGTGCTTCGCAGTTTTGCAGTGCTTTGCATGTGCTTTGCTGTGCATGTGCTTTGCTTTGCTTTGCTTACTTTGCTTTGCATGCCTTGCTCCGGTTTCGCTTTGCGTTGCTCTGCATTTGTTCTTCTTTTCTGTACTTCGCTTTTTGCCCTGCAGTTGGTTTGTTTTGTTTTGCTCCGGTTTGCTGTGGTCTGCTTTGGTTTGCGGCGGTCTGCTTTGGGTTTGGTTTGCGTTGCATAATGTGATATGCTTTGCTCTCTTTGATCTGAATGCTTACTTTGCTTTTGCTCATGCTTTGTTTTGGTTTGCTCTGCATTTGCTTCGCTTTGTACTTGCTTTTCGTTTGATTATTTGTATTGCTTTCTTTGCTTTGCTCTGCTTTGCTTTGCTTGGCTTTGTTTGTTTTGCTTCGCTTTGCCTCGCTTTGCCTCGCTTTGCTCCGCTCTGCTTCGCTGTGTTTCGCTGTGTTTCGCTCTTTGTTTCGCTCTTTGCCTCGCTCTTTGCTTCGCTCTTTGCTTCGCTGTGCTTCGCTGTGCTTCGCTGTGCTTCGCTGTGCTTCGCTGTGCTTCGCTGTGCTTCGCTGTGCTTCGCTGTGCTTCGCTGTGCTTCGCTTTGCTTCGCTTTGCTTCGCTTTGCATCTGATCATTTGCATTTTCATTGATTTGCTTTTTTTTTGCTTTGCGTTTGAGTATTTCCATTTGCATTTGCTTTTTGCGTTGTAGTGGTATGCTTTTATTTTATTTTCTTGCTCCGCTTTGCATTCCATTTGCTTTTCTGTGCTATTGCTTCGCTATACTTGGCTATCGATTGGCTATGCTTGGCTATGCTTTGGTCCGCACATGCCTTGCAGTGCCATGCATGTGCCTTGCTTCAAGTCTTGTTTGGAGCAAACTTTGTTGTACTGTAATACTAGGCTTAAATGAGGCTGTGGGGAAAAAGCTGTGGGAGAAAGTCACATCTAGTGTGATCCGTATTATCACCTAACCGGTTTTCGTGCTGTTTAGTTGTTTTCTGCGTTGGGGTTAAAGGTGAGGGCTAGGGTTAGGTTCTCTTGAAGGATTGGGTTAGGTTGTAATAGTGGTCCCTCTGTAATGTCGGTTGAGTAGTGCCGGCTGCCCGCTATAGTGCCGGTGAATTCGCTTTCTTGGCGCAGCAGTATTAATCAGGGATACGTGTTACGCGCTAACACATTCGTTCGCGTTCGCATAGACAGGTATTGATAAAAGGTTTGAAAAAAAAAGACGCTTAGGCCCTCTTTTCGAAATGACCCCAGGAGGAAAAAGCTTCCATATAGTTTGGAAACCCCTTCATAATTGCCTCTTGGGTTGCGCCGCTTGCTGTGAAGCTGCAGCAGCAGCGTCTGCAGTCTGCAGTCTCAGCGTCCCAGCAGCAGCAGAGATACGTTTGCGGACTGGTACAGCTGTTGGTGGTGCGTGCGTTCAATGTACTTTTTTTTTTGGCTACAAACTTGTTACGCATTTCGCATTTTTTTTTCACAGCTATTAATAGCTGTTCTTGCTATCACTCTAATTAAAAAGGTAAAACATACGTAGAGATCTATTAACAGACTATACGTGCTATTACACTACTATTACTCGTAATAGGAGGATCACAACATAAAATGCAGGACAACAGAGACCCCTAACGCAAGACTGCCTCCTGCCGTCGCTGCGACTGCTTGAAGTGTAGCAAAAAAAAAAAAAACAAAAAAAAAACAGAACGTGGATGATTTCACGCCCTGTCAGGTTTTGCCGTTGACGTTCGCGTGCGACGTTCGCACATTTCTACATTTTGACACAAGAACGCTCGACGTCCGCATTTTTTTCGGACTTACAACATGCATCCCTCGTATTGTGAATCATAGTGTGGCAGTGTGTGGAGTAGGGCCGGTTGCCGTGATAGTGCCGGTTGTGTGTTGTTGGCTGGCGCATATCGGCAATATCAAGAGGGACCACTACCACTACTACTACTGCTCTACCACTGCTGTGAAGGGTTACTATTAATATTAATAGATATCACCGCCCCTGCCAAACACTAAAAAAAAAAAAAAACAGAATATCAGGCAGGCTACTGCGGTTTGTGGCTTTCTCCCACCCCCTCGGGTTGCGCATCGCGCCCTATCTCGCTCTGTTCCTGGTTGTTTGGGTATGCATACGAGGTGATGCGCCCTATGGTGTCATGGTATCCATCCATGTTCGATAAAAGAACACAAGCCACAGACACCAGGATGCGCGTGGGCGCGGAACATGGAATATTTTCGAACGATCAAGATCAAATAAAAATGGGTACGAAATGAGTACTCTGGTTTCACTCTCAAGTAGCAACAAGCAAAAGGGGTGTGACTGCTCGATGGCGGCGAAGGGCAGGTACGACCACTTTCTCCTTGAACCCCAAGCACCCGACAAAGAACCGAAAACGCACCTGCAACAGCTGCACGTCGTCCGCAGACACAGAGTCTCCGAAAGACGAGGTCAGGGACTCTGCCAGACTGGGAATGGCGTTCCTCGACATATTCTTGGAGCAGTATCCCGGAAACGATGGCAGAGGCGCAGCAGCAGCGTCCACCAGGCGACTGCTCCGATATCGCAAGGATGCCGTCCCCGCAAGGAGAAGGGCTGACACTCTCGAGGGCGCCATCGTTTCCTCGCTCCGCTGTCGGCTCGCCGAGAACTCTCCGACCCCCGACCCTCCGCAATATGAAAACAAAATCACATTCGATTCGATACCCGCGTGGTTGTGATATAAGACACATATAAATTTTCACAAATAGATAAAACATACCTTATTTTTACGATCATAGTGATACCTCACCAGAAGGGTTTCGACTTTTCAACGCTAACTTATGGAATAGGGGATGGGGTGAAAAAAGTAGGACTTGAGTTCTGGGCCTGCGAGACAGAGGGCAGAGATAAACCCACACAGGGCGCCTGGTGAGACCGCTCTTGCGCTGGATCTGGGTACCATGTTTCGACGAAGCCACCCCGCCAGCAGGCTCTCCAACACGGAGCTGAAGAAGCTCGGTGAGTGAGGGCAACGCGCGCGCGCGTGTTGGAAACATTTATTCGCCTCTCTCTTACCATTCTCTCACGTGCAGAAAACATTCACTTTGAGTACACGAAAAAAGTATATTGCTGTTGCTGCTGCTGGTGCTGCTGCTGCTGCTTGCTGCTGCTGCTGCTACAGAGCGTCCCGAGGTTGCTGTTTTAGTCCCGCTCTTGAACTACTCGCCAAGTGCTCCTTGGCTTTCCTCGCCCCCCTCCCCGTCCCTTCCCATCCCGACGAATTACCTCACCCTCACCTATCTTCCGCGGATTCGTCTCCGCCCCCCATCTCTCCCTCTCGCGTCTCGCCGATGTTTTTTTTCGCAAAGAACAACTGTTTCTCATGGTAGACAGCTGCACGGTCGATATGCAAGCCCGGCCGAGCCAGGACACGGGAAGAAAGCTCGCCGATACGATCAACGGCTACCCAAACGCCACCATGTAAGCCAAGCTGCAGAGCTGCAAACAAGTTGCCGCAAGATGCCCCAAGCTGCCGTAGTTCGGGACCTGCCTGCGACCCTGTGTAGTTGTTGGCTGTGTTGAAGCTACTCTTCTAGTTTTATCTTCGTGGCCTACCTGTGTATGCGAAAGGGGCCCCGTCAGGTTTGGACCCTGGGGTGCCTGTGGAATTTTTGCGACCTTCCCCCTTCCGACCTTCCGGCCTTCATGGAAAATGGTACGTAATGTCCGACGCTGAACAAATAGCAGCTAGCAACACATATCACCTGGCCGGGCAGAGTATGTGTGTACGATGCAAGGAACAAACTCGAGGGGATGTGACGTTATATGTGCGACCATTCGTACACTGGCTTCACTCTCTCTTGTCTCATATTAATATTATTAGTTCGTGACCACAGCAGAGCTGGTACATCTCTCTTCTCTCTACATTGCATTGGGTGAGAAGCAGCACGGACACTGGGTGTGCTTCATGTCAATGGGTACCAGGTGCTCCGAGTAGAACGAAGGAAATAACGGACGCAGACTGCGTACGACTTCGTATGAACTATAAGCGTAGGCGCACGTAGTTATATCCCTGGTACTGCTCTATACCAGGCATATGTACATGGTCACGAGTCGCTGGTCACGTGTTTATATAGTCACGACTCTACGGGAGGCCCATAGACCATAGACTCACGATGTTCCCTATCTCACGATTATGCAGCTACTGGTGTGGTCACCACTTCACCACTCACGATACACTGCTCTCAAGATGTTAAGCTCTCACACTTGATACTCGTACCTCGTACGAGTATATTGTTTTAAGTGTCGGACTGGGCATGTCACCGACGAAGAGCAGGCTATTCTCGTTCGAGGGCAGAGATGCAACCAGCAGTCGATACGAGCACATATTATATATAGGTTCACGCAGCTTGCAAAGTTGAGTATCGATCGATCTGCCGATCGGTTGAACTCACAGCTGACGTGCTTTCCTAGTTTTTTATGAAAGAATGCATAGCCACACGACACATGTACGAGTACCAGGTCCGGTAGTAAAATAGTGCTGTGCGAAGCTGACAACTGCTCTGTCTTCATCAATCGATCCGCGCCTGTCCGCTTCGGGCGTTGCGCTCTACAATTAATAGTACTATTAATGGTAATACTATGGCTAATCAGTACCTGGTACACCAGGAGTGTGAATATGATACGCAATACGTAGCCCCCCTCCTCGTGTTCGAACGTCTGACTGGCTGACTATTAATAAGTGGAATGTGATGCAAGATGCGGTCATAGATCACACATAAGCCGCTGTCGGGAGATATAACGGATGCGTTATGATATGCTTCTATTATTACGGGGGTCCATAGTTAATAGGGCCTATGGTATACATAAAAACCTATATATTTTCCTATTTTTGCTCACAAAATTTACTATGGACCCACGTAATAATAGGATATCGGCGCAGTGCCTAACGGTATCAATGCCTTTCGCCATCCCGACAAACCACAAGGAAGGGCTTGGGCGCCAGCCAGGGAGCGAGAGACCCACCGTTGAGATTCGACATGTAAAAAAACCGATAATAGTTGGACGATGGACGATATGGTAGGAAGCTTTCGATCGACGGTGTGTCTATTTTGAAAACTGTTATGTACCAGGTACCTTGTACACCGAATCTGGGCTACGCGGGAACCAAACCTGGTCTAGGTGGCCGTTTCTTGGTCGTACTCGGGGATACATGTGTGTACACGGGTAAACACACCTTTGGATTGTTTAGGGAGTTTGTCTTGTCTATTTTGTTCTAGACGGACCAGCCAGCGTTTTGCCGTGTTTTGCCCCAACAGAGCCCAACGAGTTTCGATTTTACGTTTTTTTTCTTTTTTTGTTCTGCCTTTTGGCCTCGCCTCCCACACCGACCGAATCGCAAGGCTGTCGCTTTTTCGACCGATACTGGCGGACAGACCAGCGGAGCTTACCGTTTACCAAGGTACCATATTCTACAAGTCCCGTTCATTGGCCAAACACTAATTTGTCTTTGTTTCATTGGTCAATACGCTCGACAGCATACAACACAAACATTACCCCCCTGCTCCCGCTTGGCACCCTGATACCGTGCCGACCTGATCCCACCCAGACCCGAGTCCTCCAAACTGCCCCTGGGTATATACAGTAGTTAGCCGCCGTCAGGGCCCACCCTATGGCACCCTGATCCCACGCCGTCGAAAACTGAGGTGCTGTGCAGCAGCAAGCAGCACCATGCACTACGTACCAGCAGATTTTTTGTCTCTTTCATAGAACGTGTATGTCGTTTCTGTCGTGTTCAATACGATGACACGGCGATGCGTTGTCTACTGTGCTTACTGCGCAACAATGTAGTTTCTGTGTCTTTAGTTTTTGTGATGTCGACGGGTAGAAATAACTTTTTTATGTGAACAACACCCACACATATACCAGGTAGTCGAGTAAGGAGTACCCTCCGACAGACGGCAAGCGCGCCCATCGTCGGATGCAACGCGCGGGATGAGTTAACCCCCTCTATTGCGGGGGACCATAGTAAATAGGCCCAAATAGTGTTAGTAAAAGTAGGTAAATATATAGGTTTTTGTGTGTACCGTAGGTCCTGTTTACTGTGATCCCCCGTAATAGTACTGCACTGTCCATCAAGTATCTAAATCTACTTTGTAATTCCAAGTATTGTTTGCCCAACTGTCCCTAAAAACTGGAGGGCAGTCCAACAGACGTTAAAACGCCCCGTCGGACAAAATCTCCAAGCTATTTTTCTCGACATAGAGAGCAAACGCCGAGCGATGCGTCCATGGAAATGTCTCGTCGAGATATTTTCAAGGCCACGTTTTGGAGAAGGTCGTCACGGAAATGCATTCCAGCGGGGGGCGGGGGGCGGGGGGGGTGATATGGTATGCATGCACACTACTGTAGCATCGCGCCGCCCTTGCTTCTATCTTTCTTCGTTCCAGTCTCGATGTCGTTTTTTCCCTGTACGTGTTGAAGTTTTTGTTTTTGCTGTTTACCAGTAGTTACTTGTCTTAATAATAGAAGGTTGCATGTTTGTTTTTTGGTGGCGGACCGCTATTTGATGTTGAAGTTTTGTGTATCGCACGCGTGTTAAGATAGTACACCCCCTGGGACGAATCTCAGAGCCACTACAGTTCTCCAAAGCACTGGAGGCACACACAGCGAAAACAGTGGGCTTGGAAAAAGTTCTTGTCTAGGTATTTCCGTAGACGCATCGCTCGTCGTACTCAGTACGCCCTCCCCGTTGTCGAGAAAACCAGCTTCGGAATTCGTCCGAGGGGGTGTGCTATCTTACCACCCTAGGGTGATAGTGCTATACTTCATGTATGTACGGTAATACGAAGTATGCACCAGATGTATGCGTGTTTGTTGGTGGTGGTGGTGTTGCTGCTGTCTTCTGTCTTCGCATGAAGTTTTTTGTTTTTGTACCCACCGATAGGACACCCAGCACACCCGGTGTCCGTGCTGATACAGTGATCCTTCATGGCTATGTATTATAAAAGAGGGGGGGTGCGAGTGCTGTGATCACACGCAGGATGAAGGAGACGAGACAAAGTCGTGGCAAACGTGCCGGGTACGAAAGAGGGCAACGAAAGAAACCAAGCAAGGAAATGTAACATTTGACGAGAAAATAATCCGAAAGCATCATGTCGACGTGCTCGTCCCAGGTGTGATGCCATACAACAGTATGATACTACAATAGTAGGGCTGGGTACGAACTGGCTGGCGCAGCCAGGACATATATAGCGCATTTATGACGGTCATATATGACCGTAGTACGCGCGATCTACATATCACACACAGCTCGCAAATATGATTTTCGATGAAAAACCTCGATGTCATGGCTGATTTGCATATTATTTTCATAAATAGGTACTGCTATAGAAATCAGCATCCAGTGTTCTGGATTCCCTCTTCGCCGCATCGCCCTCCCCCCTCGGGTGGTGAGGGGCCCCTGCCGGAGGCGTTATTTTTTGCTCGTTTTTGCTTCACTTCCCATGACAATCAGGGGGAAATATGAAACATGGGCATGGGTTGGTAGCGGGAGACAAGAACTGGTTCATCGCTTGCAGCGTCTCTGCCTCTCTCCTCCCTCTCTCGTTTACTCATTTCTTCATTTGCGAGGTTTTCCGCTGTATAGGATGGCGTTATGTGGGACGTACGTAATTTTCTGCATACATGTACAACATCAGTATATGCTTCAATCCACCGTTTTAATGTACCGATGATCTCAACCAGTATGCCTGTACTGGCAGTATGTACTTACTGCGCTATTAATAGTACCCTGCCTACACAATACCTGGTACCATATATATATCAATATTCCGCGCTCCTCTTGATAGGGTCGGTGGTGGTGACCCCACGGATAGCGGCATCAACAGTCGTTGCTATGTCGTCATGACCCTTTAAAATATTTACAGTAGTAGTGGCCCCTCTATAGTGCCTGCTGGTTGAGTAGTGCCGATTGCCGGCCATAGTGCCTGTGGAGTCGCTTGGCACGTACCAGGTATCGCATGGGATCAACCAGTGTGGTAGTGTGCGGAGTGGTGCCGGTTACCGTTATATTGCCGGTGGTGTTGTTGGCTGCGCATACTTAGAGAGGAAACAATACTGCTGTACTATATCACCCCATGATAGCCGGTCACTCCGGTTGTCTAGTGGTTACCCTCGAATGCAACTATTACGGAGGACCTTATTATATAGGACCGACGTAGACACGAACACCTATATATATCTCACTAATTTTAGTAACAATATTTGGTTCTATTTGCTGTGGTCCCCCGTAATAGACGGCTTTTTTGTAGCTTTGACCCTAAAGTTCGAATGCCACGGTGCCGAGATTGTGAGCTCATTTGCAAAACGTTGAAGAAAATAGATCAAATATTGAGAGCACCCAGCATGGGTAGGCGCAGCGCAATTCGACGCGAGTCGACGAGGGAAGGAAGGGCTGAGGTCTTGTCTCTCGCGATAAAAATGCCTTCCAAGGCACGAGCCGTGGTGGGGAGGAAGGAGGGAAGAAGAGCTTGCTATGTGACCCAGGACCTGAGTTGCGACTGTTGATATGTAGGAAGGAAAGAGCCGCCAAGGACGAAGATAAACAAATGGGATGGAAGTAAAAGATGTAAAACGGTACATGTCATGCTGAAAGAACAGACGAACCAACCCCTATTGCATATTGCACATTTACGAGTGCTACTTTTGCAGTATGCTATTTACCAGGTGCATGTTATTTGATACCACGTACATTTGCTTCTGATAGTATGCTACTCAGTGTACTGCAAAGTATACTAAGTAGACAATATTTTAAAATTAAAGATACATCTTGTGTACAGCAAGTAAGGCAGAAGGCATGGAGCATGAGATGGGGAGACTCCTCCCTCCTCACCTCCCGCAAAAATCGTTTCTGGACCCAAGAGGCACAAGAGTAGTTGGAGGCACTGGTACTGGTGCTGGTATCCTGGACGGTGGTAACGATGTCATGACATCATACAGCAGTAGCATACAGGATACCGATCTGTAACAAACTATAAGGGAAGTTTTGATTGAATATTAATATGGAAACTGTTCCTTGCATTTTGCGATAGAGTGGTACTGTACCGTATTAGTACCTGGTACCTGTACCTGATATGTATGTTGTATATATATCTATATATTGATGGTGTGATGACAGCAGTATATTAAAGTATACCATGTAAATTGTACGTGATATTTGTGCGTGACATGTACTCAGTCCAAAAGAACAAAAAGTATACTGGTACAATACGTATACAGCAGTACATACATATTATACGTGCAGCGGTACTACTACTTCTGGAGGTAGTTTTTTACTGGTTTTTTTTTTGTCTTATCTTTCCGTTCATTGTCTTCGCCCTTCTTCTCTCTCTCCCTCCTGTTTTAACTCCTCTGGGACCCCGGAGATGGCGACCGAAGCAACGACAACCCTTTTAGGACTGCAGTCTCGTTTGGGGGGACACCCCTCAAATTTCAAGCATTTTTTCCCCAAAACGGGACTGCGGTCTTGGCACGGATATATATATAACTCTGACGTTTCCAACATTCTGCGGCTGGCGTGCGCGCCCAGCAGTACGCGGGTACGGGCAGGATCACGTTGCGCCTGTGCCGTACTGCTGCTGTGCGACTCCTTTGCATTGAACAAAATCAATGGACCTGAATTTCAATTTCATGATTTCGTACTGAAAATATAGTTAATTATTAGAGGTAGTTATTTATTTTCCGAATTCGGGGAGACGAAATCGGACACCATGTTGCAGAATATCATCCCCCAATGAGGCAGTGGCCGTTGCTGTAACCGTCACTTTTTGTGTCGCCATTTTCCTCATCTGAAGGCCCTAGAGGGTTAACCCTTTTGTTTATTGGGAGTGCGGTCCCGTTTTGGGGACTAAGTTACTTAGAGTTTGAGTGGTTTGTCCCCCAAAACGGGACTGCAGTCCTAAAAGAGTCGAGGGACAAAAGGGGCCCCTTCCCTTCGGGCGAGAATATAGAAAAGCACTGCAGTCTTTTGACTAATCAAATCCGTCTCTTTTTTTTTTTCGCAGTTGCAATTCTACGTATGGTATAACTTCGACCTTCGACGACTCCCTACCGAAGACGAGCTTTCTCCAGTTGTGATCCTCAGGCCATCTTCCCCACGGCAGTTCGAGAGAGCGTAGGGGTCAAAGGCGGTGTTTTTGTGTCAGGCGCCGGATTGATCCAACCTTTTTTCATCACCAAAAGTGCTCTTACTAACAACCAACCCCCCTTACCTCTGTTACCCGTAGACGAATTTGAAAAATAGAAGTTTCTCGGGCTGCTGTTGACAGTCCTGTCTGTTTTAACGCAGATTTTCGCGAACAACGCTGGGCACTGTTTATAGTAGGCGAACCTATCTGACCCTCCAGTTCGACCGCACGTAGCGTCCTACGCGGCCGCAGCGAGAGTGTACTATAACAGGGGACCATAGTAAATAGGACCTACGGTACACACGAAAACCAATATATTTTCCTTGTTTCACTAATCATATTTGGTCCTATGTACTGTGGTCCCCCGCAATACTGTAAGACACCAAACAGGAGCTCCGGCATGATCAAATTTCTTGCTGCTGTGCATTTTCGTTTCGTGATGCAAGCGCAGCAAAGGCTGCCCTCCC
This sequence comes from Macrocystis pyrifera, assembly GCA_031763025.1. Classification (NCBI taxonomy): domain Eukaryota; class Phaeophyceae; order Laminariales; family Laminariaceae; genus Macrocystis; species Macrocystis pyrifera. The sequence goes on along the minus strand of JASSKH010000017.1, from coordinate 2,083,916 downwards.
TTCCAGATCCAAGGGCCTCAACACCTCCTAGAGACCGTAACGAACACGCTATACGTTGGTCAGGATATGGCTTGAGGCCCAGCAATGGAGCGATTACATGCCGTGTTCGGTAAAAGGGGGTCGTGATATGTCGTTGTTGGCACCAGAAAATAGTATTGCTGCTGTAAAAAAAAAACACGAAAAGTCCTGTATTTCAAAGGACGCAAAATTACTCTTGTTTGTTTGCTTTGACCGAAGGACCCGCTTAATATTCAAAGGACCATAGTAAGCAGGACCTACGGTACACACAAAAAACCTACCTGGTATATATTTCCCCATTTTTACTGATAATAGGAATATTTGGTGCGATTTACTATGGTCCCCTGTAATAGTCGTAACTCAGATGCAGGGTGACATAGCAGGCTCACGACCCCCCCCCCCCCCCCCCCCCCCCCTTCCCACCGCGGTTCGTGCCTTCCTTCTTATCCGTCGGGAGAAGGCTTTGGCCCTTTCTTCCCTCGTCGAATTGCGGTGAACCACTCCGTCCCATAGTATAATAGCCGTTTTCACACTAAGGCTGTTTCCTATGCGGTTCGATTTCGAGCTTCAGATTTATATTTTTCGATCTCAAAAATGAATGACCCTGCTTATGCAGTCCAAATATGCAAAATCCGACCGGATTTTTTTTCGACTCGAGAATCTAATGACCCAAGTCGTCGGATTTTGGGCCTGCTTATGCAGTCCAAATATGCAAAATCCGACCGGAATTTTTTCGATTTGATAATCCGATTACCCAAGTCGTGGGATTTTGGCCCAAAATCCGACGACTTGGGTCATCAAATTTTCAAATAAAAAAATGGCATACTCTCTAAATTCAAGATGTTATCCACGACAGCAAACAGCAGCAGAACGATCGATGAGTTGGATGGTGACACCGCTGTATAGCGACGTTGCTTCGCGCCAGACGCGCTGTCGGCGGGCGGCGCGCCCCTCCGTGGCCAGACTACAGTCGGTTGGCGCGGGCTCGGGCCTAGAGACCACGACAAGCGCACTCGGCGCTCACCTCTCCTTGGATACGTACTCGTAGACTACACTGCTGTACAGCAGCAGCAGCAGTCACATTATGAAACACAAAATACCAAGACAGGTTGACTCTAGCGCACGCGCCACGTCTCTTCGCCGCCAGACCAGAGGCAGTCAGCCTTGGCTCAGACGCTTGGGTCCTACGCGTAGGGCAGCGCACCCAGCGCGTCTCTTCGCGGCGCCAGACCACAACAAAAGCTGTTGGCCTTGGCGTTCGCTCGAATCTCAGCACGCGTAATAAATCTGATTTTTCTGCATGGGACGACTGCTTCGATTTGCCAAGTTCACATCTAAAAATGCGATCGGGTCAAAATCTGAAGCTCAAAAATTGAACCGCGTAGGAAACGGCCTAACTGTTGAACCGAAAGTTGCTTCTATTTCGGGAGATGGTGGTAGGTATATTTGTGTACGTATAAATAGTGGCATACCAGCATCACACTACTGCTGTTTGTACCGAGATTCGTCCGGTATCCGTTATCCTCCGGCATCCGGGACCCCGGGCTGGTTTGGACCGAAATTTTTTTGAATGAAACGTGCCACGAAAAAGAATGTTTTCTATTATCTCTGATGTGGACTACTGCTGCTGTGCTTACTTGTACAAGTACCTACTCCGGTGTTGTATGTTGCGATGATATGTAATTTTTTGGGGGGGAGGGGCGGCAATGGCCAACAACAGATGCACCTGACCACTTTGAAACAAACGAAAGGTCCTTTTGGGTACTACTGTAGTGAAACAACTATAAAACACAAGCCTCGGGCGCAGTCGGACTGACGGAACACGCACGACATATACCTGCATATATACTACGATACCAGCAGGTGTATATGTACGTACGAGTATGTACTCAGTTTGACTTTCGACTTTCAACTGTTTTCGGGCTCCTTTTGGCGAGCCAGAAGTCATGTGCATATCCCCCTGACGGCCTCGCCCAAGCGCGACACGGCTTACACCGCACGTAGGAGGCGCGCGAAACGACATATGATTCACGTGCGTATGTAAAAATATGATAAGACACAAGATTCAATGGTACAGCCCCTATAATATTAATATTGATATATACAACTGCCGCAAACTGTACTGTACCGGTATACGATATTACGTCCATGAACCCTTGGGGGTTTTGCTGATTACGGAGTACCAGGTATAGCTTACGTATAGGGAAACATGATGAACAAAGGTGACGATGACAGCACCGGTCACCGCTTCGTTGGCTGGCGATAAGTTTAGTGTACTGCTGTACGTACGTACTTCGTAGGTGACGATTACGGCATCGGCCATCGCTTACTTGGCGTGGCGTTAAGTTTAGTGTATGACACGTACGTACTTCGTACATATGATGCTCATTTTTTTCCCAATAAAGAGTCGAAAACTATCCTTGAAACGTCAAAATACCATATGATAACATGATCATCGTGATGTCGACATATCGCAATGTTATGTGAGAACGACATCCCAAAGGTATACCGCATACGACGCTCTGTCGTGGCGGTCCCATGACCATGGTAATATCGCGATATGATAACCCCAGGTTTCACGCTTTCATGCCCCCATGTGTCAGGTGGTCACGTCATGTATGTGTCATGTCTTTTGTGTGTGGCGTGCAACCCTCTCGTAGGTACCGAGTACGTACGTATGACGAAAAGAACCAGGTTGGAACCCGGGTACTTGCTTGAGTATTATGAAAACAACTACTGTAAGTTTGGGGGCACCCGGGTACCTAACTTAGAATGAACAAAAATCAGTTTTGGTACCCGCGTACCTACCCGAATATGATCAAAACAACCAGGCTTAGAACCCGGGTACGTACTTGAGTATCGGTTTTTATCTAAACAGCCAGGTTCGGGGGCACCCGGGTACCTACCCGAGTTCGATCAAAACCACTAGGTTTGGTGCCCGAGTACCTACGTGAGTATGATTAAAACGACCAGGTTTGGTACCCGGATACCTACCGACAAGTAAAAATTTAACGACCAGGTTGGGGGGCACCTGGGTACGTACCCGATTTTGATCTAAACAGCCAGGTTTGGTACCCGGATACCTACCTGAGTATTGTTAGAGCAACCATGTTTGGTGCCTGGGTGCCCCGATAATATTCCTTGTAAAAACACACCCTTGATTTGTTCGAACAGCAGTTATGCTCGTATTTTTTTTGTGCTCGTTTGCTCTTGCTCGCTCGCGAACAATTATTTCACACAAACAGCAGTACAGGTACGAAACTTGTATTTGTACATAAGAGTATTTGAAGAGCAAATTAAAACCCAGCTCACCCGTAAGATGTAAAATCGAAATTTCCTCGAAACTATATATATGAGTATACTCCGGGAGTAATAACAACATTACACCAGCCGTCGTGGGCTTGATGCCTAACTACTGCTGTCCGACTCTGATATGCTATTAATGTCAATATCATATATCGATACATTTACATATTACAGTTGTTGTAAATGCTGAAAGCGCGAGGGCGCGAGTCGGCAAAGATGGATGCAAATGGATGGGCAGTGCAGCTGGACCCCACCATCTACTTTGGTATCCTACCGTTATTGTAACAATGTGCGCGATGAAAACCAAGGCGTGCATATGATATCACATATATGTACAAGGTTCCCCTTCGGGATGTAGGTAACGTAAAATCCCGGGGGCGTCGCAAGGCGAAAAGGGAGTCACAGGTATCACACGTATAGCTGTTCTTAGCGGAAACGTGAGCCATGGGTTAGCGTATCGCTCGAAGGAAAGAGTAATAGTAATCGGCAGGAACTGAGTACTACTCTTTCTGTGGTGAATACTATTAATACATTACATGCGCGCGGTACCACATGGGTTGAATACTATACTGTTACTGTACACCACTACCACTACTACGCAGCTGTGGTACAGGTAGAGGCAGCATGCACTCTACAAAATACTACCTGGTACACTACTACTACGACTACCAACTATACTGTGTACAACTATGTACTATTGCTAGATCATGGCTAATCGCTCATACAATACAGACAACCTCATGATAAGCAGAGAGGAAACGTAACCACGCGGTACCATGGGTTGGGGCGTGACTACTATACTGTTGTACTATACACTGCCAGTAATGCTTATTAATAAGTGCGGTACGGGTAGAGGCAGGATGAATAAATACTACCAGGTACACACTACTAGTACTGTTAATATAGTACTGACTTTCGCAGCATGCATGCGGTACCATGGGTTGGGGGCCATGACCTGCTATTCTGCTGTTACTCTTATAATATTATACACCACCACTGCTACGCAGATAGATGTACTGAAGTAAAGTAGAAGTAGCATGCACGGTACAAAATACTACGCTACTACGACTACTAATAATATTTTCTAAGTAGCCGGCGTCCCCGGTGGCTTGGTAGGTGGTCCGCGTGTCTGCCAAGATCAATTTCGTGGGTTCAAGTCCCACCGAGTGCATGCTCATAGGGACTTTTTCTTGCATAAAAAATTGATAGGCGGAAAGCGCGAAAGCGTGAGTTGGCTACATTCGATGAAAATCGACGAGCAGTGGGAATGCTGAATGAACCCTATGCGCGACAAAAATAAAGGCACGTACCGGGGGGGAGAAGGGACGACACCTGTGACCACGGCTTGTCCAGAAGATCGTCGAGGGTAAAACCTCCTACGAGTGGGCTGGGAAGTAAAAGTGATGGATAAAAAAAAATAAAAAAAAAAAGTGTACAGGCGACGTATTATATATATAGATACTGCTGTACGGTTGAGGGCATCTACTGGTATTGACCAGGTAGAAGCAGCATGTAGACGGCAACAACACACAGCAATAGCGGACACACTACAACGACCACGACTGTTTCTACTATTACGGAGGACCATAGTTAACGGGACCAAATATTGTTAGTAAAAATAGGCAAATACATAGGTTTTTATGTATACCATAGGTCCTATTAACTATGGACCCCCGTAATATTATATTAATACTTATAGTTTACCACTACTGCTGTTGGGCAGGCATTAATAGAAGCAGGATGCACCCGGTACCATGGGCTACTCATAGTATTAATACTACAAATAGCCCGGGGGGGTATATAGTTAACAGGACCTATGGCATACATAAAACCTATATATTTAGGTATTTCTACTTGCAATATTTGGTCCTGTTTGCTATGGTCCCCCGTAATACAAGTATTATCTAATACAAGGGACCTCGTACGCCGACGGCCTGGACGGCCGCCGGTCGCAGACACGCGTGCAGGGTGTATGAAATAGAGGAGGAGTAGAAGAGACTGAGACTCGATGCCACGAGATTGAGAGCGTGCTCTCCGCACTCCACTCTGAGATTTCATTGTGTGTTCTTCGTAATAATAACAGCGAGTTGGTAAATGACAAGGCGGCGGAATACTGACGATTACTTGCCGATTAACCGAAAAGCGGCGGAATCCTAGAAGACGGTGTAGCTAACTTCAACTCAGGGAGTACGCGATGACCGACAGCGCAGCTCCGCAGAAAGGTGCCGTCACAGCAGCTGCTGTAGCAGTACTGCTGCAGCTGTACATCTCCGCAGTCACGTAGTACAGCAGCTGTACATCTCCGCAGTCACGTAGTACAGCTCCACTGCTGCTGCGGCTATGCGATAGCGTACGCACCATACGTGCTGCTGCCCGTCATAAGAGCTGCTGGCCGTAGGTGACATGCGATATCTCTTTCGTATTTCCCCGGCATAATTATTGATGGATGGCAGTCTCAACGAAGCCTTGGTGACATGTGCTGTCGGGGCGTTCCATCGATGTCCCAGATACAGCCGCCCGCGCAGGCCCCCACGATGCCGACGCCGGCCGGGTAGTTGACCCTCCCTATGGGTCGGAGGTCCGAGAGGATGAGCCGGAAAGAACCACGTGAATGCATCCACTCTGTAGAGAGACCATGCCCCAAAACACTGACAGGGCAGGTATTTTCGGAGATTCCTTAGTAGATGCCAACGTGAAGGCTTCGCGCGGGCGGACCCTCCGACGCCGGGCGGTTCAGGCGTGGAGGGGGCACGCCCTGGTGAAAAAACCGCGCGACAAGACCGTCAAAGGCGGGAGATATCCGCCGACTAAGAATTGATCGGATAAGGCTGAGGATCATCATAAGTATATTTGTACTAACTACTTCAGAATGTTGTATCTGTGTGTCAAAAACAGCGTCCATAATACAGAAAGGCGAAATAACAATAACCAAAAACATCGCTATTCTTAATAGTAGGAAGCAGCTTCTCTGTGTTTATTCATGTACAGGTATACTTATGTTTGGGGCACGATGAAAATGTTGTCTGCATCTATTGTCATGAAAAAAAATTATAATGACTGTCAAATAAGTAAGTATTCACGGCAACATCAGCTGACTTGTGGCAACAGCGGTAGAACTCTAACGCAACTACGTATTCTTATTAGCGTCCTTTTTTTTTTCTTTTTTCTTTTTTAATAACCACTTTTACTTTCCAGCCTCAATCGTAAGAGGTTTTACCCTCCGCGATCTTCTGGACAAGCCGTGGTCACAGGTGTCGTCCCTTCTCCCCCTCGGTACGTGCCTTTATTTTTTTGTCGCGCATAGGGTTCAGCATTCCCTCTGCTCGTCGATTTTCATCGAATGTAGCTAACTCACGCTCCCGCGCTTTCCGCTTATCAATTTTTTTATGCGAGAAAAAGTCCCTACCTTCATGCACTCGGTGAGACTTGAACTCTCGAAATTGATCTTGATAGACCACATACGATTGAGGGCATCATAAAAAAAAATATCCGCACTTGTCATGAAATATTTCTCTCTACGTTTAAAATAGTGACTGTCGAAAGCAGTATGTACTCCGATGGTTACAGCAGCAGACTCGTGGCAACAGCACCACGACTACCTACCACAGTACTACAGAGTACTATTAATACTACTACAACAACTACTGCTGTACCACTTCAACTACCGCTACTACAACTGCTGCTGCTACTAATAATGCTACGAAGTACTATGTACTGTTAATACTACCTGTATACTGCTACTGCTACTACTACTATACTACCAGAACTACTACTATGACTTATGCCGGATGCACACCGAGACAGGGGAGTAGAGAGAGACGGGCGTTTACCTGCTATTGAGAGTGTGCGAGTAGACAACTCGGTAGGTATGATACCTACACACAGTAGGTACCTGGTACCAATTTACCCCAGATATAGACGAACCGAGGGAGCCAATTTTGTGGTCATGTACGTGCTCGGTGTGAGGTGCGTGTTGAAAGCTGCACTCTCGGACACTGTTTCGTTCTTCAGTTGTTCGCTGGGACCCATGCCCTTGTTTCTCCCGCCTGCATCTTCCCCCCACCCCCCCCTAGGTTTTGTGGTCGTACGACTACGGCCATGCATGATATCGAGTACCCCCCCCCCCCCCCCCTCCCCACCCTCCAGCTCATCATATGTTGCCATCTCTTTTGTCGCCAGTTTCGCGACCGTTTTAAGTTGCCACCGCTTTTGGCCACCATTCTTGTCCCTTTTGTCACCGCTCTCCGTCTCGAAAGGGATGCGTGTTCAATGGTCAAATGACTATGGCAAGCAACAAGTGAGTACGCCCTCCCCCCCCCCCCCACCCTCCAGCTCGTCATACCTCTTTTGCCGCCAGTTTCGCGACCGTTTTAAATTGCCACCGCTTTGGCCACCGTTCTTGTCATGCCTTTAGTCACCGCTCTCTTGACATCATTATGGCCGCTGTTTTTGGCCACCATTCACCCTTGTCGTCCCTTTTGCCACCGCTTTTGGCCACCGCTTTAGTCACCGCTTTTGCCGGTGTTTTTCACCAATGCTTTCGGCCCCCGCTCTTATTACCACCACTTTGTGTCGATCCTTCTGCTGTTGCTTATTGTTACGGCTTTTGGCCACCGCCTTTTGCGACATCGCTTTTTGGCACCACTTTTGATACCGCTCTTTGCCACCTACTTTTGGTCACCGCTATAGTGTCGCCGCATTTGCCACTGTTCCGGCCGCTTATGTTGCCGCTGTTTGCCACGGATTTTGGCCATCGCTCTCACCGCTTTTTGCCACAACTTTTCCCGCCGCCTTTTGCCACGACTCGTGGCCATCGCTCCGTTCGTCGCCACTTATGTCCAACTTGTATGCCGCCGTTTTTTGTCACGGCTTTTGGCCACCGCTCTTTTTGTCCCACAGGGTGTACGAGGTTATGAGGCGCATCCGCAAGTGCTTCAAATCGGGCAGCCCCCAGGTGGTGCTGAGGGGCCTGGACCTTACGGACACGCTCATGCAGTCTTGCGGCTCTCACGTGAGGCGAGATGTGTCCTCTGATAAGTTCCTCAAGACAGTCGGCAAGCTCTGCAAGGTTCGTTCTCCAAACAATGACTGCAATACAGCAGTGAAGACTCTTTGATCGAATGAAACATAATCAGGATTGTTCAGTTGCAAACAACAGCAGCAGCAAAATACCGAGCAGCAGCAGTGCTGCAGCAGCGGTGTGCTTGGTGCCGGACATGCTGCACCTCGCACCCGTACACACGGGTACGTAGCAGCATTGCGTTGCTTTTGTAGCTCCTGTGTCCGTGTGTGCCTGTGTGTATCTGTGTGTCTGTATGCATGCGTGTGTCGTGTGTCTGTAGTATGTGCTGTATGTGCTGCATGTGTATGTGCTGTATGTGCTGTATGAGCGTTGCCACGGCAGGGGTGCACTTTTAGGCGCAAAACATGTACCAGGTGTGTTGGTCGGAAGGAATAAGCCGACTGAGTACGAGAGTACGTAGGTTATTTCTTCCGACCAACGAGTGATATGCGTGAGCTCGATTCTCGGTCATATATCGTGAATTTTTCCGGCTGACATTGAAAAGGGCAAGGTGGATTCCTCTGTTGCGGCCAGTAGCGCGTGGGTAGATAGGGGTTCTTCCCGGAGATCAATGGCGAGACCGACTCGATCTCGAAGTACATGTCTTGTTGGTTCGAAGCGATAGCCTACTGTACTACTCTACCGAGTCAGCGGTAGGCTATTAATAGTCAGCAGTAAGATATTTTGTCGTTCCGAAAGGATAACCTATATACTGTTCTACTGAGTCAATGGTAGACTGTTGATAAATCAGCAGTAGGTTATGCCTTCTACAAAGTAGCCCACAGATTTTTCGCTGACGGCGCTTTTCGACTTAATAGGAGCTACCCAATGTATTTCGGGTCCGATTTTTGTACCTACATATTTTACTTTTCGTTATCGGGTACAGGTTCCTAGTATGCCTCCTATTCGGAAAAATCAGGAGGGAGGAACTTGACGATAAGAAGTGACCAAGTATCGCAACGGCCCCTGCATGATTTTGGGGCATAATAGAAACTGATGTCCCGAGTAATGGTTGCAATGCGAGGAGTCGAGCGGCACGAGCGCAACCATAGCCTACCCGTGTGCTGCTGCTGCTGCTGCTGCTGCTGCTGCTGCGCGCTCACGCTGGTCGTAGAAGGTTCAAGGGTTGACAACACCAAACCTTGTCATTGTTTTGGCCGCTACTCCGAAGTCCCCAAAAGGGTTGCACTGCCGGTGGGATTGCTTGCACCAGGCTTGGCCCAACCCCTTCCGGGCGTTGAAAATATAATGACCAAAGCAATGGTAGGTAACTTTGGTTGTCATCATCGACCCTCTGTGTAGGAGCAGCGTGAGCGCCCAGCAGTACGGGGTACGGGTAGGATAATGTTGCTTGCGCCCGTGCCGTACTGCTACAGCGACTCCTTTCAACCATTGTAAATCGGACACCATGTTGCAGAATATCACCCGTGGCCGGTGCTTACTACATATTAATAGTATGTAACGTTTTTCCCGTCAGGTTTTCCCCTTCTTGAGTTGAAACGTTTATCAAAAGTTGGTTGTTGAATTACTGTTACTACTGCTGTGTAAACAGGTATGACGTGGTATGATATGGTATGGTGTGCACCAGGTGAGAAGTTACTACTACAAGCGAGGACCGTCGAGAATTTATACGAGAAATTATAAGCTACGAACCCTCTACCGTAGCCACGCGTCGTTTATGTATGTCTGTGTGTATGTATGTATGTATGTATGTATGTATGTATGTATGTATGTTTTTTTGTTGGTATGTGTTGGTATGTAGTACAAGACGTTTCGCTCCGCGGGCGGCCTACGCCGCCCGCTACGCTCGCTCAGGAAGGAAACATCAAATTATGCGAAGCGGACAGAGGTCCATGATTGAATAGTATTGTTTTTTTTATGGCCCCTGTAGTTAGCTGCAAACTGGTGACTTGATAATGCCAAGCGTCTTGCCGCCATGCTTCAGGAGAAAACAGCTCGGACGCCACATATGCTTCGCGTCGCGGGCGGTTTTTTTTCCGCTACTCTCGCTCACACGTCGTACATACGTACATACCCCAGGTAGGGTACTTATTTTCTTCTTTCGATATGCTCTGTGTCTGTGTACTCGTCGTATGTACGAAAGATAAAGCACAGAACGGCACAGCAACACAGCACAAGCAATGAAAATGAAACCGAAAAATTCTAAAAGAAATAGACCCCCCGTCCCCTTTCGTGTAATAATTTACTACTTGTGTGGAACACCTTACACCAGTTGTGGTGGAAATCGAGTTTGTAAGCCTTAAATTCATGTAGCGTTTGTTACGCAACATTTTTAGTCTACATTTCCCTACAATGGCGTCGCAGACAGGGCGTGAGATTATGAAGAGCGAGGTCCGTGGTTGGATTCTCGCCTTCATCCCCCGAAAAAAAAGGAAAAAGAGGGGAATATCTCATGTTCAAGAACCTGTAAAACTCACTCACTTAGAAAACACCCAGGACGGAACGACGAGAGCAATGCGATCATTGCATACTGAGTCCGGTACCGAAAAGTCGGAGGTAAAACTTGGATACTCAGAGTCTCATGGGGGTTCCTTACTTACTGGCAAGGAGAGATAAGTCAGGTTTAATGAGGGAGAATGTGGTGGAAATCGAGTTTATAAGCATAAAATTCATGTAGCGTTTGTTACGTAACATTTTTCGGCTACATTTCCCTACACAGTCAAAAAGAGAAAAAAAATGAAAAAAAGAAAAAATCTTACAGCAGAGCTTCTCTCTCAGCCTCGTACGCCGCCCGCCCCTCTCGCGACCAAATCTCGCCACCGATTCAGTCCGGGTAAAGCTTCCCTCCCTCTCTTCCACAGTGAGCCCCGTCGCCCGCCTCGCGTGAAGCCCGGTGCTCACCGTGGACCTCGACGCAAGCTCGACAATGTTGGTGCTCATTCGGGGTACCTCCGTCTTGTGACTCTCAGCCCGGTCGCAAAAATAAGCACCGCTTTAGTATTATCTTACAATCCCGAACGACCCTTAAATACTCGTACTTACTCTATCCAAAATCACAAATGGAGGCCAGACAGAGCCTATTGATGCACCCCTCGTGTCTCGAGGCACACGCGACGCCTAGGCACGAAAGCGGCGACCGCGCTCCTTGCAACTCCCCCTCTACTCGCCAGCATCCGCTGACACCCGCGACGGTGCCGGGTTCGCCCGCGCAACCGTGCTCGGAGTACACGCACGCACACGAAAACGAAAGAAGAAAAAAGGAAAGAAGGACTGAAAGTACGACGAGAAATAAATGGAGAAAACAAAGACTCGCTGGAACGGTCCGGCAAGTAATAAACGGAGGCGATTCCCAAGTGGGAGCTCTGAGAGGCCAGGGATGTACCAACCGAGCACGCTCAGAGGTTGAGATCTAAGTAAGTATATCTATGTATGTATGTATGTGTCTGTGTCTGTGCGCGTCTGCGTAAGTTGTGTGTCTTGTGTATGCTGGCCCGGAACGCCGGCGGAAGACGACGGTGATGGCGGTGGCGGCGGTGGCGGTGGCGGTGATGGCGTAGCCGCGGGTAGCAGTGGCTGTGGGTGGCTGCGACCGGATATGGGTGCCTTGGATGGCGCCCGCGGTACCGTGGATCTTTTTTACCAGTCATGGCACACCAAAACATACCGGATCAAGCGCCATAAATACCACCCTGGTATTGCTCGCTCGTGCCATTTAACAATTTTTATTTTTTTTGTTGTGCTTTTGGATGTCAAAGCGCACCAAAAACATACCTGGTACCAGATTAAGTACCAAAAGTACAAACATACCCTACGTGCGACGATTCTAGGAGTGTGTGTGTGTGTTTTTTTCAAATCACGAGAAGGTGTCAACCCCTAACCCAACCCTGTCTTTGACCCAAACCCTGTCCCCAACCCTAACCCATGCTGAGGGTAACACCCGAGTCTGACGTTGCCTCGCGTTTTGGATTCTCCTCATAAAAAATGCGGACACCTCAAAAATCGTATTGCCCATATACGAAGAACCTGGTATATATTTTCAGTAGGTGTAGCTATGAAATTGTCCGGACGGAAATTTCCCGGCAGCTTTTTTTTTACTTGCCTCCAATTGGCCAGGAAGGGCATTTGATCGTGGTGCCGCGCTTTGGTGGGAAAATTCTCGCTCGATGCTGAAAGCGGCACAACCGCCGTCTTCTGGCCCGTGCTGGCCCGTCCGTGTTGGCGAGGTCGGGTCGTGTTTCGGCTTAGGGTCAGAGTGAATGTGGTAAGGGTCGGTTGGATTGGGTCTATACCGGTGCTCTCCTCCCACTACGAGGGATTGCTTCTTATTTTTGACCGCAAAATCGTGTCAGCACGGAACAGCCCGACCCATTGGAAGACGCGGCCGGACAAGTTATGCATGTACCGGGTATCTACGTACATACCAGTTTCGTTTTTTTGTTTTTTTTTTTTTTTTTTTTTTTTCACATCCCATTTATTGTCTTCGCCGTTTTTTTCTCTCTCCATCCTAGTCGTAACGCAGATCAGGGGTCACATAGCAGGCTCTCCCCCCCCTCCCCACAACGGCTCGTGCCTTGATTGTTATCGCGAGAAGATTGCAGCCCTTTCCTCCCTCGTCGACTCGCATCGAATTCTGCGGAGTCTTGTTCTGGTACTTTTCTCTGGTACAAAAGTACGTATATTTATTTCACGGTCTACTGGTGGGTCGGCCGAAGCCTCAACCAGTGCCGTTCGCGGAATTTGAAGGTGACACTGGGTTGGAAATGCCTCGATATATACCGGAAACCCCATGAAACGGGATTATTGTGATCCATCCCCTCCTTTTAATAGTTAAATGCCCTTTCCAGATTTTTTGGTTGCCCGTCCGCGAGTAGCGTTCGCGTATTTGTCCGATTTTAAGGCGAACGAAGGACCGTCTTAATTAATCTTGCACGAACAATATCAAAAAGACACTACGCCAGTCTTAGCTGCTGCTGTGCGATCGAAAAAATCGTCCGAAATCATCTTGTTTGCAAGCCATAATGGGGATATTTTACGTATTGTTGTAAATAATAGCAATCAGGACCTAGTTTGGCGTGCAATCACAGGGGGATACATCGTGTTTGCGGCCATCGTGGGTCCTGATTATTTCTGGTATGTATTACGTATTACTACTACTATTAATATTATATGTATTGCGTATTACTGTGTAATACTATGTTTTACTAGGCCCTCCCGTAATGGCTGCTCTACCGTGACATACATCCTTGCCCCTCAAAACCCTACCAAAAGCAGGTTGGTTGCTGTAGTCTTGCACGGGTTAGGTTTTATCTGTTTTGTTTGGACGATGGTGATGGTGAAAAACAGCCCCCTCTCTCGTCTCCTCCTCGCCTCCGCCTCCGCCTCCCCCCCCCCCCCCCCCCCCCCCCCCCCCCCCGACGCCTCCCTTCCTACTGCGAAAACTATGCGGGACAACGTTTATCCAGTCGGGTTCGGTGCCCCTACCAACGCCGCCGCCGTCGCCGCCGCCACCGCCGGTTGGCCCAATGCATCGTCCCCGAGGGTCCGCTCACCTTGGAAATCGAAATCATGGCACTGCTGGTACTCGTTGTCTCCATTTTCCTAAGGTATAGTTGTTGTTGCTGTTCCTCACATTAGTTCTCAAATCAAGGGAATCCGTGGTCACACAAGAGGTTCTAGAGCCCTAGGAATATCCCCAAAAACATTTAAAGAATAAAAAATCGGCTAGGAAGCACGACGCTTTCCCACCTAAAAAGCACACACGAGACAAGGAAGGCGCACACATGAAATGAAATCAATGTGCAAACTGAACTAACATGGCCGCGGGTATCCACTCAACTACAGCATAAGAGTTCCCCCGGTTCTCCCAACTAACCAACTCGTGGCTACTACTGACTATAGCGGTTGTGGTTTGGAGTGCTGCCTGCACCGTACGGAATGCACGGTAGTCGTTAACACAGAGAGGGACACGCCCGTCTGCTGTCTGGGGTGCTGTCAGAGCGACGACTCGCGCGCATGCAGTGAGAAAAGAGCAATCAAATGAAAAACCACCACAAAAAAATATCAGCGATCGCCACGTCTTCCCTGACTGTCTGACAAGGTGCAGCACAGCTATAATAAACCGTGAATCGAGGGGGGTCATTCCCCATGAAGGGTACACAACTCGCCAACACTACGAAAACCAGTGACGTAAATAACAGATAATACAGTACTGCCTCCCAAAAAATCCAGAAAAAACGATGATTGCTGCTTTCGTGATGGTGTGCGCGCCAGTCGTGTGTCTCCGTGTGCCGTCCTGCTGTCATTCTCGATGGCCGCCTCATCGCCCTAGCCCACTCGGCCCGCTCCTTCGCACATGCTCTCGTTGCCACTCCCTTCCACTCGGTTCCCCTTCTCCCCCGTCCCAAAAACAAAGTGCTCATCGCAGATTGCGGTTCTGGTTTGAAAAACAAGAATTATCTCGCAGGGCGAGCTCAATCCGGTCTCTTCCCCGCGCGTTGACGCTCAGTCGCACTTCTCCTTCGTCGTCGAATCCAGCCTCCTGCCGGCGCAGTTAGATTGTGCCGTAGTTTGCCTTATGGTGGCGCCTGCCTCCGCGCACGGACACCCCGATTGTGCATTTGCTGCTCAGCCGCTGCTGCCTGAAAAAGACGAGCGGATCGTACTAATAGGTATCCGTGCCTGACGAACCACGTACGTCCCACCTCTGCTGTCACACCCAAGCCTCGCGGCCACACGCAGCAGCGAGAAGGTATCACTCCTTGAGGGGGTGTCCGGCCTTACACCCGAGAGAAAGGCATACCCTACTCGCTATAAGCCTGATAGGGCATGCCTCGCAGCATACCTTGCCGAGGCAGCGAGGGGAGCGAGGTGTAGGGGTACTGGATGTACTGGTATTTCCGACATCGACCGATGCGCCGTACAAAACGAGCTCAGATAAAACAAAAGAAAACGCGACGACAAAGGTTGTGAAACCCGATGTTATGTTTTCAGCATTCCTTTCAATTCAATTCAAATTCGCTCTTTCGTTTGCAATTTTCAATTATATTACGTACTTTTCATCATGAAAAACATTTTCAGTTGGTTTTCCACTTTGAATTTCTATTCGTTTTCATTTTTTCCATGGTATTTTTCTTTTTCCTGTTCGTCTTAATTTTCCTCTTAATTTTCGTTTTTTTTTCAAGTTTTCATTTTTTTGTGATTCTCATAATAATTGGCCATCTCCCCCCTCCAATGTGGGATCGATCGTCAACTCGGCCCTGCCTGCCATGGTGGCGACAGCACCGGCCGCTGCAGCGCCGCTCCCCGGCGAGTGCTGTGTACGAAACACCGGCATGCATGCGGTCCTGCCTGCAGGTCGCAGCCTCCCTTGCCTTGCGGAAATCGCAGACTTGGGGCCTTACGGTGGTGGCTATGGTGTGATGTGGTGCGGTTATGGTGCGGTATGGTATGGTATGGTATGGTATGGTATGTGTGTGTGTAGTGTGGTTGTGGTGTGGTATGGTGTGGTATGGTGTGGTGTGGTGTTGTGTGGCATGGTGTGGTGTGGTGTGGTGTAGCGGTGCGGTCTGGCGCGGTACGTTGTGTTGGGCTGCGCGGTGTTTTGCGTACTCGGCTGGGCTTGGGCTTTGGCTTGGACTTGATTGAGCCCGGCTTTGGGCTTGGGCTTGGGCTGCTGCGCGCCGGCACCGGCGCCACGCCGCGCGCCAGCCCTCGTAACGCTAACCCTCCTTCCTCATCACAACGGCCCTCTTCTAATTGACGTGTGATTTGTTTCTGGTGTCAGATAACGAAGACGAGGCTGGACCCGGCGTGGCAGACGGTCGCCGAGCGCGCTCAGGAGCTTGTCGCCGAATGGGCGGAGGCCAGCGAGAGGATGGTGAGTGAAATGAGCTCGCGAGGACGGCGGCCCGTTTTGCGGATAACGCCTTTAGTATTTTCTCGAAAACTTGAGAATTGCGAAATGTTGCCGGCAAACGTTCTCTAGCATTTTCTTCTGCGGATACGGCCTCGTGCATTAGCTCGAAAAACTGGGAACTTTTTTTTTTGCTGGTAAATGTTCTCTAGCATTTACTTGAAATGCTGGGAATTCCTGTGATAAATGTGCCCAGAAAACACGGGAATTGCTAAATGTTTGCCGGTAGTCGTTCGCCAGCATTTGCTTGAAAACCTGGGAGTTGCTACATTTTACCAGAGTACCGGTTAACGGTTTACCGGCGCGACAAGATCAAAGCAAGAGATAGTCGCGGAGGACGCAGAGAGAGGCTAGCGAGAGAGCGTTGAGATACTCCGATATTTCGCGCCTTGTCGTTTTCGGGGTGAGCGCTATATAAGCGGTCGCGGACGTGTCGTGCTGTTTTGCGTTGACGGCGACACGGGGCGGTGGTGATGGATTGGGTGGTTGGATAGTAGGATTGTTGGTCGGTTAGTCGCGTTAAATGGTTGAAAACACTTGAAGGTATATGGTTGATTGCGCTCAGTCGGTCAACCCTTTGCTATATACTTTGTACAATTTCATAACTATTAGAGTACGTTTAAATACAACTCTGGTACAAAAGGTGGTTCACTTTTTGTTGTTGTGGTTGAAAACCTTGGGCTCACGCCAAGTGTTATTGAACCGCTTGTTATTGCGCTGCGTATGGTGCTGCGCCGTTTGTTTTGGCGCCGCTTGTTGTTTTCGCGGCTTACTATTGCGCCGCTTGTTATTACGCCGCTTGTGTTGCGGGGATGTTCTCACTGCTGTTTTTTTCCCTCTTGCGGGCTGCACGTACGTACGCATGGGGCAAAACTGACCGGCTGGGTTTTTGTTCGGCTTCAATTTTCGCTTTTGTTGTCTCGACGGCCAATAAAAAAGGTTGGGACCGGCAACCGTTTCAGCCAGGCCTACGTTAACCTTCGCCGAGATGGCGTGCCGTTCAGGGGGGCCGGAGGCGGCTCAGGCAGCGGCGCCTTTAGCAGCCATGGTGGTAGCAGCATGGGCGGGTTTGGCGGAGGCGGTGCCAGCGCGGGGATGGGGAGTGGCGGCGGTGCCTTCGCCAGCTCAAGCTCAAGAGGGGCTCGCGCTTCGGCGACGAGTAGGGGGCTGCAGCCGGGAGACGAGGGGTACGACGAAGAGGCGGACCTTGCGGCCGCTATCATGGCCAGCAGCCTCTCGGCCGCGGGCGGGGGCGGGGGCGGCGGTGGTGGTCAGGGGGGTGGCAGACCGGTGGACTTGTCTGCTGCTGCTGGTGAGGGGACCCGGGAATCGTAACAGCGTTTTGTGTTTTGTCTCGAATGGGGTGGCGTTGTGGGGAGGGGAGGGAGGGAAGGGGAGGTGGGGGGTGTACTCGGTATCATGCATGACCGTAGTCGTATGACTATGGACCCTCGCATCCCTACAATGCCGGGACGGAGCACGTCGGGTTTTCCCCGACCAGGCAGACATTGCTTGCATCAAGCGTGAAGCGCCGTTAGCTGTTCGGCGGCGAGTCGCACGAAGGGTGAGCTTCATCCTATGCAAAACCGCTTGTGAGGCGGAGTAGTACATGCATGGATGACAGCTTCAATGAGTTAATTTATTTTCCGGTGTCACCACTTCCAGAGACAGCGGTGGGGGTACGATGTACCTGCCTCTTGGGTGGCTTACTAGACACTACATGACGCGATCATTCCCCTGGTGCGGAGTAAAGGTTCTGCACCCCGCACAAACTATCTATCTAGAACTCGATCGCCTGCTGTGACGGACCGCCAACCCAAAAACTAAAAAAACAGTACCCTGGTTGTCTAGCTCACGTCGTGAGCGGCATGTTTTACAGTGTCGTTGCCAGCCGACGCCAACCCAGCATATATGTATAATACATAGGGCGGGGGGGGTTGTAGCCGGGACCGGACTGGCCACGTTCTGCTTGCGCTTGCCGTTGGACGGCGTGTTTTGCCCTGATGCGATTGTTGTGCTTTCTCGCCGTGGCGGCGATCGCCGGTTCAAATATCTCACAGCTGACGCGATTTGTATTGCTTTTCATACATGTTTTGCACCACCGCCCCGCTCGATTGACCCGATGTGTGTTTTGTCGGAAGTGTGCGCGTGCGCGTGCGTGAGAGAGGCAATGTCAGCGTGTGTATGTTGTGTGATATGTGGTGTACCGGTGTGAGTTTTTATGTTTCTGGTTTGTGGCTTGCTATACAGCACGACCACGATACTGCTGTTGCGCACTTCGTACCGTCCCTTCGGGGCCTTACCTGTCTCTCATCGGTTGCACTGTTACGGGCGACCATATCAACAGTGATCAGGACCCATCATACAAGCAAAAACCTATATATTTCAGTATTTTACTAAGCTTGTTGGTCCTGATTGCCCTGTTCCGCCGTAGCAGCAGTGTGTGTGTTACGACACACGCAAAGCATGCGCACAGACGTAAGCACACACACGCACGCACGCGCGTACACTTCGTACAAACACTACCGTACACCCTCACACCTTACTCTCCACACTTTACCACACGCATTCAACCCCTAGCTCGACCCTCCCACCGCTACCCCCACCCCTCTCCCTATTCTCACCCCTACCCCTTCCCCCTACCAAGTACCCCTACCCCTGCTCCTATTCTTAACACCTACCCCTACCCCTACTCTTACCCCCACCCCTGCTCCTGTTCTTACCCCTGCCCCTGCCCCTATTCTTACCCCTTCCCGTATCCATACCGCGTATCTCTACGCCTACCCCTATCCTGACCAAGTATATCTACCTCTCCCCCTATCCTCACCAGTAGTATCTCTTGCCCTACCCCTATCCTTACCAAGTATCTCTACCCCTACCCCTACTCCTATTCTTACCCCCACCCCTAATCCTATTCTTACCCCTACCCCAGCCCGTATTTTTACCCCTACCCTTACACCAAGTCCCCCTACCCCTATTCATACTCTACCCTTGCCCCTACCTCTTTTTTGCAGCGGACGGTGACCTGCTAAGTATGGTCCCGCCTACGGTTGAGGCGCTGATGGACATCATGGAGGGAAGCCGGGACTTGACCGAGCTGCTAGACAACGAAGTCGCGCCTGACGTGGTGGATCAGACGAGGGGACTCGTGGAGCAAGTGGTTAAAAAGGTGGGGCGCAACTACCGCACGCAGTTGGTCAAGAGGGTAAGGGCGTCGTCCGTAAACTGTCGCTTCGTTGTCGGTTTTCCAGACGGAGGAGTTAAATGACGGATGCATGAACCCCTACCCCCCCTCCCCTTCCCCGTCCCCCCCCCCCTATATTATGTACCTGGTATATTTTATATAGGTTGGGTTGGCGTCGGTTGGCGACGACGCTGTAAAACACGCCTCTCACTGCGTGAACTAGGCAGCCAGGGTACCGTTTTTTTTTTTGTTTTTTTTTTGGCGGTGACCACGGCTGGCGGTCAAGTTAGATCATTCTTGTGCGGGGAGAACCTTTACTCCGCACAAAGGGGATGATCGTATCACGTAGAGTGTATATGGTGAGGCATCCACGAGACAGTTACATAGTAAACCCATTGCTGTCTCTGGAAGTGGCCACACCAGAGATTAAATCAATTCATCGATGCTGTCATCCATATACAGAAGAAATTCCGCCTCTAAAGCGGTTTTTAGTAGCATGCAGCTCACCCTTCATGCGACTCACCGGACACCTCACGGCGCTTCGCGCTTGGTGCAAGCAATGTCTGCCTGGTCGGTGAAAACCCGACGTGCTCCGTCCCGGCATTGTAGGGATGCGAGGGTCTATGGTCATACGACTACGGCCATGCATGATAATGAGTACACCCCCCCCCCCCCCCCCCCCCCCCCCCCCTCCCGTAAGGAACATGCCAAAAAAGAGGTTGCCATCCAAAGTTGATAAGAGCTGTATGGGAGAAAGTAACAAAAGGGCGAGCTGGAATAAGGTGGGATGGCATAGTTGAGAAAGTATGGAAGGATCTAGGGGGAAACCAAGTAGAGATGATGTCCGCCGGGAAGTTTGGGAGGTACAAGGCAGAAGTAGAAGAAAGGATAGAAAGAAGGGAAAGGCTAGCGCTAAGAAACAAGGTGGAATCGGAAATACACTTGGAGATATACGGGGGATTGAGGGAACGAATAAAATGAAAAGGTATTTGCATGGCCCAATGGACTTCGCGAAAACGCTGAAATTGTGCTTTCGTGTAGGGGACCTGGACCTGCCAGAAATAAGAAAGAGGTACACCAGTAGCCGGGAAGAGGAGGAAGTAGACGCACAGATGTGCCCGTGTGGCAAAGCAATAAAGAGTAGAACTCACATAGTAGGAGAATGTGAAATACACAAGGAGGAAACGGGACGTGTTGGAAGAGGAGATGAGGAAAATAGACGAATGTGGCATGGAGGAGTTTGATACAATGAATAGCAGCGAGAAAACGATCGCTATCCTAGGAGATAGATGGTGGCCACAGGAGGCCAAACAGGAAGGGGGTAAGATTAGCCAAAAGATTCTATGTAATTTATGGAAACAACGTAATGAGCGCCCAATTGTTGGAGGTGTGTCTATTAGGAGTAGAAACGGTGCTCCGTCTCGAAAGGGATGCGTGGTCAATGGTCAGATGACTAAGGCAAGCAACAAATGAGTACCCCCCCCCCCCCCCCCCCCCCCCCCCCCCCCCCCCCCCCCCCCCCCCCCCCCCCTCCCCGTTGCCACATCTTGTGCGTGTTAACGAAGGTGGAGGAGCTAGGGCGAGGAGGCAATTCGGACGAGAAAGACATGGACCGTTACCTCAAGCACACGACGACCTCCAGACCGTGCTTCGCGTGTACGAGGGGGTGCTGGACGGTAACGAGACCTTGCCCCTAAAGCACGGAGCAGATCCAGCCCCTGCTTCTGACGGAGCAGCGGCGGTGGCCGCGGCTGTGGGTAACGGTAGCAGTGGTGGTGGTGGTGGTGGTGGTGGTGGTGGTGGTGGTGGTGGTGATGGTGGTGGCGAAGGTGCTGGTGGTGGTGGACGTGGTGGTGGCGGTGGCGGTGGCTTTAGTAGCGAAGACGAAGAAGAGGTTGTGGAACGAGGCGACGCACTAAAAAAGAAGAAGAAGCGGGGGGGGACCGGCGGCGGGAGTCGGCGCCGCCACCGGCGCTCAAGCAGGGATAGCGCGGGCAGCAGCGGGCGACGCTCCAGCAGAGATCACAGCGGGGGGGGGGAGCAGCGGGAGGAGCAGCCCCGCGAAGGGGAACCTGCTGGACCTCGAGGAGAACACTCCCCTGGAGATGGGCATGGCCGGGGAGGGGGGGATGATGGTGGCCTACAGCGCGGGGAGGTTCAGCGCTAACAGCGCGAGCTTTGGGGGCGGCGGTGGCAGCATTAGCGGCGGTGGCGGCCAGACCGTGTTCGATAGCGCGTCAAGCGCGGCGCAGGGGAGCACCACCGCAAGCAACTTTGCCAGCGACACCGGGGCGGTGTACGGGAGCAACCAGTTCAACAGCAACAACGGGGGGGCAGCCAGTGAAAGCGGCTCGGGCTTTGGTGAGAGAGATTGCTTGTTGAGTTTGTTGTTTCTATTTTTGTTTTTGTATTTTCCTTTTTTCCTTTTTTCTTTGTTTTTTTTCTATGTTTCCCGTTTTTTTTTCTTTCTTTTTTCTTGTCTTCGTTTTTGTTTTATTCTTCAATTTGTCCTCTTTTTTTCTTCGTAACGTCCAGCGGCGCCACTGCGAGGCTCATGGGGGGGGGGGAGAATCAAGTGAGGGGGGACAAGGTTCGTTTTTCGATTTTATTTTTACGAGGCGCTGCTGCGCGGTTTTCCGCGAAGTTTAGGGGAAGGGGGGGGGGGTAGGACGGTAAGTGTGGAGGTGTCCACCCCCCTCTGGGTATGGCGTTTGAGCACACGAGCAATCCTGTGAGAGTGAGACACTTTCGTGTCCAGCCCTCGACGATTACCGTCGGGGGTGGCCAGGGAGCCAGAGCGGCACTGATGGTGCACTACTTGAACGTCCTCTATCATGCGCCTGCAGGCATCCGGTTGTAAAATATGCCGTGTTGTACGTAGTGTTGACCATAGTAGTATTGGAGTACTGTAGTAGTGGTGGTAGTATGGTAGTAGTAGTAGTAGCAGTAGAAGTATGGTAGTAGTAGTAGTAGCAGTAGAAGTATGGTAGTAGTAGTAGTAGTAGTAGTAGTAGTAGTAGTAGTAGAAGTATGGTAGTAGTAGTAGTGGTAGAAGTAGTAGTAGTATAGCCCCTCTTTTCCGGCCTGTGTGTGGGCGAGATTTGCGGTCCGAAACCAACAGCAAACGCTCAACGAAAATGGCTCTATTTTGCCTGTTGCGGCGATATCGTCAACGCTTCACCCCCTTTAGGGCCGCACCCACCTTACAGGGCACAAAGATATTGGGAATTTGGATAATGTTTGCAGTCACTACGCGATTAACCCCCGTTTCTGCCCCCCCTCCCTCCCTTCCTCCCTTCCTCCTCCCTCCCTCCCTCCCTCCCTCCCTCCCTCCCTCCCTCCCTCCCTCCCTCCCTCCTTCTGCCGCGCGCAGCCCAAACGGACCCGTTCGCGGTGTTCGCGAGCGCGCCAGGCGCCGCGGCGCCCAATGCGCCGGCGCCGAGCGCCCAAGCCCCCCTAGGCCCCGCGCCGCGTCCTTTCGCGGGGTCTTTCGCTGGCGGCGTGCCCGAGAAGCAGTCGGCCTTTATCTCGGTGACGAACGCTCCGAGAAGAAGACCGACTCAGCAGCCCCCTTCCGATTTCGCGTCCTGGATGTCGTCCGTCAGGGAGACGGGTCCGAGCGGGGGGGGGCTCCTTTCGCTCCGTCTCCCCCCGCCGGGTTTGGTGCGAACGGTCTTGGCGGCGGAGGCGGGGGGCTGGGAGGCATCGGGCGGCAGAAGCTGTTCGTCGTCAGCGAGTCGGCTTCGTTTCATTCGAGCAACGGCGGCGCCGATAGCAGTTTTGGGGGTGGTGGTAGCAGCTTTGGCGGTAGTACTTTTGGCGGTAGCGGTTTTGGCGGTGGAGGAGGAGGAGGAGGAGGGGGGGGGGGGGGGGGGGGGGGGGGGGGGGGGGGGGGGGGGGGGGGGGAGGGGCAGGAAGCTCGGTAACTTCTAGCACCAACGTAGGACCCGTTAGCATTGCCCGAAGGTGGTGGAGCGGCAGGAGGGGGGGAGCGGGTCTAACCCGTTCGGGTTGGTGCAGCCGATCGCTACCGCGGCGAGGGGAGAGGCGTCGGACCCGTTCTCCGTTGGCCCTTCCGCCGCCGCCGCTGGTGGCGGTGGTGGCGTGGGTGGGGGCGCTGGAGGGCACGGGCCGGGGCTCCTAGGGGGAGGCGCGGCGGGGGCGGGGGGCATGGGGGGTACCGACTGGGCCTTGGGCACGCCATCATCGGGGGCGGGCTTCCGACCCCCATCAGGGTCAGGAAGTGGGTCGGTTACCGACCTGTTCCCGAGTCAGGGTCAGCAGCAGCAGCAGCAGCAGCAGCAGCAGCAGCAGCAGTTTTTGTCGACAGCGTCGTCTACGTCGTCCGGGAGGCCGTCATTTTCCGGTCCCAGCCAGGGCTCGCGACAGCCGCCAGGTCAAGCGCAAGCACAAGCGCAGCCGCAGGGTCAAGCGCAGGCGCCGTCTCAGGGTCAAACACAAGCGCAGCCGCCCCAGCAGCAGGCATGGTTGCAGTCTCAACAAGGGCAGCAACAGCAGCAGCAGCAGCAGCAACCAGCGCAGCGGCAGCAGCACCAGCACCAGCGCCACCAACGATCACCACCTCAGCGGCAGCAGCAGCAGCAGCAGCAAAGCCTGGACCCGTTCGCCGGCGCCATCGTACCGGCCGGTGGTGATACCACCGGCGGTGGCTTCACTAACGCCGCCCCATTCGGACCGGACAACGTCGACCCGTTCGCGCAACCGATGTCAGCGCCAGCCCCGATAACGGGCTCCTCCGTCCTGACGGCAGCGTCTGGCGGCTTTGGGTCCGGCGCGTCGCGAAATGCGACGGGGTCGGGGGACGCCGGGGTGTTCGTTCAGGCGTCGCTGGTCCAGCCGGGCGGTGCGGGGGCCGGTAGTAATCCGTTTGATGACCCTTCTTTGGCCGTGTTTAGTGCGCGC
Source organism: Macrocystis pyrifera (assembly GCA_031763025.1). NCBI lineage: Eukaryota > Phaeophyceae > Laminariales > Laminariaceae > Macrocystis > Macrocystis pyrifera. The sequence continues at coordinate 2,059,550 of JASSKH010000017.1, read as the reverse complement.
AGCCGCAGCAGCAGCAGCAGCGGCAGCAGCAGGTTCCTCAGCAGCAAGGTCTTCAACAAACACAGCAGCGTCCTCAACAACAGGGACAGATGTTTCCGCAACAGCAGTTGCCTCAGCAGCAGCGGCAGCCGCAACCGCAATCTCGACAACAGCAGCAGCAGCAGCAGCAGCAGCAGCAGCAATTCCCTCAAGCACCGTTCCAGCAAGCACCCCAGTTTCAAGCCATCGGGGAAGGACAGCAGCCGCAACTGCAGCAGCAACAACAACGGCCACCTGCAGGGGAAAGGTTCGTCTAGGACATCCATCCATCGATTCATCGATCGAGGGCACGCCGGGAACGGAGAGAGACCGGACGCGCAACCGCCCGCTCGGGATATTATGCTACCTAGCGTGGCACGACTTGTTCAGAATGAAGGTCGTGCTGGATGCTCGCATCGCATGGTTATCGTACCTTGTTTTCGGATGCCGTTTTTTTTTCGTCTCCCTCGAGTTTTGGGTGCAAACGTTGAATGAATGAAGTAGATCACTGTCATGGCGGTTGCGAGCTAACGAAGCAGTTGATACTCGCCGCCGTGCGCTTGCTGCGTATTTATAATCGGCGTGGAAATGGAGGACCGTCATTGTGTGCTTTCAGCTCAACTTTGGAGTAGATCACATCATCATGGCACTTGGGAGCTAGCGAGGCAACTCGAGAACTGTCAGCATGCACTACTTCTACGGCTGCAGCTTTTTTGTCGGAAATAAGTCGAGAATAGTCGTCTTGAAAATGAAGTCGACGAGACCTCCTCGAGAATCGTCGGCTTGAGAGCGTTTGCGTGCGCTTGCAAAAAACGTGGAAAACCGACGATCGGCACCATCGTAGGCTTCAGATGAACGTTGAATGAAGTAGATAATCATGTAGAGCTTGCAAGCGAAGGATATAGGCACTCGGGAATCGTGAGCATAAATTGAGCTTCCAAATCTACCGAGGAAATCGAGAATCATCATCTTTTGGAAGTCAACGAGGCAGTCGAAAAGTCGTCGCCACGCGCTCGCAAGCCAGCGAACGAGGCAACCGAAAAGGCGTCACGTTGCAGTTTCAGGTCAACGCTAGATCGCCATCATGTAATTTGCGAACGAACGAAGAATTCGAAAAAAAAAAAAACAGCATGAGCATGGAAGCTTTTGTCCCCTTCTTTGTTTCTCGTGGATCGTGGCTCCTCGCTGCGGAAACGACATCGCCCAGGAAGAATGCTTCGAGTTGGTTGGACACACCAGGGTATATTATACCACAAGTCCCCGTTTTTGCGTGCGTTGCGATCCCGGAAGAGATTTGCGGGTGGGTGGCTTTTGTTTAATTGTTTTTTTTTTGCTTTGTGGTTCGTGGTTTACTTTCTCGTCGGAGACTCGATGGGGCGGTGGAGACTCGAGGGAGCGGTGGGTGGGTTGGCGTGAGAAAAGGGGGGAGGGCTGCCGCGGGCAGTGAGTAATCTGAGAACAGTTTTACTTTAGTTTGATTGTGCAAATGTGTGTTCCGTCCTGTACCCTCGCGGAGTCGACCCCCCCTCCCTCCCTCCCTCCTTTCCGTCGACGGGCTTTTGTGCGTTGTACCGTCGTTTCGATGGTGATTATATTGTTGTTGGCGCTATATGCTGTCGGGAGCCGTAGAAGACTGTGATAGGCTCTGCCCCCCTTCTGCTTTAGTTTTGCGTGTTATGGTGCGTCGCAGTCATTCGTGACGACTTGCCTCTCTGCATGAACGTGTGTGTGGGGGGGGGTGTTGCCGTGCAACTGTTGAAGCATTGGTCTGGCGAGGGGGGGCAGGGGGGTTCGTTCTACTCCTGTAGTTGCACGATGTATAGTTTCAACGCGCACGCACGCCTACACGCATAGCTTTTTTTGTTCTGGTCCAAGTTTATTATGTGGAAAAAGAGATAGATAACGTTGTCGTAGCCAAATAATTTTTGTTTCTTTTTCTTTTGTGGTTTTAAGCAGACTAGCGATCCGGCCACGACTCCGCCCGTGGCGCTAGTTTTGAGAAGATACAAAAGTCTACAGCGCTGGTTGGTGAGTGGGTGTTACGTAGGAGGTTTGGTTAGTTTATTTCGGCGGGGCGGGGAAAGGGGTAGCGTTCTGCGTTTGTTCTGTCGCAATGTTCTCCGTATTTTTTGGTCGGACCTTGCTACGCATCTTCTGTTGGAACGTTCTCCGTATTTTCTGTCGACACATTTTTCTTTTTTGTTTCGGCGTCCAGGCGCACGCACACGCACCCCCCCAAGGACAGACACGAGAAGGGTGGATTTTATAGTTTATAGCAGATCCAAAAGTATTTTTGTTCGACTGGATGCGTCCGGTAAAACCGTCTGGATAACTAAGATACGGTGGGTTGAGCCGTCTGCATACGCAAGATATGTTCCGGGACTCGTGACGTCCGGTGTGGATACGGCGGGACGATCAGGAGGGCTGTTGATTGCGCTGCTGCGCTAAACCTTCCATGTTTTGTTTCTATTACCAGATATTTGTATATTCTCTTATTTCATTTTGTCTTGTGTATAAAAGCAGTAAAATATCTCCGGCGATGGCGTGGTGTGTGTGATAAAACGTTCCTCGTGGTAACTGCCACGGACGGCAAGACACGACAACTTTCTGATTGGTAGATAGTTTAAAGGAGGAGGGTTAGGATTGGCCGAAAGTCCCTGGATGACGCCACTGCAGTTCTCTGATTGGTCGACGTTTTGCGAAAGGAAGTGGAACGACGTATCGGGATCGTAGGGAAGCTGGTTCGGTGCTGGTACTATTATACACCGGGCGAATAGATGGTGCAGAGTTTTTTAGGGCGTTTTCGTTTTTGCTTTTCGACCATTCAAGAAAGACTGAAATTTGGTGTTGGGTATGCAGTCGCAGTGGAAACGCAACATCAGTAGTGAAACATATCGTCGAAACGCAAGCGAAACGTGGCGCGCTCGGATCGTCAGTAGAGCTTACCACTTATCCGACGCTATGGTTGAGGTGCACTGTACGAGACACAGGCACTAACGCTACCTAATGGCTCATTCGTTTTTATTGGCTTAGGGTTAGGATTGTTCTCTCCGTCTCGTACGCAGTGCTCTTCAACCACTTTCTCGAAACAGGTAGCTACCCTTCCCGGATCGCAATTGCTTGTTGTTGAATAGTCGGTCGGTTGGTTAATTTGGTCTGTCGGTCCGGTCGTCGATCGATCGGTTGGTTTGGTCGAACGGTCCGGTCGTCGATCGGTTTGGTTATGGTCGGTCTGGTCCTCGGTCGGTCGGTTTGGTCGAGATCCGGTTGGTCTGTTCGGTAGGTTGGTTGGTCGATCCGATCGTCGACTCGGTGCGGTTGGTAGCTGTCCGGTCCTTTGACTTAGCCCCGCGCCTGTTTTCGTTTGCCGCCCGTCTGCCTGCCTGCCTGCCTAACGTGCACTTGTCTTTGTATTTTGGTACGATAAGCTTGGAGCAAAACCTTTTTTGTATTTTGGTACGATAAGCTCCGAGCAAACCAACCAATTGTCAAAGGATACGCCATCGTCCGCTGTGACACAAAAAAACATTAATATTCCCCGTTTTTTTTTTTTTTTTGGTTCTGCCTGGAGCCCAAAGGTCCGCGTCGCTTTCCCCTGTTCTTATTCTTGTTATTCGCGTGTAGCCTATAGTATGTTTTATTTTGATGGGTTAGTGCGTATAGCGACCGGTCGGGGCTAATATTATCGGTGCGGTACGTTCACCGGCGGTGTCATTGGCGCAAACACTCGGTGACTAAAGGTAAATGGGTGGATGACTTGTGTGCGTGCGTGCATTTTATGTTGCCGGCTTCTGGGAGTTTTGAATTTTGCAGAGTGCGTGGGAGAAAACATGTTGTGCAGCATAGTAGGGGGTGAAGCTTTCGTGGACGGTGGGGGAAGTAACTGCGCGAGATCGGAGCGCGGAAGGGGAGCGGAAAAAAGTGAGATAATGATATTTGGTGCCGGCAGTTTTCCTATTGGAGCGCGGAAGAGGCGGAAAGATGAATAAAGCTATATTGGGTGTACGTACGAAACACAGCGTTTGGTCTTTATTTCAGGCATTCAGGTGTGGCGGGGCGGTCGTCGGGTGGGCGATGTTTTCGTCTTTTCTTCTGTTTCAGAGTATTCGATCTCCTTCCTCGTCGTAGGCCCGATAGACATCAAGAAAAAGGTGAATGCTGTTGTAACATCGCGTAGTAGGTTAATTCGTATATACTTTGGGATCAATGAGGCCATCTGCTTCGACCAGCCGGATCCTCTCACCTGGGGTTACTTCCCCCGCGTTGATCCTCTGGCAATCAACGGGGCACCTCGTCGCAGAGAGTAGGCACCCCGGTAAAATAAGCACTAACAAAACCGATGTCGTAGTCGACGCTACACCTGGCTACGAACGACGAGCGGGTGGGATGGTTTGTTTTCCCTAGCCTCTTTCTACTCTGTCGTGCTGTTGTCGAGCTACGGTGTCGTCCACGGAATGGGCTTTAACCTGCCTCCCAGTACAACAATGAGGCTTTCTCGAAGGAGGGGTTCGCCTTGCTGGCGCCCCCTCTCTTCCTCCTTTGAGATTACTGTTGTAATATTGCGTCTTGGGTAAATTCGTATACAGTTTGGGATCCATTAGGCCTCTCTGCTGCGGCATGAGATCACACCCATACGTTGTTGACCCTTCCCTTGTCTCAAGTGTCGTCGCTCGTTCATCTTATCCTTCATCCGGGTTCCGTTCCTTAATCATTATTCCAAAACTTATAGCCTATTAAATAGTCCTTCAAGGGATTTGCTACCGTCGGTTGTCCCGTGGGAAAGCCGCGTACGATTTTCGGAACCCCTCCGACAGTGGTAATATGTCTGCCTTGATGAAGGCCGTGTCGCGCGAACGCTTCGTTCCGTTCGACGCCGACGCGGATGCTGGGTTTCAACCACTGCCTCCAGTACAACAACGAGGCTTTCCCGAAGTGGGATTCGCCCTGCTAACGTCCCCTCTCTTCATCTTTTGATATTACTACCCGATACCTGGGATATCAAACGTAGGTACTTCTGAGTATACGTACAAGGCTGGTACCAGATACCGGGTATACGAGTAGGCTCTTTGGCTCAAGATGTGATAAGTGAGGAGACAGGTTTTTGCTTTCTTGTCACAAGTTGATGACCGATCAAATGTCGTCCCCAGAGGTATAGACGAGGTGTATTAAAGCGCGATTCGGGACCACACTGCGGTACGTACGAAGGTACTTTTGGTTTAGGGGTACAGTCAGGCAAGGAGCTAAGCCGCCGCCTCCTACCATACCCCCCACTTTGCTGGGTGGGGTCCTCTTTTTTAGTTTGGCGGAAAGTAAAAAAACTGTGTCCGTCCGTACGCTCGTCCGTAAAAAGAACTTGGTCAAGTTAAAGCGTGGTACATAGCATGGTCACTAACTTCTGGAATATACACTGCAAATGCTTTGTTCGAATTGATTCAAGACGTGCGTAAACGAAGTACGTATCATATCAGTATCCTATGAGGTACTACATCAAAACGAACGCTCTTTGTTGCTACTCCTCTGTTCCTCGACCTCCCTCGCTATATGAAACAAAACGAAAAAAACTCCGAGGAAATAGTGCACGGTATCAGTATTGCAATAAAAGAGCGCCCGAAAAAAGGCCTTGATTTTTTTATTGCACGCATTTGGTCCCTCCACACCAAACGCAACGACTTCTACCCGTACCCATTCGTACAGTCGGCGACGCATTCCACGGCGGCGTGCTCACGGGCGCGGGGAGGGAATGCGACGGTCAGCTTCACGGCCGACTGCCCCCAATCAACCTGGTACGCTGTGGGACATCCCGGGGGCGGGGCTCCCATCCTCGGCGCGAGAGCACGCGCTAACGCACAGCCCTCGCCTTTTGTCTTTCCCGCCCCGCCCCTATACCCCTCCGATCTCGACGGACTAGCGGTAGAACTTCGGGATGACGATGATGATGAAGTTATCACCTCGATGACGGGTGAGGACGGTGCTGGTGTTGGTGATGATGTCGGTGGTATTGGCTGCGATGTCGGCGGCGGTAGCGGTGATGATGGCGGCAGCGGTGGTGGTGGCGGCGGTGGCGGCGGTGGCGGCGGCGGCAGCGGCGGCGCAAGGTTAAGCTCGTGTAGTATTCTCGCTGCTACCGGCGAGGGAGACAACTCGTCGTTGTTTTCGTCGTTAAGGTTGGAGCTAAGAAGCCCGGCGACCTTGTCCATCCAGAGGCGCAACCTTGCGGCACGCAGGGCGCAGAAGCGAACGCGGGCAGATGCGGCCCGTGCCGCCGACTGCACCGTTACCACCGCGCGGCGAAAGGCCAGGTGGTGGCGCCATCGATGCCGTGCTCTTGTCCGATCTAGGAGCCACCGTCCAAGCTTTGAGAAAAATGTTCGAGAGAGGTAGGAAGACAAAGGGATGGGAGGCAGCATAATCGCGTCTGTGATGACTTGCGACTTTGTGACGGCTTCCGACGCAGTTAACGATGTATATCTATGAATAACACTAGATTGAAAAGCAACAACATTGCGCCAGACTGCGTCTGACCGCGTCGGAAAAAAAACAAAACTCACCAGGGCGGATGCCCAGTCACGCAGGTATTGCCGATGTCGGAAATCTCGGTAAGCGTGTTGGATTATCCTCGCACAGGGGGCGTACTTTAGTTTCGCGGTGGTACCCTCGCCCCAACCCGAAAGCCGCCTCGATATTGCCACGCCTTTCGAGGCCTCTACCCGCTCTACTTCCGCCTCAGGTCGCCCGCCGGCCGTGGCCGTAGCGCGGGGCAAACCGTCTCGACTTTCGGCCAGCCAGGTTGATGGGCGGTTGAAAAGTGTGTCCCGCCGTTCGGGCGCTGCCGGAGCGCTGCTCGGGCGGCGGCGACGGCGCCACCTGCCGTCCTCGTCGCTTTGAAGGGTTCCGCCGCAGGTGGTGCAGAGGTACAGAACTTCGGGAACTGGTTGATCTAAATCGTGCGTGTTTAGGGAGAAGGAGATTGAGTGGGGTTGGCACTGCTGCCGGGGTTGTATAGTGTCTATGGCTTGGGTAGGGGGGGGGGGGGAGGGTTGCCCAGCTGCTCGGCTGGCCAGCAGATACGTGTATGCGATCTTGTTTTTGTGATCACTGGCTGGGTTTCAGGGAAAGGAGCAAATGTGAGAACGTCATCGTCATTATTTGATACCACAGCGCTATCCATCTCTCTCAATAGCATGGTCATATAAATTTACTCGTTAGGCGCATCTGTCTCCGTGGACAGGTTATCTGGGCTCCTACCACCATAGCATTCGCATTAATTCCCGGAATACTTCACTACCCCCTGCCACGTACGGGCTACGCATAGAACCTGAATGTGCTCGCCAGCTGTCATCGACGGGCTCGTCATATGTCAAGGAGCAACCAACCGAGCTACCCAGAGCAGTTGTTTTAACCGTCCACTCGTCTCCGGATAAGCCTTACAACACTCTCTCTTCTACAATACAAACAGGGGAATCGTTTTGTTTTACGCCAGCAAGGCAACCCACACGTTTAACAGTAAAATACATCGTGCATCGTGATCAGTCGTGGTGACCAGAGAGAGGTAGGCCCGTCATTGCAGCTTAACCTTTTTACTAATAATTATACAAAAACCAACCGGCACTAATTCCCAGTATTTTGTCTCCCAAAACATGGACCCAGCTCAAAAGGTGTTTTGAAACTGAGTTATCAGCTACCCGCACTAGCAACAGTTTACCTTGTGCTGATTCCGGCAGACGCGGATCCACTGCTTCGACGAGGTACTTTACGCCGCAAGTCGCGCACCCGAGGTACACCTGGCTGTCCTCCATGAAGAACTGCTTCGCCGCGGGCTGCGTTTCGTCGAGTGCAGTCCCAGATTCCGCGGCTGTTACCGTGTCATCTTCGCCCCCAGTGGTGGGGGTCGTACGAATCGCAGATGCTAGAGCCGACAAAGGACGTGCGGTATTGTATTTGCTCTTGCGAGTCGCTGCCGCCGGAGGTACCAGTGCCTTTGACCGTGCATCGTCGGCTTGATATTTCCTTGCACATCTGACCGTAACGTCCGCAGTCGACGACGCCTGTGTAACAAGTTCCGCCGCATCATTTCTTCGGTGTGCTTCCTTCATCATTCTTGGCCGCGGGGAGCGAGCATCAACCGCTTCCGCATCACCGCTGGCACATAAACGTTCGGTGCAGTGTTTCGAGCTATTAGAAAGAATCGAGGTTTTGCCGTCGGTTGGACTCCTCGTTCGTACCGCCGAAGGCTGATGTGCATCTTTTTTGTGTTCGTTGTTGAGGCCAGGAGAGTGGACTTCCCCGTCTGTCGCGGCTTCGGACACTGCCACGCCGCTCTCTGTCAGCACAATTGGCGTCACCAAGCTCGTTTCTTCAGACCCTCTCCTAACCCTCACCGTCATCATGCCCGAGGGAGGCAAGGAACCGGTCGCATTCTGCTGCGACGGCGCCGATTCTTCCGCAGCCTTGTCCGAAGTATCACTGCATCCATCACCATCGGTGATGGCGGCGGTGACGACTCCAAGTCTTTCCCACGATTTCCCGGCTGCGCGTGGAGGATGGAGCACTGACCAGTCTTCCCCGCTGGAACTATCTTTGCCTGGCTGCTGCTCTTCGGACCAGGCACCGAGGGGTTTTGGGTGACCACGAGGTGGGTTAGGCGTGTTTTCTTGCGTCACACTCCCCTTTGTCGCTGGGACAGACAGCTTCTCGGTACCGTTCCCGCCAAGAATCACGGATGATGAAAGAGGAGGAAGAGGAGGAGGCATCTCTTTCGTCTTGCGTCGTTGCTGGTCGAAATTAGGTGCCCGGTGACGACGCCATGCTCTTTGAATTCGGGAGGTTGCCGCATCGCGCTTTCCCGTCCGCTTCTTTTCCTCGATCAACTCCGTTCGAGACCGTCGCTCCCTGACCTGCCGACGCCGCCGGAAAGTCGTCTGAACGCTGATTGTCGCGCGAATGATTTTCGACTTGCGTTGCTGTTCTCGGAGTTCTTTGGCTTGCGCAAACCTGCGGTGTTCCTGGAAAGCAGAAGCGGACGCACATTTTCAAAAGAAATCGAATGAACCAGTACACGACACCTTTTAAGCGTAAGAAACGCTAATGCCGACCCAGGGTGGGTTGCTTATTTGGGAAAGGAGTCGTTCTATTCTAACCTCAGTATAACGGCTCCCGAATTTCAGAGTGCGTGTTGTCTTGTTGATGTTCTGTACTGTTCAGGGCATTTATTTTGAGATATTTATATAGCAACACATATTTTTAGTGCAGTGCCAGCAAAGAGGAAGTTATAGCACTGCGAGTTTGCTATGTGTAGTTGGACAGGCGCCACCGAGGATAAAAAGCGAGGGTATAAACCAACAGTTTCAAGGTTACTCGTGGCAACGATGAAGTCTCAACGGCGCAAGTTTTGCTCTCCTTCTTAGTTTAAACCTGCAGTCACAGCAGAAGGGTGTGTGCTATCAACAACACATTTTTGTAGGTGTTGAGAAATTTCATATATCGCAAGGTTCCACCTCCATGACGAAAAAAGGCGATAGCTCTTGATAGTGTACGTTCTTTAAAAGGTTTATTTTGTAGATACCGAGCAAACTTTGGGTGGCACCGTTCCATCTCCATAAAAAAAGCTTGCGATAGCCTACGATAGCTGCGATAGCTTGCGATAGATCGCGATAGCTCGCGACAGCTTGCGATAGCTCGCAATAGCTCGCAATAGCTCGCGATAGTTCCCACTCGCCTGTGCCGCGCGAATTTTCCTCTGCATCGAGACCACCACCACTTCAAGCCCCAGTCGTTGCTCCTCCCGCTCAATCTCTTCCTGCAACACTCTCATCCTAACATCTTCGCGGTTACGCCTCTCTTGTGCCTCGCGGTTAAGCCTCTTCCTTCGTTCGACACGCGTAGCGTGGTCCCTATTTTCCCTCAGAGTCGCCACCCGCCGCCTCGCCGCGCGCGATAACCACCCACACTGCAGCGTCAAGGCCGCCTTCTGCCTACACTCGGCGAGCTTCACCCTGCGTATTTTTCGGGCTGACCACATTCTGGCGGCCCCTTGAATGCGAGCGGCGAACGTCTCTTCTCTCCTTAGCTCCGTGACGCGCGCGACCGACGCCCAGGTGTAGCTCCTGACGATGGCCTTGCAGACGTCGTTGATGAGTCGTCGGCGCCTAGCCGGAGTCGAACACGGGTCGTTTTTCTCCAGTCGCGCGTCAACTCTCCGAGGCTCCGTTTGCTGTTAACCCGCTGTGCCTTCGTGCGCGACCCCATGGGGACGAACTCTATGTCGCGGTTCTTCAGTCCCAAGACGTGATCCCTGTCGAACAGGGCGAGGTCGCCTCGGCTCCCTACGAAGCGAAGGGCGAGCGTCTGCTCCGGGGACGTCAGGCGCCGTGACCCACCAGAAAATAATATCGTGGTCGAATGTGGCGCGCGGGGCGCTGGGGCGGTTCTCGCGGAATCGCTGGCACGAGAAGTGCCACCGCTGGAGAACGACGTCGACGAGTTTGACCTTAAAAATTGTAGGCCATCGTCCGATGCGGGGGAACGGTAGCTGTTGGCCGTTTCTGTATTGATGGCGTTTGCAATGGAACTAGATAAGGCTTCCGGAAAACAGTCGACAGTGGCAAAGCTGTCGAGCGTTTCATGGGTGGTGATATCTTCTGGCTGGGTCTCGGGGCCAGGGTTGCGACGAGCTCCTACTGCTGCTTGCGACAAGGTTACTAACCGGGCGAGCGTAAGCACCCTCGGTTGCGACGCGGCGGCCTGCACTACTCGCATCACTTCGTCCTGGTCCATGCCGCCCACGCTCTTTCGGCTGACCTCGACGAGCAGCATGCCGGGGGCCACGCCTCCGTGCTTCGCCGCCAGGGATCCCTCGATCACGGCCAGGACACTCAACCCCGCCGTACTCGGCGTCTCCGTCCACTGGAATGCGATTCCTGCCGATTGCCCCGGTTGCACGAAGATGTCTGCCGCGTCGACCCACTCTGTCCCGGGTCGATAAGGGCCCGCTTGGACTGATGATGATGATGATGATGATGATGACTCTGTCCCAGGCCGACAAGGGTCTACTTGGAATGCTGAGAAGGAGCATGATGATAACGATGATGGAGATGTTCTCACTGCTGTAGGCGGAGTACCGCGAGCTCTTGCCCCTGTTGGGGTTTCCCTGAGACTTGCTTCCGTTACAGGGAGGAATTGTTGCAGCGGGGATTCGAGACGGGTTCGTCGTTCCTTTCGCCCCCCCAGGGGCGGCAAGTGTGGTCCTATAAGATAGGGAGCGGAGCGGAAAAGCAGTCGTTCCAAGTGTTGCCCTGTTGTATGAGGAGTACGTAATAAGCAAACAGAAACCTTACCCGTACCGTAGGTCTAGGCTTTAAAAAGGTGGTAGTGGCGCTGCCTATATGCATGTTCTGCATTTACAAACTATTCATAAGTACTACTATGATTCAAGAGGGATTAGCAGCGGCGGGCTGATGCCCGCCTGCGGCTCCGCGCATGGCCGTAAGGGTTGAGGATATAGGCAAATGGAGGCCGTAAATGCAACAGTATTGCCAAGATGAGCATGAAGACATTTCCATGGTTGCGTCACACGTTGAGCGGACATATAGCAAAAGGCCCTACACCCCTACAACCTACACAGAGCATGAAGTATTCATGAGCTGAAAGTGCCAGTGAGCTCCGTATCCATCCCGCTTCATGTACGAATACGACGCAAAGCTGTGAGTAGTTTCGCCCCGTGCCTCTTCTATTTGTCATTCGACGTATAGTCCAGGCAGAACAATTTTTCCAGAAATTCGACATTTACATATTTAATTGTTTTGAGGTGGTCGGTTTAATTTTAGAAGACATCAACTATATGGCCGCCGAAAAGCTCAGTTTCAGACGGATCGAAGCATCGTGTCAGTTTTTTGTTTTCGTCGTTGCGTCGGAGTAATTCGTTTTTCCGACAAAAAATGGTGAAGATTTTGGAGGTGGACACAGGTATCATTTATTTATTTTGCACACCAGTTTTGAGCGTATCTCGTCCAGGAGCAAAATCCTGTGGATGCAGATTTTGTTTTTATACATTTTGAAGCGAGATATAGGCGAAAAAAAAACTTTTTCCAGCTCCAGCTGTGGAGATTTTAGCAATAAACTGGCACGATGGATGTCGAAGAACAGCTTGGATCGGATGAATTGGACCTGGACCCAGGGCCATTTTTTTTGTTGTTCGAAAAAAAAACTGTAGGCCGAGAAAAGCCTTTTCATGAATCTTCATATTGTTTATGATATGTATATTATCGTGTATGGACAGATGTTTCGTTGTGTGGATATATAAATATATACGATATTGTTGGCCCTGTGCTCTCAGCGCTCCTCAGCGTTTCTTAGACGTATTTTTTTGCGTTGTTCGTGCTAGCGCGAAATGAGGTTCACCTCACGGGACGAAACTGCCTCATCGTGATCGCCGATCCCGACTGCGTCGGGGGCGGCCTCGGGCGTGTTTGCACCGTGCCCTGGCTGCCGGCTGACCGGGTGTGAATACGTCAGCTGTGAGTGGGATCAGTTGAGTGGTCCATACTTGATCTACGACAGTCTCGTGGCCAAATAATTTGGTTTTCGGCCTACCTTTGCCCCGTCAGGCGTACTCTTGGCCCGTCAAACCCTCTTCAAAAATATTATAGTTTTCACCATTAGGATGTCCTTGACAGCTATGGCCGGGTGTGCTGTGCTCGTTTCTTGCAGAAGCTTTTCATAAAAACATCAGCTGTGAGTTGAACGAGTTGAGTGATCGATTCTTGATTTATCACAGTCCCGCGGCCAAAACAATTGTTAGATGGCCTACCTTTGCCCCGTCAGGCCTACCCTTCACCCTCAAACCCTCTCCTGAAATATCATAGTTTTGAGCATTGGGATGTCCTTGACGGCTGCCTGTCAAGGGGCAAATGTGCCGTCAACCGACATATTTGTTCGCTCGTGACCGCAAAAAAAACTGTTTTCGATGCCAACACCCAGATTGGACCTCTTCTCCTTTGGCCGAAACGGGAGAGGCCGAATCCTCCGCGGCTCTCCACAGCTCATGGCCGCAAGAGTGGGGAATACGGGCTGGGGTGGCCGGTCTTATGCTCCACCGTTGTTTGTGCGTTGAAGGTTGGGCGTTCCAGAAACGAGTGTCGACATAATTCCGATTCAGGCTATTTTACGTGTGAAGCACGAGTGTTGCGCAAAAATGCTGAGTTTCGTAGGCTAGCATATGGTCGGGAAACGAGCATCACGAGTGTCTTCGGCTGCTGTGCACGCCGGGCGACCAGGCTCCGTGAGGCAGAGAGGACGGGGTCTTTTGGTTTCGACCAAATCGGATGAGTCTACGCCGCGGGAGGAGCGATACAGTGGTGGAGGTACAAACGGTGTCTACTGTCGTGTTTTTTATTTGCATGCAGCAGACAGCAGCAATGGCAATGATTGCCATCAGTGGGAATGACAATAGTCTAGGCACCAGCAATGGCATTGACGAATACTCGTCATCTATAGCTCGTCATTACCATTGGGCACCAGTATCACATGAGCCATGGAGTTTCGGTTGTATTATGAAGGCGTTTTTTTATCGTGTAACCGCTAAGCAAAAATTAAGTCATGAACATGTACCGGTTACGACGAGGTACGACGAGGACGTCGTGCTTCTTCCTCCTCGTGCGCCACCGGGCTCCCCTGGCCCGACTGTTGTGCTAGGGGCAGCATCGGGCCTGCATGATGTCCTGCTGCTGCTGTTGCTGCTGCCGCTGCTCATCCGCTGCTCTGGTTCTGCTCTACGTATGTGCGGCTACTGTCCTGTTCTGCTGCTGCTGCTCCTGCTGCTGCTCTGGCTGGAATACGTTTTCGCTGTTAACCCCCGTGAGCATGGTAAATATCCAAGTCAACCTCTCTCGGTGATATGTCTCCGCATTAAAGCTGATATACGGACCCATGTGCTTCGGAAGCTGTACGATTACCGTCTCGCCATTGACATTTTTTTGGTGTCTCGGCGGAGGTCTCGTGCCAGCGTAGTTTTCTTATGATACGTACCTGTACGCTGTGCTGCTGGTGCTTGCTTCTGTGAGTTTGCTGCACCAACGTAGTCGCCGGCGCTTCGTACTGTCGATGAAAATCGATCGACTGCTGCCCGACTAATCGTTTTGTATCTATCTGCATACGGAATACACAGTACGGACGCCGAGCGTCTCGTACGTACGAGCTGGGCCAGCAAAATGGATACACCATCCGAAGGTCGTATCTCGTGAACCACTGCGAATTAGGACTTGAATTTTGCCGGGCTTTCCTCGGGATTTTTCCCGCTGTGAACATACCGCGGGATTCCGCGGGCTACGGGATAATCCCGTGATCCCGTGTAATTTTGAAAATCCCGTTCCTGTCCCAACTGATCCCGTGGAAATGTCCGCGATCTCGATCTCGTCGAGTGTTTTTTTTTTCAAATCCCAATCCCGTGCAAACTAGTCCCGTGAAATTTGGGCAAATCCCGCGAAATCCGTGCCCCGTCCAGTGCAAGCCCTTTGAAAAGTTTTTCGCGCCCCGTCTGGGCACTGTGCGAGCGTGTACACGAGAAAAAACAAAAACGTCCAGCGGCAATAGCAGCAGCAGCAGGCCTCGGGCGTGCGTGGTGTGCTGCTGTTGCTGCTGCTGATGCTGCTGCTACTGCCGCTACTCTGCTGCTGCTCTGCTGCTGCTGCTCTGCTGCTGCTCTGCTGTTGCTGCTACGTGCAGCTGCTGTATTGTTCTGCTGTTGCTGCTCGCGCAGTCCCCTTCGCGGAGTAGGTCAACCTGAGATATATATCAGAAGAGGGTTTGACGGGCCAAAAGGTAAGCCTGACGGGGCAAAAGTAGGCCGTCAACCAAACTCGTTGGCCACGAGACATTGGTAAACCAATTGTCGACCACTCAATCGGTCTTACGCACAGCTGACCTACTTAATAACTAACTAAAAACAGCTGGCCTATTTGAAATAATTCCGTAGAAACCGAGCAACAGCGCACCCGGTCAGCCGGCAGCCAGGGCACGTCACACTCTCACGCTTGCCGCTCGTCAAGTTTTTACGCAAGAAAAAGTTCCTACGAGCACGAGCACGCACTCGGTGAGACTCGATCCCACAACTTGACTTTAGTCGGGTCGAGATTCCAACTACAAAGTAACTCCATCGGGGAAGCCATTGTAACTTTCCTCGTGGTGCCCCACCGTGCTCCCCTGCCTCGACTGCTGTGTCGTGGGCGGCCTCGGGCGTGCGCGATGTGCTACTGCCGCTGCTGCTACCGCTACTCTACTGCTGCTCTGCTGCTGCTGCTAGGGGCAGCTGCTGTGTTGTCCTGCGGTTGCTGCTGCTGCTGCTCACGGCCCCCTCACGGAGTAGATCGGCCTGAGATATATTATTATGCCTTTCCTCCTCGTGCGCCACCGGGCTCCCCTGCCCCGACTATTGTGCCAGGGGCAGCCTCGGGCATGCATGATGTACTACTGCTGCTGCTGCCGCTGTTCATCCACTGCCCTGGTGCTACTGCTATATATGTATATATCCTGCTGCTGTTCTGTTCTGCTGCTAGTGCTGCTGCTTTGTCCGCGACACGTTTTTTGCTGCTGACCCCGGTGTGAGCATGGTTATTGTGCAAGTCAACTCCTCTCGGTGATGCATCTCCGCATCTTAAAGCTGAAAGAGGGATCCATCTGCTTCAGAAGCTGTACGCGTACCGTCTCGCAATTGACACGTATATGGCGTCTCGGCGCAGGTCTCGTGCCAGCGTAATTTTAGTATGATATGTACCTGTGCGCTATGCTGCTACTACTTGCTGCTGCTGAACTTGCTGCACCAACGTAATCGCCGGCGCTTCGTATTGTCGATTAACCCGATCGACTGCTGCTCAACTAATTGTTTGGTATCTATATGTACAGGAAGTATACAGTACGGATGTTGAGCGCCTCGTACGTAGTACCTTGTAGTGCTGCTTGCTGCTGTATACGAACGACTAATTAATGTGTTGTTGGGCCGGATGGCGGATGGCAATGTTGTTTTTCTCGCGTTTGCAGAGTTTTCTTTCTCTTCACTCAAAATTGTTTTTTTAAATGCACCCCTTGGCAGTGCGCTAACAGCCTCGAGTTGCACACCGGTACGCCCTTAGCCAATACGGGCATGCGCGAAGCCGCAGGCGGGCGTCAGCCCGCCGCGGCGAAGCCCCCCTTGTAATACATTATTATACCTACTCCTGTATACATACATGTGTATTCTCGACAAATCTGGTATGCGTCGGGCGTCGTCTCTGAATCGTATTTCGTTTCGGGGTAATTTGTCCGAAAAAAAATCGAAAAATGGCCATTGTTCATGGATTTTGACTTTAAAAGACCGGTTTTGGATTCCTCTCAGGTCGTTTCCTCTGCGGTTCGATTTTCGAACTTCAGATTTTGACCCGATCGTATTTTCAGATATGAACTTGGCAAATCAAAACAGTCTTCCTGATAGCTATGCGGAAAAATCAGATTTATTGTGTGTGTTGAGATGCGAGCAAACGCCGAGACAAACTGCTGTTATTGTGGTTTGGCTCCGCGAAGAGACGCGCTGGGTGCGCTGCCCTGCGCGTAGGACCCAAGCGTCTGAGCTAAGGCTGACTGTCTCTGGTCTGGCGGCCAAGAGAGGTGGCGAGTGCGCTAGAGCCAGCCTGTCTTGGTATTTTGTGTGTCATTTTGTGACTGACTGCTGCTGGCGGCTGTACAGCAGTGTAGTCTACGAGTACGTATCTACGGAGAGGTGCGTGCCGAGTGCCCTTATCTTGGTCTCTAGGCCCGAGTCCGCGCCAGCCGACTGTAGTCTGGTCACGGCGGGACGCGCTGCCCGCGCGTCGGGCGCGAAGCAACGTCGCTATACAGCTGTGTCACCATCCAACTCATCGAATGTTCTGCTGCTGTTTGCTGCCGTGGATAGCATCTTGAATTTAGAGAGCATGCCATTTTTCGATTTGAGAATCTGATGACACAAGTCGTCGGATTTTGGCACTTACAGGAGCTTTGCTCCGATATGCGCGCCGAGGTTCGCCGGCGCGTATCTGTTCAACGCTGCAAGCCCTGTGCCAATCCCCACGACCGTGGCGACATGCCGAAGTATTTGCCGGCGGGGTTGACGCAGTACGTGCTCAACAATTTCTCCAAGAAATCCTCTCCGTACCCTCCGTACCACGTCACCGAGGACGACGTTTCGACCCCTCTTGAACGACTCGAAGTGGAAAAGATTACTGGACATCAATCGGTCAGGGGTCGAGGTGGCGTCATCGCGGTGATGTACGAGACGCACTGGAAGGGACTTTCCCGGCCATCCTGGGAACGGGAAATGGACCTTCAGCTTTCTCGCCACGCAATTTTGCGCTACTGGGCCAGCACCCCGAACCAACACCGCCAAACCAACCGCCTGTACCGCCGAATGAGAATTGCCGCGGCACAACGGGAGCTTTCTCGGAGTAACGGCGAGCGGTTTCTGGCACCCGGCTATGGTTGCCTATCGCACGCCGATTGGCTCCGCCGCTACAGCAACACTGTACTTCCCAACGGGGCCCACTTTTGGTACAAGGGCGACGACGGTCTTTGGTGCAATCAGCGCAACTACACCGACGGATGGAGTATATTTGGTTCGATTTTTGGACGACCCGGGACCAATCAAGCTTCCTCTTTCTCCGGCGCGCTACACGACTTCGACGAGAGCTGTACGAGGTTCTTGGTGTCCGCAAATTCACTTGGCTAGCGCGTTTACACGGGGGGGCCAGCGTAACGTAAATGAATCTCGAGGTGCCGCCGTGGATAGACTGATTTTCGCTTCTTGACTGCACTCGTATTTATTTAGTTTTTGTCGTCTTCCTGGACTTTAAGGGATGAATTTTTGTCTGCCCGATATGTTTCTGGTGTGTTTTCTTTTTTTTGGACTGGGTTGGGGATGTATTTTTGCGCATTCTGTCCTGCCTACCCCCCCGCCCAGCGTTGGGACTGGTCTGAGCACTCGGCCGCTCAATTGCGGCCCAGGACGCGCTTTCAGAGTTGTGGACTGGGTTTAGGTGGTTCTTGCAGTCTTCCGTGATATTTTCTTCTCGTTCCCGTACGCACTTCTCGCTTTTCCGTGCTTCTTCCTCGCCTCCCCCCGTGCGGGCGATATGGCGATGACTTTCATCGACGATTTCTTCCTGCCCCTTAAGGCTAGGTCTTCCCTTTGCTTTTCCTACGTACTTTGCCGGCTTCGTTGCCTCGCCGTTCAGAGGTGTGGGAGTGGGTTTTGACTAGCCGCATCTTCGACTCATGTTCTAGTTCGTGGAATCGGGGTTTCCACGAATTTCCCATAATTCTGCATATACGGCTCATCAGAGTGGGCTAGTGTTAAGATATTGTCTTGTATGAGATTGAAAGCCCGGTAACTACCTGGGTTCAGTCACTGGGAACGTATTTGTAGTACTTGGAAGGCGTATCTTAGATGGAAAAACCAGGGGTTTTCCAGAGGAGCACGAGCTTGGTCTCAGTCTCCGCGTGCACGAAAGGAATAAAACTGCTCTTCTTCTATAGCTAAGCAAACAACACATGTGAGTACAATGTTTACAGACTTAAAAGGTAGACCTGTCCAGGGATACAAAGTGCCCCGCAACCGTTGGTCTTAACATTCATCGATCGTTCTGCTGCTGTTTGCTGTCGTGGATAACATCTTGAATTTAGAGAGCATGCCATTTTTCGATTGGAAAATCTGATGACACAAGTCGTCGGATTTTGGGCCAAAATCTGACGACTTGGGTCATCGGATCCTCAAATCGAAAAAATTCTCGTTGGATTTTGCATATTTGGACTGCATAAGCAGGGTCATTCATTTTTAAGTTGAAAAAATACAAACCTGAAGCTCGAAATCGAACCGCCTAGGAAACAGCCTCACCAGCGCCGCGGCGCGATTCTGGAGCACTTTGTTTTACGTGTCAATTCTAAAAAATGACGGAGAAAAAATCGGTACCCCCTTAGAAAAAATTGTTTAGCCTGGACCATGTGTTCAGTTTGTGGGGTGGACGTTCTCGCCGCCATAATGCGTAGCAGCAGCAGCAAGAAGCAACAGCGGTCTCAGCCCTAAAATTTGGTGACCGTCATCGTCGTGGCGCATGGTCGTTCGCCTTACTTGCTCTCTTTCCCAGCCGCCTTGTAACTTGTCAGCGCAGGTTCGAAATCTACTGATCAGCCACCGCATCCGTCAGTGCTTTGCGATACCTAAGGGAAATCTTTCCAAACACACAAATATACCTAGGACAACGACGACTGAAAGGAGGATTTTCTGAGCTCGTATTCCCTACTGGTATGGAAAGGTATGTACTTGTAAGGGCGGGACGACTACAGAAACGAAGTGCAATATCTCAATGGAATACTTCTAAAGATACGCAGGACAACGGCGACAATAAGGAGGTTCCCGAGATCGTAGTCCTAGTGTTACTATTAATACTAGTAATTGGTGGTAATGAGGCGCGACCTCAGCAATACCTGCAGTAGTCATATCTGCGATGCATCATGCACAAAACATTTATTTGATTTGTGCTGAACCAACACGAACGAACATCTACTGCTGCTGCTGCTGTACCTACTACCTATACGCCGTCGTTGGTGAATCTCATAACCGTAAATATTCTTGGCATCATATCCTGCTCTTGAAAAACACAGACAGCACAGCAGTACGGACACACCTGAAACAAATACCAGGTACTGGATTTTGTCGTGTGTATCCTGGTATTTCCACCTCGAAATCCGGCATAGTAATTTGAAGACGAAAATATGTATACTACTGCTGTGTGACCACGGAACTGGCTGTCGACGGGTGGAAAGAACAAGACGACAAATAGACACACACCTGATATTTTTCCGTTTTTCCAACAGCAAGTGTTTTCTCGTTGAAATTCGGCATAATTAATTTGAACACGAAAAATCTGCATCTGAAAATATTTGTCCAACAGAAGACGCTTCTTTCTCGTAGCAGGTGCCACCACTACTTGCTTGTACTGATGTACGACATCCACATACAGCAGCTGTGTTTCTCCAGCAACAAAAACAGCAGCATCAGCAGTAGCAGTGGGACGCACGAGGCCAGGGTCAGCGTCGATGTACGCTCGGCGGCTCGGCTTGTCAATCTAACCCTTGAACCCTTTGTACACATCTACAGCAGCAGAAGTGTTTCTCCAGCAACAAAACAGCAGCAGCAGTAGCAGTAGGACACACGACGCCAGGGTCAGCGTCGCTGTACGCTCGGCGTGTCAATCTAAACCCTTGAACCCTTTGTACACGTACTCGATTTTGTCCTGTGTTGGTTTTGAACTCGAAATTCGGCATAATAATTTCAAGACGAAAAATCTGCACTCGACGTGCTCTGTCCAAGAGAGAACTTCTCGTAGCAGGTAGCAGGTGCCACCGCTACTACTGATGATGTACGACATCTACAGCAGAGCTTCTCCAGCAGCAAAACAGCAGCAGCAGTAGGACACACGAGGCCAGGTCAGCGTCGCTGTACGCTCGGCTTGTGTGTGAACCCTTTGTACATGTGTTTCCTGGTCCCGAACTCATAATTTGAAGACGAAAAATCTACAATCTGACGTGTGTCCAGCAGAGCGCAAAATAATTTCAAGACGAAAAATCTGCACTCGACGTGCTCTGTCCAAGAGAGAACTTCTCGTAGCAGGTAGCAGGTGCCACCGCTACTACAGATGATGTACGACATCTACAGCAGAGCTTCTCCAGCAGCAAAACAGCAGCAGCAGCAGGACACACGAGGCCAGGTCAGCGTCGCTGTACGCTCGGATTGTGTGTGAACCCTTCGTACATGTGTTTCCTGGTCCCGAACTCATAATTTGTAAGACGAAAAATCTACAATCTGACGTGTGTCCAGCAGAGCTTCTTCTAGCAGTGCCACCACTACTACTACTGCTGTACAACAACTATTATACAGCAGATACTCTCCTGCTTCTCAGTCCCCTCATCAGCAGGAGGGTGGGCCTGCAGCATGTCTCGGGGACATGACCCGAACGCTCGTTGCTGTGGACAGACACAGTCTGCCTACCTACGAGTACTCGTAGAGCTAGCTGGGTTTCAAAATATAATGTGTTGTTGGTTCTGTGTTTTTTCAACATGGCACAGCACCAACATGTGCCTACACACGTTGCCACACCTAGCTCGAGCTGCTGTGAACGACATACCACCGCACCAGCACCAGGAGGTCTGTTTTGTGTGTGCGCGTCCACAGAGCCCGCCGGGACTGGAATTGGTGCGGTGTGCGTCGAGGGCGGTGGTCAAACGTTGCCCAAAAAAATGTTGAATCACACACACA
The DNA here is from genome assembly GCA_031763025.1 of Macrocystis pyrifera. Taxonomy (NCBI): domain Eukaryota; class Phaeophyceae; order Laminariales; family Laminariaceae; genus Macrocystis; species Macrocystis pyrifera. The sequence continues at coordinate 2,038,219 of JASSKH010000017.1, read as the reverse complement.
TACACGCCTCACCACACACACACACACACACACATACAGAGAAACTCAAAACAAGGCACCCCACGCTCGTATCCGAGCCGCTATAAAGAGGCTTTTTTTTTCTTGGAAAATTCCAAGAAAAAAAAAGGCTCGCCCGCTTTTAGCGCGCTTCGCGCGCCTCATTATTAATGGTTGTTCGTGAAGAAAATGGAGTTCTCTCAGCGACCGATGGGTACTGCTGTAAATATGCCGATGTCAATGTACCTGTACTTCGTGTAATTACCGGTATGAACGTATGTATGTGTGATGGCTGTGCCGTCTTTCTCTATGTTCAAATAATGGTGTAAACACGGAGCTACGTACGAGTCTCCGTTAGCAAAGTGCTGTAGTTACGGACCGAAATCGTCTTTGAAAAACCATCCTGTTGGTCCTGGCATCACCCACAGGGAAGTCACCGATTTACAGTGTATCCTAGATGAGGAATACGGAACACCCGCGCCGTAGACGTACCGATATCACGTAGCTTGCAAAGAGGAGTTTCGGACAAAGATATCGAAGCTGATCGTATTTTTTTTTTTACACACGTAGACTGCTGTACTCTGTAATGTTAATAATCGTGAGCGAGGAACAATAATCTGCAATCACCCCCAAGGCTTCAGAATGGCGTGGATAATCTGTACATATGAGATCATGTTCATACCTCGCGGGTTCTCCAGGGTCTCGCCATAGCCATATCCATCGCGGGATATCGCCTTACGCCGGGCTACAGAGCCAGGCGAGGCAGTTGCCACCACGTCCAGCGACTGAGAGCGAGCGAGAGGTGCAATCCAAAGCGACCTTTTCCGTCGCCTGGTACGCCGATGCTCTGCCGACTGCATCGCTCCTAGCTGATTGCTCCGGTCTCCTACCAACGTGCTTCAGCCGAGCGGTCCACTTTCAAGTATCGGCGGTGCGGCGCAATAGCTCGCGAAAAATCTCGTCAAATCCCTATGGACAAAGCGAGGCATGAGTACTGTACGCGCGATGTACATTGTACGTACATCGCACAGCGCTACAACGCTACAGTGCTACAGTGCCACAGTTCTACAGCGCACGGCAGTACTCGCCCTGCTGTCGTACTACAACAGCAGTTTTTGGTCTATGGGGCGCCTGTCGATATCGATAGATATGATATCTGCGTTGCGGTGCACGGAAATCTCTTGGATCTTCGCCGAGGTCTATTGGGTCAACGGAATTGCCGTTTCAGAAACGCGGCATATCTTCGTTGCGAACCGTCACTTCACCGACGATCTGAGCACAGCAGATCATCTGAGTTCTCGCATGCGCGTATGCATCATACAACTCTACTAGACAAACACGAACCACGCTTGTCGAGCTCGCAGCATGGCCGCGTCCGCTGGTGCTCCGAACCCGCCAATGTCCCCAGGAGAAGGCTCGGTGCACTCATCTCCCTCGCTCAAAAACCTCGGTTCGAAAGTGGTCAAGGGGCTCGGGCATATTCACGGGAAAAGAGCAGGATCACCTCCATCAGGCAAAGACCGGCCAGATCACCAGCATGCTCACGATGCCGGAAGCATGGCGGGCGGGGTCGGCTTCGGGGGGAGCATGCTGGGGGAGGTATTGGTCTCGTACTCCATGAGCACGCTGCCGCCGTCAAAGAGGCACTCCATAAGTGCTACGTCCGCGCATTTCGAGGAGCTCGCGGCCGAAGCTGGCATTGACGTGGAAGCCGAGGAAATAAACATCGAGGATCTGAGGATGTACCGCATGGACGAGGACTGTGGGTATACGCAGGACGAAGACGACAGCGAAGATGGTGACGGTGACATCAGCAACAACGCGGGCGCGGGCGACAACAGGCACCACCTGCACGACGACGCGAACGCGGGGAACCAGAAGCTTGCCCACAAGGAGCGCAGCATTCTGCAGATGGTGGACGTGCTGAGCGATCGCCTCACCAGCCTCAACGCCGTTGTTATCAACCGCTACAATGGCTGCAAGTCGGACCTGGACGAAGCCACAGAGTTCCGCTCGTCTCGCACCAAGAAAATGGCCGTTGCAGCCGAGGGGGACTGGAGCAGCAGCACCCCGCGCAGGGGGGCCGACAAGTCGAAGCGAGGCGGTTTGTTTAGTCAGGGGGGGGAAGGCGGGGATGGTGGCGACGCCGTGGGGCCGTCGCGCATGACTTTCAGGAACGCTCCGCAGACCGACGCGGGGCGAAAGCTAGCGCACCAGTTCGAGCAGGAGTACGGGGCAAAGCAGGCCAGTGCTACACACACCACTTTTCATACTCGTACGCACTATGCTCCTGTAAATTCTAAGTGATTTGGCTTGCCCCAACGTGAGGGGGCGACCCACCGATGGAGTACGTAACAAGTGTAAGTGGATGTGTCATATTGCACTATCGGGTGGACTATCATGCAGATACGTGCTACAGTACGTACAACAGTACAAGTACGTAGCGAGGGTCCTTAAAAAAGGGTACGGATTATGGATGGTACATGGCACAGTGGTCTATAGTATGAATACGGTGGAACCGCAGAGAACCTGTTCGTGAAAAATTGACGACAGCCAACCCATCGAAAGGAACGCTATTGTAGACGAAATACGGGTATGTGCGTGTACACCTGGTATATGTGTGAAAACTAAGCGTTCCCACCGCAGAGTTATTGTGGTGTATACGACGGTGTAGATGGAGTACTTGTAGATCTATACCAGGTATGTAATACCACGTATGTTACAGTATTGTTACAGCAGTAACTATGCTACTTAGTGCGTAAATTTTCTGAACTGTGACAACCGTGTCTTGTTAACCTACTGTAGGCTTCAAGTGCGACACCCAAGTTCAACAAAACTTCCTCGACCAAGTTGAAGCGAGTCGACCACTACAAGAAGAGCGAGTCTCGGAAACACGAACGCATCCACTTCGAGCGCAAGCTGCAGTCAAACCTTGACCAGTACGTTACCCGCGCCGTAACCGAGCTGGTGTATCGAACCCCGGAGGACGCTGAGGACGTCGGATCAGGACCAGAGAACCACGGGAATTCTCAGGACGACACTCCTGCTGACGTCGGGCTACGGGATGGCGCCCACACCCCTGGTGGCACCTCTGAGCTGATTGCGCGAGAACGCTTTCCCATTCCAATGGAGGTAAGGACATCGTTCTTCCCTATATCAGGCGTTTGTCGGCGAGATGGCGTGTGTGTACCATACAGACGTTTGCCGTTGAGTTTGAGAGGATGCTACAGAGTGTTGTCCTCCTACTATACTACAGTACTACAGCAATGTACCTTGCTACGGCTGTTCAGTACTACAGTATCTGGTATAATACAGTACTACTGTACTACTGTACAACTACAGTACCTGGTATACTACAACTCGTACTGCTGCACCTGTACAGCATCAGAGTACTGCCGCTACCACGAACTTTGCTTTTTAATCATCGCTCTTACTTCCCAGCTCAACTCGTAGGAGGTGTTACACCCAGCGCCGTGGTCACAAGGTATCTCCCCGTTTTAAGCTCTGAAAATACGAGGTTGATCGTATACACTCGTACAGTAATTTGCAAGCGTTCGCCTCAAGAATCGATAGCATCAGGCTGTATGTACCGTAGCACAAGCGCGTCCACCGATTCAGTGTTGAAAGCAAAGACCCTTGCTCATCGCGAAGTCCACATAATGCTCTGGGGTACCTCTACCAAACAAGGTTCGTGACCCATCCGCGATTGAGCTGGTTTGCTCGCCATGTGATCTCGCCCGTCATGCCCTTTTCCTTTCCTTTTGGGGCATACCTACCATGGACCGATTTCTGCACCCCTGTTTTTACATCGCTCCAACCATGTTCTTACCAGCTGAACGAGATGAACCCTAAGCTGCTGCTGTCCTACGCGTGTGAGCGGACCGTTCTCCCGGGTGGAACGCGTATGTTCAAGCACTTCGCGACGTCGACCGAATCCCAGCATCTGTTCGTCTACGTCTTCTGGTTTATCCACTGCAAGTTCTTCCAGGTATTTCACAAGCGTTGATGTGCAAACACGCGATCATCAGAAAAAATCACAATTTTCAACTACAACTACAAGTGTGTGAAGCGATACGTTTGCCTGCAGCCATCACACGCGCCCCTGTTCTCGTTTGAAAGGACTATTGTTGAATTATCGGGTCACCGTTGACCGTTGGGTGGTCCCTTCTAATGAATACCAGGTAGGTCCTATCCACCAGACTTGAGCATAGGCGTATGTTTGTTTCGACCGAGTGAGCTACGTACGACAGAGTAGGCCGCTTCTATTCCGCAGTGTGACCCAAGCTTTGCAGCCGCCGCATCAACTCAGAAGAAGTAACAAACCGGTACAAGGCGTAGTCCACGTCGTATTATCATGGGCTACAGCGATTACAGCGATAGACTAGAACGCTAAACCAACTGGCTAATACAGGTTGAGCCTTAGCACAGGTGGAGTCTTAACCCCATCGCCACTACAAAACATATAGCCTACACTAAAGTTTATTGTCCTCAAAACGTGGGTGCTGCAAAAAATATGCTGATCTAGATTAATTTCAAGTATTTTTTCCCAAAACGCGGGTACTGCCAGAATAATCTTACTCTTAACACCAAGTAGTTTTAGTCTAAACGGGCGTGCCGTTTTATGGGTTACAACTGAATTATCGCTTTACATATGTATATCCGTTGACCCACCGAGTGGCGGTGAATCGTTTTGACCAATAGGAAGACAGCCGGCGCGAACAAGCGCACCTGCTGCGGGCCGTTGCCGGCCGCTACGTCGGAGTCCTCAGCACGGAAGGCATGGACGAGTACAAGGACTTCTTCTTCAAGCACTACCCTTTCCTCGTGGCGAACGCGGTGTTTTGGGGGTTCCACTACCTCTGCCCCGGGTCGCGACACCTGTACTCGAACGCGTTCAAGCGAGTCTTGTACCTCCAGTGTGCGAGAATACTCAGCGGCATCGAGGTGAGCGCGCACAGAAAAACTAGGCGACAAGCTGAGAATGCAATGCATCGCGTGTAGATTTAGGTTTTTGTGTAGCACTTCTCCCCTCTGACGGTATCACGGCAGCAGTGGTAGTCAAACACAACTGCCACCAACGTTCTCTACCGGTATTTAGTCCTGTGAGTTTACCCTTCGCTGTTGAAAAAAAAAAAACGTCCATCGCTCCTGACTTGGAGAGGGGCCGATGATTGCCGTGTATTGCAGTTCTACGTCACTACATGTCGCTGTTTGAAGAGTGGCGGGGTGTCCCGCAATCACCAAGGGATGTTAAACTCCTCATGATGTAGTTCTTATCGCGGTTTGAAGAGTGGCGGGGTGTCCCGCAATCATCAAGGGATGTTAAACTCCTCATGATGTAGTTCTTATCGTTGTTTGAAGAGTGGCGGGGTGTGCCGCAATTATAATGCCATCTTTATGCTGTCATGCGCTGTGTCTTCAAGCGTACCACTAAAAATCACTAAGCCTGCTGTTGGTTCATGAATGCTCCCCAGGGCAGTAGCCCCAGCTATGAAACGGGAACAATATCGAGAGGCAAGAGTTCCCTTCGAGTTGGTAAAGATCCCCACGTGATGGAAGCATGTAAATCCATTTCGACAGCGCCAGGACGGGAAACCTCTCGTTGGGACGTTGCAAGGATACACTAACCCTACAATAAATACAGAGCTCAGGGGATTTAGGCTCCCGTTGTCTCGCTTCGCGAGGGTTGGAGAGGAGACACACTTCCGTGGGAACAACCAGCTAGAGACCATGGGGTCCGAAGGCCCTGGGCTTGAATGCGGCCGGTGTTCTGAGTGCCCTGAAGTTTCATGCAGTTTTAGCTTAGTATGCGTGTTCGGAAGCCTCCGATGTCTTCACACCCTGGCCCTTACACAAGTCTTATTTTCGTCACAAGGGGATCTTCGGGGCCCATGATCTAGGTGCACACTCCACACTGCCAGAATCCTGGTCAACAAAACCCGCTCAAACTTCGGCCTACTCTCCGACTTGCTAGGAAAGCCCGCGCGCACTTCCTTTTCTTCCCTCTTGTTTTATCACCAAACCCACTCACGCTTCCAAATTTATCCCTCTGACTCGCGCCCCATCTTCCCCAGATTACACCGTCATCCACGACCGAGATGAGAACCAAGCTATTCCCGGACGAGACAGCAGAGGCCCTGGACGAGCTAGAATACCACCCTCACCACGTCCATACCACAGGATCGCGGACGGCAGGGGGGGCGGGCGTGGGCGGGGGGTCGGGAGCCCCTCCCCCCACAGGAGTCCCGCCTCCATCGGGGGCCGCAATCGGCGGGGCCGGTGACAGGGTTTCAGCTTCTCCTGGGATGGGAGCCGGGAAAAAGAATGGTCGGAATCGGGGCGGTGAGGGCGCTGGCGTGGCGGACGCCGTAGGAAGCGGACCAAGCGGGGGTGACGGGGGGAGGGGGAAGAGTGGCGGCGACGGCAGTACGATGATGCAGCGGATGAACAAAACCTTTCGGCCCGATCCTCTTGGAGCGTATACGGGAGACCGAAGCACGTTGAGGTTCAAGCCCAGGAGGCAGGAGGGTTCGACGATGTTGAGGCCACGACAGCAGCGTACCGTCTTCGATGCGTCCCAGATATCTCCGATGCTGCAGGTGAGGGGGGGGGTCAGCGTGTGCAAGCAGATGGCGGTTCCGGTGTTTTATTGCTTCGTTATCGTTCTGTTGCTGATGTTGATATCGCATTACTGTTTGTTGCTAATTTTTTCCTCGTGGTCACGAACAGGAGGCTGCAGATAGGCAGGACACATATCCAAACAATGCCCCGTTGGGTTCTTCGGGCCGAGGTAGCGCTAAGAAAACAACTGCAGAGACGGTAAGGAGAACTCGCGGTTCGAGCAATCCACTGTCGAGGACTACAGTAAGTCGAGGATAGCGCAGCGCTAGTTTTTCTTTGCAGTTACCGCGCTTCATACATACTTGATACCAGGCTCGTTCAGAGTTGTTATGTACTGTAGTGAGCGTTCATTTGTTATAAACTTCAAGGTCAGCAAGGATGCTGTTTAAGGGGTTTGATTGCTGAGATATCTACGGTCCTTGTTTTGCCCTGGGCGTTGGCACTACCGGTAATCACTGCCGCCGAATTGACATGCCTGGCATGGTACCCAGTTTGGAGAGGATGTTTGAGTTCTATCGGCACGATAAACCGTAAAGGTAGCACCTCATGTTCCTCATGTTTTTGCGCGACTTAATAAATCTCCCGCACCTTCTACTTTCAAGACACACCCGGAACGACACCATGCTATGATGTATATGTACTGTGGTCTCTACATTTACGTAGTAGGACAAATCCTCATGTTGGGGTGTTTTGAAGGCCACACGATATTTCGATGCTGCGTTTGTTTTGTCGCAACAAACAGGAATATCTCCGACAGAGCAGCTCAACGGCAGGGCGACGGCCGGAAAATATTGTCCGGACGGTGCCGGTACCCTGGTGCCAGAGTGGCGGCTCTGATACGTACCGACGACATCCTTCCAGAAAAGACGTGTACGATGCACTAAAATCGGAGCACACGAAGGCTAAAAAGGAGTACGCGCGGTGAGTCAAGGTTTTCCAAATAAGAGCGGTTGGGAGCGTTGCTGCAGAAACGCTGAGTGTGCACTTGCGTGTTCGATATTCTGTCGGATTGATTATACACACCGAGCAAGCATTTGCCGAGACACAGGGCGCAGGGCAAGGGGCGGGGCGTGGATGGGGCGCTCACGAGACCACTCAAAAAATATGTTTCCATATTGCAACACAGCGGCGGGAATCTCTTGAGGGCCTAAACAAACGCGGCACCGTAGCACTCATAGGCACTCTCATAGGATAAGAGGTCATCCGACAAGTGTCGAACACCCCAAACTACGTGACCCTTTCCCCCTGCCTCCATTCCCATCTTGAAAAATCAGTAGTCAACGCTATCCATTGCGGTCTCATCTACACTACACTGTGACCCCGTTATGACCCAGGAGTAAAGCACAGGCGGCAGAGACATTGCGACGGACCCTCCGGCACGCAGATGCGGATAGGCAGGCGATTTTTAAGAAGGGTCCACGGCAGGTGGGGCTGAAGAGCATGGACATTGTCACCGACCTGCAGCAGCACGGGGCGTTCAAGGGCTTCAAGCGACAACACCAATGACAGAGAAATGGGTAAATATTTACCCCGCCGGTGTCATGTACCCCTCTGTTCGGACATAGGGTTTGTTTGGGCTTAGGGGTGAATATCCAAACGCGCGCTTCAGAATAGACTGTGCGCGGGGTGGTGATAGACCACGCGCTGTTCCCTAAGAACGTTTTTTTGTCAATATGGGAAGCTCGCACCGACACTCGAACAGATTGGCAGCGAGGTCGAGATGCAACAAGGTCGCGCCTATCGACGCAAGTATATAGCTACGTAGCTTAAATGGGCACGTATGTCATCGTACATATTTACCCCACTGTACCTCACCGTTCCGATTTATAGATTGCGTTAGGAATTTGGGGTTAATCTCGAAGCACACCCTAAGTTTCCGAACAGACTGATACCCATTTGTTATAGCATGGCGACCACTTCTTGGTGACAAAACTTCGCGGAAGTAGTGTTCGATAATTTTTGCAGTCCTTGAAGAGTGAAACAGGTAGTTGGTATGCTTTTTTTTTATACTAGCTGGATTTCGGATTCCATGTAGCACCGAGGTCAAAGAGCACAAACTTCTCTCTCCACCGGGGTCGTGCTTTGCGTAGTTCTGTGAGTCGTCGTACTCCGCGCTATCTCCGGTCCTTGGCTTCTCGCGCACTAACGGTTTGCTCTTTGGCGTGGGCTACGCCAACACCCCAGGAGACAGTTTTAGCATGCCCAGCGTACACCATCCCATTGTTGGAGAGTAAGCACGAATAGAAATATCGCACAATAAATAGATCATTTCTCGGGTTGACAGAGACCGCGTACTTTTTCTCAAGAGTTTTGTCGATGTGGTAAGCTAGTATCGACACTCGAGTTGATTAGCGGCGAGGTCGGCATTATACGAGGTCGCGCCTATCGAGGCAGCTACGAAACGCTGGCACCGGCCCGCGAGCAATATTGGCCGCGGGGTCTGTTGTATACCATCGCTCTACAAATGGTCCGCCCGATCATTTTTTCATTCTACAGGCTGCCTACTTTTTCTCGAGCAACTTTGGTAATCAGCCGCTGAAACAAAGTTTTCCGTGACGGTGTGGGCAAGGTGCATCGGAATCGTGTAAAAAAAGCAGATCAATCGTCAATGTCGATCTTCATCGATGATCATCGTCGCATCTCCGTACTCAAGCCTAAACGTTGTTAGATTAGGCTGTACCGTTCCAATATTCGCAGCCGTTTTGGCCAATTTTAACGAGTGAATTCGAGCAAACTAAAACGAGGTGGAGAAAAGTAAAGTATGGACTGAATTAATTCCCTGTGATGAGACGAACAAGATAGCAGAAAAATATTTTAGAAAAAAATACAGGAGACGAAATAAAAAATCCCTATTTCCTCCCATAGATTTAACACGCGATGTCTCGCGCCACATACTCGTATTTGTTTTGAAGAAAAAAACGGACCTATGGATGGGTCCAAGTTCCACTAACCTGTTGAGTGTTCGAAGGTTTGTTATGTCAATATTGCTATTAAAACGTAACCGATAACCGTGCAGAATCATGTCTTTTGGCTGATTTCTCCGGTAAAACTGGCTGAAACAAAATATGAAATGTGTCCGCGTATTCCGCACGGCGGTATTGATCAATTTCCGATGTCAAAAGAAAAGCGAGAGAACTCGTTCGACCACGTAAAACATATAACCCCGTTTTCAGCAATAAGCAATAATTATTAGCCTCGAGAAAAAAAAATCCACTGTTATAGTCTATCGGGCTGACAGGGGTTTTGAAGAGGTACTTTTCGTGAAAACCAGGGCGTACGTCAATCGTTGGGATTTTTTCGATTTACGTAGTTGTCGTTAGTGTGCAAAAACTATCGGACAGACTACACAATGGAGGGTGGACCGAACGGGGCTGGGGCGTACTGCGTCGAAGCTCCCCACCGGTGTACCTATAAAAATAGGGCCGGCGCACTGCTATTGCAGTTGTTCATGCGTGTCGGGGCGCAACTACCGTGGTTTGGATTGAAAATATGGGAAAATAATGGTGGGTTGGTTTGTAATACACAAAAATGCTGAGAAAGTTATAGGGCCGAGGACAACATCCCAGGATGCCCCCAGACGCTACAGAACAGCTCCAGTATACCCCCTTACTTCTTCACCGCCGTATGACGCAAGCCGCTACACCACGCCATGGAAGCTCTAGTTTCGAAAAATACCCAGTACGCCGCATCCAGCGTTTTGCTGTTGGCCACCGACCCCACGTGCGCACCAACCTCGATCCCAACATGAATGTCATACACACAGAAGGCATCAAACCACTACACGACAAGAAAAAGATTACCACAAGAAGCAAATGACCGTGCCGAACAAATCACACAGCGTAAACAAATGATCACCGAAAACTTCATACTGAGCGTGACCATCTGACGCCATTCTGCTGCGCCAAAGTATTGCGTCCCTACACCAAAGTCCGAACGCGTTTGTTGGAAACATACACGAACGAATGGGGCTATCATACCCACCAGGTATTCTACTTACAAAATTTCCCTTCAAGGTGATCAACCAACGCTCAAAAGCACGACCTACTACTGTACACAACACAACACAACAACCTCACAATATAGTCCAAAACTACGGGGAATCTATGATAGTACTCTGCCTTTGGCAGTTCTTCCAGACATGTACCACCTAGCCCGGAAACATGAGGACCTCTTGGTTCAAAATTTGAGTACCAAAACGGTCCTTACATTTCCGGCCAGAGTGGCATAATGGCTGCAGTGCTTCTACCTCTTACTCGACACACAGATCTGTACAGGGCTATATTAAATCTTCCACCAGCAAACTCTCAGTATTGCCTCTGAATGTGAACACAGCAGCCCCATCCAACGCCGAGCAAGAAGGCGCAGTCCTCACTGCAGAACCAAAACCGGGGTTGCGATCGCCATGGCCGTCACTGCTACCGAGCAGCACCTCGCTTGTTGCGTGGTCAGGCGTCTGCACATGCGACCTACGGTCGAGGCTATCATTTGCATCACTCGGGACGGGTGCCTGCGTTACCTCTGCGCGACGTTCCGCCCAGGTTTTCATCAAACCCGATTGGGCATTTGGCGGCGGCTGCGGCGGTAGCACAAGGGGCCCGCCATCCCCCGCGCCAGCGGCCACCTCGGAAAAGTTGTGGGTGTGAAATGACCGAAGCATATCTGCCAAGGCAGCGGACGTGTTCTGACCCCCCAACGCCGACTCTATTCTCGCGGAAAAGGCTTCCTCTTCTTCGAACTCCCTGTCCAGGGGAGGCGACGTGGGTGCGGCACCTCTGCAGCTCTGTAAAAGCTGCGTTTGCGTCACGGGAACAGGATCGATGACGTCTGGCGGTGCCGGGGGGGCTGTAACGCGGTCGGAGCAAGAGTGCGAGTAGGAATCTCCGCTGAGAGCAAGCATAATGTCGGAAACCTCTGCTTCGGTGAGCTCAGCGAACGGATCTTCGCTTGTTTTTACGCCGTGGTTAGCATCAGCCACACCAGCAACGCCCCGCTGCCCGTCTTCCGCCTTCGCGACAACGAGCCCCGTCGGTACCAGGGCTGACGGCCCAGCCCGCGATATTGCTGTACCGTCTCCCGTCGCACTTGGCACCAGCCTGTTCGGGTCAATCCTTTCCTCAGCACCCGTTTCCCTCCTTGCAGGCGAGGGCCTGGTGCTGATGAAGGTTGCCAATGAGGCAGGGCGGTGCCTCATATCTTCCCAAAGGGTCTTCAAGAAAGAGCGGAAGGCGGCCTTGAGAGTGGCCAGCTCGCGCTCGGCGGCGTCGCCGGCTTGTCGGCAAGTCTTGGCTTCGTTCATCGCGGAATCGCTGGCTCGCTCGAGTTGTCTCCACTTGGCCTTGGCGTCTGTCTGCCAGCGACCACTGGACTCCTTGAAGCTCTCGAATTCCTCACGAACGGACGCTAGCTGCTCAGTGTGTCGAGGCGCGAAGGTCGTGCGGTTGGGGCAGTCACACGGATTGGTCGGGATATTGGAAATAGGAATGTACACACCGGAGTGGAGGGACCTCTGGTGATGTTTGCTTTTTAGGGGTATCACGCAAAACATCAATCTTGGCGCGGCTTATAATAGTCTCGGGGCGGCCTAGGCAAACGTCCAAACTGCGTTGATGATGGTGTACTACAGTAGATAAACCGGCTTCTATGTTCGACTTGTTGGGGGGTTGATACGCGTTAAGTGATTGTGCCTACAGTACAGACTTACGACTATGAGTACAACAAGATATGTGTACTGTAGGTACTACAAGCTACTCAAACCGTCTCAGCAGGAGGTATGTACCATGCCTTCCCCCGCGACATCAGCCAAAGTAGAATATGCCAACGTTTTCGAGAGAACTCTCGAGTTGGACTGGAAGAAAATATCACCTGCTTCTTGGTGACTCGGTACGCGTCGTCCTTTCTTGCAACCGCTGCCCTGAGTCCTCCAGCCTCCGCTTCCAAACTCTCAAGCTCCCTAGCCTGCGCTTTGATCTCGGCCGCTTGCTTAGACAGCGAACCTTGTCGTGAGCGCATGCTAGCCCGCAGTCGATCACACTCAGTCCGAAGCTCCTGCATAGTAGTCGCGGCGGCATCGCTTCGAATCGACGTTGCCTGCGCGACATCGCCGGAGCCAACCGCGACGGCGGCATTGTCGACAACTCCGGCACAAGCAGGCCTGGTCATGGGTGCAGTTTCCGACTTCTGCGCGTTCTCAACGTCGGCCTCCAGTGTGGAAACTTTCCCTCGGAGGGCTCTCACCGTGTTGCTCTTGACGCCAACGTCCGTCAGCGCTCGGACCAGCTTCGCCTCCAGGGCAGCTGCTTCCTGGCGCCAACGATCAAGGTCCTCGGCCAGGGACGCTTTGGTGGCGCGTAAGGTTACGATCGCCCGCCCACGCCTCTCAGACTCCTCCCGGATGGAGTCCAGCTGAGCCTGTGTTTTCGACAGAACCTCCTCCGTACCTTCTTTCACCGCGGCTTCACCTCCTCTGTGTGAGCTGCGGTCCCGGTCCGCCCCGAGAAAAGCGCCAACCCTCACGTCGGCTAGTCGGAGTCTGTTCACTTCTCGCTTGTAAGCAGACAATTGCCGTCGCACTTCTTTTTCCCGCGACCGGCTCTTGTCTGCGCGGTCAATCGTTCTCTGCTTAGCTGCCAGGCGAAGAGAGGACGCCTCCCGCTGAGCTACGATTGCTACCTCGCTGGCAGCGAGGCCTTCATCCCTCAAGCGCTCTATCTCAGCCTCCGCGCACGCCAGGCGGGCGGTACAGGCCACGATTGAGAGGGCACTGGCGCGGAAGCGGACAGTGGCGGTAGGGCTGAGGGCGGCGAAACTACCGACAGTCGATCTCTGTTCTCCGGCGCAATCCTCCGCGGTTTCGCCTGCGGATTCATCTTGGGGAGCGGTGGTTTCGCGTTCGAGGAGAGCGTTTGCCTCCGCCGTCTTGGCGCGGAGCTCGTGCTCGAGCCGCTGCGTCCTCCCCTTAGTTTCAAACACTTCCTCGTCGGCGGCAGCAATCATATTTAGAAGCTCGTCAATCGAGAGTGGGTTGCCCTCAACAGCAGCGTAATCGCCGCAACCCCCCACAACTCGCTCTCTATACATTCCCCTCCCGTACACCCTCGTCGGTTTAGGACGCGTCATTGCCTTTATTTTTTTCCTGGCCCGTCTCAGCTGGTCCTCGAGCGTCCTCACTCTCGCTTGCTGCGCCCCGATCGCCCGATCTATTTCCATCTTGGCCTCCCTTGCCTCCTTCACGTGGAACGCTCGGACATCTCGAAGCTCTTGCTCTCTGCCCCGCAGCTGGTCGCGAACATCCGCTAGAGCTTCTTCCAACAACCGCACCTGCAGTTGTTCGACCCCGGCTTCCTTAATTCCTTCACCCGATGAACCCGTCGCATCCGTTGTGTCGCGGGTACCTCGCGGTGTTGACACATCTTCATGGCCGAGTTCTGCGGCAACAGGCCTCACAGATCCCCGCAACTCTCGAATCTCGATATTTTCGATGGCGAGCATGGTTTGCCGAGACCCCGTGGCTTTAGACGGTGGTTGTTTACGGGCGCCTTCTTCATGGAGAGCGCGCTCGTACCTGTATACGTGCATCAGATTGGACGAGTCGGAACGCCAGCAGGTGGGCAGGTTAAGAGCGAATGCACGATATCGAATAAATGTGACCACGGCTATTTCCTACGCTTTTCCTGTTTTTTTTTCTTCCACTCCAGAAATATTGGAGTCTGGCTTGTGACCACGGAGTAGATTGTGGTATTGAATTAACGTCAGAAACAACAACGGCAGCAGCAGCAACAAAAAAAACGAAGCGGTCGTTCGTGATTACGAAGTGGTTGCTGATAGGGCCACTGCTAAGCATAATCAACGTTTAGGATGCAACGTGGAAAACGTCGAGAGTCGATACTCGCCCAAACTCTTCCACCACTCCAACGCCCCCGACTTTAGTTAACTCTCTCGGCTATATAATCTGCGGTATATATTGGTATACCAAGTAGAGATCGAAAATTCGTGTGTAGTTAACTCTCTCGGCTATATAATCTGCGGTATATATTGGTATACCAGGTAGAGATCGAAAATTCGTGTGCATGCGCATGACAGATTTGTCAAACGTGCACTAACGAAACGTCTCACACAAGTGTCCGGGTGGGTGCGGGGGGGACCTTGCGGAGAGCTAAAACAGGCACACCTATTTTTGAGAATTGCCGTGGCCCGCCAATAACTTCGCTGTTGTCTGAGAAGCTCCGCCCGCAGACGCAACGTCTCCTCCTCCAGGTCATCTTTCCCTGATCGCTCAGCCTGAGTGTGATGGTTTCACACGGGAAAACATTATAGGACGGCTTGAAAACATAAGCGAAGGCCGTACTCCTAGGACTGAAAGGAAGCGAAAAGCGTGTGTAATGAAGAGACATGGCGTCGGGCCAGGACAACAAGGAGGGGCACCATGGAAGTCCTACTGGTATTTTAATCTTTCCGACCACCGATTTAAAGCACAAGGACAAAGTTTGCGTTGCTTCCTGTGGAAGCTATAATAACCCCGTTATATTGTCAACTAGCGCGAGGAACGCCAACTTGGCATACTCGATAAGCGCCCGCGAATCAAATTCATGAGATCGCCCTGGACGATCATCCGGTGGCACCGCTGTTGGCAACAGGCAATGCACTCGTGCGCCCGCTACGAGGGAAGGAATGGCAGAGCGTTTCAAAACAAGTTGCTGACCGGACATCGCCACGATTGACGACGCCATAGGCACATCCTCGTTCATGCATTACCCTGGTACATATATCAGCACGCGACTAAGCTGAAATTTTCACTACACACCGCACACTTGACCAACGACACCCTTTCACACCAGCACGCAATAAGCAGAGGAGATTTCACACGACCAGCACCACATACCGAATATTGGACACCGCCTCCACATCGTACGGAACATCAAACGCCCCAAGCAAAAGACATGAACGTCACGACATTCTCCCGCTCAGTGCTTACATTCAACAGCTCCGCCGTCACCTCCACTTGATCGCGCAGTCCAGCAATTTGCGTTCTCAAATCATGCACGACCTGCGCCAGCGCCCATTCGATTGCCTCCGATTTTCCACCGGGGGGACTTGACTGAACACGGCTGTCGGCTGCATCCGTTCCGTCAGCGAATACACCATTAGCGACGGCCTCCAAACGAGCCAGATGGACTTCAATTGATCGCAAACCGGTGCTGAGCCCTTGAGACACGACGGGAACTTTGTCTCTATGTTCAGCCTGTTCTCCATCTTCAGCATGAACCGATGTGGGTGATTGGCCGTGATCATGGTCCCCATGGGCCTCAACCGAGGGGGGTTGGTCAGCAAGATTCCCACCAAAACTTTTCACCGCGGCAGAGTCGAAGTTTTCCCCGCCGGATACGCTGTCACAAACTGCAGTCGGGGTGTGCATTGTTTGCGCTGCGGCCTCGACGCACCGTGGACCGTCTACCTCTCCCCCCGCACCAGTAGCTTTCCGCTCAACAACTGTACTGGGCATTAAGAACGACAACCCGCGCGTGTAGTCTGCCGAAAGACTCGTGTCGCGCCTCTCTGGTTTGAGAAGTCTGCCGCACAGATGGCACTCCCTTTTCCGCCCGCCCTCGCCGTAGGCGCCAGCAGCATCGGGAAAGAGTCGGTGCGCAAGTCGTTCCGCCGTGCGCACTGCAGCGTCGCCGACGTCCCCTCGCGCTGCGGCCTCCGCCAACTCCAGCTCGAGCCGTTTCACTACTGCGGCTAAGGCTACTTCTTTGGCTGCTCGCTCTGCCGCCGCATCTGCCTTGCCCTTGTCTGCTGCCAAATCGCCACCAATAGCACCAACAGCGCATGCCGTTTGCCGGGCATCCATGCTTCCGGCGAAGCTGTCGACAAGGGTTAATCGCGGCATACCGCCGCCGCCGCTTGACGTGGCCAAACGTCCGGTCACTGCCTGCTCGCGTTTGAGTTCCTCGATCCTGATGTCTCGACGACGGAGCACGTGCCGCAGATCGGCTTCGCTAGCACCCGCTTCTTGCAATCGCCGCAAGAGGTCGGCTTGCGTCACCTTGGCAGAAATCTGAAGCAGACCCGGCGAGACAAAGAGACAAAGGCAAGAAGGCGTAGAGAACGCAAAATCCGCCGCCCGGGGTAGATGTCAAAACGACGTGGCTGAAACCGCCGTATATGGGTCGCTCTAGACCATAACAAAATATATCCAAAACCCAGCTAGGGGGTGACAGCACGCTCACCATGAAACGCGCAAATTGTTGGGCCTCTTCTTTGGGATTTTCCCATGCGGATAGCGCGGCAGTGTTGAGAGGGCGATCTCCTTCACCTCTCCGACCCAAGGTGTCATCCGTCGCTGCTTCCCTCGCGACCTCCAACAAACGCCCCAAGTCCTTGAGCGCCGTCTCCTGGTTTTCTCGCGCGAGGGTGGCGATCTTCGCTTGTGCGTCTGCCTTCGCCGCCTCCTGCAGTTAAAGTGGTCAAATGTGCCGGTCGCGGGGGATTGGGTGACGTAAACCTCCTGCTTCGTTCGTTCGAAGCGAAAGTTCGGGGGCACTGGCGGGATTAAGAATGAAGTCTACTGTCCAGCGGGAAGGCTCTTGGCATCGGTTGTCATCACACCTTCCGCGGCTTTTCTAGGCGTGTGAATCATCACGCCTTCGAGGAGCACCCGCAAACGTTCAGTACTTCACAGCGAACGAAAAGAGCAGCCCACAGCGATCGTGGCTCGTTCGAGAAAAACTCGTTCGATTTTTTTAGTTGTCCGACGAGCTTCGTTGGTCGCCCCTTGCATCTATACACTCGGCCAACAACACGAGGAAAAACCGGACATACAGATATGGAACCTATTTTTGACGTGGGCCCCGCGATTCGCCTGTAATAGAAACCACGTCGACCAAACAATCGAATGCCGGCACGAGATGCAATCGTCTATCACGATGTCGTGTTGTCAGGCCAGGTTTATGCCAAGAAAACTCGTCGGTTTAACACTCCCTCGTAAAACAATGCGAGGAAGGCGCTATCACCGGAAGGGACACCGCTGTTCTCCAGGCGTTTCGTATAGCAAGTTGTCGGCACAACAAAATGCCCTAATTTCTGCCCATGCAAGCACCACACAATGCGCAAAAAACACTTCCCCGGTGATCACCTGCACAAGGGCCTCACGGTCGTCCTCTGCGTCCGCTCTCGCCTCTACCGCCGCCTTCAGGTCGACCGCCAAACCGTTACACATCCGCCGCAGTGCCTCTCTCTCTTCTTCGGCTTTCACCCGCAGCGCCCGTTCCCTCTTCCCCTCCTCAAGCGCATTCTCCACATCCCCGAGACAATGCCGCACGCCCGCAGAAGATTGGCCGCCTTCAATCATTCCACTCGCGCTGGACACGGCACCTTTTCTACCCCCTGGCGTTCCTTCCGGACTATTTCGCCAGTCTAGGGGGGACTCCTCGGTCCTTGCCAGCACCAGTTCTCGGTTTTGCCGCTCCAACTCGGCTGTCTCCGCTCCCAGCCGTAGAATATCCGCGTGGGCGGCTCCAAGCTGCGATTTAAAAGTACTTCGTTCTTCGACTAGCCGTTCGGCGGCATCGCGCAGGTCTCCCTCGGCCCTGCGTCGCACTGTTTCTCGCGCAGACTCCACCCTGCGCCCTGCCGTTTCTCGGGCTTCATTCTGCTCTCTCATCCAGAAGTGTCCAGATAGTTAGGGAACACAAAACAGCAATGTTGAATTTGGTGGCGACAATCGTGAATCGTTACTGCAGCAGTATGTGAGCAAGGATCGTTTTGGTTGCTTTTTAGCTAAAGACAAAACCTACAGAAACGATTCAATCGTTCAATTTAGATGGTGATTTTTCGCGTTATATCTGTAATAACTCAGCCGCGCATAGGCTTTGTAACTGCTGTAACATGTCAGCGTTTTACACGAAATATCTTGTGGGTACGAGATGGTTCACGCATGTCGCCCCATTTTTTGTCAGCCACGAATGCCGCATGTAGCGGCAACTCAAATATCACATGGTTGGTATCATACTGACCGCCATGAGCAGTGGAAGAGGGTGACATAATCGTTTTTTTTTTTTCGTTTTTACGGACCGACGGCTGGCGCAACCGCCGAAAACACGAACCGACCAATCACAGGCCTTCAAGGAGGTCAAGAGTTGTCAGGCGTCTCCGTAGGAACATTTCTTTGTTTTCCCATTTTGTTTCTAGACGAGCCACTTCTAGGTGGTCCTAGGCATCGATTATATACTGAAACTAAGTAACGTCGAGGCGATGCCGGAATTTACACGCTTACCGCATAAAGGCCCAAATGTTCACGCCGTTTTCAAGTGATGAACCCTGAACGTTTGCATATGTATTACTGTATATATTCCCCTACCAAACCATTGACGAATGGTTTGTTTGCTTGTTTGTCGTCGAATTTTTGGGATCCCTTAAGACCCAAATCGCCCCCCCCCAAAAAAAAACGAAATATCTGTCTAAAAAACCAAAAACAGGAACTCAAACCGTTTACGGGTTGACAGGGGCTAATAAAACACGTGTGCTAAATTTCAGAGTCTATCTTCCAAAACGGAGTGGACATTGGAATCTTGAGGAATTTGGGGCGGTATGCTTGAACCAGCCTGTAGAGAGCACAGAGGCACGCACTAACGGAGGCACTAAACGAATGACGTGCGATCGGGGGTGAATTTTCCCGTCACGTTCCAATTTGTTTTACACGCGCATACTTGCAACACCCGGCGGCAAGCCTATTTTGCGCCAAATGTTACGGCGGCTACGAAACGGTGCCCCTCATCACGCACCTCGTCCTCGCGCACCCGAGCAACCAACCTTTGCAGGGCCACGATCTCTCCGCGAAGTCCGGCAGCTTTGTCACGGACGCCGAGCAGGTCGGCCGTCGCCACCAGCAGTTTCCTCTCAAGCAACTCCTTCCCCTCCTCCTCTCCTTTTGGCGCACCGGCCTCTTCCGATCTACGACGCCGTTTCTGCGAAGCCGGCATCACGAAGTCTACATGCCAGCGTTCGAGAATAGCACGAAGGTGAAGTGCTTCTCTGCGCACCTGCGCCAAGCGATGATCGCCAACCCTGACACGTTCCTCGAGGGCAGCCTGTTCCGCACGGCCGGCAACTAGCGCCTGCGCCATCGCCCCTTTTCCGGAAATGCCTACATTGACGGGATCCTCCTTTGCGTAGCGGTCGCCGCTTAAACTGCCTCTGCGAGGCAACGGTGTTGTTGTTGGAGTCGTCGCATTGAGCGTGGTCCAGACCGCCGCGGCTTCGTCGGCCGCCCCGGCGCTTCCCCAGTCGAGCGGCACGCCGTTGTGCAGAGACATCTACAAGTGATAGAAAGAGGCATAGACCACTAGTTTAAGCACAGGTAGCAGTCGAGGACGAGCTGCTGGTGCGGGGTTTATCGGGCTGAAGACGAACGTTGTCGGTCCCAAGTCAAGGGTAGCCACTTAAGTATTGACGTCTACGACGTTTTGGAGCGTCAAGACACCGCGGTTAAGGTTCCCACCCCCATGATTCGTCTCTAAGGGATATGGGTGAGGCTCTAGCAAACGCCTGTGAACGTCTAAATACTTTTCAAATATATTTCCATTACGGAATCCAAGTGGCCTATGAACACCTTGCAGGCAATCAACATCTGAACTTCATCCCCATCCCACTCACCAAGTCATCCTGCCACCACCGCCCGAGCTCGTTCCGGATCTCCCTCCTCCATTCCGCCGCCTCCTCCACCATCCGACTCGACACCGACGATTTATGCCTCTCCAACTCGTCGGAAAGCACGTCCGCGGCCGCCCGCGCGCCCGTCGCTTCGGCTTCTGCTGCCTCCGCCCGGTCAGCTGCGGCCGACTCCCCTGCCTCGGCCGCCGATTTCGCCGCCCGCGATGACACAAGGTCTTCCAGAGCAGCCGTCAATCGCTTCTCGAGAAGAGAAACCGCGGCGACCGTATACATCCCCTGGCACATCTCGCCCCCCCCGCCGCCGCCGCCATTACCGGTAACGCTGAAACCAAACCTGACGCCTACACTACTGTCCGGTAAGGAACTTGCCGTGGGGTTGGCGGGCAGGGTAGAATATGTCTTTGCCGGCGGGGCTATGTCGAAGGACGCGGCGGCCACCGCGGCCTCAGCTGCCGCCGTTCGAGCAGACAAGCGAGCGGCCTCTGTCCGGACTTCTTCCAGCCTTATCTTAGCGTCGAGCGCTTCTTGCCGCGCGCCTCGTAGTTCCCACTCTAGGGCGCGCGCATGGCGGACCGCACGGGAACACTCGGTATCAAGACGCGTCGCTGTCTCCCGTAAGAATGCTGTCACGAACTGCTGTTGCTTGTAGCTGCCACCGTCGCCAAGGCCACCATCAGTCTTGTCCTCCGGGCGGCGCCTGGCTTGAGCAGCGGCGGTGGACTTCTGCCGGTGGCGGCGCTTTTCGTCTTCCGTTGCAACCCAAGTGCACCATTGCGCCGCAAGATCGGCAATCGCAGAGACCACTGGCGATACGAGGGTGGTCTTCCTTACAACCCCCCGCCCTTCTTCCAAACCCGGGCCGTACAAATGCGAAGGAGAAGCGCCGACGAACAAACGGTCGGCGCATTCTTTGATCCTCGTGTCGTGTTCCTCGGAAAGTCGTGCCACATCGTCTCGGTACCGCTCGCGAGACGTTTGCAGCTCGTCAGCAAGCGCATGTACCTCAGCTCGAGCTGACGCCAGTCTTTGTTGAGCGTCATCGGCTCCGAGCTCCGCGTCTCTAAGGGCGCTCCTGAAAAACAAATTCGCGCAAGAAACCGAGCATTAAGACAGCTCACGGATGACATGGGCGATCAAAGCGCAGGGTCGTAGTAATTGTTGTAATCGACACACAGGCCGTTCGGCGGATACTCGACGAGTCCTTCCAAACGCAAGCCAACGGTTACGCAAAAATGTCACGTTTCCCCCCTCCGGCGTACCAACACGCTCACCGGAAACCAATAAAACTCACCGCAATTGCGATGCTTCCTCTCCTGTTTCTTGCAGCCGAGCGAAACTTTCCGCGCGCATTCCACTCAACGCTTCCGCGGTCTTCCTGAGGCTTTTCTCTAGAGCGTGGTTACGTCTGAACAAACCAGTTTCAACGACCTCCGCCGCCCTCATCTTCCTCTCCCGCACCTCCATTTCGGCAGCAAGTCGATCTGCCCGCCTTTCAGCCGCCCCCTTGCCGGCTGTTGTGGATGTCAGGTGTACCGCAAGCGCTACGCAGTGTCGCGCTAGCCCTTGTGCGCCGATGTGGTTGAGAATGCCCAACCCGCCATCGACATCGACGGCGCTTTCCGCATGTGCTTCGGAGAAGCCCCCTTGTTCTCCGTGCTTGTCCCGGACTGATTCCACATGCGGATCGGCGTTGCCGCCGGGACCATTGCCTTCGTTTTTCGCCGGCGATAGCACAAAGGAAGTAGGGACGTGAAGCGCCTCGACGGTAGAGGTCAGGACGCTCACCTGTGCGCTCTTCTCCGCAAGGAGCGAGTTAAGTCGAGCTATCTCGACGGAAGCGCTGGCGTCGCCCCCACCACCTTCCCCGCAGTCAATAGCCGTGGTCTCTTCAAGCATCGACGCTACCTCGCGTGCGTCAAAACCCGCGACCGCAAAGTCTGCTTTTCCTCCATCCACGCCGCCAGTTCTGCCGTCACCGCACTCGTCTGCACCCGTGTCACGAGCTTGCCACAACCAGTATCCGGATTGAATCTGCCCGCGGAGGTCCTTGGTATTTGTACGTAAGGCCTCGATCTCGCTGGATGCAAGGACCAGTTTCCGACGCAGTGTGGCCACGTCGGTGTCATGCTGGCTTCCGCTTGCTGGATGGGCGAGGGAGCGGCGCCGGAGTTCGTCCGTCGCGTCACGCTGACTGGCATCAGCACGTCGACGCTCGTTCAGCACGTCCTGTCGTAAGCTGTCGTGGAGCGAATTTTGGCACGATGCACCCGGTAGAGGTGTCAGAGAAGAGTTGACGTGGGGGCTGAGTCCAAAGGGTTGCAATACTCTAGCTTACAAAGCGACGGGCAGATAGGGTTGCCACATAATATGGTTATCGACCTCAGGCTGTTGCGGTCAGCGTGTAGTTGACCCGCGGCAGCCTTTGTTTGCTTAAGAGTGCTTGATGCATGACAGCGCCGTAAGCCGAGGAGCCGCTGTGCTACTGGACAATGCGGCAGACGTTATCGTCCGCAGACACCGTATCAAGTGCATGCGGACTGTTTTGGTGTTTTTAGTCTCCGGTACAAAACAAGACTTTGACAAGAACGCCACTACATTGACCTTACACGAGCGTCACTACAACAAAAGACGAAAAGACGGCA
Source organism: Macrocystis pyrifera (assembly GCA_031763025.1). Lineage (NCBI taxonomy): Eukaryota > Phaeophyceae > Laminariales > Laminariaceae > Macrocystis > Macrocystis pyrifera. The sequence continues at coordinate 2,015,291 of JASSKH010000017.1, read as the reverse complement.
TCGTCAAAAACAACGCCAATCAGGTGCATGCACTAACCTCTCTACTTCCTCCTCGAGAGCTTGTCGACGCCCCGCTTCCATCGCTACCGCCGCTTCCTGTACCCCCGCCTCGGCCCACTCGTCGATGTGCTCTTCACACTTCTCTCCCTCTGATGTGGTTCCATCCACATGACGGGTGACGGTGTCGGGGAAAACATCCACGGAATTGCCACAGGCTAAGAGAGTCAAGCGGGCACACCGCGTGCGTATACCGCGAACTTTCGCCTCCAGACCCTGTCGCGGTGTTCCCGTACATGGCGAGATCATAGAGTCAGGTAAAGCAGCGCTGTAGGCACCACGCTTGGAAGACCGACATACACACACTCGAAACCATTGCGTTTAAGATGCAAAGTACGTTTGAAATTTTCAACCGCAGACCTAGGTATGCGTACCAAACTACACATCGTCATGGATAACACGAAAACCATTCCGTAAGAAAACGTCATCAAAATCTTCAGCAGTACTCAACTCTTCTTTAGGTTACCATGCAGGTATGTTGACGCGTTCTTCCCTGCGCAACTTGCTCACCTCAACGCGATGGGTTTGTCTGACCAGCGTGCCGGCAAAGTGGTCGATCAAAGTCGACGCGCTCACGCCTCCGGAGACGCCTCGAAGTGTTTGTTGGACAGCGACCTTGTCTATCTCGCCCTGAAGGTCTTCTGCTCTCGACAAGGCCGCGACCGAACGCATTTTTTCGTCTTCCTGGGGTGTTGGGAGCGACAGATTTTGTATCCCTCAGTGTTAAGAAATACCTCGTAGGCAGCAGCCTATTGCCGTGATGAAAATCTAGCACAAGCCGGTTTTACCACCTGCCAAGGGTCTACTAACACGATACCCGAACACTCAGCAACCATTGCCAAGGCGTAGACGGTGAAGACGGCATTTTATCGAAAACAAAAGGTACCAGGTGCCTCAGCAGTGTGGTGTTTCTCTCAAGCTCTATGCATGGGTACGTGATGAAAACAGGATTTCTTACGTGCAGTATTCACAGGTTCACCGGAGCAGACGAAACACCAAGTAATTGCTTTCGAGCGTGTGGGTTGTCAGAGTCCTTCCGCCCATCATGCCCAAAGGTCAAACAAACAAAACCACCACAAACGGGTAGACCAAAACGCTGATAGTGTGTGAACATTGAGCTACGCAGCGTTGAGCTCACCAGCAGCTGCGCGTGCAACTTCGAATCGCCCTCTGCCCGAATCACAGCCAGCTTCAACGCCGATATTTCCTCGCGAGCTGTCGCGAGCGTGGCTCCCACAGCGCCACCCACGCTGAGCGCCGCCACCTGTTTCTCTAGCTCGGCCACGCGCGTGTTCGCGGCCAATTTCTGTGCTTTCAGAGAGGACTCTGCCGCCATCCTCCGCCTCTTATCCTCCGTATCACGCTGCCCCTCCTCGCGTGCCTTGGCTCTAGCGTCCAGGTCCGCTTTCAACACTCTCTGGCGTAAGGCCACTATCTCCAGTCCCTGCTCCCCCAGCAGCCTGCGGAGGTCCCGTGTCTCATTTTTCCCCTCCACGCCACCGCGCCCGTTCCCGTTGCGTGACGCGGAATCTTCTCCTTCCCGTGGTTTTAGGTGTCCTCCTCGTCGTTTAAAAAAAACGGCTGCGGCGAGGTGCAGCCACCACTCCTGAGCGACGATAAAATCCTCTAGACGCTTCTCAGTGCTGCGTGTGGTGCCACCCAGCTGTCGCTCCCCCGCCCTAGCATCCTTGAAAAAAATTGGTTCTCCTTCTCCTGCTCTGCTAGACCACGCTGCTGGCCCGGTTCCCGTCTCGTGATTGCTGTCGTTGGCGGGGGTTTGCATGTTGCTGGGCGTATTGTGACCGTCCTCCAACTGTCGGAGACGCTCTTCCCGGTCCAAGACGGTGCGGCGGGCAGTCTCCTGGAGGCGTTCGAGGGTCTCAACCCTCTCCCCTAGCCTCGCCTCTCGCTCTTGGGAGTATTCAAGCTCACGCTGGTAGCATGCCGAAGCTTGATCCATCGCGGAGTCTTTCTGGGTCATAGCAGCTGCTTGCGAGGAGAGTGCCAACTACACAGACGTTCGTCGAGAAGACGGAGGAGATAGCACGCCGGGGGGGTTGACAGCGTCGACAGGACAGGACGACACACATAACGTCAGGCGCAAAGTCAGAGTAAAAGCACCACCAGGATTTCCGGGCCGGGTTATCAGGGGCGTGCTCTGATGACTGCTCCGTGAGATTCCAAGCAAACAAGAGGTGCACGTCTTCACCGGTCATAGCATGCTGAGCGCCTAGAGGTACTGTAGACGGGGGCGTGTAGACACTCGCAGGCACCGCCACCAGCAGCGCACAGCAGGTATCCTGTTCGTACTGCTTCGAGGGGTTTAGTGGGCGCACGTGTCAGCTTGAGGGGGAATTTGTTCTCCGCCATCATGCAGACCTAGTTTAACGCCTGCAAGCGCTGTGGAGAGGAGCGATCGACACTATAAGCTACCCCCGTCAGCAGGGTGTGGAAGTTATTCTGCACGCGGTGGTTATACGAGGTCTGGGGATTCGTGCGCCCGCCAACCTTTCACGAACCAGCGCATGCAGAAGTACTACAGTACGCTGCTAGGTGGTAGCTGATAGTGTCGACACACACGCTGCAAAGAACTCGCAGGCGTGTGGCTAGTTGTCCATGTCGACACTATGATATCGGCTGACACCAGAGTCTGTACGTAGTATTGCATACGCTGGTCGGTATCGGACTAAGTATGCACGCGCTCGTCGCGGGGGGTCGGCCGGCGAGCTAAAAAACCACAGCGAACCAGAGGGTGCAGGATAGCTGATACACACTGATATTGGGGGTACTTGGCAGTGTCCACACACCCACTCTACAGTGCCTGCGGATGTCCAATAAACTACGTACGATGGCAGAGACATATCCTCCACCATACGTAACTTGCTGAACACCTGAAGGCACTGCGGAGGGGGCGTGTGAACACTAGCAAGTACCGCCAAAGTCAGCCCACAGTAGCTATCCTGCACGCGCTCGTTGGCTGGGGTTAGTGCACTGGTCAGCCCTCCACGAACCAGTGCGTGCAGAAGCACTTCCATACATTGGTATGCGGTAGCTGATAGTATCGACACACTCCAAAGAGCTCGCAGGTGTTTAGCTAGCTGTGCGTGTCGACATTATGATATCGGCTAACACCAGCGAAATTAAACAACCCTCCATACGCTGGTTCATATCGAAGCAAATATGCAGGCGCTGGTTAGCGGTGGGTCGGTCGGCGAACCAAAATATAACGAACCAGAGGGTCCAGGATAGCTGATATACGCTGATATTGGTGGTACATGGTAGTGTCAACACGCCTTCTCCGCGGTGCCTGCGGAAGTCCAACAAGCTACGTGCGATGGCGGAGACATCTCTACTCTACGCAACTTGCTGAACACCTGTAGGCACTGTGGAGGGATCGTGCTAGCACTAGCAAGTGTCGCTAAGTCAGCGTCTAGCAGCTATCCTGCACCTGTTGGCTGGCTGAAAATTCGTGCGGCGGCCAACCCTCCGCGAACCAGCGCGTGCAGTACTTCCATCGCTGCTATGGTGGTAGCTGATAGTGTCAACACGCATGATGCAAAGAGCTCGCGAGCGTTTAGCTAGCTGGGCGTGGCGGTAGCTGTCACCAAAACAGCGTTTGTACGTAATCCTCTATACGCTGGTTTATATCGAAGTAAACATGCACGCCTTGGTTCGCGGGGAGTCGGCCGGCGAACTAAACTATAGCGAACCAAAGGGTGCAGGATAGCTGATACACGCTAACGCTGGCGATACTTGCTAGTGTCCACACACACCCTCTACAGTGCCTGCGGATGTCCAACAAGCTACGTGCGTTGGCACAGAGATATCCTCAACCGTACGCAAGTCGCTGATGAGGGGGCGTGTGAACACTAGCAAGTACCGCCAAAGTCAGCCCACAGTAGCTATCCTGCACGCGCTCGTTGGCTGGGGATTAGTGCACCGGTCAGCCCTCCACGAACCAGTGCGTGCAGAAGCACTTCCATACGTTGGTATGCGGTAGCTGATAGTATCGACATGCTCCGAAGGGCTCGGAGGTGTTTAACTAGCTGCTCGTGTCGACACTACGATATCGGCTAACACCATCGATAGTAAATAATCCTCCATACGCTGGTTCGTATCGCAGTAAATATGCAGGCGCTGGTTAGCGGTGGGTCGGTCGGCGAACTAAACCATAACGAACCAGAAGATGCAGTGTAGCCGATATACGCTGATATTTATTGGTGGTACTTGGTAGTGTTCACACGTCTCCTCCGCAGTGACTGCGGGTGTCAAACAAGCTACGCGGGATGGCGGAGAAATCTCCATTGTACGCAATTTGCTGAACACCTGCAGGCACTGTGGAGGAGGCGTGCTAACACTATCAAGTGCTGCCAAAATCAGTCCACAGGAGCTATCCTGCACGCTCTGGTTCGCGGGGGTTTGGTCGGCGTACTAAACCCGCGCAGTTTACCTATATTTACCGCGCTTTCAAACGTACACGCCACGTCCCCCCCCCCCCCCCCCCACACACACACACCCGGATAGGTCCACAAAAGAGACGACCCCAGCTACCGACTGCATACCTCGAGCCTGGCTACTTTCGCACGAAGGTCGTCCACTGCCGTCGGCGGCTCTCTCCATTCCCCTTGGATTCCTGGTCGCGAATACGCGTCCTCCGTCCGGGCTACCTCCGCTGACTTACGCGGAGAATCAGATGTCATGAAGAAGTCAGCACCCGCGGTTGGGGGCTGAACCGGAGAGGATTCGTTCACGCTCTCCTCTGCGAAATCTCGGCCATCCCCACCGGCCACAACAGGGCGGGCGCTTTGCGTATACCTTAATCGTTTCACCTGCGAGGAAAAGGTGGGAACATTTTATTGGGGGTTTCCGGTTACGGAGTGTCGAACTGCTGTGGTTACGGCGGCAATGTCTTGATTTTACGGTGTAGCGGTATGCTGTCGATTGGCAGCCCATCTGACTCACCTCTTCCAGCAAAATATCGATTTGGCCTTCCCGCTCTTGCACGCACTGCTCTAGCCTAACCACCACAGAGTGTTCGTCTTCCCCGCCATCGTTGCCCCTCCCATCGCGGCCCCTCTCACCCCCACCTCCATTCCCGCCGTTGCCTCCCCCCACCGCCAATCTCGCGTCTACTTTTAGTTTCCGCCTGGCCGCGGCCTCGCCCAGCGCGCGGATCTTGGCATCCTTTCTGCGAAGGAGAACCACCGCCCGCCTTGTTTTTTCTTCAAACGCTTCGCGTTCTCTCCACACCGCGAGATCGGCGAGGCGAGCGACGCTTGGAGAGGTCGCGCGGAGTTCGGAGACCAACGCCTAAGGGTAAAAGGGACGCCGGTGGTGTGATGCGCAAGTAGACGAGGGCTACCGCATCAGCTTAAGGCTGCGACGCTACTTCCAAACCAGACGCTCAGTTCCCATGAAGGGTAGAAACGCAAGAGACAATACCCTGGTACCTGATACTGGAACGCCGTATACCTTCTACCTGGTGTATTATATCAGCCGCTTGGGCGCCTAACATTCGGAAGAAGATCAGCAGCAACAAGACAATAGCTAGATCCTACTCGCCGTACTTGTAAGCAAGGGTTGTACACTAGCGAAGGTCGCGAAGCAAAACAATTTTGTTCAGAAAGAGCATTGATGTGCTTGCCTACGTAATATACTTCGAAGTATGATATAGTATCAATAGTAGAGGAGAAAGGCGCCGCTCAGAGTCAACAACATAACGGTTGAGGGTAAAACCCGTCTACACTTCACACTCCGCGCACGATAAACGAATACTGGCAGGTAACAGGTACCAGATATACGCAATTCGATGGTATTAATAGTGGACGAGGGAAGAAACGGCTCACGTCTTCTGGCGATAAAAATACAAGGCTAGGACTGTAATGGGGAGAAGGGAGAAGAGCCTCTTATGTGACCCCGGATCTGAGTTACGACTAGGAAGGAGAGATAAAAGAAGGGCGAATATAGTAAATGGGATGGACAAAAAATAAAAACTAATATACTGCACCCCGGTCGGAGTTGGTGCCATCCACAAGTCCGAACACACGAGTAGCAGCAGCGGCACGTAGCCGCATCAGTGTAAAAAAAAAAATCATTACTGCGGTCTGGATGAGGTCAGTCCAGTAATCTGTGTGGGTTCGTTCCTGAACGGGATCTTCCCGTTACGGTAAGCTCTTAATTTGATGGGATTGGCGTTTCTATGAATTTGGCACTACAGTAGTACGCTAATACAACAACAGCAGTATCATAATGTTGTAACAACAGCAGTGTCGGGATGTTGTACAGGTTGTGGTTGCTCTCACATGAACTCATCGCCAAAATCAAGTCCTCGGTCACAGGACAGGCTCCAAAAAACTTTGGAGTGGAAGAAGACCTCGGCAAAATAATTACATGAAAGAGTATATTACCTGGTACAAAATAGTACGAAGTGTACAATAGCAGGTACAATATGTTTACTCCTCGGAACGGAATGAGAGAAGGACGAAGGAACGTAATAGCTGCTGTACGAAGGGAACAATGAGAGGCCGAGCGGACTGTTCGAATCCCTGCCCTAGAATAAAAATATCGGCAATTATAAAAACAGCTATTAATATGGTCCCGTATACCTTCTCCTCAAAGTGGGAAAAAATGTCGAACGACTCTGGCGTAAGGCCAGATCTTATGCAATTTTTTTTTCACAGTAGATGATTATATGGTTCTTTACGGAGGCTTCGGGGTATCTGGTCCCATTTCTGATCAGTTTTTTGGTAGAAAAAATGTTCCTCCGAGATTTAATAACTGATAAAATTCGATGAAAAGATTTTTTTGGCAGCCTTTTCTGATCAACTCTGAGACCAACTATTATGGGAAATTTTTGAGGGGGTCTCAGAACTGGCTTTTTTTGCCGAAAACCCGCGATTTACTCTACGGGACTGTCAAAAACACCGGTAGACTCCTCAGGATGCTCCCCTTAGTTTTCCGAGAGCTTTTTCGAGCACTTTTCCGTTTCTCCAGAGCCGTCGTAGGACTGTTCGTCCATATTTCCAGTTATGAGGACATCGTGATTTTTCATCAAAAGTCCTCGAAGATCCACTATTTCTGGCCCCAGTTCTGACCAACAGCCTTATTTCTGACCCTTCAGAGAAAAGTGATTGGCTGCTCCAAAATTCAAATTAGGACTCTGGAGAAACGGGAAATTGTTCCTGAGAGCTCGCAAAAAACTACGGGGAACATTTTGAGGAGTCTATCGGTGTTTCTGGCTTTCCCACCAAGTAAAACGCGTATATTCAGCCTAACACCCCAGTTCTGAGAGCTCAGAAATAAATTACCATAATAGTTGGTCTGAAAGTGATAAAAGTTGCTTTTGCAACAAGACCTCGGAGGCATTGTACAATTTTGTATAGGTTATAGACTGGGCTCATGATGGGTCACGACGCTACATGCTTGGTTACTCTTGTACACAGCTGGGCTCCAGCACTTGTGCATCGACCACCACGGAGAGGGAGGGCATCAATACCTTGGCCGCCATCGCGTCCCTTGCGGCCGCCCAACTGCAGCTGCTCTAGGCAAAACAACTTTGGAGACGAATAGGACGAGACTACAGCAGTTTCAAAACAATCTAACGTTTTTTTTTTCTGACTACGACGGCCGCAAGCAGCTCATGCTCCGCGAGAGCGAGAGCTCCTTGCTGGTCCAACGACTAGCAGACCCCTTACGCAGCTCCCCGGAGATTCCACATTCCGTTCCTTCCTTCCAGGAGCTGGTTGTGAAGGTTGATCGCCCAACCCGGCGTGAATGACTCGTTCGTGGCGTGGTCCACGTGTAGTTCAAAATCTCGGTTCTGTTCTGTTTTTTTATTCTCCCATGAAATAAAACCAAAAGCACGATAAGACGGCACATGGCGCACCGATCTGGTGTGACTTTTTGCCGGTGAAAAATACGACTTCCTGCCTTTTTCAATCACTCAAAAAAAATTGCATAAGATCCGGCCTAAGCACGTCCTCTCAAAGAAAGGCACGAGATGGTCTCTCACTCTCGCACCTGTCCAGAACATTCGGTTGGCCAATCGAAGCGTCTCACGAGAAACACGAGAGGGAAAACACCAAACGTCACATGCTATGCACGGGTTGGGTGTCACAGCACCAGCAGTGGCTCACACATCAAGAGAGTTCCTGCTGGTTTTGGCACACAGCTATCTCGTTTATGTGTGCGTGTTTCATCGTCACCGCGAATCATGCTGTCGTCGAACCGTTCTACAGTACCATAGTCAACGACATCAAGCACACCCAGCTTGGTATCCGTACGCTTGTGATGATAAACAGCCCAGCATATAATAATCAACGAAACCCACCTACCTCTAGCCGCGCAATCTCCCACTTGAGCGACTCGACCACCCCTTCCTCCGCCTTCTCGGCATCTTCGCCATTCAGAGCCGCAGCCGTGCGAACAGTAGCAGATGAGCGTCCCGGGCGCGATGCCTAAGAGAAATGATGAATGATTGGTGATGGATCCGGAAGAAACATCAAACCATGTGTCGTATGTGCTTGCGTTACATAACGAGTCGCGACAATGTTACGACGCGGCTAAATTATTTAATATTAGTGAAGAGCGGCAGCGCGGCAGCTATACATATTTGCCAGGTATAACCTGAATGAAGCTTTGCGATCTTCGAGGGGCACGATGCCCTGCTCTTGATCGGACAGGCAGGCATGATTCAGATGCAGTCTCCGGTCGGATGTTGAGCTGCAGGTACCAATCGGGCTATGATATGTGCAGGCAGACACATGCTTCGATAGGTGAATCGGCCAGCAACCACAGACCCCCGCCAAAAAATGAACCTCTCGTCTGTACATACTCCTACCAGATCCTGTGATGCACTGGCTCTATTTATTGGGGAAAAGTCTGGGTGATCAGAGGTCAGACAAAAAGACCACACCTCGCCTTATCACCTCATACTTCCAGACACATGGTTTATACCCCGGGGTGGATTAAGCCCGAAAACGTCTATACAACCCCCCGAGAGCGCGCAACGGTTGCACACTTCGTAACGACGAACGCAGAGGCCGCGAAGTGCGGTGCCTTGGTGGCGGTGTGTCCTCTCTCGTGAATCGCGACCGAGGATACGATATCAACCGTCACAAAACGTTGGCGTTTGCGCTCTGCGCCCTTCAGACAAGTTCATTGCCATGTTTTGACTGATTTTTCTAGATGAGATCCTCCTGCACATCGAGCCTCATGCAGAAGCCCCAGGCATAACCCCTCTAGAGATGCAAGGAGCGCTAGCCCGTGTTACTCGATCCCCCAAGAAGCCGGTAACTCGGTCCGTGAGTGGCTCGGCTGTGCCCACCGAACGATAGTACCCGTACCAGGTATGTGTGTCGCTTCATATCGATCGCTCAAGCGGTGCGCTGCGATCGTCGCTAAATTTCGTCGTTTTTCTGAACGAGCGGAGAAGTTTTGCAAGACTGGCAATATCTGGGATGGATCCCCTGGACAACGAGCATACCTGCGCCATCCCCAGAAATAATACTGCCGATGTGTTCTGCAGTCTGTTCAGCACACTAAGCAGCACGCTTGCCGCATCGCTGCGTAGCTCACTCGACTGCAAGCAAAAATCTGAAAAATGAAAAACAGGGGAAACGAAATAGCCCCTAGGCCGGCGTAGCTTCCAAATCTTTATAAAGCCAGTTATATATCCCCTATCCCCCGTCCCTCACGTAAAAGCCCCCCTCCACCTTCCCTGCGGAACTTCCTCTGAGCAGACGCAAGAAACTGATCTCTGATCTCGCATCGCTTTTCTGCTCGCGTGCTTGCTCGACGGATCGCCAAGGAGATACGGTGCTAAAGCACAACCCGGACGACTGCCCGTTTTACTGCCATGGCGACACGGAAGGGCGTCCCGAAGGCCCCTCCACGGGTCACGCCGAACAAGTTTCTCATTGCGCTCAAGCACAAGAATATGGATGTTTTCAAGTGTGAGTGGTCCGTTTGGGACTCCGTCGAGCTGCTTTCTTTAGCGAAATGCAGCGGCCGTGCGTGGGTCGTCGCCGAGCGGTCGGGGCATATCCTTCGTCGCCGTTGAATACCGGTTTCGTTCGCTTTGTGCTCGAGGAGCTGCTGCTGCCCTCGTGGCAGCACTTCCCTACAATGTCTATCCGCGGACGGCGCGGGAAATCAGAGGAGAGAAGAGAACGAGCAAAAGACCCCCCCGTTGAGCCTTTTCGTTGTCGCCAAACCCGCTCCTATCTTTCCGCCTCCTCGACTTCTCTCTGTCTACCCCGGTTGTCTCGCCTGCCGCCGTTGCTGCACACAGTCGACGTGGCTGCTGAGGACGATCAAAACTACATAACAGCTTCCGAGCGGTTCATGGAATTCCAGACGCAGGTGAGCCCCAAATGATGCTGGCTTCCAATATTTTTATATTTTTGCACCTGACATCGTGCAGCTGTGACACCACTGCTGTATTTTCATTCGGTTTTAGTGCGCTTTTCAGACGAAGAAAAACGGGAAGAACTTCGACGTTTTGTTGATGGGCGAGTCGTCGTGGCTTCGTGTTTTGAGAACCATCTGGACGACCCCCCCCACAACCCCCTCCCCTTGTCTTCTTTTTTCTCTCTCGTTTCTTGCGCTTCCCCGGACGCCTATTTATGACACGACATTCATGGGCACGATCGTCGCAGACTGTACAGCAGAAGAAATGTGTATCATGTGGTGCGGTCCCGGTCCAGCATGTTTGCATGTTGCATCCATACAAGGGCATGTCCTGCTCGTACTCTTTGTGTCCCGTATGGCGCAAACTCGCGAACCCATCACGCCTACGTACCGGTATGACAGATGATACTACCGCAGGTACAACAGCAGTACGGAGCAGGGAAGCGAGGGTGAGCTTTGAATTCGCCAGTCACACAAGGTAGCTCATACTTGAAAGCTGGCGTCATGCTCCTGTTCCCTTGCGCGGCCGACAGCAGTGTGTCCGGTGTGTGTGGTTTTTGCCTGTGTCGGATCCAATTTGTTCCATTTTATCACCAGAAGAAGATTAAATGAATGCAGAAACACACGCGCAACGTACTCGTACCTACCATAGCAAATATACCGGACAATAGAGCTGCCCAGACCGGCACTCAGAATGTTCTTTCTATTTATTCTCGCCAAAAACTTGCACAAGAGTCACGCACAAATTATGTCGTGAGTTCGTGAGAGTACTCCGGTACTCCGTTATACTGCTGTGGCTGTGCGGCCGTAGTCGCAGTCGTTCGTAATCTATTTCGTAAAGGAAAGCAGTTCGTTGTGATATAGTATCACATGAACGGACTCCACACTAAGTATGTAGGATCTCTCACGTAAATCTTTGTGCATACGAGTCTAATGATTATTTGACGATCCTCTCTCTCTCTCTCTCTCTCTCTCTCTCTCTCGTCGAGAGAGCGAGAGAGGGTGCTCGGCTTGACACACCTTCATCAGTACTCGTAGATCTACTGCTGTGTGCTACAACAGCACCTACAGCACACAGAGCAAGCAGTACGAATTGTATACTCTACTGGTACTCTGCGGGTAATAAATCCTCATGGGTACTGTAATACTGGTACTGTACCTGAGAGTACTTCTGAGGTCTGCCCATCGCTTGTCATCGCAGCCAGTCGTAATTATTCGGTGAACTTTTCGCACGCTAAAAGCTCCAATATTCTAGTATACCTTCGTGGTTACCCCATGTTACCTGGTTCCATGCGACCTACTATTGATAGTATTGTACCAGGTATATGACGAGGACCGTACTCGGATGTGGATTCTCGCGTCTCTTAGACTGCTCTCACTTTAGTTGTCCGTAATCAGAGCAATAGTCTCAACTTGAATGTAGATACATTTGAGAAGGTACCAGGTATGAACTCCCACGTATACAAATTCGTTCGAGAGCCCTTTCAAACTGGTATACGACTGTCGTCGCCATGAATAGGGCCATCGCTCCACAACAGAGAAAGCTCTACGATCTACTTACAGTTTACAGCAGTAGTACGTTCAATCCTCCTCGTGCAGCCTTCGTGCCTTCGTTTCTACTGCAGCAAAAGCACTATCTGCTGTACACGTGAGCAGCAAGCAGTAGAGACTCAACGCCAACTGGAATCAATTCCCCGCACAGGGGAGACCGAATTGGGTTTGTTTTGGGGTGGTGACTCTATCGATCGCTGCCCCAACATCAACGAATCTTGGTTGCATCTGCTCGGGGAACTGTTTTCGTTTGGCGTTGATTTTTTTCTTCCCTTTGCTGTGACAAGTACAGCAAGTAGAGCTTTGCTGGATTCGAAGGCACGAAGGCTGTACGAGGAGGATTGTACGCTAGTCGTAGACCGTTCTTTAGCGGATCGATGGCCCTATTCTTGGTGACTCAACACCAGCACGCGAACTTGACTTAGACATGATAAGTACATAGTACCTGTCGCTTTCTTTCGTGGATGTTGCCTCGCAGCTCGTAGCTCATTCAAGAGCTCCTCAAGTAGCGCTGCAAATCGAGAACAATGACGACAACCGCAAAACCACCACCACCAACAACAACACACTTGCTGTAGAGCATCGTTTCGTATGATAAGATGTGTACTATTGATAAGACACAAAACAGCAGTCGTGCTCGCAAAGCAGCACCATGCTACAAGGAGGCGATACGTTGTATTTGGAGCCTAGGGTCAGCAAGGACGTAAGAACATGTTGAGCGTATCCCTGCTACGTGTATGGTGGCATTGTGAGTTACGTCAGCAAGAACAATTCGCACGTGGGACAGACCACGATCTATCTGATCTATCTGTAGATCATCTAGGTCCTGTCCTGGCGTTATGAGATGTTGCGCATGATTTGTTTATTACAAGTCCAACCCAGAAAACCTGTCCTACAGTAGATGGTGGGAGATTATACAGCTCTCACACGGGGCAAAGCGAACTATTTAACTGGGGACCAGAGTAAATAGGACCAAATATTGTTACTGTAGTAAAAATAGGGAAATATGTAGGTTTTTGTGTGTACCGTAGATCCTATTTACTATGATCCCCCGTAATAGAGCATACCGATCGGGAACATGTGAATCTATCTTCCCTGAAGGATCTACTGCAGATCATGAACTGCTGTGGAAATCGTTGATCTGTCCATTGTGTGGCACTATTTGAAAGATGCAACCTCAACTTACTCCCGCGCGCGCGGGTTGTCCAACCTGGACGAGCAGCACCTCTCGTTGCGCAAGCTTGAGGAAAAATTTCACCGGCATTAATGACACCGCGGGTTTCAATTGCGTCATTTGCGGTATTTATGTTGTTGTCTGTGCTGCACCGGGTATGCTGTATCCTGCAGTGCATCGCACGCGCCGTGGGCGCTGCTGCTCTGTGTCGCCGGGAAACAGCTGCTGCGTTCGACGAATTAGTTTGTTTTTGGACGATGCTGCGGCTTTCGCGGCCGAACGCAAGCCATGTAACGCGCGGAGTCTACTGCTATTAAATAGCTGCTGTACCATTATGTTCTCTCTTGAATCTGATGCGATCAATGGTTGTCCTGAAAGTTGCGTACGACGATTAATCTGTTTTAGGACGATGCTGCGGCTTTCGCGGCCGGACGCAAGCCATGTAACGTGCGGAGTCTGCTGCGACTAAATAGCTGTACCATTCTGTTCTCTGTTGAATCTGATGTTATCAATGGTTGTTTGAGTGTGGTGGCAACGCATACTTCGAGCAATGAGCCTTCCTACCGGATGGTTCGCCGCACCGGGCAAACTGCTGCACCTTCGACAATGTGATAGCGACAGTCATCAGTACCAGTCGACGAGTAGTCCCTGTTTGGGTTTTCATGCCCTAAATGTCCTCTATGTGATACGTAGCACTTCCAGACAGAGAGAAGTTGATGATACCCGGTGCTGGTATCGGATAAACTGCTGTACTGGTACACGAGGTTCCGTGTTTTCACATGGGTTCGCTCTCTGTGTCTGTGGCGTAGTTTTATGACCTCAGATCTTGCATCTCTCTATTGATTGGATTGCAGAAGCGGCAAGGACACTGGTTGTGCTGGATGTCGTCGGGTAGAAACAGCGATTTGATGTGAAGAACACACACCAAGTCCGTGCAGATGTTATAATATGGTAAAATACCTGTAAACGGTATCAGATATATGCATTGCTGGATGCTTGGTAGCTTCGTGGACGGTCGAGGACCAACTACTGGAGCATGAGAGGACGGCACGACAGCACACATACAGCGTATACATCATGGTCGGGGTTGATTTACGATGTACTCCGTGAGTGCGAGTGGGCGTCAGATTATGTTACACATCCATCATCCGTCCCCTGTCTGTGTACGCCTGTAGAGGAGGTCATGATAGCGCACGCCGAGGAGAGAGCTGCGGGTATTGCGCATATGGAGCACATGTGTGTACCTTATACCTGGTAAATTTTAGTCAATGAGCTCTAGACTGCCGTGTTTCTACAGTATGTGCATCAGCGACCGGGTATGTGGTAGCTTCTGCTGCTGTACTGGTGTTTCAGCAACTTTTTTTGGGCGTCTCATGCGGTTGCAGTGCAGCAGTATGCGACACTCCTTCAGGAGTTCTTGTTTTGAGTCAGGCAAGAGTATTTCACTACACAAGCTCCAAGTTTGAGTACTAAGAAATGGTGTTCTCATGTTCTGTGCGAAAGACCGAGCGACCACCATGAATATAACAAATTTTAACTGGCCAATTTTTCTCAAAGTGTTGTCGCGTACTATTTATACTGTACTCGAGCCCTTGGAAGAAAACCTGTCTGTTTTAGCCCTGACGTGTGTCGATGCGATGCCCCGTTGATGCCTAGCCTCGGGGCGAAATGAAGAAACACACTGCTCTGCTCTTGCGGGCATGGTAGGGGCATCGCCCGCGGCGGAGGAGTGACTAGTGTTGGCGGTGTTGGCGTGTGTGTGGGGGCGTCTGCTTTTACTTTTTCAAGTATCTCAGTATATCAACGTTGAAGACACACGAGACACGACAGTAGCGTTTACGGCTTGGCCCAGCTTGGACAAGATGGTTGTTCATCCACGCTAGCTCCCCATTGCATCTTTTGTGTTCTGAGAACTTCCCGCTCTGTCGGGGCTAGATATGGCTGGGTTGGGGAATAGTGTCAAGAATGTATCGAAGATGGACGGAGGTCTGTTCAGGCTTCCGGTGCTGTCTATGGCTTTGCACAGATTCCACATATTGATATATGGTTTTCACATGTTCAATCAGAGAAAAGTTCAGGACATATTGGTAGAAGGTCCACACTAACTCTTCACCATGTTAATTCCGACATATGTCCAGACTTCAAAGCCAACTTTGTTTCAATGATTTTTTCGATGCTGGACAAAGGTCTGTTCAGCCCTCCGGTAACGTTTACGTCTTTTTGCCGGATTCGACGTAAATGGTTGGTGACTCCTGACGTTCGTTTTGATTCGGAAAAAAATTCCAGGCCGAACATGTTCATTCCGAGGTAATTCCGGGACGTAATGGTTGATTGTCCATACTGCTTTAACTCTTCACTAGCATATGTTCATTCCTCAAACGTGGAGCGGGCGGCTACACGTGCTCTGACACTTTCTTCGTTCGCGTGTCAGGAAATATCGATATCGCGATCTAAATCGTCCCCTGCAGATCTTATCCTCTGCCGCTGTGAGATGGTATTTAGAGGATCGCTTCAACAGCGCAGATTCAACCCAGGCAACGTGTGTTACTGTAGAGATATTATGCAGATTTCTAATACGGGGGGCCGTAGTAAATAGGACCTACGGTACACATAAAAACCCTATATATTTACCTATTTTTGCTAACAATGTTTGGTCCTATTTACCGTGGTCCCCCGTATTGCACCTTCCACCCGGCAAAACACGACCTATGAAACAAATGTATATCATACTGTACAGGTCATAAATCCATCTTCCTTGAAGGTGCTCGATTTTGAAGTGGGGGCCTGATCTGATCCGATCCGATCTGTCTGATTTGTGAACATTTTCCTCCCGTTGCCTCCGTCGTCGCGGCGATTCTTCCCGTCCACCGCTTTCTCGGCAGCTTGGCATGGTGGTTCACCACACCACGCGATTCCGGAAAACCTTGGAGGAGTCGCTGCAGCAGGCGGTGGAGTTAGCGGACGACTTCTCGAATTTGGCGGCGGGGCAGGGAGGGGAGCGCGAGGCGGACCCGTGGGCGAAGCAGGCCGGAGAAAATGCGTTTTCCCTGAAGGGCATGCTGGAGGAGAGCGTGGTGTCTCTGCGACGGTGAGTGTAATGGTGGGGAGGGAGGGGCGGGGGAGCCGGGATGGGGGGGGGGGTGTACTCGATAGGAGAGATGTACTCGATCTCATGCATGGCCGTAGTCGCATGACCATAGACTCTCGCATCCCTACAATGCCGGGACGGAGCATGTCGGGTTTTCATCGACCAGGCTGACATTGCTTGCACCAAGCGCGAAGCGCCGTGAGGTGTCCGGCGAGTCGCAGGAAGGATGAGCTGCATCCTACTAAGAACCGCTTTTGAAGCGGACTTGCATATGGATGACAGCTTCAATGGATGGGGGGGGGGGGGGGCGTTTTTCCTGAACGGCTGCTGGCGGGGGGGGGAAGGGGGGGGGGGGGGGGGGGGGGGGGGGGGGGGGTTCTCCCGCACAAAAATTATCTAACTTGACCGCCGGCTGTGGTAACCGCCAAAAAAAAAAAAAAAAAAAAAAAAACGGTACCCTGGCTGTCTAGCTCACGCAGTGAGATGCGTGTTTTACAGCGTCGCCGCCAACCGACGCCAACCCAACCTATATATACCAGGTATATATAGGCCGCGGGGGGGGGGGGCGTATAATATTCATGATAACCCACCGGCATGATAAAGGCCGCACGTGTTCTCTGGGTTAGATTTGTGCAATGCAGGTCCCACATATCTTCTCACAACGGCACCTGAGGAACTAGTAGATCATCTACAGCAGACAGATCAGATAGATCATCTGTCCCAGGTGTGAATTGGTTGATAGTGCCACCCACTACTATTAACGATACCTCATTATATCTTGATTCCAAGAAATTTCAAGAGTTTTTTTGCCACCAAAGGGTCAACGAAAATAGAACGTGATGACAGGGCGAGTCACAACGAAAATGAACCATTTTCAGCACTGCAGTCCCGTTTTGGGGAGAGTACTTTTTCCCGAAAACGGGACTCCAGTCCTAAAAGGGTCAAGACACCTCCTTGGAGTGGTTTCCAAACTGATTTTCTCCCCGACGGGGAGAGTGCCCCCCCCCCCCCCCCCCCTGAGGCTTAAGTGGGGGAAAACGTCGAAAGTACATTACGGGTACTGTACATCCTTTGAGACTTGTTGTGTGTGTGCTCTTCCTTCACATTTATCCATTATTAGTTCCCAACGAAATCAGTACACTCAGTGTCCGTCCTGGTTCTTCATCCTCGGGAGAAAACCAAGTTTTCTGTGGTAGTAGATTGTAAGACAGTGAAAATCAAAACAGGCGCAGCTTAAGTCAGGGGATAGGCAAAAGCAAATCAGATGCCAACCAACGTACATGCCGGTTGCGGAGAACAGAGCTGACGTAACGCATTTGTAAAAATTAATAAAAAACAAGCCAAACAAGAAATCACGAATTACGAAAGGGCAGTCAAAACCACCAGGAATCCTGGAAATGAAACAGAATACGAATGGCGCTACGTACTGCTTTTGAGAAAATCAAACAGAATGGGTGGCTTCAGATGGGAAAAAAAAAAACCGTCGAAAGTAAATGGCGATTTCACCCTTTCGCGCATGGGACAGATCAGGTAGATCATTCCCACGATTCGTGATCCAGATGTTGCTGAGCAGATGTGCTCCTGATCTGTATGGTATGTATGATCTGTATGATCTAGCTCAATTTACCGGGTGGGAGCCCTGTAGCCTGCAGGGGCTAGGACATGTTTACTGGGTTGGAACTGTACCGTACAGATCCTGCACAGTATCTCATAACGGCAGTTTAGGATCTAGATGATCTACCTGTAGATGATCTATCTGCTCTGTAGATGATGTGCCCGACGTGTGGAAGCTTTGTGGCTTCTTCAGAGATAGAACACGTGGAAACTAAAATGCGCAAGATTGAACGTAGGAAATCTGGGGTTTGTGTGGAGCGGGATTGAATCTTGGCATAAGTGGAAGAAGGCATGCTTGGCTAGGGGACACATCTATACGAGTGTGAGAGAGGGCGACTCCGGTTGAGGATGAACTCTCATTCAGGGGAGAGAGAGACAAGGCACGGGTTCTACCACACGGGTAGATATTAGCCTTGCAAGGCAAATACGAAGTACTCGCAACTGATGGGGCTTCTCAACCGAGGAACTACTACCTAACATCTTGTGTTTTCTTCAGTTTTTTTTTTTTTTTTAACAGACCTAGGCCATGGGATGGATTTTGCTTATAATAGGCTTTTTACCCATTTAGGACCTCAGTCCCGTTTTGGGGACAAACTGCTCAGAATTTGACTGGTTTGTCCCCCAAACGGGACTGAGGTCCTAAAAGGGTCAAATGTGCGCTTTTTATCAACCCTAATAGGACTGCAGTCCCGTTTTCGGGAGAAACCAGTCAAATTCTGAGTAATTTGTCCCCCAAACGGGACTGAGGTCCTGAAAGGGTTGATAAAAAACGCGCATTTAACCCTTTTAGGACTGCAGTCCTGTTTTCGGGAGAAACCAGTCAAAGCCTGAGTGATTTGTCCCCAAAACGGGCCTGAGGTCCTAAAAGGGTCAAATGTGTGCTTTTTATCAACCCTAATAGGACTGCAGTCCCGTTTTCGGGAGAAACCAGTCAAATTCTGAGTAATTTGTCCCCCAAACGGGACTGAGGTCCTGAAAGGGTTGATAAAAAACGCGCATTTAACCCTTTTAGGACTGCAGTCCTGTTTTCGGGAGAAACCAGTCAAATCCTGAGTAATTTGTCCCCAAAACGGGACTGAGGTCCTAAAAGGGTCAAATGTGCGCTTTTTATCAACCCTAATAGGGCTGCAGTCCCGTTTTCGGGAGAAACCAGTCAAACTCTGAGTAATTTGTCCCCAAAACGGGACTGAGGTCCTAAAAGGGTAAAAAATGGCCGTTTTTGAGTGCGATTTAGAGGGTCTCGCGTGAGGAACAGTCTCCGAAAATTGCAGGAGCACCCCTACAGCAGTAACATTCGTCAAGGACACGGCGGGTACGAGTCCTTTTATTTTGTTATGCCCGAGGGAGGGTTGATGGGTTTGTCGATGGGTGAGTGGGTGGGTGGGTCGGTGGGTGGGTGGGTGGGTGGGTCTGGTGCGTGGGTGAGTGGTTTTGTGCCTGTGGTTGGTGGCCCTGTTATTTTTTTTGTTGGCCTATTGTTTATTGTGCGCTGGTCCGGCCCCGTCCTGGTATATTTCAGCGTACCACTATTACGGGGGACCATAGTAAGTAGGACCAAATTTTGTTGGCAGAAATATGGAAATAGATAGGTTTTTGCGTGTACCGAGGTCCTATTTACTATGGCCCCCCGTAATAGTAGACTGTTACTATCGCACGTCGGCCACATTAGGCAAGCAGCCTGTCCGGGCAGCTGGGGTGTGTGTATACGTATGTGTGTGTGTGTATTTTTTTTTGTCTTTTTTCGAACATATCTCTTCGTGCGAGCACGTTTCGCTCGAACGCTAAAGGCTTTTCCATGGGAAGGCCGGCTCGTTGCTGTGGTCGAGGTCTGGGCGTGATCCGAGCAGCGGTCGTATTTGTAGTACTTGGCAGGCGTATCTTAGAAATGGATATATAAATATATATATACAAGGCTTTCCTTCGGAGTGGATATTCCATCGTTTCGTGTACATATAACTGCAATTTATTGGCGACATAGCCCAAAGCCAACCAAACTAAATGTATTTGTGTAAAAGACGGTGAAGGATGTAACAATCGCGTTTATTTATGAACGTAATGTGAAACGTAAGATCGGGTGACGCAAGAGTAAGAATGACATTCGTCTAATAATAAGAATAGCATCTTTCATCAGTGTGGGGAGAGAGTGGAGTAGTGCTTGGCATGTGGATGATATACAACATACAGGCTGTTGTTTAAAGGAAGGTTTGGGACAGGAGAGAAAAAGCAGCAGTGCCGGCAACGACAACGGTTATGGAAATGTTGTATAGTTGCTGGGCGGCCGCGATTTCGATGTAGCCAGCATAGGAGTTTGGATGGGACATGATATGTAAATAGTCTTCCAGGATGCTGTAGTAACGAGGCGGGAGGCCCAGAATGTGGATCTGTTCGCTGTTGAACCCGTTGGATATGTGTAGGAAGAAATAGTCGTGATTTTGGGAAATGTGGGAAACAATTTGTTTCCTTTCGTTCGTGATGGATGGCGACAATCTGCTTGTGGCGTACTGCTTCGGAATTCCGCGAAGCCCTGGAGCAGGCGAAATGGAAGGGAGTATTTTTGCGCTTGATGATGATGTCTCCGTCTTTGATGGTAGAATCCGTCAGGCGGCAGTTGTAGCACTTGCCACGGACCTGGTCGAAGTAAACATATAGGGTGCGCGGGGCGGGAGTGGCGTGCAGGGAATGGCGGGGGAGGGGGAAGGGGGGGGGGGGGGGGGCAGTGTTCATTATTTGTACTACTCTACAGCGGCACAACAGCAGCACGTAATCGCTTGCTATACGACGGCAGCAGCAGCAGCAGAAGCAGCAAGTACGTAATTTCATTGACGATACAGAAATATGTACACACACAAGTGTAGTACAGTACACACACAAATCACGTCCAGCATGATGTACGGCAACAACGCAGCAGCACCACAAAAAAATCATTGACGATACAGAAATATGTACACACGCACAAGTTTAAGTGTAATAGACACACAAATCATGTCCAGCATGATGTTCGACAACAACGCAGCAGCGCCACAAAACGACCAGGAAGCACAATTATCCGAGTACAATACAAACATTCAGTGAATATTGCGGCAGCACTAAAAGCAGAGCAGCAGCAGCAGCAGAAGCAGCAACGGATCGCCACAGCGTTGGCAGCAGCAGAATAGCATCGATATGAAAAGAAGGGAGAAAAAAAGTATGTACCCCGAGGCCGTCCGAAAAGTATTTTTGGTACCTCACTATAGACCCACCTCCGAATGCTGTACGGCAACAACGCAGCAGCAGCATAGCAGCAACACGAAATACGAGAAAAAGTAGTACGTACGCAAAATGCAGGAGCTAAACGACCAAAATATTTTTTTTACGTTTTAAAAAAACCATTTGGGTACAAAAATGGCCAATAAAAACAATAATCCGCGTTGGCAGCAGCGGCATAGCAACGATATGAAAAGAAGGGAGAAAAAAAGTATGTACCCTGGCATGCCGCAATCGCAAAACCTACGGAATTTTTTCATTGACGATACCGAAATATGTACACACACGAGTGCAGCATGATATACGGCAACAACGCAGCAGCACCACAGCAGCAGCATACGTAGCAACGCTATACCAGGTATATTAAAATAACCAAGCCAAAAACGAGAAATTTCAGTACGTACGCATAATGCAGGAGCAAAACGACAAAAAAATATTTTTTCACGTATCAAAAGGAACCATTTGGGTACAAAAATGACCAAGAAAAACAGTAATCCGAGTACATACGAACATTCAGTGGATATTGCGGCAGCACATTAGCAGCAGCAGAAGCAGCTACAGCATTAGCAGCAGCAGAAGCTGCAACGAATCGCCGCAGCGTTGGTAGCAGCGTTGGCAGCGTTGGCAGCAGCAGCAGCAGCAGCAGCAGCATCATAGCAACGATATGAAAATAAGGAAGAAAAAAAGCATGTACCATGGCATGCCGCCATCGCAAAACCTACGGAATTGACGATCCGAACATATGTACGCTTCCAGCACGATGCACGGCAACAACGCAGCAGCACTACATACAGCAGCAGCAAGTGCACAGGAGCAGCAGCGAGTGCACAGGAGAAGCAGGTGCACAGCAGCAGCAGCACTCATGGCGTGGCGCTGACAGCAGCAGCAGCAGCAGCGGCAGCCGAAAACGAGGAAAATGAGCATGTGGGGTCACCCAAACATGTACACACAGAAATCGTGTGCATGCACCGAAAATGCACCACAGTAGCAGCAGCACTCACGTCGTTCGGTGCAGCGGTGACGGCGACAGCTGAATCCTCCGTTCCTTCGTTCACGTCCCGCAAACAGTTGTGCATGTGCGCGTTCGCGTGCACTGTGTGTAAGAGGAGCCGACGCAACGCACGAAGGGGAAAGAACGAGCATGGATGAGTAAAAAAACAAAACAAACGCTTTGACGTAAGTTTGTATGCAAAAAGGCAATTGAAAACCCCAACAAAACGTATTGGCAACATACAGCATGCACAATAGACATAAGACACTCACCACTGTCAGCAGTCTCGAGGGAGTACGAGACAGTCCCTTCCTTGATCGGGCGAGCACAGAACTCGCAGTCGGTTGCCCTGTCAGGATGATCCCGCCACCACGCACGTGAGATCCTTGCAGGTGGCGAAGGCCACGTTTTCGCCACCAGGCGCGGAGTTCTTGACCAAGTGCTGGTCCGTGCACTGGTCGCAAACAACAGCCGGCACCAGGTCAGTCTTTGTCGTTGCCGCTCTCTTGCCAGAGGGCGAGGACCACGCGCCTCTCGACGAGGGGGAGGTGAGCTTAGGGGGCGTGGAGAAGGGAGAGGCGAGGGTTGCAGCACCAGCAGGTTCGCCACCGACAGCAGCAGCTTGGCCACCGACAGCTGCACCTATCTATGCCGTTCGTCGAAGGCGAGACGCCTCTTTTAGGCGCCGTGCGAAGAGCTGTCTATTGGTTGGCAGTTTGCGGAGGAAGAAAGAAGAAAGGTTGTTTGGCTGTTCGGCTGTTTCAAAGAGGAAGGGCTGTTTGCGAAGAGCTGTCTATCAGTCGGTCTGTCTGCCAAGAGCTAGCAAGTGACAACGACCTCCAAAATCGTGATTATAGTTGTATTTATATATATGTATATCGGACGTAAGGAGTGTGTCCGAAGTGCAAGGTGAGGACCCTCACGACACGCACGCTGTGCAGGCAGCATGGCAATCTATATCTGGTGTTCTTCTGTTGCACGCTCTTCCTCCTGCTGATGTTGCTGTTGCTGTTGTTGCTGCTGTTGCTGTTGCTGTTGCTGTTGTTGTTCTCGCATTAACTAGTCGCCGAAAATCGAGGCTGTGGTGACGGGACAGGTTCCAAAACACTCTATTAATAGGGTGGAAGAATTACCTCGAGTAGAGAATGACAAAAAAAATAATACGCAACAGTATGTGCAAGAAGCACATCGCAAGCACCTCGACCAAGAAAAAAAAACGTCTTTGATAAGATCGAACTCGTCGTTTTTTTTTGTCGCTAGGATCGAACTCGTCGTTTTTTTTTGTCGCTAGGCGTGAAGGGATTTTTTTGGCAAGGATGGACTTCGTACTTGGAAAAGAGTTGCACACTGAGACAGATCAGATAGACTATCTGCAGATAGATCATGATGTAGATCTTTCAGGGCAGATAGATAGATTCCTGATCTGTATGATCTGGCTTGTGTTGCCGGGTGGCAGCTGTGGGTACACGGGGAGCGTTGAAAGTCGGCGCGTTCGTCAAGTGACACGCCACCGAACCATCCCAATGTGCTGAATCAGGACAGCAGCCAGCTGTTCCCTGAAGGTCAGCTCCCGAGGAGTTGCGCGCTCGAGGCATGACGCCGACACGAGGCAGGGGTACCCACCAGTCGAAACAACGGGGGATAATTGGACCGCAACATCGTACTCACATCCAAACACCCTACAGCGAGATGAGCTTGCGTCGCACCACTACACGGCGCCGACTTGAGCAGCATGCCCCTCCCGCGCAGCATGCATATGAGCGCGGGCGGTGTCGCGAAGATGTGCGGGTTCTATTTCATGGTGTGGGGGCTGCCGTGAGATCGACTCATCGTGACATTGCCCAAAGCTTCGTCTCCTTTTTTTTTTTTTTTTTTTGCTTTTCGACGAAACGCCACTCAACAAACGATTAACTCCTGACACACGAGCTCTTTTGAGCACGAGGACCGCGCGATCTCCATGCTTTTTATGAGCCTACTAGATGAGATACTTCGGTGGTATTAATGGTTGACTTGTCAAACGCGCCGACTTCTCGAAAATCCCCTGGTAGTCTGGAGCCTGGAGAGGACCAGAACTTTTCACCCAGACCACCGTCGCCTATTACTATTACGGTGGTCTATAGTTAATAGGACGTATGGTATACATGAAATCCTATATATTTACCTATTTTTACTCACAATATTTGGTCCTATTTTCTACGGTCCCCCGTAATAGAATCGGTTCCGACACGCCAATTTTTTACCCTCTCCAGGCACAAGAATGAATACCAGGGCATGTTTTGAGAAGTCGGCGCGTTTGACATCGGCTGCTGCCATGGTGCCGCAGGGCGAGACCACCAGAGCCTTCTCGGCTCAATCATCACGTGTGTGATCTAGTAGCAACCGGTGCGATACTGAGCGGAAATTCGGTAGGCCTTCTAACGAATCGGCAATCTGATTGGTCCCGGGGCTCTGGCGGAATGTTTTTGTTTCGGTTTCGTAACTTGTGCAACTATTTGTTGGTGGTACAGTGAACAAACGGGGCTGGGGAAAAAAATCAAAATCAGACTCCACTCCACGCCCCCTGCCCTTCAGCCCACCGCTTGTTTCAACACCCGTGTCAGTTGTCGGTTCTAACTCGGTTGTAAATCACAGCGATACGCTGCTGTGGCAACGGCAAGGCGAGCGGGCTGCCGACCCTGATCCTCCCACTGCCGTCTCTCGATCCCCCGCCTTTCGCACCCCCTCCCCTTCCCCCCCAGGCACTTGTGCGACGAGCTCGACGAGAAGATGATGCGGCCGCTGAACGAGGCCGTGGCCGACTTCAGCGGTGTACACACGCAGATGGTTGTGCGTTCCGAAATGAAGGTACATGGGAGTAAATTAAGGTACATACCTGGTACCTGGTATTAGTAAACGAAGGTACATACGTCCTCCGTCCTCCGTATTGGTAATTGAAGGTATAAACCGATGGTTGTTTTATTGAATTGAACGCACATGTGAATTGGTATAGTATTATTACGGGGGGTCATGGTAAATAGGACCAAATATTATTAGTAAAAATAGGTTAAATTATACCAGGTAGGTTTTTTGTGTGTACCGCAGGTCCTGTTAATTATGGCCCCCCGTAATCATAGTTACCAGGTATATACCAGGTATACTTTATTTTAATAGTTGCTGTTGTTACGGAGGACCATAGTAAATAACACCTACGGTAAACACAAAAACCTACCATATATTTCAAAATTTGGTCCCATTTTACTATGGTCCTCCGCAATACCATGGTAGTAGATACCAAGTACCTACCTGGTATATTTTTGCCAGTGTCAACTGGTGGTCTCTGAAGTGGGTTTGTTGCGTCCGTAATAGCAGATACCAAGTACCTAGCTGGTATCTTTTTGCCAGTGTCAACTGGTGGTCTCTGAAATGGATTTGTTGCGTGTTTGTCATGTTCGGACCTTTCGGCCCACTTCTCGGTCCTGTGCTTGCCCGGGTTGGGTTATTCGTTCGCTTTTGGGTCGCTTTTGCGTCGCGCTGTGTTGCGTTTTTTGTGTCGGGATGTCGCATCAAAATTTTGTGTACGTGTGGAACTCCGATACCAGGCATGTCGTTTTATCGAACTCGTTTTCCCCTTCATCCGCTGATTTTGCCTGTGTTTTCAGATGCTGATATATCGCACGGATCGATTTGAGTTTGTGTTTATTGTGGGAGGGTAGTTCCGCGGCAAGTTGCCTATTTCTGTGCTGTGGGTGTGGAGACAGACATACCGTGGGAGGATGGGTTGTACGGCGTTTACCTCACTGTCGGTATTCAGCAACTATTAACAGAGTTAATGTATTAATAGAGGTCATCTCAGAGTACCCCCTAGGAGCCAGAATGGCCTTGAAGAAGACTTTAGTGGTAACCAGGCGGTACGATCTCGGGGATAGGACCTGGTATCCACGTTACATCGATATCGTATTGAACTCGATTTGGTTGCATTTTCCGATATCGTACTAAAAGTGATCGATTTTATTTTACGTCTATCGGTATCGTACATGTCGCGTTCGATTCACGACATATCCATCACAGTACTTTGGATGCGTTGCGTTGCCTGACGTTTCTCCAAAGCCTCGCCTTTTGAACGACCGCGGACGTGACTCACCTTGAGCGAGAGGGAGATCGTGGAGGTTGTTCGTAGCAGTCATTGAACCCTGTAGGACTGCACTCCCATTTTGGGGTTCAAATTATTTGGAATTACGAAGTGTCAGATAGATGCTTCTGTAGAGACAGTGCAGTAGTGAAAGGGTTAGCCTCTCGTAGCCGCGCCCTAAGTTGTGCCTGGAGCTGTTTTTTGTTTTGGCCTCTCTCACTTGGTTGCGGTGTATTGAGTGTGCTTTGAATATGAATGCTCTCTGTTGCGTCGTTTGCATCGCTTCCGTTTTTCGTTTTTTTTCGTTTTTTTTTCGTTTTTTTTTTTTTTCGTTTTTTTTTTTTTCGCCCTGTGTCGAAGTCGTCGTCGTCAGTGTCGTCAATCCTCCGACCCATTCCCCTCCCTTCCCTCTCTCCCCCCCCTTCCTCCCCCATCATATGACTACGGCCATGCACGATAATGAGTACACCCCCTTCTTCCCCCCCCCCCCCCCCCCGCCTCCCTTTTCATTTCCCTTCCCCCCGTCCACAAATACCCTCCCCTCCCCTCCCTCCCCGTCGCGCTTCCCCCTTCCCATGAACCAAACGAACCCCCCCCGCTCCCTCCCCCCCCCCCCCCCCCCCCCCCCCCCCCCCCCCCCCCCCCCCCTCTCCGATAGATCGAGTCTTTCCACTATGCCAACAAGGTGCAGGAGCTCAAGGGCAGCCAGAAAGCGACGGATGAGAAGAAGGACCGAAACAAGGGGAAGTACGCTTCGGCGTCCCAGGGGCTTCGCGACCAAACAAACCAGCTCATGGCCACCTTCGCCAAGGCGGAGCAGGTGCGAGAGAGGCTCCTGAAGGAGGACCTGCCCTCCGTGATCATCGCGAAGAGGAACGCCTTCGACTCCTTCGCCATCAATCTCAACAGGGCGGCGGCGGAGGCTACCGCCGGGGAGCCGCGCCCACCCAGGATGTCCGATGCTGCGCGGGCTCCTCACAGGTTGTTGTTTGTTGTTGTGTTCTGCTTATTCCCGTTGAGGTTGTACTTGCTTGTGTGCTTGTTGCAATAGTACATTTTTTTTTCGTTTCGTTTTGTTTCGTTTCGTTGAGCTCGATTTTTAGTACGTGCCTCTTTTTTGTGTATTTTTAGTTTATTTACTGTATTTGTTTTGTTTTGTTTGTTCATGCACATGGTCATTAACTTACCCAGCAGGTATTACGGGGATCCATAGTTAACAGGACCAAATTTTGTTAGTAAAAATAGGTAAATATATAGGTTTTTATGTATACCATAGGTCCTGTTAACTATGTACCCCCGTAATAGTTGTTTATTTTATTGATGCATGTGAGAATTTACTTACTGTAGTCCCGTTTTTTTTGTTAGTTATGTCAAGATCGACCACACGACCCAACGCGGGCTGCTATATACACACCTGGTAGGTTGTAGGGAATAATGTTTTCACTTCGAACTTTCGATGTAATGAGTTGTTCGACATGCTCGCAGTGTGCACCATTGTCCGCTGCACGCTCGCACTATGAGGAGGCCGAACTTCTCGTTCCCTGCTCCTTGATCGCTCTGTCCGCTTGTCAACAATCGCTATGCATGGACTGCACCCACTTTTTTTTGGAAACACACTACGTGCATGGAATTAACGTTTGATCGCTTTTGCAATGTACTATAAAGGTTAATCTAACAAGATACCAGGTATCTCTGTTTGAAAAAATTGAAAGTACGAGCTGTGCATCGTTGATCGCTCATCACGATGCCCTCCAAGGCGCGAAAATGTGACGAAGTTGCCGCCCCATCGCCTCTGCCTGCATATCTCTCTCGTGATTGATTTCATGGGGTTCTCGGCAGGGTGATGCCCACCAGCGACTTCCCTACGCCACCACCGAACAATGGTTTGACGGTGGTTTCGCTGGATGACGACTCGCCGGGGTCAGAACCTCCACCGTACTCGTCGCCGGTTAGGGTCCAACCCCCGGCGTCCGCGGATGTTACGCAGACGATCGTCAAAAAACGGAGTCCGTGAGTGCCACATCGGCGTAGATTATTGATATGAGCTACTGTCGTGAGAAGTACTGGGAGAACTACTGGAAGGGTTGCTGTGAGAGCTGGTATACTGTACAACGTATTGGAAGACCTGGAAGAGCTATTGCAAGAGCTACTGCTGCAGGAGCTGGTATGCTGTAGAACCTACTGGAAGACCTGTAAGACCTGTTGCAAGAGCTACTGGAGCTATTGCGAGTTCTATTTGTTGCGCTGTTTTCGAGAGGGCTGGTGCTGAAGACAGAGCGCTTGTTTTGCTGTCGGTAGCACTGCTTCGCCGTTGTAGCGGCCTTGGCGATCATTTTTTTCTTTTTTCTCCGACATTCCGACGTACGTAATGTCAGCCTGCCTCTGCTCTTTCTCCTCCTGGAGACACACTACCGAACTACAGCAGTAGCTTGTCGAGGAACAGCTCACAAGCCGAACAACAAAGTTTCGCTGCCGACTTGAATCGATGCCCAACGGAGGCAACGCGGCTCTTAGGTTTCATGGCACCATGCCCTTTTCTCGGTCAGGATTGATATCCCATGCACTTGCTGCCCCGCCCTTGCCCCTGCTTTCATCCCCACCCCTGCCTACACCATCCCACCCCTGTCCCTCAATGAATATACACGGCCGAAGGTTGCCGATGACACCGAATAAAGATGGAGCTCCCTGGTCGGGCAGCGGCGGAGCGGGCGAGTTCGGGGACGAGCTTAAGCGTGCCCACGAGCACCAGAACAGCAAGATGGCCGCCGAGTCCGCTGCCGCCGTGGCCGCGGGGCTCCCGTCGACTCCGAAGGGGGCGCCGACTGATTCGGTCACCTCCGCTTCGGGAGACGCTCGATCGCCGACGCCGCGCTCCGAGTCGTCACCGCAGACTCCTCCTAGTAGTAGTGGCGGCGGTGGCGCGAGTGGATTTAGCGATCGTACGGCTGCGGCAGATACAGCGGGAGTGGCAGCAGCAGCAGCGACGGCGGAGGAGGAGAGACCGGAGACCACCTCGACGCCCGACGAGAAGCAGCAGCCGCCACCGGAAGAGGAGCACTCGCCCGCGCGCGACGAAGGCGGAACGATGTCGCCGGCGCCGTCGACGCCGCCCGAAGACTCGACCCAGAAGAGTGTAACCGTCGTGGAGGAACCGGAAGAACCAGAGGAACCGGAGGGAGACTGCGCGGCTGCGGGGGGTGGGGGTGAGGCGAAGGAAGAAGAAAGGGGGGAGCTCGAGCCCGGAAAGCACCGACTGCGCGCACTGTACGACTACGACGCTACGGAGGCCGGCGACCTGAGCTTCCGCGCGGGAGACATGATCATATCGGACGAGGGGGCGTTTTCGGGAAGCGGTTGGGCTTCCGGAGAATGCCACGGAAACAACGGAAATTTCCCCGCCAACTACACCGAGCCTTGGTGACGCGACGTGGCGTACCATACGCGACGTACCACACGTGCCTTCATGGCATGACATTCATCGGCTTTTGTTTTTATTTTTATGCAGTTGCTTGTGAGCAAGAGAATATTCTGTCCTCTGTTGTTTGTGTGGAGGGGGGAGTTGGTGGTTGGGAGGCAGGCAGGGAGGGGGTGTTGAAGGGGGGGAGAGGGGACGCTGCTGGAGAGGCTCGCGTGATGTCGGAGAGGTGCGTGCTGTCGTCTGGAGAAGTGTTCTCGCCGCGTTGCCTACCTGTCGGCCTGCACAAGCAAGGGTGGGGATGCACCATTACTTTGTCCTTATCAGGATGCCGCGTCATAATTGATCGTTCGTTTTCGATGTGGTTCCGAATGCCTTCCTTCGTGGGGGCAGCGTGATAAGCGGGGTCTTCTGGAGGACCAATAGTAGAACTGTCACACTACTGGCAGAACGAGGAATGTGGAAGGTCTCTCGGGCGAAGTTTGGTTCCAGTTAAGCTTGCGGATCGCTCATTATGTTGTTGCAGGCGAGCGTTCGCGTGCTGCTGCCAGTGTTACACGGTTCGGGTTGTTGGTTGTATATGCTAGGCTTCGGGCAGGCTGTTTTTTCGATGTACGGATAGCTTTATGGACGGGGGTGTCAACTTAAGCGGTCGCTGCTGTCGCGGTCATGGTGACCTTGGCTCTTGCCCGTGCTCGCACGAACGACTGTTGCGCTTTCAGAGGACCTGCGTGCTGTCAAGTTGCTGCAACATGTTCTGCGGGTAGATAGTAGCACACCGCCGCTGTTGCACTGGCGGAAGACCTGCGTGCTGTCAGGTTTGTGCAACAGGTTCATAATTCAGCTCGGTAGGGCTTCGTAGCAGGGTATTTGGTCGTCTTGTTGTCTGGAGTAGCCGGTGGTCGAGTGGGTTAAACAGACCAGGCACAATATTGACGTCATCGGCTAAATATACGTCGTTATGCGTACGACAGCAGTTCGTGTTGGTACAATAAGCAAACTGTTGTACGTGTGTATGTATTGTTTCCTGCGCTCCTCCCCTGGCTAAATTGGCCGTCGCTGTTATGTACCGTTTGTTTAGGCTCTTGCGCTTGTTGTTGTATACATACACATATTCATATACACAGCTCGCGGCAGAGCATAAATCTTCGCGACGGTGTAATCCACACTACCCTCTGTAGCTACAGCCAAGCAAGGCGTCGGTTTCGTCGTATTCTAAGTACCAGTTTACACCAACTTCCCGGCTGCTGACGGTAGCTAGCAGCAGGTGTGTTTGGATTTAACCCCTGTGCTGCTTCACCCACCTACGTGTTTTGGGCCAAATTGCTGGAATTTGAGATGAATATGTTTTGCAGTAGAGAAAAGGTTCAAGTGCTGGGAGGTGTATGCGTTGGTAGACACTTCATGCCGCATCTCACGGTCATTTTCTGGGCGTTGCTGCTCTAGTCGAGCGGTGTTGACTTGCAGTACATTGCAAAATACGTCCTGTACGTATACGAAGCGCAAGGGGTTTGTTGCCGTACGTACGTACACCTGCTGTAGTCGGGTTTTCCACATCGCCTTTTGTGGTCAGCATGATGTCAGGCACCTTGGGCTTTTTTAATATAAAGGATACAACAATGAGAGGTGTATGCGAACTCGTGTGTATAATACAACCGCCCAGCCAACTCTACTCAAATGGTACGTGCACTGAGGAACAGCAAACCAACACCGTTAATTGGCGCTGCAATACACAGTTAAGAACAAAAAATAACGTCATCGACAAACAAACGTGTTCGATACTCCCACACTTCCGAGCTGCGTGGTGGATATCGGTTTTCAGCTACCGTTACCAGAACCACTGACCATAGGGGGGAATCGAACGCCCCGCAACGCCTCTGACGAAGCTGCGTTGCCCTAAAGGCCGCCTAAAAAATCAGAACCCTCTCGCCCCCAAAAACTGAAGCAAGCCCCGCCGTTCTGAAGCTACGTGACGGGCTCCGACAGGTGCTGAATAACACAACAGCAGTGTTCTCCCGAGAGTCGCTTGCTGGAGTCATGTTCCCCTGAAAAAACCAACGACTGAATGGGGCCGTGTTGTCCCGAAAGTCGCCGTAGAGGCATGTATACTGCAACTACGGTATGAGTACGCAGGGTTCTTTTGGGTTGGGCTCAACCTTTTTCTAACACACTGGAGGAGCTACACAATCTCTTTCCAAAATCCCGTTTCAATTTGGCTGCTAATATTTCTATTCGTAGAATTGTTATTCGTCGAGCACATAGCGCGTGCTAGGTGCGAGCGCGTTTTCTCGAAGTCGCTTTTTGGATGAGGTTGTAAGGGGAAGCTGTAAAAACACTAAGCTCAAGACTTCGAGAATAAAATTGTACGACACTTTTTTATGGGCGTGTCGTACAAAGTAGAGGCATATACTGCAACCATTGTATGAGTAGGCAGGGTTCTTTTGGGTCGGGCTCAACCTTTTTCTGACAAAGAGGAGCTACCCAATCTCTTTCCAAAATCCCGTTTCAAAATGGCTGCTATTATTTCTATCCTATTAATAGTAGGATTGTTGTTCGTCGAGTACGTATCGCGTACCAGGTACGAGCGCGTTTTCTCAAAGTCGCTTTTTGGATGAGGTTGTAGCGGGAAGCTGTAAAAACACTAAGCACAAGACTTCGAGAACAAAAATGCGCGACACATTTTTATGGGCGCGTCATACAAAGACAATCAGATTCTCGGTTGCTTGGACCAGGCCTGCCATTAATTCGGTCGCTCTTATCTGGGTCCCAGAAGAATGTTTCGCGACGCGTCTTCAAATACGTTCCCCACCATCCTTCTTAACGATGTACTACGGACCAGGGGGGTCGGGGGGGGGTCTGTCCATGCGTAATGGGGTCAAATGGAGGTGGAAGAGGGGGGCTGGCTCGGACGACCTCTCTATCCCCAACGTCCCTTGTCATGCCTGGTCAACGCGAGTCAGAAGAGGCGTTCAACCAATGCTTGAAATACTATGTACGAGTTACAAAACGCCTTCCCCCGACTCCTATTTACCCACCATATGTGCAAAGTGTACCCGATATGCGTATACCGGTAGATATGAAGATGTGACTTGTTATCATATATATGGGACTGCAAGCGCTAACTAACTGGTACCTCAAACCGGAATTACGTAAGCAGAATGGAGCTATCAGTAAACTTGCCCAATAATAGGTTTCTTCCTCGGCTTTGGGTATCCCTCAGTTTTCTTCTTTCTGTAGTACGGCAGCTTGCTGTTTATAGGGGTCGATATCATTCGTATAGGCTATACTGCACTTTGTCGGATGGCAAATATGTGATGATACTATTACGGGGGTCCATAGTTAATAGGACCTATGGTATAAATAAGAACCTATATATTTACCTATTTTTACTAACAAAATTTGGTCCCATTAACTATGGACCCCCGTAATAGGATTATTGTGTAGTATACTGTAGTACAATAATGGTATGCGCCTCCGAAAAGAGAGATCACCAGTTAGTTCGTACGATTGTTCCGCAAGCCACCCTCCTCCGGTCAGTAGAGCTTGTCACTTATTCGAGAAAATGTTGACGTGTTGATGCACACTGACTGCTGTGCGTGAGACGAAGAGAACTAGCCCTATACTAAATATTGGGTGGGTTGGGGTTGGGGTTGCTTTTATTAATATCGTCAACAAAACATTGTTCGTCTATATATTATTGTTCTTGCTATCCGACAGCAGTGGGTCGCATGAGATCAACGTTGATCACTCACAAGCATTCCGAACGAAGAAAACTACGGAGGAAACAAAAATACGGTATGTTTGTCGATCATTTTATCGAATAATAACACCGATAATAAGCTAGCTTCGGGTGTGCGTCGGTTAGGGTGTCAGTATAGAGTTCTTTTTGGGGGGGCTTACATCGTATTAATTGGACCATTTTCGTCGAGCAGTAATCAGGTCTGTCTGATTGGGAACATATTTCATGTCTGAAAACATTTTTGGATTCTGAATTGCCTTCGGTATGGTGTGGCGTAGTACTCTGTAAGAATAGTATAGCTGCTACGTACTACTTTGCGTAGTACTGCTGTACAATATGATTGGAACAACATTTGTCAGATGATAAATGGAATGATATTAATGGAGCTAGATTAATAGCCCAACAATAATGAGTCTCCTTGATTGGCTTCCCTGGGCGCTCTTATTTTCTGTAGCTTAGCTGG
This sequence comes from Macrocystis pyrifera, assembly GCA_031763025.1. Lineage (NCBI taxonomy): Eukaryota > Phaeophyceae > Laminariales > Laminariaceae > Macrocystis > Macrocystis pyrifera. Next base: position 1,981,438 of record JASSKH010000017.1, on the reverse strand, counting down.
TCATGAGCTATCGACGTCGAGGTAAATTTTACTATGCTGCACAAAGTGTGTCGGATGGAAAACACACGTGATGAAAAAAATAGCAAACGGTATGCACCTCCTAAAAGGCGTAGCAGACCAGTTCGTACGAGTATTCAACTGAACTGGTGTTGAGTTGAAATGGGCACTGCCACTGCACGTTGACAAATGCGCACTGCGAGGTGTCAGATGTGTGCTGCACATTGTCAACTATGCACTGCACACTGTCAGATGCAGAATCGAAACACAATCAACAAAGTCAGTTTATCCCGACCGGGGAGGTCATATTTGGCGGTGTTATTCTTGCTCTTGCGGGCAAACGGCTTTCTTTCGGCGGTGTTATTCTTGCTCGTGCGGGCAAACAAATTTCTTCTCGTACCTTTGACTTGGTCTATATTTTGTCACCTTTTCCCTCCGACATTGTGCGGCATATAAAGTTGAAACGTCGATCATTCACCAACAGCTGCAGTGCAGCAGAAAGAAGACGAACGCCCAGGTCAACTGAACAAGGAAGTCTATTTTCGCTTATTTCGCCACTTACTCCCGGCTAAACATCGACCTTATTTGTTACTGCCAACGTGCTATACTTCTTATCCAGCCAATATTGTGCGGGATGAGCTTCAACTTTGATCTCTCATAAACATTCTCAGCACGCAGAAAACAACCAAAGGAAACCCAAACAGGAAGCCTACTATTAATGTTAGAACATTTAAACTAAAGTGCGCACTTTTGACATACCGTAAATAACTTCGATGAGTCGTACCAGGTATCATATAAGAACTAAGCACATCATATTTGGAGAAACATCGGATAACATTGTTGGGATTCAGATCGTGTGGTGATCGTTGAGATGCCATGGACAGAGATACCATAGTATGAGGACTGTCCTCAAGTCATCTGACCATAAATGCAACTGGCCTCAGAACGCTGGCCAGATGACGGTCTTTGATGGCTCAGCGCAGAGCTGTCGCCAGACATATCGAATTTCGCTGAATAAGATGATGTACAGAGCGGGGTACCCGCTGTCAAAAAAAACTCCGTCGTACAAGAAATTGAGGTTCGTTTTTACGCGATAAATGACATTTTTTACCGAAGAAACGGCGCTCACGGACGGGTGGCATACTACATTCCATATATTGACCAACAGCAGTAGTCTCAGTGCTTAATGGTGACAGCATAATAATAAGAAAGTGGGCCTCGACGCCAAATTGACGTTTCTTGCGGGCGTATTCTGAATAACACGGTGGCGCCTTCGGTGTAGGGGACGCTCCGGGTCAAGCCAAGGTTTATCACTAGAGTATGAACTCACAGGTGGCCGAGACCCCCGCCTGCCCCCCCCCCTGGCGCAATGTGGGCGTAGAACAAATATTAACAATGTAGAACACAATTAGGCGTACCGAAATGATTTGTCGACACCTCGTGGGGTTTGCTACGCTGCTCAATGTCTCCAAAAGGATAGGTTTACGCCCACATTGTGCAGGGGGGGGAACCCGGCCACCTGTGCTGGCGAGAGTTCAGGTGCGGGGGCGAAGGAGAGCGAACAGCAAGGGGGGGTCGCAAGCACCCCCATTCCTCTAGGTGTCACCATTGCTCGCCGTAACTTATCGCCGTAATCCATCTGTCAAATTGTCAAAACTCTATTCACATGTAGTAGCGGCACAACTGTTGTTCATCGACCCGCCAGTGGTTGTCAATATAGTTCGTCGCATCGTTATTTATGGGGCTGGACGAGTGAGAATATACGTAATAAACGTACTCTGATCGGGCATATAAGCACAAGTTTGACTCTGATTGGAATATCAAACAAAGCTTGTATTCCCGGATAGAGTGCAGCGTTTGACTCGCCAACACGGAACACTCCTGCTGTGAGCAGGCCTTAGAACCATATGGTGACACCATGCTAGAACAACTCTTTTTTTTCTTTCTTTTTTGTAACCATCACTTTCACTTTCCAGCTTAATTAACTCGTAGGAGGTTTTATCCTCAGCGGTCTTCTTCTGGACAAGCCGTGGTCACAGGTGTCGTCTTTTTCTCGCCCCGGTACGTGCCTTCATTTTTATCGCGCATACGGTTCAGCATTCCCACTGCTCGACGATTTTCATCGAATGTAGCTACGTAGCTCACGCTTTCGCGCCTTCCGCTAATCTATTTGTACGCAAGAAAACGTCCATACGAGTATGCACTCGGTGAGACTTGAACCCACGAAATTGATCTTAGTAGGCACGCGGACCACCTACTAAGCCACGGGGGACGCCGGCTAGGATATTATATATCAGGCAAGATTTAGTATGATACTCGCAGCTAAACACGGTTTCCTTTCCTAGTCCAATGTTGTTAGCGCCCTCTCAAACGTGAGCCTTTTGTTCTTATCAGGTGAATTCTTATTCGTGGGCATATACGGTCGAATACGATGTACCAGGCACCAGGCACCAAATGCAACGTACACGACACAACTGTGCCGCAAAAATACGACGTAGCTGCAAAGCGTCGATCCAATAATAATCTACTCTGCATATATCATACCTGGTACCTGGTAAACTTAACGCCGGTTTCGCGAACTATAGTACAACATTAATCGAAGATGCGGCTCCTCTTAACCCACTCCCACATTTCCACCCTATGTTACAAAGCCTCACAAAGGACCGCCTAAAGCATGAAGGAAGGGGGGACCCCATCCGTCATTGGCAGGGTCGTCGGACGCAGGACCGACAGCCACAGCTCAAGGGAGCGGGGGGGGTGTACTCGATAGGAGAGATGTACTCGATCTCATGCATGGCCGTAGTCGTATGACCATAGACCCTCGCATCCCTACAATGCCGGGACGGAGCATGTCGGGTTTTCACCGACCAGGCAGACATTGCTTGTACCAAGCGCGAAGCGCCGTGAGGTGTCCGGCGAGTCGCATGAAGGGTGAGCTGCATCCTGTTAAGAACCGCTTGTGAGGCGGATTTGCATATGGATGACAGCTTCAATGAGTTAGTTTAATTTCCGGTGTAGCCACTTCCAGATACAGCAATGGGAGTACTATGTAACTGCCTCTTGGGTGCCGTACCTTGAACGCTACGTGATACGATCAATTCCCTTGCGCAGAGTAAAGGTTCTTTACTTCGCAAAAATGATCTAACTAGACGACCAGCTGTGGGCGACCGCTAAAAAAAAAAAAAAAAAAAAAAAAAAACTTTACCCTGGATGTCTAGCTCACGTGGTGAGCGGCATGTTTTACAGTGTCGTTGCCAACCGACGCCAACCCAACCCGTATATAATATATGGGGGGAAGCGGGGGGGGGGGGGCGACAGTGTATCCGTGAAACGAAAACAGAACAACATATCTCCAGCGAGGGCGATGGCGGCGGGGGGTGTACTCGATATCATGCATTGCCGTAGTCTTATGACCATAGACCCGCGCACCCTTACGATCCCGGGACGGAGCACGTCGAGCTTTCATCGGCGAGGTAGACATTGTTTGCACCAGGCGTGAAGCACCGTGAGATTTCTGGTGAGTCGCATCAAGGGTGAGCTGTAACATGTGTAGAAACGCTTGTGAGGCGGACTTGCACATGGATGACAACTGCAGTGAGTGAACATATTTTCCGTGTGGCCCTTCCTGAGACAGCAATGGGGATACTATGGAACTGCCTCGTGGCTGCCTTCCCGTAAACAGTACGTGATGCGATCATCCCCTTGTGCGGAGTAATGGTTCTCCACCCCGCGCAAACGATCTAGAACTCGATCGTCAGTTGTGACCGATCGCCGAAAAAAAAAAAAAAACGGCACCCTAGTTGTCTAGTTCACGTCGTGAGCGACATGTTTGACAGTGTCGTTGCTAGCCGACACCAACCCAATCTATATGTAATAGCGGGTGGGGTGCTCACTAACATGCAAGTCATACGACACTAGACCCTCGCATCTCGCATCCCTGCAATGCCTGGACGGGACACGTCGGGTTTCCACCGACCAGGCATACATTGCTTGCACCAAGCGCGAAGCGCCGTGAGGTGTTGGGCGAGTCGCATGAAGGGTGAGCTACATCCTACTAACAACCGCTTGTGAGGCGGACTTGCATATGGATGACAGCTTCAATGAGTTAGTTTAATTTCCGGTGTGGCAACTTCCAGAGACAACAATGGGGGTACTACATAGCTGCCTCGTGGGCGCCTTGCTATAAACACGACGTGATACGATCATTCTCTTTGTGCGGAATAAAGGCTCTCCACCCCTCACAAACGATGTAACTCGATCGCCGGCTGTGACCGGGCTGGGCTGGGGGGGGGGGGGGGGGGTACTCATTCGTTGCTTGCCTTAGTCATTTGACCATTGACCACGCATCCCTTTCGAGACGGAGCACCGTTTCTACTCCAAATAGAGACACCTCAGACAATTGGGCGCTCAATACGTTGTTTCCATATAGTACATGGAAACTTTTTGCTAATCTTATCCCCTTCCTGTTTGGCCGTCTGCGGCCACCATCTATCTCCTAGGATAGCGGTCGTCTAGTGTATCAAACTCCTCCATGTCACTTTCGTCTATCTCCCTCATCGTCTCTTCTAGCACATCCGTTCCTCCTTGCATATTTCAAATTCTCCTCCTATGTGAGTTCTACTCTCTATTGCTTTGCCACACGGGCACATCTGTGCATCTACCTCCTCCTCCTCCTCCCGGCTACTGGTATACTTCTTTCTTCTTTCTGGCAGGTTCAGGTCACCTACACGAAAGCACAATTTCAGCGCTTTCGCGAAGTCCATTGGGCCGTGCTATTACGTTTTCATTTCTATTCCTTCCCCCAATCCTCCGTATATCTCTATGTGTTTTTTCCGATTCCACCCTGTTCCTTGGCGCTAGCCTTTCCCTCTTTTCTATCCTTTCTGCTACCGTCTGCCTTGCTTGCCTTGTACCTCCCGAACTTCCCGGCGGACATCATCTCTTCTTGGTTTCCCCCTATACCCTTCCATTCTTTCTCAGCTACGCTATTGTACCTTATTCCAGCTCACCCTTCTGTTACTTTCTCCCATACAGCTCTATCAACTAAGGCTGGCAACCTCTTTTTTTACATGTTCTTTACTTCATATTGCCATTCCAACTTTATCGTGTCTCTATTTGTCTTGAGTGGGTGCATTCCCAGTTCTGCTCTTGATACTGTATTACTAATCGTGCTTGAACATCATAGGGTTTTTTTAGCTGCTGTCATTTGTACTGTTTCCAACTGTTTTACTAGTTTTGCCTTCGCTTCCCAAACTTCTCCTGCATATTCTAGCTTTGGTACTATCACATTCATCAGAATGCATCTCTTAATCCTGGTGTCAAGGTGCGAGTCTGTTAGGATCGCATCCATCTTGCCTACGTGTGCTTTACCCTTTCCTATCACTTTTGCTGTATGTGTATCCCAACAACAGTCTTTTGAGATCTCTACGCCAAGGTATGTATATTGGTTTTCGATCGGCAATTCATCTTCTCCCCACTTCCAACTGAAATTTACCGGGTTTACCTTATCTTCGTTGCAAACAACTACTGCGCATTTCTTGACGTTCGCCGTCACCCTCCATTTCCTAGTGTGTTCTAGCGTCTTCTCTATTTGTTCTTCTGCAATCCTTTGGGTGTTTCTGATATCCCCATGAAGTCATCCGCAAACATCAATCTCGACACCGTATGTTCCCCTACCGTGACTCCCCTGCATTGCTGCCTCGACTGCTACTATCAGGTCGTTAATATATATATGTCTTGAACAGGTTAGGTGAAAACGTACATCCCTGTGGGGGGGGGGGGAGGGCGTACTGCCGACGACGCCAAGAGAAGTTGTACACTTGTTCTCTTCCAGGTCGTGTGTCTAATACGCAGGTCCCGCGGAGCTACCCAAGAGCTCTGTTGTAAGTTGTAATGTCCTGTCTATCCAGGCGGATGAAAGCTCTCTGAAAACGGGAGGCGACTCGTCTCTTGACTCGCCCCCTGCGTTTCCTATACGCAAACGTGTGCCATTTAAGCAATATGTTATCCCCTTCCGGTGTTCCGTGACTAGAAATGATGAGTCTGTAGATTGCAGGGTTTCCCGGGAAAAACCTTAGCATGCTATTATACCCTTGTCGTGGAAAATTTCACCTCGGAAATTAATCTCGGGGGGTGTGCTATTTTGCGTGTTTCCACAGGTAGGTATAGTTGGCGTTATGATATGGCAGTAGGGGTTAAGCGCCAGGCGTTTCGCTACAAAATAGCACATCCATAATCCATCGCGAAGGTGATGGGTTGACTTTGGTATTAACGGATTCGCATATTTTGAACCTGGTACCGTTTCTACCACTACTACTATTGATGAATACAATACCGTGCTAACCAGCAACAGCTAGTAGTTTGTAGCAAGTCGCTGGTCGGCAATATTATTGTAGCCTGTATATAGCATTGGAAGGCGCTACAGCATTACCCCTTTTATTTTGTTTTGTTCTGGTCAAGCTGAGACAAGCGTGTTTCCCGCACACTCTGTGACTCCTCTTGCATTCCTCTCTTGGACGCCACCGATAACCAGCACAGCTGCCTTGGAGCGTCATTTTCTACAAAACAATCTTAGAGCAGCAGCAGCAGCGCACGCAGCAATCGGTTGACCCCGACTGACAATGCTTGCCTTCTGCTGGCTGTCTCACGAACTCAGGAGCCGCGCACCTCACGCACCATGCGGAGATCCCGCCACTAGGTTATGAGCCTCGATTTACGCGTTCACTGCAGAGCTCGGAGCTGTCAGGATCACGGAGTGAACGATCGAGGCCCGGACTGTCGCGTCCGCTGTGAGCTTCTCCACGGAGTTGCTTCGCTGTTGCTGCAAAGTACTAGTGTAGGACTACTAAAACACGTAGTGCTGCTAGCAGCTGTACGTTTCGGGTTGAGTCCAGGAAAGGGAATGCTGCCGTGAACCTCGAAAATAGGTTTCGAGTTTACGTGACGGTCTGATTCGAAACTACTGTTGCTGCACTGCTGCTGTTGGAGCAAGAACTGCGGTGCGTGAAATCCTTGTTTGGTTGCCCGGGGCTCCTTCGAATTGTTTGCGGACACATTTCGCTCGTGTTACATACGAGAGGAACAACCATGGTGAAATATGCGAGATATCAACGAGAATAGCAACCGCACTAACACTTTGAGGATTATCAAGCCTTACCGCGGTACGAACCCCGACCGGTTCTACGGTTCCAACAGAAAGGCCTGCTTCACGAACGTGAGCATCTCTTTTCCAGATAAGTTTCGCAGTGTAGAGGGGCAAGCCAGGCCGATCAGCATCACGACATCGGGGGCAACGGGTACACCGCAAGGATCTCTTTTGAGCAGCGTCAGGCCGAATACAACCTAGTCAACCATAACTTTTTATACCCTCTCCTCGATCACGGAGAAACCGGCGGCTCTGCCGGCGGCTGAACACGCAGAGGGCGCACAAATAACTCTCGGCAACTGACAATCAGCGGTCAAGGAGCTAGAGTCGAATATCGAATATCTGAAGATCACCAATAAGGGTCATTCTTATCGGAGTAGTACGCTCACGGTGGCCGTGGTGAGCGCCCGGAACACATGTGTTAAGCCGGTTGCCAATTATAGCGACGATTTCGACAAGGGCTTAACATCGTAGCTCGTGAAAATACAACAGGGGTCGCCAGAGCATTATTGTGGTCGCCTCATCAACGCGGGGTCTCTGGATAGATGTTTCACTCGATCGCTGCAAACAAAGCGCGTGAGGTTGTCCGGAAAGACAACTTCCGGAATCGCTACAGCACTATTCGAGGGGACTGCCGGAGCTTCCGGAGTCGCCGGAACAACAACAGAAGCGCACGGTCGACGTCGTGAATTTTCGGGATCGGGCCACAGTGCAGTCTACACTACATATTATCGTGAGATAATGTCTTCTGTGATCGTTGCATCATCGCACTTTTTAGGACTGCCGGGACAACGATTCTGGGATCGTTGGGTATCGTCATTTAGAGTCTGCGCCGGGCCATCCCTTCAGGGGTCGCTGAACATATTCAATCGTCGTTTGGGACTGGGCGAGCATCACTGTTCGAAATATGTTAAACCATTGAGCCACTCAGTCAGCGCTGACTGAGTAGCTCAGTGGTCTATCCTTTATCTTTCGAACAAAATATGTACCTTTGGGCTCGATACGGCCTCTCGCCGACAATGTCCTCCGGTGTTGATCAAATCCCTAATCAGCGCCTGGTTTTTCCTTCATATTGTCCCCCTCCCTAGTCGTACGTTCTTTTACTCAAGTGGTTCACTGCACTTTGGACTTTCTGGTCGAGTGTTCTCTTATCGTGGTTCTCTCCACTTGATTTCCCTTTTTCTACCCACGGCAGAAAAAGCGGAAATATGACGTTTGGCGGGACTCGAACCCCGGACTTGTTAAACCACTGAGCTACTCAGTCAGTGCCGACTGAGTCAGTGCCGACTGAGTAGCTCAGTGGTTCAACCTCTATAAACGAACAAACATTTCTGGGGTATTTGCGCCGTCATCACCTGGGTCGCCAGGAGCCTGACGTCTGCGTTTCCTGTGGTTGCACCAGCTTTGCGTCAATGCATGTTTAGTACTGGTAGTATATACTGACTGAGTAGCTCGGTGGTTCAACCTCTATAAACAAACAAACATTTCTGGGGTATTTGCGCCGTCATCACCTGGGTCGCCAGGAGCCTGACGTCTGCGTTTCCTGTGGTTGCACCAGCTTACAGCAATGCATGTTTAGTACTGGTAGTATATACTGGCTGAGTAGCTCAGTGGTTTAACCTTTATAAACGAACAATCATTTCTGGGGTATTTTCGCCGTCATCACCTGGGTCGCCAGGAGCCTGACGCCTGCGTTGCCTGTGGTCGCACCAGCTTACAGCAATGCATGTTTAGTACTGGTAGTATATAGCACCACACTTTTTCTTTGTACGGGAGGGGAGTAGTGGTAGGCTGCCAGGTATCATATTTTCTTGATCAGCTAACTGGTCGTAGAAACAGTAAGCATTGTTTATTCTTCAGATGCAGTTGTGAGTTTTTGCAGTACTGTATATACTGCACATTTTTCCTTGCTCCGACACAAACCGGCGAACCGGCGTTTGACTCTCCACCCATCCTTTGCAACTCCATGGCAGTATGGAAGGTGTTTAAGAAGCAAACGATGATATATAGCGCTGTCATACGACTGGTATCCTTTCAGAAGTAAAATTTACGCCCCACAACAGCGTCGTAGTAATCAGGAGTGATATCGCACCGAGTACAAGGAGTTTCGTTTCTCGGGCGGCGGAGGCCGCCCGCTACGCTCGCCTACAAAGAAGAAAGAAAAATGCGAGTGAAGCGAACAGAGAGGTCCACGATGGTAGATGCATCGCGACTTTCAAATGTCGAGGGCTCCTACGAGTACGATTTTGGTCTTTGTAGGCCGGGCAGATTTCGATGTTTTCGTCCGTATTGACATAGCGAGCCGTACATATGCTTGACGAAATGCTGTTTCGCCTATTTTGTTGGCTTGCGGTTTTTTGCTCTGATCGGCACGTACGTGCCTTGTTGCTTTGTGCAGGGCTTATGGGTTGTGCTGTGTTGTGATGTGCTTGCGGCAGATGTTCGACGACAGCATGCTCGTACGCATACAAACAACAACCAAAAAACAGAATGAAAAATTATGAACGCTCTGACGAGTCATGGAAGGATGAGGTCCGAATCGGCATAAATTAACTCGAGGGTCGACCCCCAACACGTAGTGTTCTCGTCGGCAATTATGTTGCGGCGGCGGGACGTGGGAGCAACCAAAAGTACGACGAGTCGAGGCATGAGCCACAAGTCGTTGGGCGCAGAGTAGAGGCGGATTACTCTGTCGGCGTGGGATAGGTATTTCATTCAGCAGACGGTTTCAGGCTGCTGAATGCATAACGCCTGACCAAGGTGTACAGCGCATACAAGGAAGAGAACATGTGCAAACCCTTCAAAGTCAACCAAGGGGACCAAGTGCTAAAGGATAAAAGGCCTAAGGGACTATGCGCTAAAGGATAAAAGGCTAAACCGACTGTACGCTCGCACCAAGATATCGTCCCGCGCGACTCCGAGCGCAATCGAGTAGTTACATCGCTCGTAAACGGGGTTTTTAGTCATCGTTTGCTTCTCTCGCCTGAGCAAAGCACTGGAGCCACGTTGACTGCCGACAGGTCCAACTTAGGAACTGACGAAGCAAGTCAGGTGAGCGTTGACTGCTCATGCCGAGGAGCTTGCCGTAACATTGTGAACCCAGGGATGCAAGATCAGCCTTCAAACGGATTTGTTATTGCCTCTGCGTCATATCGCACAAAACAAGGGGGGGGGGGCTGATAGATTGATATGTTTGGGTGTGTATGAGATATACTTATTTGCATATGTAGGGGTATATGCTGAACGATGAAATTCGTGCAAGGGTAGCGATAGCTATGTACAAAAAAGAGTGCGGGTGCGCAATACCTTCAAAAGCCTAAAAAGAAGTAGCCTACCTAGCGATAGCGATGTACCAAATATAAAAAAGCAGCCTACCTAGCGATAGCGACGTACAAAATCGAGTGCTGGTACGCAGAAACCTCAAAAATCGGAGAAAAAAGCCTACTAGAAACTACCAGAAATACGACAGATTCACAAGAGTACGTAGCTGAGTCAGGTGCACCACAGGTTGTGTTTGTACTATTCGGCCAAAATACTGCTGATGATGACGCGAGCATAGTCCCGTTCGTACATTGTTGATGTGCCAAATGTAAAAAAGTAGCCTACCTAGCGACAGCGACGTACAAAATCGAGTGCTGGTACGCAGTAACCTCAAAAATCGAAAAAAAAAATCCTACTAGAAACTACAAGAAATACGACAGATTCACAAGAGTACGTAGCTGAGTCAGGTGCACCACAGGTTGTGTTTGTAGTCTACTATTCGGCCAAAACACTGCTGATGATGACGCGAGCATAGTCCCGTTCGTACATTGCTGTTGTGATTGTTCGTACATGACTGTTGTCATTTGGTGTATCGGTCATAAAACAATATCGGTACACGTCAAGAGAATGGGGTGAGACAGAAAGAACCACGCCCAGTATGCACCCACGAAAACATCCTCCATAATTATACATATATTACACCTGATACGAAGCAACAGCTGTGACCCACAGTGGCTGTGACTCATGGGGTGATCCGGCAACTTTCATTAGTCTGTGGTTTATAAAGCAGGATAGACATAAGCCGCACACACAGTGCACAGACCTGGCACGAACTAACGACGACAATATCAGTAAAACTGACTATAAACCGGCATTCTACACCTGTTGGCTAAGAGTGAGTTCATCTTCGCACGTGTTCATGCTGTTCACAGCTGATCTGCACGTAGCAACGAGGGGGTGTGTGTGCTGCTATGCCTGGCACTCTTGATATAATAGCAAACGTGGGATGTGCTATCGGCCGTCGCTGGGATACATGATGGATTGTGATACAGGATGGATAGTATTCTAGGTATTCTTGGGAAGATAATATGCCAAATATGTTTGCATATCGGCTGTTGTCGGGGTTGTATGACGGTTTGCTAGGAATTCTTGGTATGATAGCATGCTGGGGAGTGAGCACCCTGTCCATTAAGGGCAAGCGGGATGGCGAAGTGAGCACCCCCGCGGATCGACCTCGATAAAAGTGAGCACTGATGTGCGTAGCACGTTGTGAGTGGAGGTTAGCATTTGCAATTATGCTAACGCTGAGAAGGGAGGTGAAGTTGAGCCCCTCCCTCAGGTTTGGGTGCTGTGGGGTTTCCTGAGGTTTGGTAGGTTTGTGTGCTGTTGGGTGTCCTGGGGTCTAGTTTCGTGGCTAGGTGGGCACCCCCGTGGGTTGAGTTCATTGAAGGTATGCACTATTGAGTGTAGACCTTGACAGTGAAGGTGGAAGCGTTCTACGATAGGGCTCTACATTTGGAAAAAAAACTTTCCGAGCAACCACGACGTCCCTACCGGGCGCCAGTTTAAGGATGAGTATGTAAAGTAACTTGTGCTCTACATTGTTAGGCATAATGCGTACGTACACGTACGACATGCGTGTAGCATCAGTCGTATTCATATATATGTTTGTCCCCGTTGAAATCCGCATTGTATCTTGGGGGACATTAGAGCCTCAGAATTTTTGGGGTAAACCTCTATCGTAGAACGCCTCGGTGAGCATTTTGTCATTGTGGGGGGAGATTATGGTGAGCTCTCCCCTGAGGCTTGCGTTTGGTTGGGTTTCTGGGGGTTTGGTTTTGTGTTTGCTCGGTTGAGGAATGGGTACATGGTACTGGATACCGTACCCCTTACAACTTGGATACACTCTCCACTTTTGTGGAGACGACGTAGGGTTATGTGCGGTCGCTATGGAAAAGGCTATGCAAGTTGTGCTCAGACAACGTGAGGTATTATGCAGTCGCTGTGGCAAAAAGCTTTGCTACTTTGGCCTGGACGACAAGAGGTTTTGTGCCATCGCTGCGGCAAAGGATTTGCCGTGTTTCACTAGACGACGTGAGCTTGTGTGCCGTCATCGTAGCAAAGGCGGGCGGTGGGTGGCAGAGGGTCATAATCTGCGCGGTAGCAGTGTGCTTTTATCTAACTTCTATGGCAAAGGCTGTGCCACGTTTGCCCAGGCGACGTTAAGCAGCTTTATGCCGTCGCTGTGGCAAAAGGCTCGGCATTTTTTGCCTAGACGACGTGAGGTCTTGAGTAGTCGCTGCGGCAAAGGATATGCCATGTTTGCGCAGACGATTTGAGATGAAGCAAAGATTAAAGCAACAGTTTAGCATCCCACCTAGAGTGGTTGTCGTTTGCCGGTGGATGTACTACAGTAATAGACACTGGACCGAGTGGATGAAGTCACGCTTCGAAGTCTCGCTTTTGCTCGGCTGAGTGATCCGCAAGGGGCGGGGGAGAGGACGTCCAAAGTAAGGGGATTGCTTTGGGCGGTCAACGCAACCAAGGGTTGAGTCCCCCTACGATGAAAAGCTTATTACCCCCAACGTCAAAGGGGTAATCCAGGAGGTGGGCAATCGACTCAAAGGTAAAGACATGATAATGAAGGAAATAATCGACTCCAAAGATGTAGGGATCACCCTGACAGGCGGACCCAGGCAATAGTGGAATTCCTATTCTCTTGGCACCCGTGCCCCAAGATCGAGTGCTCACAATGACTATAAAAATAATGAAAGGCTGCCCTATGAGCTATTATGAATGCCATATTCCTTAAGAAAACGGGAGTGTCATCAATGTGGCGGAATCGGAAAGCTTTGAAACTGGGTGCCGCATTCTTGAGGTAAAATAGGAGTGTCATCGATGAGACAGAAAGGAAACTAGATCCGGAATTATCATGGATACGGCAAAGAAGGCAATTAGAGTCAAGCCCGACAGAATCAGAGCGAAAGATGACCCGCTAATAAACGACGCCCAATCGGGACCCCCTACAACAACGCTTGCACAAGAGTTGACACCGTGGGACTGTTCTCATCTAAACGACGAGAATAGGCCGGCGTGCCGTGACAACTGTTTTCACGAGTACGAGTGGTCAACTTAGGGGTGAGTTCATGACATTCCAAGACTGACGCTATTTCCCAGCTTACTCAGGCCGACGTAGTGGGAGAGGTGAGCCCCTTGGTAAGTGTGGCTTGGTACCGGTTAGCACATGCCTCAATACCGTTCACTAGCATAGCGACTGAGCCTGGCCCGGCTGGACAGGCACGTCTCACACACACACAAGTGATCGAGAACAAAGAGGGGATCTCGCCAGGTAAACACGAACTCTGAGCGGGTCATCGAGTATACTGTGGCCTTGAGTCAATCATGTATTGCTAGGCGGTCACCCGCGGCGCAGGAGGTGAGTGCGGTGTTGTGGTCGGTGAACCACTTCAGACCGTAAGCTTCGGAAAGGGAGTTGCCCGTCGTCGACCCGTCTGTTTGAAAGTCAGAGCCTTTCCTCCAGGCGGAGCAGAACAGATCCGCGCTTCGTCGAATACGACATAGGCCTGTAGTGGCCATCCTGAGCTCGTCACCTGCCCTCGAACACCCTGTCAAGGTTGGTGTGTTCTGCGTTAAGGTGAAAGCATCAGTGAGGTTTTTCCGGACGTTGCTTTGTGTTTCAAAGACACTGAGGTCCGGAGGGACCAGCTTTAGATGGCATTCTCAAAACGGAGCTTGGCGCAAACGAAGTGGGTGTACCGGCAACGCAAAGCGATACAGGAATTAGAGTCAAACTTTTTGTATACAAGTCATGCGCCTTCTGTTATACATGCATACAACCCGTGAACGCGCTGAAAGCCAGGATATCAACAGCGGTAACCGCCATAACATGCCTGATTAATCAGCCGCGTTGGTTGTTAAGACCACTGGAAATATGGAAGTATGTGATGTTTTTGGTGATGATGAAGTACTATTGCCGTTCCTCTGGATTATCTCCAAGGACCACGAGAAGGCGGGAGGGACCCGTAAATTCATCCTCTGCTACATCAACCCAAGTAGCTGACACACTGCACAATTCACGACTGGTTTATGGAAAACAGGGAAGAGGTGGAGCGCTACCACTGAAATACGATTCAACTTACAGTAGTCAAGCTTGGCTCAGGTGAAGAGGTAAACATGAAGAGGGATAAAACCTGCAAGACTAAGAAGGTGTATACACTGGCAGTCTCTGAACGGCGAGGACTCACCGCTAGCTATATCGAAGGCATTGATACCGGAGTTGTTCGCCTTAGTTCGTAGCACGTTTGGTTATCCAGACGTGGCGCGCACAACTTTGCTACCGCAGGCCAAGTGTAACTAGCCCACGCTAGTCAAGGACGTGCGAGAGTATGCGCTCTTATGTGAGCGCAGGAGGAACAAATGTGTGACCAACCATGTGACAGTAATACCCACTATTACGGGGGGGCATAGTTAGACCTACGGTACACACAAACACCCATCTATTTACATATTTTTACTAACCATATTCCTATTTACTATGGCCGCCCGTAATAGTCTCCCATGATGGCAGAAGGTCCCTGAGATGTACATCTAAGGCCTTGAGCAGGGGCTACAAACAGGTAATATATACATTCGTTGTCTTAGGTGGATAAAGCCAGCACGTCCTTTGCTCACATGTCCTGTACCGTCGAAGGAGGCCCTTGGAGTAAAGTCGCAAACTGTTGGAGCGATGTCCGTTGGGAATGCCGCTATTGATCTGGGGCGATGCAGAGGGGGAGTTTGTACTCTACGTGGTGAAACATCTGTGCCAGTGACTAGGAGTGTCGATATGCTACGGTCTCGTCAACCACCCCCGAGGGCAGGGACCTGCCGAGACGATGGAGGGGTGACTGCAGGAAGCATTGTCCCACAGGTCTTTGCCTCTTCGGTGGGGCGAGTATGTACTCGCCGTGTGATCGATTCAACTCGTCACCCCAGATCCTAACCCAAAATGCGGTCCGTCAACGCTTGTCATGTCTGTCACTGATGTGTGTCATGTCCGTGGTAAATGTTTATCATGCCTGTCATTGACGACTGTCAAGCCTGACCACGGTATTTAACACGATTAACCTGAACGGGTGTAGTGCCCAGAAGAGGATGATTGTGTTCACGTGAGGCGTCGCAGACACGTGAGTACGCGAGTACGTTCTAACCGGACTGGCGAGGATAAGATGAGAGAGATTATCACTCCGCTGCAACTGCACGTATTCCTGGTGGAGACGCGGAAGTAAGGGAGTACTCTCCAACTGGGTGCGGACGAAGTGAGTAGAAGTTCACTCCATTGCAGCTGGATGTATTTTACCCTCTGTGGGGACTGCACCACGGTTCAGATAGTCGTGTTCTTCCGCCAGAGGGGCTAGCAAGAGAAGAGTGGGAAGCAGCTTCCAGAGCAGCGCTTGAGGCTCACTGGGTAGAGACCAAGGTAAAAAAAAGGTCTTCAGACATTCGAAGGCGACAAAAGTTCATCGAAGAAATGTACGACTTCAGCGACCCGTATCGGCGAGTGAGGTATCCGAGCAAAATCGGAAGGAGTTCAATCGCCACGAGCTAAACCAGAGGAAGCAACTTACGACATTTTCAGTCTAAACCGCTTGTGCGAGTGGCAGATCTGGCTGGAAACAGGAAGGAGACTGGAAGGAGTTCATGCATCCAGACCTAGAGCGGAGGAAGGAACTAGTGGCGATGTCAGTCTAAACCGGTTGCTCAAGCTATGGGTCTGGTTGGAAAGGGGAAGAAGTCTAGAGGGAGCTCAATCGTCCAGAGCTACAGCGGATGAAGGAGCTGACGGTGGTTTCAGTCGCAACCGTTTGTTCAAGCGGCGGGTCTGGCTGGGGCGGAGAGAAGAGCTCCGTCATCCGGGGGCGAGCTCTTTCAAGATCTGGAGGATCATACTAGACTTGGGAGGGTGTTGTGGTGGAGGGACGTGGGAGCAACCAAAAGTACGACGAGTTGAGACATGCAGCCACGAGTCGTTGGGCGCTGAGCAGAGGCGGAATATTCTGTCGGCGCGGGATAGGTGTTTCATTCGGCAGACGGTTTCAACCTGCCGAATGAAAAACACCTGACCAACGTGTACAGCGCATGGGCCAACATCGAGTGTATTCAAGCGCTCCCAGACAAGAAAGAGAACACGTGCAAAACCTTCAAGGTTAACCAAAGGAACTAAGTGCTACAGAATAAATGCTCAAGGATAAAAGGCTAAACCGACTGTCTGCTCGCACAAATGCATCATTTCGCGTGGCTCCGAGCTTGATCGAGTATCTGCATCGCTCGTAATAGGGATTTTGGTCATCGTTTGCTTCGCTCTCGCTTGAGCGGAGCACTGGAGCCACTTTAACCGCTGACGGGTCCAACTTACGAACTGAGGAAGCAAGTCAGGTGAGCGTTGAGTGCTCATGCCGGGGAGCTTGCCGTAAAAATTATCGGCAAAGTAGAGCTGTGAGGTGGGAGATATTCCGAGCGAGACAGCCGAGGGTCGAATTGTTATAATAGTATTGTAAGCCATATCTATTGGTATACGAAGTATGTATAGTGAGACCCGCGCGGGTTCGAAGGTCTGTGTGTGATATTGTTGCGGCTTGTATGCTCGTACATGCCTATTAATAGTATGTCTCAAACCCAAATTTGTCACAGCAGTAGTATTTCGTTCATGTTGCCAGTCCAGCGTCAGCTGTGTGGAAGGATAGGTCGTCCATCATAAGATTCACAACCGAAACAGGAACGGTTGATGTTGAGACGCCGCAAAGAGGTACTAATGGAACTTTGTTGTGACATATCAACAGACGCTTACGTATATAGGCAGACAAGTAGTACAGTCATGTGTATATCGACCAAATGACGAGACTTGAAACTGTCGGGAAGATACAACGGACACTTGCAGCAAGAATAAAACAAGAATACACTATAACTTTATGCTAACTACCAGGTATTGAATACTTGATAGTGTTGGTATATACCGCATAGTATAGAAATTTGGAGCACGTCTTCTCCATCTAGGGGTCCATATAAGAATAGCTACTACCATGCTCCCCCGCAGTAGCCAGGAGTCTATATCGAGTTGCTGATCGGTATCATAATAGCCTGTAGCGATTAAAGCCACATCAGCGCAAGGCGCTACATACGGTAGTGCGGTATGTCAAAACACTGGTTTCGTAGATGTACCGTACGTACAGTCAGGCGCAGTTTCGTAAATAAGGAAATCAGAGCAAAGCCTCGGGAGAATTCCTTTTAAATTAATGATCAAACCGGGAAAAAAGGTCATCGGGTTTGCTTTCGGTTGTATCATATACCTGGTATACGATACGAGGAAGAGGGTTTTCCCTATAATTAGTTTTGCTCGACCTGGGGCAAGCGTGCACTTTGCGCAATCCGTCACTTTTTTCCGGAAGAGGTGCAAGAAGACTACTACTGCTGTACAGCCAGCAACAGCTGCGGCAGCATGCAGTATATATTCTACTTGTTTGTACAGAAGGTACAGTACTACAGGAGTATGCAGCGGCCGTGCGCTTCCGCCGCCCAAATCGGAACTCGCAGCCGTCTATTTGGCTGGCTTCATGCGTCAGCTGTCTATTTGTCTGTGTAAACGGAGGTACAGCGGTGCCCGCCGATTCTTCTTATCTCTGTTTTTTTTGGGCATCGGCTGTTTGTGAGGGATTGATAAGCGATGCTTGTAAAAAAAAAATGTGTTGTCCATATAATTACGTTGCTATTATTTTGTTTGCCACTTTTTTTCTTTTCGTCACTTTTACTTTTCCAGCTTAAGACCGCATGTTATAGTACTTCTCTGTGGCTGTTTCATCTTGATCTCAGAAACATGGTGCCCAAGAAAGTGGGTGTACACCTCGTATGGACACCAATGTTGGTCCACCAAGATGTGAACTTCCTACCAAAAAGGGCCTCTTGCCACTATCTCACCCCTGAGATATTGGCGAGTACAACACACTACTATGATACTATTACGGGGGACCATAGTAAACAGGACCAAATATTGTTAGTAAAAATAGGTAAATATATAGGTTTTTATGTATAGCATAGGTCCTATTGACTTTTTTTTTTTTTTTTTTTTTTTTTTTTTTTTCATCATCACTTCTACTTTCCAGCCCACTCGTAGGAGGTTTTACCCTCGACGATCTTCTGGACAAGCCGTGGTCACAGGTGTCTTCCCTTCTCCCCCTCGGTACGTGCCTTTATTTTTTATCGCGCATAGGGTTCAGCATTCCCACTGCTCGTCGATTTTCATCGAATGTAGCTAACTCACGCTCTCGCGCTTTCCGCTTATCAATTTTTTATGCAAGAAAAAGTCCCTACGAGCATGCACTCGGTGAGATTTGAACCCACGAAATTGATCTTGATAGGCACGCGGACCACCTACCAAGCCACCGGGGACGCCGGCACTATGGACCCTCGTAATATTAATATATTTTTGCCGTGTTTTTTTGTTCCGCGAATACACACGATAATACATGCCCTGGTGCTATATACGAGAACGATACGAAAAACTTGCACGTATGACGTATAACTGGTGCTACAACCAAGAACGAACGATACGTAAAAATATTAAAAATATGTGCGGTACTACTATAATACTGCAGATTTTTACCATACACACTGCTGCTGTCGCGCAGCCTATACTACTTTGTGTGTGGCGAAATATTGTCAGGAAGATGACAGAACCACAAAGTGGTACCATAACGTGCGGTCTAACTCGTAGAAGGTTTACCCTCAGCGATCTGACAAGCCGTGGTCACCGGTGTCGTCCCTTCTCCCCCTCGATACGCGCCTTCATTTTTATTGCGCATAGGGTTCAGCTTTCCACTGCTTGTCGATTATCATCGAATGTTGCTAACTCACGCTCTCGCGCTTTCCGCTATTAATATTAATCACTTTTTATGCGTACATCCGACAACGCTTATGTATACACGGCATAATATATTTACTCACTCGCCCATCTCCGATCACACGTCGTGAGCTACGAACACAATAAAACAATCTACTACTACTCATGATGTTGCAACAATTCTTTACGAAACAGCTACTATACTCTACAGTAGTAGCAGGAACAAGAGAGCCCAGGGAAATCCAACTACTACTACTACAGTTAGTTACTGCTGTGTATGTAACAGAGCGCGACAATATAATATTATTGTCAGGTATGTTATAATATAATTTGGGCTTATAATGATTTAAAAGCTGAGTATTTTTTTGTATTCAAGAATTTTAAACTACTACTACTATATTTATTATTACGGCTACGGTGTCCATAGTTAATACCTGGTAGGATCTATGGTATGCATATAAATATATATATTTACCTATTTTTACTGACAATATTTGGTCCTATATATTTACTATGGACCCCCGCAATATACTGTACTGCTTTTTTTATGAGGCATTTATTTGTGCTCACCGGGATACGTACGCTGTGGTACTCTAAATCCAAAATATTAGCATCCCGTGACCCTTTTTTACGACGACTGCAAGACCTTACAATGAACCCACCCGAATTTCAAGTGTTTTGTCCCCAACTTGTGGGCGCGCGGTTCTATTAATAGTAGCGATGTATTATGTATGTATGTTCAACGTTGACACCACAACAATACGCCGCGAGCCTGACTGAGTTAAAATTGAAGATCTCTCTCCCTCCCCGGCCCACCCTTCCACCTCCTCTGCTGAAACAAAGCTGTCGCATGATGTCTATACTACTCTGTCTGCTGCTGTACGATAAAACAGAACATTGAAGATTGCCCACAGGGCTACAAAATTTATTTTTAAAAATATATATACAGGATACAATTTTATTTTTTTTTATAAATTTTGAAATACGTCAGCTGTGTGTGTGTGTTCTTCACATTAAACCGTTCTTCTACTCGTCGACATCCAGCAAGCCCAGTGTCCGTGTGAGTTCGACTGATTAAATAGTTGATACTCAACTTTGCAAGCTGCGTAATACGTCTTGTTGTCCATATTCCATTTTTACCGAAGTTTACATGTCAAGTATAATATATCATTATGGCGAAGTATATGTAAAAGTACATCATACCTGGTACGTCGTACCTGATAAGTAGGAGTATAATGAGTAAACGAGTTAGACACTCTGACACCTGACCTTGTGTACATGTGGTACATTTTACGTTGTGATTCTTACTTGGTGTGCACAGCGGTACAGCCAACAATCCCAACCCAACTAACTAACCCAACCATCGTACCTTGTAGTTTCAAATCCAACTATTAATAACCCAACCATCGTAACTTGTACTTTGAAAGTCTTTTCATGTAAACATTTCACAGGTTATGCCACTTTGACCAATATTATAGTATACGTTTTATCTTCCTATCCGAATTCAAAAATGGATTATATTTCCGACCAAACGTGACAGATCTGACATATGATAACATCGCTGTAATATATACCTGGTACCAGGTACGTAACAGTCTCGGCAGTGGCAGTATCTTTCAGTCAGTCAGATCATACACAGCAGTTCTCGCAGATCTCTACCTCTCTAGCTATGCTTCTTGGCTACTCGTATGAACGTACAGCCTTCGAGTCGCAAGCCTCTCGCACCTACGAGTACACTCACACAGTTATAGCAGAGCTTTTACGGCACTTTCCATCCTCAATCACGCTTGATCTGGCATCCAGCTCTTTGGTTCAGGTGCTGCCGCCAGCGGAGCAAAAGGTTTCTAGAGGCCTGGAGGGTGTTCTCCATTTTTCTCTGCATAATTTTCAACAAGAACCCCCACCGACAAACACAACGCACAACAGCAACAACAACGCACAGCAAAACAAAAGCGAGGACGCCTACAACAATGGCGCTGCTGCTCGTGATCGCACGGCGGGTGCGTGTGGGAAGCCTCGCCGTCATCACGTCGCCTTCCGAGGCAGCGCAGGCGCCGTCTTTCTTGAAATACTGCAGCAGCGCCCACAGCAGCAGCAGCCGTCGCGTTCTGTCGTCGTCATCGTCAGCAACGCCCAGCTCTGCGGTCGTTGCTCCGCCGTTTCGGCCTGCCGACACACGCAAGGGAGTGTGTGTGGTCGGGGCGGGTCGAATGGGCCGGATAAGGGCGGAGGGTATCATGTCCAACCCGGGCACGTTTCTGGCGTCGGTGGTCGACCCTGCCAAGGAGAAGGCAATAGCGCTGGCCGAACGCGCAAGCGCACCGGCCTTCTGGTAATTATTTAATTTTTATTGAACATTGCGTACACCACCAGCAGCGTACGTAGCAGCAGTACTACAGCTGTAGTAGCAGAAGTGGCAGTAGACAGCAGCAGCTGCAGCAGTATGGTAGCGTACAGTATTTCGCTTGTGTTCTCTGTGGTGACCAGGATAGATACCGGTCTACGATGATTGCAAGGGCAAGGGGGAGGAGCGTGTATATGCCAAGCAGTCCGACGCGGCATGGTTGTTGTCTGACTTCAACGAACGAAAAGTACCTGCCCTGCAGCCTGCAGAGGAGCCGATCGACACGTACAGCAGTACTGCTGTATGTTCTCGTAGATGGTCTCAATCATACAAACGTGTCTTTGAAATCAAAGGGTGAACCAGTCCGGTTGTCCAAGTCGCGTCGCAGTGAGCACATACATGTCCGCTGTGGTGACCAGGGATCTATATACACGACGATTGCGATGGCTAGGGAGTTGGACGTGTGTATACTATTACTACTGCAGGAAGGAGTAGCCCGACGCGACATGGCCGCATTCTTCTGTTTGTCTGCTGCTTTTCCGCTTTCTTCTTGAACGCAACGACGAAAAGTGTCAGACAGAGAGAGCAGTCGATTGGACCCAATCTCAAAGGAAGGGTGGATTTGAATCTCTGTCCGGTTCTTCAGGGTGTCCGTTGCCGTACATACATATGATTCGTACCAGGTATCATACGTACCTAGTCGTATGAATCAGGAATATGATTCATTCGTACATATGAATACCTTAATAATGCGAGCAAACGCCCCCTCCCCTCCGGACCGACTTTTCGAGCTCGGTATGTCCACAGCAAAAAGAATGTCGGCGCCGACAGCATGGCGTTGCACAGATCTCGTCGAAGGCTGTCCGAAAACGTGTCGTTTGGGATTGGTACGAGTACGTTCTTTGTTACGAAGTCATCGAGCTCGAAAAGTCGGTCCGGGGGGGAGGGGGGGACGGGGGGCGTTTACTCGCATTTTTACGGTACCTCGTGTTTGTACTTGTGTACGATATGATATACATACATATATAATGTATTCCTTTTACTACAGTAAATATTTTTTATAGTTGGCTGAACGTCGGCGGCTGTCGTTTTTATTTGTCGTATGGTATGATACCAGGATCCAGTATGTATTCAGATTCAATTCAAATGCATGTATGATGATATACCAGAGGATGTATGATATCTTATCATATCATACATACCAGTTATGTAGGTTATCCACGTGGTCTTTTGTGGTTCAAGCCCACATCATCCTTGTTTCACACGTACGTACGGTCTGTATGAATGACACCACCCCCAACGCCGCGACACGACATCGACGACGACGTAGGTTGCTTGAGGACGCGCTGACGGATCCGCTCTGCGACGCCGTCTGGGTCGCAGGCCCGACGCCGTTGCACAAGGAGTGCATCCGCATGGCTGCAGAGGCAGGAAAGGTGAGATCAATCAGGATCAACTAGTTAATGATTATGGGTGTTCGTTTTAATGAGTTTGGTTGTAGACACGAGGCGTGGACACACCTATCTATCTGATGATCGAGAATCTTTGCGGAGTTTTTGTGCTCGGCGCCTAAAGTCACCCTCCGACCCGGAGCCGAACCCGAACCCTACGCCAGTGATCAGTGCTGGGATGCTGTGCTTGGCAAGACTCCAGCTTAACTCGGCCGGCTTGGATGCTGTGCTTGGAAATACTCTACGTCATATGTTCCCCCGAAACAAAAGCTGCCCAGCAGGTATTAATAGTTAATTGCTGGGTCAGACATTCCGTGATATCTCGTGTGATGCTTTTACTGTCATCGCTAACGACCTGCCAGTCCCGGGGAAATACCAAGCAAATCACTTTGTTACGTACCGACACAACTTTTTTTTTTTTAATTTTACCATCCGACAGCAGTGTTGTGCAGCGTCAATCAGTAGTGGACATCTGCTGATGATGATAGTGAATCTCCCCAAGGTAGCTATTCACGCACTCTGGTTGGCTATGGGGTGCCTGGTACCAGGTACCTGGTATATTGTAAGCGGCTCAATCAATATATTCATAATTAATATTAATAGAGTTTTTCCAAGGTACAGCATCCCGAGCGGTCGAATCAACCCACAGATATACTTCGAAGTATACTGGTACGACGTACTTATACTGCAGTAATCACAATCAATGATGGCGTGAAAATATAGGGGGATACAGCAGTCAGTACATTGTTTCTGGGCCCTCTGTGGGTTCTAATTACTGTATGCCCCCCCATAGTAGCAGCGGCGTTGTGTGTTTGCGTGTTTTACCGGTCTGCCAGCACCGTCCTGTTCAGATCATGCAGGCGGGACACTATACTTGTGGTACTGCCGCTCATGCGATCAACCAAACAAGGTCTGTCTGTCGGCGAAGGTATATGCATTCTTCAAGCAAGCCCAAAAGAATATGTGAACCAACACGCATTATTATATATCACAACATACCAGACGGCTCAATATCGGAAGGTTCCCTCTTACTCGAATACTCCTCCCTACTTTTCGTGGTAGTTTTTAATGCATGGCCACGTATTTATACTGCAAAAAACGGACCCACACTTACCCGATTTGTTTGTCCCCGAAAACCTTGGGGCGTACCAGGTATATACGAGGTATCATATCATATTTACGACACACAATCCCGCACATCTACTGCTGCAACACAAAGCCAACACTAAATCCAAGTAGTTTGAATCCAACGACGTCGGTAAGTACAATCCAAATATCGACACTGCCTTGTGTATAGTAGTTTCACAGGTGTATTTGTATTGAATTTAGTGTGGGGACGACCCCGGGTGGGAAACGTCTCCAGAAATGCTGTTAATCCCTCGTTTCGCGCGGATCCGACGTCTTGCCGGCTTCCCGGGGAGCGAGCGATCCGTCCCCGGAAAGGCACCTCTCCACGCCCCCCGCTCGTAGGGTTGGGTGTTGGCGACTTTACACCGAGGGCTGATGTGTGGGGCAGGCGTGGCTGGCTTGGGCTTGCGTCCGCGGGCGGTCGGTGCCGCTTGGTGGGGCCCGATCTTCCGTGGGCATAGTACTGTAAAACCGACATAGCTGTGAAGATCCAAATGACGACGACTACTGCAGTAGTACGAAGTAGTATGGAACTCGCCTCCTTTGCTGGTGTCGGCCTTGTCGTGATCTTGAACGGGTATGGCCGAGACCTTGACGCGCACGTTTTATGTCGTAGAGATGTGGCAAGGAAGTGGGTGCCCCCTCCCTCCTAAAAATCTCCCTCGCATCTCGCAAGGAGAGATCTCATAGGATGATAGAGAAGAAAGTGGCAGTAGAGTCATTCTCGTACAAGAGGATCCTTGAGACTGCCTGGTATAACGTTCTGGGTGTTTGTATGTTTGTATTCCCGAACGTCAACCATTGTGAAGACCCTCCATGATGGCAGATCTTCGCAGACCGGACGTCTTCATGGCTGGCGAGGTCCCCTTACAATCTGGGAGAAGGATCTTTAGGTTGGTAGGCTGTTCAGGTATTTAGGTTCCTGTTGGGATCAAGGTACGGGCAAAGACCCAACCCAACCCCTGGCTCTAACCCTAAATCTAACCCTAACCCTGACCCCAAACCGCAGCCAAAAGGGCCAAAACTGGCCATAAACGCGGCTGCGGTTAGGGTTAGGGTGCGCCGCGTTTGCATCGAAGCAGGAATTTTCTCAATTGCGGACGACGATTCCGAAGTGCAGACCGCGCTGCGCAATTTTCGAGTCAAAAACACCCCTAAAGATCCTTTCTCCCAGATTGCTTAACCTACTCTGTCTGTCTGGCTGGCATGTGTTGTTGTTGTTGTTGTCTTCACATTAATCGTCCTTTCTACTCAGCTTCATCAGTACACCCAATGTCCATCCTGATTTCTTATCCTAGAGAGATACTGATTCTGTGGTCACAGACTACTGTAAGGCAGAGGAAGACAAAAAAAAACAAAATAATAATCGCACATTCAAGGGTCAAGCAAGTAAAGTGCCAGCGTACCGGGTACGAGAACACCACAACACAAGCAAGACTAGAATAAAGAACAAAAATACAATGAAACGAAAATAAATTCTGCGATGAAACAGAATACAAACGACGCAGCAAGGAGATCAGAAAGGCTGCTAGACGGAAAGCACACGTACTCAGGAAGGACAGATAGCTGCCGCGCGCACGAAGCAACACGAAGTAGAGGAAGATACCGGCATACGGACGGCGGGGCGGGGAAAAGAAACAAAGAGAGAGACAAGGCAAAAAACAATAAAGAATAGAGAGAGAAAAAAAAAGGAGAACGTCGTACTCCAGACGGTGATAGTAACATGGGTGCCCGTCTGACCTAGAAAATCGATTCGCGAACCTAGCCACACCCTTTGCCGTCTCCTTCCTACTCTCGGTGCCAAGTGACAGTACTGCCGCTGTCGCGCCCCCCCCCCCCCATTGAACAACTCAACGAAAAACAACAAAACCTGCTAGACTTCAACAGCTAGTCGAACCGATACCTAGCCACCCGGTCATTTCGTTTCTGGACTCGTCGACAGCTGTATCGGTACGGCTGCTCCCCCCATGTGTGATTGAAGATTAACAGCAGTATCTACGCACCCTGCCCTCCACATCGTGAGCGTATTACATAATACTATTATTATTAATAAGGATCTACTGTCGGCATGTTCGAAGATGGTTATCATCATGTATCGTACCAAGTAATAACCTTGCGCGGAGTTCAAGCGGGCCATCTTTCGTCTTCGTTCCGTTTTTTTTGTTTCAGTGCGAAATAATAAAAAATGACAGTATTATGTGCGTGTAGGCTAGAATACGACTATTTTAGTGTTCGCACCTGGATAAGTCTGCAGTTCACCGGTATTGTTATGCATACTTAGCGACAGATCGAGTCGAGACCTACGGCAGTACGCCATGATGGCGAGGAGGGCTTCCTGGGCGATTTGCTCGCCGGGCGTTCATTTGATTGTTTTGGTTGTTTGTTGGTGTTTGCATCGTTTTCATTACAGTAGAGTCGAGAGCTTGGCGAGAGAGCTTGTTGTTGTTAAGATCAACGGTTGTGGGACACTTTGTATCCCTGGACAGGTCTGCCTTTTAAGTCGGTAATCGTTGGTACTCGCGTGTGTTGCTTGCTTAGCTATAGAAGAAGAGCAGTTTTATTCCTTTCGTGCACGCGGAGACTGAGACCAAGCTCGTGCGCCTCTGGAAACCCCTGGTTTTCCATCTAAGATACGCCTTCCAAGTACTACAAATACGTTCCCAGTGGCTGAACCCAGGTAGTTACCGGCTTTCAACCTCATACAAAGCAGTATCATAACACTAGCCCACTCTGATGAGCCGTATATACAGAATTATGGGAAATTCGTGGAAACCCCGATTCCACGAACTAGAACATGAGTCGAAGATGCGGCTCCTCAAAACCCACTCCCACACCTCTGAACGGCGAGGCAACGAAGGCGGCAAAGTACGTTAAAAAAATAAAGGGAAGACCTAGCGTTAAGGGGCAGGAAGAAATCGTCGATGAAAGCCATCACCATGCCGCCCGCACGGGGGGGGGGGGCGAGGAAGATGCACGGAAAAGCGAAAAGTGAGTACGGGAACGAAAAAAAAAAAAAAAACACGGAAGACGGCAAGAACCACCTAAACCCAGTCCACAACTCTGAAAGCGCGTCCTGGGCCGCAATTGAGCGGCCGAGTATCCAGACCAGTCCCGACACTGAGCGGGGGGGGGTAGTCAGGACAAAATACGCAAGAACACATGCCCAACCCAGTCCAAAAAAAAACAAAACGCACCAGAAACATATCGGGCAGACCAAAATTCATCCCCCAAAGTCCAGGAAGATGACAAAAAATAAATAAATAACGAGTGCAGTCAAGAAGCGAAAATCAGCTATCCACGGTGGCACCTAGTTACCGGGCTTTCAACCTCATACAAAGCAGTATCATAACATTGTTCTGTTTGACGCTTGTTGTGTGTGACTACTTTTTGCGGTGTTGGTATTACGGGGGACCATAGTAAATAGGACCAAATATTGTTTGTAAAAATAGGTAAAAGGTTTTAGTGTGTACCGTAGGTCCTATTTATTATGGTCCCCCGAAATAGTATTTTTGCATCTGGATCAAGGGGTACGTAGAGACGGATCAAGTCGAGACCTTGCTGGGGTATTTGAATGGGTCGGTGATTTGCGAGCTGGACATTTGTCCGTCCTGGTTGTTTGTTGTTATTTGCATCAGAATTCCTCAAATAGAGACGGATCGAGTTGAAACCTTGGGCGCAGAGGAGCGAGGTTAAACGAGTGATTTGCTCTCTGAACTTTCAGCGCGCATGCGAGAGGCTATCTATTTTACGGTGGTACTGCTGTACTACGGTATTATTAATACTGTACATTATCATTAAAATAATACCACGTACCTCACGGTAGTAGTTTTGCTTGCGTTACGAACGTCTCTCTGTTAGTTCGATCGGGCCGGCTGTTGGTCTATTAGCTATGTACGATTATAGAAACACCTTATATTATGTGTATGTACTACTGGCTGGTATCATATGACGTGTATTATACAACAGAAGAGTTTCATCCGAAGCAGAGCCCTGGTGTTAAAGTCTTAGTCCGTTGGGCTACTAGTAAAAGGTTCTTGGCTAACCGCCTACCCAATCTAAGCCTTCCAACACTCTCCTGGTGGCCCCAGGCGGCGAAACAGGAAGAGGACAAGCTTAGCAAAACGTTTCTATGTAATATACGGAAACGACGTCCCCGGTGGCTTGGTAGGTGGTCCGCGTGCCTATCAAGATCAATTTCGTGGGTTCAAGTCTCACAGAGTACGTGCTTGTAGGGACTTTTTCTTACATAAAAAAATGATAAGCGGAAAGCGCGAGAACATGAGTTAGCTACATTCGATGAAAATCGACGAGCAGTGGGAATGCTGAACCCTATGCGCGACAAAAAATAAAAGGCACGTACCGGGGGGGAGAAGGGACGACACCTGTGACCGCGGCTTGTCCAGAAGATCGCCGAGGGTAAAACCTCCTACGAGTTGGGCCGGAAAGTACGAGTGGTGATAATTTATTTATTTTTTTAAACGCCATGAGCGCCCAACCGTTGCTGGCGTCTCTATTAGGAGTAGGAACGGTGCTCCGTCTCGAAAGGGATGCGTGATCAATGGTCAAATGACTAAATCAAGCAACAAATGAGTACCCCCCCCCCCCGCCCCTTCGGAACAGCTGAGTCCTTGGTCTTTGAATGGGGCCGTACGTGCCTAGTCGAAGTGCTACCCAGGAAGAGTGTTTTATCACATTCTTGACATGAGGAAATTCAATTTTCTTACGAAAACGTTTTTGATAGTGGAACGTGAGATTCGACCTCATGCCCAACGACCCATGTGCTGCCGACGACGCCAGTCTTAAGTGTAAGGGCAGTATGAACCTACCGTAGGCGCCGACTACTGCTTGCAGGTGTGCCCCTGGCTCTGCTTTGGTCACTCACACAAGGTGCTTAACGATGCTTGGAAGTTTTCGATTATTGCATGGCTTATTTGCTTGCCTCGCCGCATGCCTTCTGAACGAAGGGCCGAAATATTCATCAGCCAGACAGGCGATTACGCCTTCCAGGTGTGATGAGGGGACACTTGCTACAAATCATAGCGCCGCAACTGGGGAGAGGGGATACCTTGACACTAGCCTATTAATGGTATCACAGTGCACTACGTGCTGCAGGATCGTGCGAACGAGAGCTCTATATGCTCGTACTCTATAACAATAAGAATAGGTAGTAGCTTTTGTATAATTCGAATTCGACGCAAGTCGACGAGGGAAGAAATGGCTGCATTCTCGCGATGAAAATGCAAGGTACAAACCGTAAAGGGGAGGGAGAGCCTACGATGCGTCCCCGGATCTGAGTTACTATAAATACTGTTGTTATACCTAGTAGGATGGGAGAGAGAAAAGAAAGGCGACTTTATTAAACGAGATGGAGAGAAGAAAGAAGAGAAGGAAAAAAAAGAGAAATCTTTATTCGAGGTCGAGTAGATCTACTTGTCCACTACGATACTAAAATCGGCGGGGGTGCGTATTGTACCAGGTATGATATACAGTATAACACGCAAAATAACACACGGGTGATAAGATTACACACCCGCTTTTATCACACGGGTGATAAGATGACGCACTCGCTGATCACATGGTGATAAGATGACACACGCCTTGGGATGAATTTCACATCCCTTTTCTCCAAAACCATGAGGGCGCACAAAACCCGAACGACGGCTTTGGGAAGATCTCGTCGAGATCGTTTTCCATGGACGCGTCGCTCGCCAGTTACACCTAGTATCTCCGTTGTCGAGAAACCACCCAGCTTTGAAGATCGTCCGAGGGGGCGTGTTTTCTCATCACACGTGTGATAAGGTACGGTAGGGCCCGAGGTCAGAACACAACGTCCGAGCAAGAGCGAGCCACAATGTTACGGTAAACATAGCTCAAGTTTGTGTGTTGTGTGATGCTGTGGGGCTTGCTTTGTGTAGCTCAAGTTTTTACCTTCACGTAGCCTAGCGTAGCCCGACATACAAATATTTGTTTACAAACGGCGTCGAAGGCAAGGCACATGTGTATATGTTCTTCATAATAAACCGCGGTCTTTCTATATATATATAGCCATCGACATCCAGCCAACATGCTGTCATTGATAGTGTCCACGATGATTCTTCAATCTATTAATAGAGATAGATGAACCCTCTTAGAATTTCAGAGGGGAGAAATGACGGTAAACAGTGCACACCTCGGATAACGTAACACTTAACGTTTTATGTTAATGTTAGGCGTCAGCGAAAAAAAAAAACCGCAACATTACGTTACTACGTTAACTACTTTCTGGATTTTGTGATAACATAGTGTTAGTGTGTTACGATATTGGCGGGCAATCGCGTAACATTATGTTAGAGTGTTGCCTTGATCCCGTACTGACCGCAGTATATGTGTTACGGTGTTAGGGTATGCAGCCCATGGCGAGTAACACTATGTTAGCGGAATTCCTTGTGGCTATCGTAACACACGTTAAAGGGAAATCGTACATGGCCAATTAAGCGTTAACATGGTGTTACCGTGTTAGCGACATCAGCCCGTAGCGAGTAACGTTATGCTAGTGTGTCAACGGGATTCTTACTTGCTACCGTAACATCCTTTTGACGGATAACGTACACGGTCAAATAAACGCGTACATAACACTATGTTAGTGTGTTAGTGAAATTCCTGGTGGCTATCGTAACACACGTTAGAGGGAAGACGTATGTATATGTTCTATACAACGTTAATATTATGTTACTGCATCAGCCGCAGCAGCAGTCCGTATCGAGCGACGTTATGTGAGGGTGTTACGGGAGTCTTGCTACCATAACGTACGTCAAACGGATTACGTGTAATATGATGGATAAAACACGAGCATTATGTTGATGCATGTGTTAGCTCGTATGCAATGTATGTAGTGACACAAGTTAGCAGATAACATACACCCCCAATCTAACATCAGCAATATGTTCCTGCCGTGTTAACTCGTACGTGCGAGTGTGCAGATTACTGTGAAGCGGTGGCCGTTATAGGGTAGTAGTAAGGGTAAGGGACGCAGGTGGTTCTGGCAGCTGGAAAGCAGTGCTTCGCTTCTTCTGATTTAGATCTTCTTATTGATGGCGAGAGCTGAGGAGGTGCTCTGGTAGGGAAGTGAGAGGTAGTGGGGAGGGACTCGACGCCCAGATATACTCGTCCCACCCCACGCCACAAGCTCTCCTAAATTCCTCTTATCTGATGTACTCCTACAGAACTTTCCTATGGCTACCGATCGTTCTTCTGCTAATATAAGAACTTCTCACTTCGTAGTCCTATCTGCGTTAAGAAACATTGCTCTCGTCTAATGGGTTATCCGCCCTAGGGAACATTTCTAAAAGAACGTTACTCTCGACTAACGGAATATCCGCCGGGTTAATCCGTTCTTCGGATTATTCTCGTGCTCGTGAGACTATAAGACTGCAACATATTACCTATATCTATAGCCCATGAGTACTCCACCCATATCACATTAGCCCACCCTGAATAGTCGTATATGCAGACCACAAGATGGTCGGAGGGTGATGACAAAGTGTATCCCAAACGGGCAGGAAAAAGGTGGTCGAAGATGCGGCTATTCGAAACAAAAGAAATGAGGCTATAGCTCCCCCCATACCTCGTAATAAGACCCACACACTACGAAGAGGGGGTGTTTGCTGAGAACAACCACTAAAAGGGACATTAAAGGAGAGAGAGATATAACACTCCACCCATATCACATTACGTTGTAAGTGGATAACGTACTGTGTTATATATGGACAACGTACTGGTGGAGTTTCCAGAAAAATGAGGCGTTTTTTTTTTTTTTTTTCGGGAATCCCTCCTAAGTATCCCCTGTTTTGGGACTTAAACAATATGGAGGCGTTTTTTTTTTTTGCCGGGGATGCCATAATATCCTCCCCCCGGAGATAGTTTTGTAGGTATCCCCTACTCGGATGTCAGCGAAATTGGATAGCATGGCTACGTTATGTTACTCCCACACGCCGCTTTACCACCAACACAGGGGACACATGCTAGATCTCGGGAAGATCCAAAGGGTAACGCAGTAACATTACGTTAGAACGACTTCGGCCCCAACGGTAACTCAGTGACATATTGTTAGACCCGGATTGATTTTTATGGTAACACGGTAACGGAATGTTACCATCAGATATTTACTGACGGTAATACCGTAACATAATGTTACAGAGACTTCCGCATTTAGGCCAACATCCTAACCTAATGCTACATATAGGCCGACTGAGACTGTAACGTATCTAATGTACGTTAAGTGTTACGTGATCCGAGCCTAAGGATAACGTAGTGTTAGTAGTGCTGGCCACTGCGTTATGTTACGTTAGTGTTATCTGTAACACAATGTTATGTGTTATTAATAGTAGTGCTGGCGAACATGGTAACGTTATGTCAGGGTGCTATATATAACACTCCTCCTAAGGGTAACACTATGTTAGTGTGTTATGGCTAACGCTGCGTCGACAGTAGCTTTATGTTATCGTGTTAGTAAATATGCGGATATTTTTCTGGGCATGTTAGAGTCATAACGTACGTGTTTGGTCATAGCCTATAACACTGTGTTACAGTGTTAGTTCAAGGACTGATCACGGGATAACATAATGTTACTGTACCAGAGCTAGACGAGACCGAGCAGCAACATAACGTTAAGGCACGTGCGCGTTCGTGGGTTTCCAATTAACACTGTGTTACCGCGTTACCGTGATCGCTCCTCCAGTGCTAACACTAAGTTAGCACGTTACCACGTTCCTGTGTTAGGCCCCATAACGTAGATAAGTGTTATCCGAGTGTTACGTTATCCGAGGTGTGAACAGTGACGATTACAGCAATGGTCACCGCACTGCTTGACTGAGGGGGGGGGGGGGGGGGCGTACTCATTTGTTGCTTGCCTTAGTCATTTGACCATTGACCACGCATCCCTTTCGAGACGGAGCACCGTTCCTACTCCTAATAGAGACACCTCAAACAATTGGGCGCGCATTACGTTGGTTCCATATATTACATGGAAACTTTTTGCTTATCTTATCCTCTTCCTGTCTGGCCGCATGTGGCCACCATCTATCTCCTAGGATAGCGATCGTGTTCTCGCTGCTATTCAGTGTATCAAACTCCTCCATGTCACACTCGTCTATTTCCCTCATCTCCTCTCTCTAACACATCCCGTTCCTCCTTGTATATTTCACATTCTCCTACTATGTGAGTTCTACTCTCTATTGCTTTGCCACACGGGTACATCTGTGCATCTATTTCCTCCTCCTCCCGGCTACTGGTATGCCTCTTTCTTCTTTCTGGCCGGTCCAGGTCTCCTACACGAAAGCGCAGTTTCAGCGTTTTCGCGAAGTCCATTGGGTCATGCAAATACGTTTTCATTCCTATTTCTTCCCTCAATCCCCCGTATATCTCTGTGTTTTTTTTTTTCCGATTCCACCTTGCTTCTTAGCGCTAGCCTCTCCCTTTTTTCTATCATTTCTTCTACTTCTGCCTTGTATCTCCCAAACTTCCCGGCGGACATCATCTCTTCTTGGTTTCCCCCTATATCCTTTCATACTTTCTCAACTACGCCATTCCACCTTATTCCAGCTCTCGCCCTTATGTTACTTTCTCTCATAAAGCTCTATCAACTATGGCTGGCAACGTCTTTTTTGACATATTCCTTACTTTATATTGCCAGCTCAACTTTCTCATGTCTCTATTTGTCTTGAGTGGGTGCATTACCGGTTCTGCTCTTAATACTGTATTACTAGTCGTACTTGAGCATCTTAGGAGTTTTTTAGCTGCTGTCATTTGTACAGTTTCCAACTGTTTTACGAGTTTCGCGTTCCCTTCCCATACTTCTCCGGCATATTCTAGCTTTGGTACTATCACATTCGTCAGGATACATCTCTTAATCCTAGTGTCAAGGTGCGAGTCTGTTAGGATCGCATCCATCTTGCCTACTTGTGTTTTACACTTTCCTATTACTTTTGCTATATGTGTACCCCAAGAGCAGTCTTGAGATCTCTACGCCAAGGTATGTATACTGGTCTACGATCGACAATTCATCTTCTCCCTACTTCCATCTGAAATTTACCGGGTTTGCCTTATCTTCGACTGAGGGATGATACAAATTGGTGTCTGAGCTACGATGGTTGAAAGCAAGGAGTCGTACGGCACGGGCGAAACATGATCCTACCTGTACCCCGTACTGCTGGGCTCACTCGTTCGTAGACGGTTGAGAACACATGTTTTTGTCACTATTCTGGTCGGTATCTTCCGACACCCAAAAGAGTTAACAAGTTATGCGTTCGCGAAGTACGAGTACGAGACAGCAGTACGTACTTGGACGCGAGTCGACGAGGGAACAAAGCGCTGAAAATACGGCCTTCTCGCGATAAAAAAAATGTATGGCACGTAGCGAACTTTTTACCAGCAGCCCAATGGACTAAACCCTTAACATATGGCGTCGTCGGCAGGACACGCGTCGTTGGTCGTGAGCTGGAATCTCACGTCCACCACGAAAACACTTTTGAAAGAAAAGTGATTTTCCGCATGTCAAGAATATTCTAAAACACTATTCCTGGGTCTCCAGAGATTGTGAAGAACTGTGGACTACAGAGTAGGCACGTACGGCCCCATACGAAGACCAAGGACCCCGCTGTTCAGAAGGGGGGAAGTATGATACTTAGATTGGGTAGGTAATTGGTTGACCTTTTGCCAGCAGCCCAACGGACTAAGACTTTAACACGTACTTGTAGTAGGCGGGAGGGGGGAGAAGAGCCTGCTATGTGACGCCGGATCTGAATCACGAGTAATGAGGGGGCAAGACAACTAAAAGAGCGAAGATAGTACTCTAGATGGGATGGAAAAAAAGAGGGGAAAAAAGTACGTACTTCTGTGTACGTAGTGTGTGTTTTTTTTAGTTACACCTAGTAGGGCTTCAGTCCCGTTGTGGGGACAATCCACTCTTATTCTCAGTAGTTTATCCCCAACACGGGACTGCTGTACGCAAAGGGTTAACCCTCTTCGGATTTCAGAGGGAAAAAATGGCGATATCACTGCAATCGGAAAGGTCAAGCGAAAGCTCCATAGGTTCCTCCTCGACTCTTCTCCCGCCAGTCAACCCCGCCCCTCCCGTACGTCCATCCATCATCTCTCCCCCGACGAAGACAACGTGATTCCCCTGAAGCCCACAAGTTGCTGCCATAGTCCCGGCTTCCAGGTTGAATGTCGGTGACGGTGGCACGTCCTCCTCCTCCTCAGCTTCGCACTGCACTGCTTGATTGGGGTACAATACACATTGGTGTCCGAGTTACAATGCAAGGGGCCGTACGGCACGGGCGCGATATCGTTCTACCCGTACTTCTCTCGGCGCTGACGCCGCTTGTAAACGGTTGATATCACTAAAGGGTTGCCATCGTTGTTGTCGCTATCTCGGCGTCCCAAACGGGTTCATGGTTCATGGGCGGGAGGTCCTCGTGAATATCATACGCGCACGCGTATCAACCATCCGTGGCACGGGTATTCATTGTCGGATATCGTATCGAAAGTCTCCGTGAGTAGGGTGAGACGTGACGTCACACGCTGAAGAGATTTTATGTTAAAAGGTTAATGACAGTTAGTGTCTGCCACGAGCTGACCGGGCGAGAAATTGTCGGGTTCAACGTTGATTACTCGTAGGCGTTGATTTATTGCTGGCTACCCCCCTGAGCTGAACCACGAGCAGTCGTACGGGGATAGCTAACCGGATGGAGATCGAGAGATCACCGTGAACGCGTGCATGAAAGGGGAAGGGTGAAAATATTTTTCCATGAGGGTGGGCATCGAGATCTGCCTGCGTTTTTCGGCCGCAGAAGAAGACATATGTGATATTTCGAAATATAGAACTTTCGATGTATATATCATACGAGCGTGTTTTACGCTACATCCGCTGGCATCCCGCGCGTGTGTGTTCTTCGTATTAAGCCGTCCTTTCTACCCTTCGGTATCCAGCACAACCAATGTCCGTGCCGATTCTTCAATCCTACAGAGATACGTGTGTGTGTTTTTTTTCTGACACCGAATGAAAGCTTCGATATGTCGAATATCGAAATCGTACGATATGTAGCGATTCGTTTTTTTTTTGTTTCTCGCGATCGTTTTGAAGTTGACTCCGGTATCCAACACTACTGGCCACCGCCGTGAACATTTCTGGGTGACTACGTACTGGTAACACTCAATCGTCCCCACCGTGAACTCCTACCCGCACACCTATAGGTACACTACGTATACTACAGCATGTGTACGAGCATGGACTACAACAACACAGACAACAGGTGGTCGGGACGTCGGGACCCCCTCCTCCCGTGCTGATTGCGTAGAAAAGCCCTTGTGGAGACGTTGAGCAATGTAGCACACAAGTTATGCGTTTGTAATTGAGAAGTTGTCCACACCTTGTGGGGATTGCTAAAAATATATAGACTCGTATGTACATTGTTCAACGTCTCCACGAGGTTTTGTTTTCGCCCACATTATGCAAGAGGGGGGGGGGGCGTCCCGGCCACCTGTGTGTGAAGTGCTATTTTTTTTCTCTCGCATTTTGCGTATTTTACTTCATCCAGACAGAGTTTTTGGAGCTTGTTTTGTAAACACGGGGTAGATTGTGGCGATGAGTCAGTGTGAGAACAACAACAACAACAACAACAAAGACAACAACAGCAACAGCAACAGCAACAGTGATAAAGTAGTATTTAATAGTTTTCTGACATGGTGTTGATTCCGTCGGAAACAGAGAGACCAAAGCAAATACTCCAGTCGGCTGCGTATACCAGATGATATTCGAATGATGTGATACCAGGTACATATTTTTCATGCCGCCACAGCTTTCTTCGGGAAGAACTCTCGAAATAATTGAGACGAAAAGGTAGAGGGCAGTGACGGGTTCCGTTCCCGACCACGCATCGCAACACACACTGATTGGCGTACGTGCGATCGGGCAACGAGAACACGATTTGTCAGTTTGTGTGATTGCTAGTAAGGAGGCAAGCGAGCTCGAAGCGCTAAGCTTCTTTTTCTTGGTTTTCCGAGGAAAAAAATAACATCTAGTGAAGACCGTGAGCTACCTGACTCAAAGTGCCTTGATCTGTCTTGCTTGGCACCAAACTGCAGTAATACCATCCTGGTAGCTTTTAGTGTGGAACACTCGACCCTACACCCTTGAAAACGCACGTTTTCCCTTACTCGACATGTCTCCTCACATAGTTTTTACTACATACTGTACCAGCCCAATATAGGGTGCAAAATCTGACGCGAGTCGACGAGGGAAGAAAATACTGGATTATTCCCGCGATAAAAATCAAGGCTAGAACCGTAGTAAGGAGAGGGGAGGAGCGCCGCTATGTGACCCCGGATTTGAGTCCAGGGAGGGAGCGGGAGAGTAGGGCGAGAATAATAAATGGGATGGAGAAAAGAGGAAAACAAAATATAAGAGTGTGTTGTTCCACACCAAATTTAGAACTGTACGGTAAAAGACTATCACACGGATGATAAGATAGCACACACCCCTCGAACGAATGTTCGCGCTGGTTTTCTCTAAACAACGGGGAGGGCGTAAACGCGGAAGGGTGTGACGGTGAGTCTATGGAAATACCTGGACGAGACCTTCCTGTTGGGCCGGAGGGATAACCTACTATTAATAGACCAGTCACAGCGCTGATGGAGTAGAGCAATGGGTTGGTCCCTTCTCTCTTTTTTTATCATCACGTTTACTTCCCAGCTTAGCTCATACCAGGCAGGAGGTTTTTACCCCCAGCAATCTTCTGGACAAGCCGTGGTCAAAGGTGTCGTCCCTTCTCCCCCCCGGTACGTACCTTCATTTTTGTCGCGCATAGAGAGGGTTTTGGTATTCCCATTGCTCGCCGGTTTTCATCGATATGTTGCCAACTCACGCTCTCGCGCTTTCCGCGAATCAATTTTTATGCAAGGAAAAGTTCCTACGAGTACGTATGCACTCGGTGAGACCCGAACCCACGAAATTGATCTTAGTAGGCACGCGGACCACCCACCAAGCCACCGGCGACGCCGGCTCTCTTGTGACCGAACAAAATATACCACTCTGGGCGGAAATACTAGGACCGATTAATATGCATTTTGAGATGTATTCGCTCCTTATACAAGTCACATGTTTTTACGAATTCGACTCAGTCTTGGCATTGTCTCCGGGGCGAGAGCCCCTCTCCACGCGCTGCTGTTCAGAATAAGACAAGCCCACCTTCCCAATGTTTCCACCTGAGAAAAGTTGATGATTTGCCGACAATCGAACATTCGCGCAAATAGTTTTCTCAAGGCCGCCATTCTCGTTGTGTGTGCCCCCACCGTCGTTCCGGAGAAACTCGGCTCGGACCTTCGTCGCAGTTTGTTATCTCATCATACGTGTTATACGGTATAAACCATACCGTAGTGTTGTAAGGATTACCCTGGGCTGGGTAGTCGATCGATCTTGTACCCCCATAGCTCAGTAGGTATCACCTTCACATTGATGTCGTCGGTAGAACACGAGTTCGAATCTCACTTCGAGCGTTTCTTTATAGAAGCACTTACGCGTACGTCCCTAAACATATATCTCCCTGGTTCCCCAGGTATTGAAACGGCGCGGGTAGGCCAACGTACGGCCGTATACGGCACCGTCGTCCCGAAGATCCCGCCGTTCAGAGGGAGGGAGAGTGTTACAAGGATTACCCTGACCTGGGTAATCGATCGATATTTTACACCTATACTGCTGTAGCTCTGTACTTCCCCGGAAATATCGGGCCGATTTCTTTGCGGGACTCTTTTTCGTGAGGTCGATAGTGTGAATACCGACACACCACTCTAGCCGGAAATGTAGTCCCCATTTTGTAGTATGGTCAGAAACCAAACCGCGTTTATAGTTTCGGCCAGGGTAGTAGCGTTTATCACAACCCCGCTGGTGCACGAGTAGCTTTTTTGAGATTGGAGCACCGGGGGGGGCATGCTTTTTTCTTTGGAGAAAAAACACTCAGCAGGAAAAACACTCAATAACGAAAAAATGTGTCACATGCACAACCGGTAGCACGCTTTTATCGAATCGAAGCATCACAGTAGTGTCACAGTGTCACACACAGCTTGCACAAACTGAGTTTCGACGAAATCCTCGATCGCGCTCACAGCTGATGTTCATGTGTGTGTTTCGTTTTTCTTCACGTACGTATAAATACACGTGACAATGCTGACCGCTGCTTGGTTCTCCTTCCTGCATGCTCTCCTTCCTGCTCCTTGCAGGCAGTGGCTGTGGAGAAACCCGTTGCGACCACCGTGGAGGACATCCTGGAGTGCCACGCGGTTTGCAAGGCCAACGACGTGCCGCTGTACTGCTCCTTCCAGAGGTGAGTGTTGTTCTTGGTTTTGCTCTTTCGGCCTGCCTCGCTTTTGCTATGTATCACATACGTCGCCCCCTTGAAATTGACTCATTTTACTACTTACTGTGTGGCGTGTTCGTTTATTGTTTAAGGATGTAACACTGAGCTACTCAGTCAGCCTTGAAGTCCCTTCTATTGCTGTAGAGCGTTCGTTTTTCAAGGATAAACCACTGAGCTACAACACTCAGTCAACAGCTGACTGGGTAGCTCATCGGTTTATCCTTTACCGTTACATACGAACAAAAAAGTATCATCGGGCTCAATTCGCTCACGCACCGACAACATCAGTCAGCGCTGACTGCTTAGCTGAGTGTTAAGTGTAAGGCAGTATGGACCTAGAGACCGACTACTGCTAGCAGGTGTGCCTTTGGCTCTGCTCTGGTCACTCATACAAGGTGCTTGGCGATGTTAGAAGTTATAGGCTCTTGTATTAGTTGTTGCTTGCCACGCCAGATGTCTTCTGAACGAAAGGGCGAGATATTCATCAGTAAGGGGGTGATAACGCCTGCCAGGTATGATGAGGGGACGCTTGCTACAAATCATAATACCGTAATAGGCGAGAGGGGATATCATAACATTAGCCTACCCTGAAGGGCCATATATGCAGATTCATAGAAAACTCAGGCACGAACCAAACTCATCCGGAAATACGGAGAATGGATTGAAGATGCGGCGCTTCACAACCCACTCCATGTCTCTGACTTGTAAGGCTGAAGCCGATTATTGTGGGCACTACGACCTAGAGGTGCGCTGTTGACTTCCCACCCGCCTGTATTTTTATTTCCATACCTTTTTTTTTGGGCAAAGGCCAAAATCAGGTATACCTGATCCGTTTGAGCCAAAGTCAGGTACATCCTAGAACCAAGTAACAAGCGCGCGCGACGTGCGAGCGGTGTTATGTCCGTGAAAATCCGGTAAAAAAGAATGCGCCGAAAGCATTGAGCGTGCCACATGGCCTCCAAAATCTGATTTGTTTTTGAAATGTTTACGGTGTAGATGCCACGGGCTCCAATTGGACCTGCAGAGGGTCACTATTAATTCGCTTCGTTTGTTTCGCCACGGTGGGAGCGCCAACCCCCCGTTGACAGCTTTAAAGCTTCTAGACCGTCCTCGCGGAACCGCCTGCTCGGCACGAAGTTATCTTGCCGTGCCAAACCTCAGACCACCTCCACGAAGGGTGGTTCAGACGAAATGCCGTGTGACCATGGTGCTGTATAGACTGCTGTGACCATAGAAAACAACAGAGTACACACAAGAACTATTAATAACTGAAGCACATCGCACACCCCAAGGAGAAAAAGTGAAACCAGCGTACGCATATATATGCATGTATAAATACGTACTTTTACGTACGACGTACGAGTACAAAGTTTATACGTCAATACAAAAGAATTTCAACCGAGGGAAGGCAGACGCATACGGAGAGAAAAAAATAAAAAAACAGTGTACGTATGGCCTCTCTGATTCGTTCAAAGTTGGCCTAAATCAGTTGAAAGCTATTAATAGACAGATCAGAAAAAGTCAGGTATACCTTGGCCTTTTCGAGTCAAAATCAGTTACGATGTCAGCCTGGCCAATAGCAGGGCTCCTGGGGCGTGTTTTGTACTTGTTTTTAGAATATAATTGATTTTAGCCGAGAAGTAGCCAGGTGAACCTGATTTTGGGTAAAACCTTTTTTTCTTCTTGTTCCCATTCATTATCTTCGCCCTGCTTTTCTCTCCCCCTCCGACTAATAGTCGTAACTCAGATCCGGAGTCACATAGCAGGCTTGTATACCGTCTTGTTAAGATCGAAGTCGGGACACTTTGTATCCCTAGACAGGTTTGCCTATTAAGCCGATACTTGTTGGTACTCACGTGTGTTGTTCGCTTAGAGATAGAAGAAGAGCAGCTTTGTTCCTTTCGTGCACAGGGAGACTGAGAGCAAAGCTCGTGCCTCGCTGGGAAAATCTAAGATACGCCTCCCAAGTATCACAAATACGATCCCACTACCTTAACCCAGGTAATTACCGGGCTTTCAGCCTCATTCAAAGCAGCACCATAACACTAGCGCACTCTGATGAGCCGTATATGCAGATAATTCTGGGGAATTGGTGGAAACCCCGATTCCACGAGCTGGAACATGAGTCGAAGATGCGGCTCCTCAAAACCCACTCCCACACCTTTGAACGGCAAAATAACGAAGCCGGCAAGGTACGCCAAGAAAAAGAAAGAAAGGAAGGCCTAGCCTCAAGGGCCAGGAATATTCGTCAACGAAAGCCATCGCCATGCCATCCGCAACGTGGTTGGGGTGAGAAAGTGTCTACGGAAAAGCAAAATGTTAACACCAACAACGAGGCGGTCCTGCTCCCACTAGGTGTTGTCAATTTTCTCCAGATCACCCCCAGCTCCCGAGCGGGGGGGGGATCGGTAGGACTAGGATAAAAATA
Organism: Macrocystis pyrifera; assembly: GCA_031763025.1. Classification (NCBI taxonomy): domain Eukaryota; class Phaeophyceae; order Laminariales; family Laminariaceae; genus Macrocystis; species Macrocystis pyrifera. The sequence goes on along the minus strand of JASSKH010000017.1, from coordinate 1,939,403 downwards.
ACACGGAATACGCCAAGAACCACCTAAACCCAGCCCAGAACTCCGGAAACGTGTCCTGAGCCAAATGAGTGGCTCGATTACCCAGACCAGCCCCGCAGTCTCCGAAAACAAACAACTATAAATACCTACCTGGTGTATTTTATTACGTCACCCTCATACTTGGTATATTAGTTCCCGGTAGTTTTTTTCCTTGTCCATGGGTATCGCCGCCCCCTCCCGCGTCGAACCTTTCTTTAGTTCAAAAGGTAATTTTTCGGCCTTCTTGCTCTCCTCCGAAACATTACCTGGTATATAATATCTATATTCGTCACCGACCATTTAAAAGCTGTTGTAAGTTGTGACCCTTGGCACCGATATTTGCTGCGAACTGCAAAAATATCTTGTTCAACTTCCAAGGAGATTGCCTTCAAATCACGTACCAGGTAGGTGCAATGCTAAAGCCGTACGTCCAAGTTCTCCGCCGGGGTTGATGAGAGAAAAGTAGACTACCGCTACGTACGTAATATACCAACTTGAATATCCGCTTCCGGTGGTCGGAGCGTTTTTTCATGATGCGCGCTGTATACCATACGGGTATGTCACGACGACTTCAATTTTTTATTGTCACCTGGGGCGGTGTGTTATCTCGTACCTGGTACCTGGTACGTATCCTTATTATGCATACGCACGTTCGAACCCCCGGTTCCTTTTCCGGAGAGATCTCTTGGTGAGCCCGTCGTCACAAAAACAGCAGCAGAAAACAGCAGCAGCAGCAGCAGCAGTAGCAGCAGCAGTAGCAGCAGCAGTGATAACATCGTAAGGGGTGTCACGTTTTTCGCCAAAATATTTATGACTCACAGAGCTCCTCAACTGAAGGACTACTGCAGTAGGACTTGGCACCGGCACAGCAGTATGTACTGCCAGTAGTAACGTACTGATTGACCTGGCCAGTATATTCGCCAGTGCATTTTATCGTACGTATGCCCAAGAAACACGCCATATTATAGGACGGGAACCACCCGTTGCGCTTTCGCAGGAGAGGAGAAAGGGGGCCAGCTGAGTATACTGCTGCAATCCAGTATACATACGTATACTGAATGATTTTGACGACTAAATAATCGCTGCTGACTTTTGTCAGCCAGTGCCCAGTCCTGGAACTACCCTGTGGCATCCCACTCTTGTGTTGGGCGATATGTTTTGTTAGCATCTATAAGAGGCGATGGGATTCGCTCCTCGGTTTTTTTCTTTCTCTCGAGCGTCAGTTTTGGGTGAAGGATGGAGCTTCTAAAGGGGGGAGGCCTTAGAAACATGAGGTGCTGCGTATGTACCCGACTATCGTAGGACGTGTCACGTCGCTTGTGTGTGCTTCTCCCCCGAATTTCCCCTCACCCAAATGTTCTACACCTTCGGACAGATTAATCGATTTCCCACCTGATGATCTAGACCGTTTAGGGGCAGATATGTCCCTGATCTGATCTGTGTGTACGATCTAGTTCACGTTGCAGGGTGGGAACCGTGTAACCTGCACGATTTAGGAAAGGTTTCGTGGGTGGGATCTGTACTGTACACAGATTTTGCACGGCATCTCATAAAGGCGGGCTATTAATAGCAGGCCTGTTAGAGGCTAATTAGGGTCTCAGATTATCTAGAGGAGATCGTGATCTATACGACATCTGGAACGTGAATGTTCCATCCCCTCAATGTTCCATGTTCCATTCCTCGAACGGTTGCCACCAACATATCCATCTCCTTTCGCTCTCCTATTGCTCAAACCCCCGGTCGGTTGCTCTGACAACAGCATCTCGATCTCTACTCTCTGTCAGAAGAGGAGATGAGGGAAATAGACGGAATGAGAAATGGAAGAACTTGGTACACTAGATAGTAGCGAGAAAACGATCGCTATCCTATTAATATGAGATGGATGATGTTCACAGGTGGCGAAATAAGAAGGAGACAAGACTAGCAAATGATTTCTACGTAATACATGGAAACAAGGAATGAGCGCCCAGCATTAGGAGTAGGAACGGTGCTCTGTCTCGGAAGGGGTCCGTGGTCAACGGTCAAATGACTACAGCAAGGCAAGCAACGAATGAGTACCCCCCCCCCTCTCACAAGCGGTTCTTACTGTAGTCGGATGTAGCTCGCCCTTCATGCGACTCGCCGAACACTTCAAGTTTCGCTTCGCGCTTGGCGCAATTACTCAATGTCTGCCCGGTCGGTGGAAACCCGACGTGCTTCGTCACGGCATTGCAGGGGTGCGAGGTTCATTCGACTACGGTCATGCATGGCTTGAGTACACCCCCCCCCGCTCCCCTGTCTTATGTCGGCGCAGGCGCACGGACCGGACGTACGCAGAGCTTGCTGCCGCCGTTCAAGGCGGCGCCGTCGGCCCCGTTCGGTCTGTCCACGCCGTCTTCCGAGATCACCCGGTGCCTTCCATCGACTTCTTGAAACAGGTGCCCCCTCCCCTTGGTGGAAGCAATGTCTGCCTGGTCGATGATGACCCGACGTGCGCCGTCCTGGAATTTTGTAGGGATACAAGGGTCTATGGTCATATGACAACGGCCATGCATGGCATGAGTACCCCGCCCCCCCCCCCCCCCCACCCCCCACCCAACACACACCGCGATCATCCTTCAAGTGTAGTGCCCTCAAACCCCCCCCCCCCCCCCCCCCCCTCGCCATACATACCCAAGAGACACCGCTATATATTATGTAACCCTGCGGTATTAGACTATCAACGTGGCGCGAGCGTACCACGTGTCCGAGAGGAGGGATAACATACTAGCACCTACTCAGGCGGCGCTGACTGAGTAGGCTATTTTGAGAAGAGATAACTCACTCAGTCAGTGCTGACTCAGTCGGCTATGGTTTGAAGGGATAACATGCAGGCCTGGTCAGTCAGCGCTGATTCAGTAGGCTATGGTTTGAAGGGATAATATGCAGGCCTAGTCAGTCAGCGCTGCCTCAGTAGGGTATGATCGGCGGGGGTACCTTACTCAGTCAGCGCTGACTCAGTAGGCTATGGGTAGAAGGGATAAGATACTGGCCTACTGTAGTCAGTCAGCACGGACTCAGTAGACCACGGTCAGAAGGGATAACTTACTCAGTCATTTCTAAATCACTAGAGTATGGTTAGAAGGGGGGACATACTGGCACCTCAGTCAGCGCTGACTCAGCAGGCTATGGTTAAAAGGGATAACATACTGGCCTAGTCAGTCAGCGCTGACTCAGTAGGCTACGGTCAGAAGGAATACTTGCTCAGTCAGCGCCGACTTGGTAGGCTATGGTTGGAAGGGGAAACATGCTAGCCTACAGTCAGCGCTAAGTTGCTGTAGGATGCCCCTTCCAATCAACACCGCGTCCTCTTTCTCAAGAGTCGACGGCTTGTCGTGGTCGGGCCGTGCTTTTTTCTTTGTACGCGAGGAATTGATTCATGGGTGCGAGTGAGCCCAACCTCGGAGAGAGTTTTTGTTTTTCGCAAATCCCAGCGGGAGCGGAGCTTACCGCAAACAATACACCAATAAATAGTTTTTAAAAAATTGTAAAAAGTATAAAAAGAAAGGTTTTCTAAAAACGAAAGAAAACAAACACAGTTTTCTACCAGGTATGAAGTAAAATAAAGGTTGGATTCAAATATCTTACATGGCAGTCTTGCCGCCGCCGTCGCTGCTGCCCCCCTCCCCCCTGCCCGCGCGCGCGCCATCGCCTCCGCCCCGCCCCCCCACTACTGGCCCCGTTTTGGCACCGCTTGCCTCTCGGAATGCGGGTCTCCCGCGGACTTGCCCACCCGCTCCTGTCCGCGCTGCGCTGCGCGTGCGCCGCCCGGAATGCCCCCCCCCCCCTCCCCCTTTCCCCCCCACCCCTTGTTCGCTCGCTTTGGTTTGCCGTCGACTGCCGTCCGCCGCCACCACCACATCCATATCACGTGTGTGTTTGTGTGTGTTCGTGTGTGTTCGTGTGTGTTTGTGTGTGTTTGTGTGAAGCAAAAAGATGCGTCGCGACACTCGATTCCGCCGGCCGCGGTTTGTTTTGATTTTCGAGGGAAGTGGGGGGGGATTCAGGGTTATTTTTTTGTTTTTTTTTTCCCGATTTTCTGTTCCGGATGGCTTTTGTCGTCTTCGTCTTCGTTGTTGTCGTCGTCGTTGTCGTATGTGTGTTCCGTGCGAACCCCCCCCCCCCCCGCCCCCTCCCTGTTTTCTTTCGCCGTATTTTTTCCGCTGTCCCCCGTATTATGACTAGGGAGGTGATATATTTCACGACCTGGCGCCACATGACATCGACTTCGTCTGCTTTAGCCTTGGGCTTGGGGAGCCGACCGAGGTCAGGCATTTCACCACGCGCCGTGGGGGGGGGTTGAGGGGGGGGGGGGGGGAGGCCCGGGGGGGGGGAGGGGGGGGGGGGGGGGGGGGGGGGGGTGGGTGGGGGGGCGAGGGAGTGTGGCCGACGGAAGGGGGAAAGGGGGGGTGTGGTGGGGGGGAAGGGGGGGGGGGGGGGGGGGGGGGTACCACTGAGAGGAAGAGAGGGTCGCACTAGTAACAAGCTGGTTGGACGAAGGGACGATTGCTTGGCTTGCTTGCTTGCTTGTACTTTTTGGGGGGGCTTTGGGGTGCATTGGAAGGGGGGAAAACGGTTCGTCCTGTGGTCTTTGACACTACACGTTTTCTTCTCTTCCTTTCTTTTGTATGAGTTGGGCCTTTCCTTTTTTGTGCCTGTTGTCCCTTTTTTTTTTTTAGGGCTGATCGACTTCGGGGCACCTTGATCGATGCCGCTCTTGCCCATGGCTTCTTCGCGTACCCTCTTGTGCTTTCTATGGTTTCGGCAGTAGCGGCGTGAATGTCTTTACGATATGACACATAATAAAGTGTGAAATATTGCATGTCACTCACCACATGATGCACACTACAAGATGATAAACGTTCCGCAGCTCGGACAGAGAATCGATTCCCACTTGATGACCTCACCAAAGATGTTTTAATGCTGACTTATCTATTCCCGATCTTGCATGGATTAGCTCATGTTGCCGGGTGGGGGACCCCTGTAATCCGCACGATCTCGTAGCGCATGTTTCCTGGGTTGAAATCTGTACATATGCTGATCCTATGTAACCTTTCACGCATGTGTTTCACTCAAATTACATCGCTCGGACAGATCACGATCTACAGATAGATCAGGTAGATCAGGTAGATCCTACCGTAACCTGCTGTTATGAGAGGTTGTGCAGGATCTGCACAGTACAGACCCAACCCTAGCAGGCCTGATACCGTGCAGATTATACGGCTCCCACCCTGCAACATGATCTTAACTCATGCATACAGATCAGGAATCTGTCTACTATAGCTGCCCTGAAAGATTTAGATTGTGATCTATCTGTAGAGGATCTATCTGCTCTGTTCGATGTGTGCAGATAGTTTTCGTGATGTACCTACCTACTTTCCCCATGGCATTGAATATTCCTATTTAACTCTTTTAGGACCGCAGTCCCATTTTGGGGAAAAATCACTTGGAATTAGACTGGTTTGTCCCCAAAATGGGACTGCGATGCTAAAGGGGTCAACCGCTGCAAAAGGTTCCCCGTACTACTTCCAAGTATTTTGTGCCCGAAGGGAGGGTGCTGTTCTGAATAGGTTGAGCGTATACAGAAGTGGTCCCTCTAGACTGCCGGTATGTGCCAGCAGGCCAATACATCGGCATGATAGCGGGCACCGGCACCTGCTCCCCAGACTGCCACGCTGGTGTAACCCCATCTGCTGGTGCCAAGCGACTTCACCGGTATTATATCGGGAATCGGCATTGTAGAGAGACCTTCTACTATTACGGGGGTCCATAGTTAATAGGACCTATGGTATACATAAAAATCTATATATTCACCTTTTTTTACTAACAATATTTGGTCCTATTAACTATGGTCCCCCGTAATAGTGCTGTACCTACTTTCTAAAAAATACTCTCCTCAAGTGAGGAGCCTGAGGAACGTAAGGTTTCGGGGTTGTATGTATATATGTACCCCTACCAAAAAACCAGATCGTTTTTTTCTTCGCTGCGGCCGCTACTTTTCCTTCGTCTCTTGTCTCTTGCTTGATTTCGGCTCTCAGCGCGCACCGACCCTCACCCTCCTCCGCCCCCCGTGGTTGCCCTCTCGAAAAACAAATGTCAGGTGTATGCCACTGCGCACTCTTTTCTTCCACAGCTGGAGGAGGCTGGAGTGAAGGACTCCGCGCACTGCCTCTTCACCTTTCCCTCCGGCGCGGTTTTCAGCCTCGAGATGACGAGATGCAGCGCCTATGGCTACGACAACCGAATCGAGGCAAGCAAGCAAACAAGCGACAAGCGAGCGACACTTTTTTTTTCTTGTAGCGTATGCTCGAAGTACGGATGGATACAAGCACTTTGAAGTCAACAATAATTTCGATTTATCATTCTCACCCGCCGTTCTCCGTGTAGGAAACCCCAGCTGTTTTTTCCCCCAGAGATTTTTGTACAGTAGCATATACTTGAAGTATGTATACAGGTATACATGGATATGTTTGTTTAGACGCGTGCTGCGTTAGGGGTATACGTATATCAACAGCAGTTTTTGGCCGAAACGTTTGTGATTGAGAAATTCGACGCGAGTCGACGAGGGAAGAAAGAACCGAAGTCTTCCCGTGATAAAAACACAGTGGGGAGGAGGGATAAGAGCCTACTCCGCGACCCCGGATCTGAGTAACGACTAGGAAGGACAGAGAAAAGACGGGCGGAGCCAATAAATGGGATGGACGAAAGAAAAAAAGTAAGGAAACTACTCTTTACTTGAAGTATGTATACAGGCATGAATGCTTTTGTTAATACACGTGCTACGATAGGGGCACTGTACCTTTTCTCGGCTGAAATATGAATATATTGTTTAGACACTATGTTACGATGGGGGTACCGTACCGGTTTTTGGCCGAAATATGAATGTGCTGTTCGTACACGTTGTCACGATATTATCGGGGCACTGTTGCAAACCTTTTTATGGCCGAAATATGAATACGTTGTTTAGTCACGTTGTCATGATAGGGGTACTGTTGTACCAGGTGGGTATTTCTGTCCGAAATATTTCTGATTGGTTGACTATGAATAGGCTCCTCAACTGAGGAAGCCACTCGGCATCATGTGTTCCCCTTTTGCGTTGCATACTACCAATAACACTTTTCGTTAGCACATGTATACTCGTAGGCCATGGGAGTGTCCCTCGGGTCAACCAACCCTTTTAGTACTGCAGTGCACATGTACCTGTATTTGACTCTAATTCCAAGTGTGCTTTCCCCACGACGGGAGTGCAGTCCTAGAGGGGTTTTCAGAGTACGTACCAATTTTCTCACGATAATAGATTTTGGATAAGGTACAATCAGTATTATATCATATGGAGCTCCCCTCAGGTGAGGAAGAAGTCGAAAAAACTTCTGGTAGGTGTTAAGTGAGCCCTGTCGTGTAAAGTAGCGCGAAACCGTAGCATAAAAAAGTTGATATGATGACGCGATGCAGACCCCATACCAGATATACGGTACAAGATATTTTATTTTGCAAATATGAGTTTTAACGAAAAAATGTTTTTCGGATCATTTTTTCGATCTCTAAGCTTATATCATAGGTTTGCGCGTTGTTTTATTTTCAACTACCGTAGATAGCTCTACGATGACCAAAATCGAGGCAAAAAAGAGGAAGGATCATGTATCAGACGGTAATTGTTTTATGTTCGTTTTCTAAAGCGCCTACCTGGTACGTATTACGTTTCGTTAAAAAAAAAACGGAAGGATGACACGATTCTGCCTGCGCGTTAGGCTACGTACGACAATCGAACCGAGCCAAGAAGCAAGCGAACTTACCTGATATAACACCAGTCGTTGTTTTACAAGCGAACACATATCGTACTAAAACATAAAGACGACACATTGAGGCGGCATTTTCGCTATAGCACGGCAACCGAATCGAGCCGAAGAGCATGACCTATTTTTTTTCTAGTTCAAATATTCGGGGGACCTGAGCAGTCAGGACCCATCATACACACAAAAACCTATATATTCCAGTATTTTTACTAACCTTGCTTGGTCGTGATTACTACCATATATTAAGTCCATAATATTAATATTCCAAATATAAATATAAGTACGATATTGTTGGCGGTGTGTTCTCAGCGCTCCTCCGCGTTTTTTGACGTATTGTTTTTGGGTTGTTCGTGCTAGCGAGAGATGAGGTTCACCTTACGGGATGAAACTGCCTCATCGTGATCCCCGAGCCTGACTGTATCGGAGGTGACCTCGGGCGTGCTTACGCCGTGCCCCGGCTACCGGCTAGCTGGGTGTGCTGTGCTCGTTTTTGAGAGAACCATTTCAAATATGTCAGCTATGAGTTTGACCAGTTGAATGGTCGATTTTCATCACAGTCTCGTGGCCAAAGGTTTTGGTTGACGGTCTACCTTTGCCCCGTCAGGCCTATCTCTGACCCGTAAAACCCTCTTCTAAAATACAACAGTTGTTAGCATTGGGATGTCCTTAGCAGCTGTCCGTCAAGGGGTAATTTTTCCGCCAATGAACATCTATGCTCGCTCGTGACGGTGAAAATATTATGTTTTCGATGCTAGCACCCAGATTGGACCTCTCCTCCTTAGGCTGAAACGAGAGAGGCCGCAGCCTCCGCGGCCTTTGACAGCTCATGGCGGCAAGAGTGTGGGAAATATGGACTGAGGTGGCCGGTCTCGTGCCCGGCCTTTGCGCGTGCGTTGAGGGTTGGGCGTTGGAGAAACAAGCGTCGGATCACCGATTCGGGCTATTATACGTGTGACACCACGAGTTTTCCCCAAAAAGGTTGAGATTCGTAGGCTAGATTATGTTTGCGAAACGAGCGTCGCCAACCTCTTCGGCTGCTGTGCACGCCGGGCGACCAGGCTCCGTGAGGCAGAGAAGACGATGCCTTTGGTTTCGACCGATTCAGATGAGTCTACCACGGGAGGAGCGGTACGGTGGTGAGGGCACAAACGGTGTCTACGCTTTTGTTTTTGCACGCAGCAGGTAGCATTTTACCTGAAGCGTGGAGTTTCGGTTCTGCCTTGAAGGGTTTTTTCTTGTTTCTCATGTAACCGCCAAGAACAAATTAAGGTCATGAACGACGTGTGCGGCTTCCGACGAGTTACGACGACGACGTCGTGTTTCTTTTACACCCTCACACAGCTCTCCTCACGCAGTAGGTCAGCCTGCACTATGTTTAGTTGCTGATCCTCAAGGGTGTGATTATGCCTTTCCTCGTCGTGCCCCACCGTGCTCCCCTGCCCCGACTGCGGTGCCGGGGTAGCCTCGGGCGTGCGTGATGTACTACTACTTGCTGTGCTGCTGCTGCTGCCGCCGCCGCTGCTCTACTACTGCTTGCTGCCGCTGATACGTGCCGCCGCTGTGGTGTTGTTCTGCTGTTGCTGCTCACGCAACTTCCCTCATAAAGTTGGTCAGCCTGCGATATGTTTCGTTGCTGAACCTCGAGGGCGTGGTTCGTTTTTTCTTTCTTCTTTTTTATCTCACTTTTACTTTCCAGCTTCTGGACAACAAGCCATGGTCACAGGTAGGTGTCGTCGCTTTTCCCCCCGGTAAAACGTGCCTTCATTTTTATCGCGCAGAGGGTTCATAATTCCAAACGCTCGTCGCCTAGTCATCGAATTTTGCTAACTCTCGCTCTGGCGCTATCGGTTCGTCAAGTCTTTACGCAAGAAAAGTCCCTATGAGCACGAGCACGCACTCGGTGAGACTCGAACCCACAACTTGACTATATAGTAAGGACGAGATTCACCTACTACAAAGTAACTCCATCGAGGACGCTTTATACCTTTGCTCGTCGCGCCCCATCGTGCTCCCCTGCCTCGACTGATGTGCCGAGGGCGGCCTCGGGTGTGCGTGATGTCCTACTGCTGCTGCTACTGCCGCTAGGCGTTTTTTTTCTCATGTATCCGCCAATAAAATGAGATATCCTCGTCGTGCCCTACCGGGCTCCCCTGTCCCGACTACTTTGCCGGGGCGGCCTCGCGCGTGGGTGATGTACTGCTTGCTGCTGCTGACGCTGCTGCTGCTACGTCCCACCGCTGCTGTGTGTTCTGCTGCTGCTCACGCAGCTCCTCTCCTGGAATAGATCAGCCTGCGATAAGTTTCGTTGATGAACCTCGAGGGTGTGAGTATTCATCATTATTCATTTATGTATTTTTTTAATCTCCTTTTTACTTTCCAGCTTCTGGACAAGCCGTGGTCACAGGTGTCGTCCCTTTTCCCCCCCGGTGAGTGCCTTCACTTTTAACGCTCAGAGGGTTCAGCATTCCCAACGCTCGTCGATTATTCATCGAATTTTGCTAACTCACGCTTTCGTGCTTTCGTCTCGTCAAGTTTTCGGGCAGGAAAAAGTTTCTGCCAGCACGAGCACGCACTCGGTGAGACTCGAACCCACAAACTTGACTCTTGTAGGGACGAGATTCACCTACCACATAGTGTCTCCATCGGGCACGCCATTATACCTTTCTTCGTCGTGCCCCACCGTGCTCCCCTTCCCCGGCGGTTGTGCCGAGGGCGGCCTCGGGCGTGCGTGATGTGCTCCTGCTGCTGCTGCTGCTGCTGCTGCTGCCGCTGCTGCTGCTACTGCCGCTGCTTTGCTGCTGCTGCTCTGTTGCTGCCGCTACGTGCAGCTGCTGCTCACGCAGTCCCCCTCACGGAGTAGGTTGGTCTGAGATGTATTGCTATGCCTTTCATTCTCGTGCGCCATGCGCCATCGGGCTCCCCTGCCCCGACTGTTGTGCCACGGCCGGCCTCAGCTGTGCATGCTGCGATACTGCTGCTGCTCCTGCCGCTGTTGTACCGCTGCTCTGGTGCTGCTGCTGTGTATGTGCTGCTGCTGTGCTATTCTGCTGCTGCTATTTCTGCGATATGTTTTTGCTGCTGACCCCCGTGAGCATGGTTATTATGCCAGTCAACCCCTCTGGGTGACGTGTCTCCGAATCTTAAAGCTGAAAAACGGATCCATCTGCTTCGGAAACTGTACTAGTACCGCAATTGACATTTATTTGGCGTCTCGGCGGAGGTCTCGTGCCAGCGTAGTCTTCGTATGATACATACCTGTACGCTATGCTGCTGCTACTTGCTGCTGCTGAGCTTGCTGCACCGACGTAATCGCCGGCGCTTCGTGCTGTCGATTTACTCGATCGACTGCTGATCAACAAGCTGTTTTGTATCTATCTGTATACGAAGTATACCGTACGGACGCCGAGCGTCTCGTACGTAGTACTTTGTAGTGCTGCTTGCTGCTCTACGAACGAGTTATGCGTTGTTGTGCCGGATGACGGATGGCAATGTTTGTTTTTCTTGTGTTTGCATCATTTTCTTTCTCTTCACTCTTTTTTTGTTAATACACCCCTTGGCAGTACTGTCGCATTAACAGCCTCGAGTTGCATACCTGTACGCCCTCAGCCATTACGGACATGCGCAGAGCCGCAGGAGAGCGTCAGCCCGCCGCGGCCTAAGCCCCCCTTGCGTTACCGTATTATAACACGGGTGGTAAGACATCACACCTCCTGGGATGAATTTCCGTACCGGCCTTCTCCAAAACAAGAGTAAAATCGTCCGAGGGGGTGGGCTATCTTATCACACATGCAATACCGTTTGTTGGGGGTGTTCTATGTTATCACACGTGTTATGCGGTATATAGGGTTATGCGGCATATAGGGGGTGCGCTATCTTTTCACACGTGTTACACACTTTATAGAAGGGGGTGTCTTCTTATCACACGTGTTATACGTAGGGTGTATAGGGGGTGTGTTATCTTATTACACGTGATATACGGTATATAGGGGATGTGTTATCTTATCATACGTGTTACCACGGTATACGGTGTACAGGGGGGGTGTTACCGTACCACAGGTGTTATACGGTGTATCGGGGGTGCGCTATCATATCACACGTGTAATACGGTATATAGGGGTTGTGCTATTAATATCTCATCACGTGTTATACGTACGACGTACGGTATATAGGGGGTGTGCTATCTTATCACTGTGTTATACGGTGTATAGGGGAGGTGTTAAGAATATCTTATCGCACGTGCTATACGGTACGTAGGGGGGTGTTATCACACGTGTTATGCGGTATGTGGGGGGGAAGTAATCTCATCACACGTGTTGTACGGTGTCCTATATTATCACGTGTTATACGGTATATAGGGGATGTGAAATACTATCACACGCGTGATACGGGGTGTGCTGTTTTATTACACATGCAATGCGGTGTGTCATCTTATCATATACCTGGTATGTGATACGGTGCACAACGATACGTAAGCGGTGAGCTCGACCGATTGCGCGTTTTGGTTTTGGCCTAGCTTGCTGGTTTGCTCGAGGGATGAGATAGAATCACCGTCTGCCGGTGATTAGTAGCCGTCGTGTTAACACGATTGATGGGGCGTCTTTTTTCCGAGTCTGGCTTACTGGCTTATTTGCGTACCGGTTTCTGGCCTCATCTCTGCGCACCCCGAGGTCGACTTGATCGTCCCGTGCGCTGAACGCCCTAGTCGTGACCCGATCCGCTCTGCCCGTTCGTCCTCCCTTCCTACCTTCTGCTTGCTCGCCTGCCTGTATTTGCTTGCATGCATGCATGCCCGATTTTCATCCGATTTTTTTAACCGACGTTTCGTCCGAATTTTCGTCCTCGACGGGTCTGGCCCTTTGCCGTGCGCAGGTGATGGGCGAGCACGGCATGCTGAGCTTGGGGAATCCGCCAAGCTCTGGGCTGGAATTTTTCGACAGCACCGGCTGCACCACGTCTCCCCCAGAGCACTCCTTCCCGCAGCGCTTCCGCGAGGTATAGGAATCCAGTCGTGGTCCCTCGATAGTGCCGGTTGCCCGCTATAGTGCCTGTGAAATCGCTTGGCACATATCGCATGGGGTTAAGCAGTGTGGCAGTGTGCGGAGTAGTTAGTGCCGGTGGCCGCTATAGTGCCGGTTTTGTTGGCTGGCGCTTATCGGCGGTATAGAGAGGGACCGCCACTGTAACAAGAATGGGTATAAATAACACGCGACACCACCTTAACCCATGTTTTCTACTGCGAAACTTATCCAACATTTTAAGTTCCAAGTAATGTAGTTTGTCGCCCCGAAATGTGGGTGCGGTTCTGAAGGGGGGTTGTCCTTTTTCTACCGCGTAGTGCTTTCCAGGTAGTGTGTTGTCGTGAAAGAGCGTCGAGTTTGCGCAGGGTTGAGGTTGTTTTTCAGCCCTCGTTGCATCGAAAACGGTAAAGAGTGCTAACGTCGAACACTATTTTTCCTGTTTTCGGATTCCTCTCGACGGAATCTTTCCGAACACACCTTGTTCGGTATTGTTGTTCGGTGTTGGCAACCCTTTCGGTTCTGGAAAAAAAATCGAGCGCTGAAGAACGATCGCACCCCTGTTCGGACCCGACGCTCTTTATACGGTACGGTATCCCTTCTAACCGAGGCGTGTCGCAGTGAAAAAACAATCGCGGACGTTGAAACGTGGCGTGCGAAGTGGCGTAGCGCGGCGAAACTCTAACAAAATGTCTTATAAACAATGTGATGAAGAAGAACACGTCAACGTTCAGCGCCGACTGTATGTACTCTGCGCTGCAGTCCGTTGGCCGCGCGTCTGTGCCACGTGCCGGCATAACACAAAGCGGTTTCGATGCCGCTGCAGTACAGTAGCAATATCTCTTCTTACCAACACACACAACATTTTACACGCACGGGACAGATTGCCATCTAGATAATCTAAAATCCTAACCTGCCGTTAATGAGATGTTGTGCAGGATCTGTGCACTATAGTACAGACAGATACAACCCAGGGGAAAATGTGCTATAGATCACGTGGATTGTACGGCTCCCACCCGACAGCGCGAACTATTCATAGATCAGACAGATCAGGAATATATCTGCCATGAAATGAAGTGTCTAGATCGTAAAGTGGAGGTCTGATTTGATCTTCCCGGTGTGCGCAACATTGTCTCGAAAAAATGTAATATAACCTCTCGCTTGAATAGGATGGCTGAAAAAAAATAGATTGATTATAGTACCCGGTGGCTTCGTGGGCTGTCCTCGTGCCTACTGAAATCAATTTTGTGGGCTCAATTCTCACCGAGTGCTCGTAGTCGTAGGGACTGTTTCTTGCATAAAAAATGATTGGCGGCAAGCGCGAAAGCGTGAGTCAGCAACATTTGATGAAAGGCGACGGGCAGTGGGAATGCTGAACCCTATGCGCGATAAAAATAAAGGCATGTACCGGGGGGGGAGAAGGGACGACAGCTGCCTGTGACCACGGCTTGTCGAGAAGATTGCTGAGGGCAACTTCTCGTACGAGCTGAGCTGGAAAGTAAAAGTGATCATAAAAAATATATATGCAATTCATTATCGCATCTTTCAATATGGTACATAGTGGCGGGCAATTAGGTATCGAAAAGTTTGGGATGATGCCCCAACACTAGCGTACTGAAGTACCGTTGCATGGTCATAGAATACGACTACGGCTATGCATGACATGAGTGCCCCCCCCCCCCCCCAAGCAATGTCTTCCTGGTCAGTGAACACCCAACGTGCTCTGTCCCAGCATTGTAGGGATGCGAGGGTATATGAACATACGACTACGGCCAAGCATTATATCGAGTACATGTGGAAACAACGTAATGAGCGCCCAACTGTTGGAGGTGTCTCTAGTACGAGTAGGAACGGTGCTCCGTCTCGAAAGGGAGACGTGGTCAACGATCAAACGAATTCGGAAGTTAACAAAAGAGTACGCCCCCACCCCCACCACTCTCGTCCGCCTCACAAGCGATTCTTAATGCAGCTCACCCTTCATGTAACTTGCGCGATATCTAACGGCGCTTCGCGCTTGGTGCTACAGTAGTGATGTCTACCTGGTCGGTGAAAACTCGGCGTGCTCCGTCCCGATATCTTAGGGATGCGAGGGTCTGCATGATAATGAGTACACCCCCCCTCCCTTCCCTCCCCTCCTCCGGATGGCTTGCCAGGCTTACGCGATGGAGGTGGGGGAGTTCGAACAGGCGCTGAGGGGAAAATCGGAGCCGCCGGTCACTTGTTTCGACTCGTGCCGCACAACCCACATCGCCGAACAGGCGTCGATCTCGGCTCGCACTGCCCGGCCCGTCTCGATCTCGTTTGACCAGATTCAACGCGGTGCCGGTGCCGGTCCTGCTGTTGCATTGTGATTGGACCCTCCTCGTCGAAGTCAAGCAGAAGGCAGGACATAAGGGAAGCCGAGATACCCTTTCGGGCGGGAGGTCCATCTTTTGAACGAGACACAAACACCTGCTTACCTCGTCTACTGCTGTTTCTCGTGATTGTTTGCCAACAGATTACTGCGGCAGGGGAGATCCGTCCGTCTCTTTTGAAACGAGAAAAACACCTCTACTATACGCAGTAGTCTTTCTTGTCTCGTCTTTTTTTGTGTCAACCGATTGAGGATGTTCACCTTTTGCTTTAGGACGGGGGGCGACAACCAACCGGTTCAGGCTTGTTCCTCTTCTTTCAGAGACAGGAGCCGGCCGCCCGATGTAGGTTCTCTCCACTTTGCTTTTTAGAGCAACCATTACTAAGGTTTCTTGTCTTTTTTTGGCGATCCTCCTGCTGCTGGCGGGGGGGTTGTGACGAGAAACACCATCATTCTTTTTCTTGTGGTTTTTTGGTGATCCTCCTGCTAAAAGCACGGTTTTTGACGAGAAACGCCACTAGTGTTTCTTGTCGTTTTTGGTGACCCCCCTGCTAAAAGTAGGTCCTGAGACGAGAAATTGCCATTTTTTTGTATTTCTTGCTTTTTGTTGCTGATACTCTCCTGCCAAAAATAGGCTTTGGTGACGAGAAACACCACTACTCTTTCTTGTATCTTTTGGTGATCCTCCTGCTACAAGTGGGGCTTTGACACCAGAAACGCCACTTTTGCATTTCCTGTCTTTTTTTTGCTGATTTTCCTCAGGTAAAAGTGGAGTTTAAAACGATAAACCGCCATTTTTAGTAGTTCTTGTCTTTGCTGATTCTACCACCTCCAAGTGGGGTTCAGAAGTTTTATTTTCGTGTGTGTGTCAGATCAGTCGCGCGCTCTGTATCTCGCACTGCTATACAGCGATGATGCGGTTGCGTGGGGGTTATTCTTCGTGTTTGTTTATTGGTCGAAGTGATGGTTACTTTTTGCCGGGTTGGCGGTTATTTTTGCCTGGTTGAAAATGAGCATTTTAGGCCCATTCTATCCCCAGAGCAAACCGTTTCGTTGTATAATAGTCGCGGACACCGGATTGGTTGGTCTGTATAGTAACATATTTTCGAGAAATGGGAGGGAAAAAGGGAAGCGGGGGGTGGAGGGGGAGTCCTTGTGCTCACTTCTCCTTTTGGCAAAGTGAACTGTGTTGAAATGAAACTTCTGATAGATGGAAAAAATGGCGAGAAATTTCTGATCGGTGGGAAAATGACAGGAAATTCTGATCAGTGGAAAACATTGAAGGGGTTTTTATGATTGGTGGAAAATCCTTGGTCGCCCGTGTCAGCCGGGCGGCGGAAAGGTGTGTGTATGACGTTGAAACTTGGTCAGTTTTTTTATCTCCCGTCCTTTCGTTTATCATCATTCAGTCCCTGCCAACGGGAAGAGAGAGCTCAAGCATTAAAGAGGCAGCGTAGGGAGGTAGGGAGTGGGGTTGGTGAAGGTATAAGCGTTTCCTACGCATTTTGACCATTCGGGAAAGCACGAAGCTCTTCTGCCGTGACTGTTCCAGCAGGCCTTGAAGATTTACCGTTTGAATTTTCCAAGTTAAGCATAGTTTGTAGTGTTGACGGCAGAGCGTAAAGGTTGACCAGCACCGCTGTGTACCATATCTCTCTCTATATATATATCTGATACGCGCTAGCATGCGAGCCGGGTGTGACACCAAGATGCCCGTCGTCGTGTGAAAATTGAGCGGAAGGAAGTGGCACTCCTTGGCATCGGTTAAGGGCATAATGTTTCCCCGAAAAGCAGAGATTTGCTCGAACGTGATGTGATTCTTGGAGATGCGATATATACTTCTCAAATCCGGACACACTACTTGTGCTTGTGTGTTTTCTCGCGTTTCTTCTTCCCTGCCTCCACTTCCGGTCTAGCCTTTGTTCTGTTTTTTCCCCTGTTTTTTGTGTTTCCTTTTCTTTCCTTTTCCTTTCTTATGGTCTTCCTTTTTTATTGTTTTCGAGTTTTTCTCATGTTTCTCTTTGTTTTGCTATCGTTTGGTTAGTTTGCAATGTGCTCTTTCTTGCCCGGTACGTTTGACGAATTCGCCAGCTACGTATGACAATTATGTTCTCCTTAGTTCATTTTTCGATGCATTTGGCATATTTCGCGGTGCATTTTACATAATTCGCGATGCTTTTTGTGTTTGTTTCTGTGTTTCGCAGTTTGTGTGGCCGCGGAAGAAGCTTGTTTCTCTCTAGGAAAAAGAAAACGTGCGGATTTGCTGGATGTCGTTGGTGAGTAGAAACAACGGTTTATTGTGAAAGACACCACACACCTGCTGTAGTGCAGTAGGCCTGCTGTAAATCCAGTAGCATACGATATGTCGTGGTAGATGGAAGAAGTAGGTAGACCAATTTGCTGCGGCTATGGCGACGTTGCCTGCTGCGTAGAAGGGGTTGCAGTACTACTGCGTGTAGGTGGGTGTAGGCGTGTCTATATATATTTATGTGTTTCTGGTGTACACGAAAATGCAAAGTATATACCTGGTGTATACGAACGTAATAACTTTTATAGGCGGTGGCTGTGCGTAGTACAATCGTGTCAAGGGGTTGTTGTACGAGCTTTGTATGCAAGTCTGCTACAAGTTCTCTTTGTTATGCCTTACTATTAGTGTGGTCGTGTCTCCCTGATTTCGGGAACGGCCTTTCTTTCCTTTGCCTGATGATGACGGACTTCGTTGTTTTGCTGCTTTCGAGTACGTTATGCATGTTTTTATAGTAGCATATTTTGCTACTTTTGTGTTGACGATATTTGCCGACACTATCGTAGGAGGGGGGGAGGGGGGGGGGGGGGGGGGGGGGGGCAGTTGTGGTCTGCGCAGCATTGTTGGGAGACTTTCAGTGTTTGTTTGTTTTTTTCGTTTGTGGACGGCGGGATTCGTGCTCTCCTCACATTACTCGTCGCATGATAGCTTTATCGAGTATTGTGTTTGTACAAGGGTAACAAGTCTTTGGCGTCATTGTTGCCCAGATCGAGACTGCAGGAGGAGGAGGAGGAGGAGGAACTTTTTTGTTTGTTTGTTTTGCTCCTAAGTCTTTCTTAGTCTTCTTTTCTTGCTGATTGTGTTTTTTTTTTTCCGATTGCATTACGTATACGGTTCCTATTATATGTACGGAGGAAGCACCACAAACAGCGAAACAAAAGACGTCGAAAAAAACGCTATTGATTGCTTTTTTCAAGGCATCACATCATCAACATCATCGTCATCATCATGAGTGGGGATATGAACGAATGCAGCCGTGCATCTATCTACTGTACGTACGTAGAGAACATTGGTACCCGAATCTGCAGCAAGTAACCGATACGATAGTAATATAATACCTGGTACCCGATATGACATGTGCCATGTATACCACGTACTACTTGTACTATTGGTATTTTGTCGTCGTTCTCACGTAACTAATCGCCAGGATCTTGTCGTTGCGTGATCACAGGACAAGATCAAATAACACTGGAAGAGCAGTATGGACCTGGGGACCGACTACTGCTATGCAGGTAGTGCTGCTGGCTCTGCTTTGGTCACTGACATGCTTGAAGGTTATCATTCTTGTTCTCAGTTTGTAAAACTGAGTCTCAGCTGCGGTAATTGCAATCTTGTCTGTCTGACGGTCAGTCTGTCTGTCTGCAGTCACAAGGAAACTCCAATCCTCGCAAAATCTGGTCCCGAAACGCTCCCGACGTTGAATTGTATACCGCGCGAATCGATAGCGGACACTCATACAACCAGGGTGAACCAACTTTCGGATTCAACGGAACCCTGCGCCTTGAGCTACGCGACCCAGCCTCACCGGGGGACCAACCACTTGACAAGTGATATTCGCGAAACGAAGAACAAACTCGCCCAAGAAGAATAAGGCAATATCGTGATTTTGGAGCCGATGATAGACAATTCAAACGTTACACTTTCATGGTACTTGATCGATGTCGGCGTTGGATCTTCATGAATTTTTCATTTTTTTTTAAATTCTGGATCTTTAACTAAAAAAAAAACGGCTAAAAGGTGTTTTTGGGCATTTTCGTGTGTCGGCGCCGACCACTTTGAGACTCAACTACTTATCTCCCCGAACATTGACCCGTTTTTTTTCTTTTTGAGGACTGCACGATGATCGCGATCACTTGTGATCAGACAGAGAATCTTCGAAAAAAGTAATCGTTCCAAAATCACGAAAAAACTGCTGATGATATCGGCTTATTCTTCGTCAAAAAAATTGTTCTTCGTTTCACGAATATCAATTTTTTGTGTGTGGACAATCGCTTGTGCCAGAGTCGGCACGAGCAGCGAAATCTTTCGCAAATTGGCTACAGCGCATCGATCATAACAAAAATGGGATCACCTTGCAGAAGCATTGCTCGCTCAGCGCGTTTGGTTAACGGTGTTAATGAGGTCGTTGCCTGCCGCTCACAAACGGCCGTGCAAGGGCGCTTCTGACTGCAAGGTCTTGACCCTATGTAGCGTTTTTCGACAGGGTCGCTTCTGCTCTACAGTGGATCGGAGTAAATAGTGTATCAAACAGGCAACAACAGCAACTAACTGTCAAAACAGCAGCAAACAGCTCGAGCCATGTGCTTTCCTCTTCTCGTCAACTCGTACGAGTATATAATTGTTGTACATGCAATTCGTTGTGTTCGTTTCACGCGGTAAATACGTCGAAGGTGCAAGCTGATGAGTGAGGTGAAGGTGCAAGGGGGTCAGGTGATACTTACTAAGGAGATGGAGGTGCAGAGGGAGACCGATGGCACCAGGGAGCAGACTGCTAAATCGCGTTTATATTAATTTCCAATCCTCTGTGTGGTACAGACATTTATGTTCTGTCTAAAATCGTCTGTCGATCACTTTGTTACCGTCGTACATTATTTGGTCTCCCCGATTTATTTCAGAAAATAAATACCCTGGATGTGCATAATAGTTGTGTGATATCGCCCGATCGGGCGTGGACAACAACAAACAGCACAAACAGCAATAATACCATGTGGTGACGGCAACGGCTATTAATAGCACAGCCTGCATACTTACATAACTGGCACCCCGTAGTTACTTCAGTACGAGTGCTGCTCGTTGATCTTGATAACGTGCTTGGAATGAAAATGACCAAGAAAAACAAAAAAACAAAAAAAGCTACCAGGTATTTATTATTGGTAGTTTTTTTTTTTTACCCGTCCGATCTTCCAAGATATTCCGATCTTTCATTATCAATCAGTCATCATTATTACGTGGAACCAAAACGCAGTTTATGAGATCGGGAAAACTTTCGCTGCTTTCTTGATGTTGTGGTTGTGGTTGTGCAATGTGCAGCAACAGTCGAACAAGTCATGGGTGCGCCTGGGGAAGATGAATCCATTGCATCCGAACTCGGGGTGAGTGGAAAGGGTTCGCTCTGACGCAAGTAGTACTATCAGTAGTTACAGGTGATGATACATACGTACGCTCAAACAACTTCCAGGTCGCTATACATTCGAGCAAGAAGAGGTCATAGCTCCCTCTCTCTGCTGCTGGGCAGTGGGCTGTGCTGCTTGCTTTTGCTCGGCTTACTTTGTTACTACTGCTGTGTGTTTTTTTGTTGCTTTCTTTGCTTGCCTGCTGCCGCCGCCGCCGCCGCCGCCGCCGCCGCCGCTGCTGCTGCTGCTGCTGCTGCTGCTGCTGCTGCTGCTTGTAGTCTGTTGTGTCCCTCCCTGCGGCTCGTGGTATCGATCGTCGGATCGTTCCGCGTTGATGTTGTTGGCGGTATCGCATAATACGATCACACCAGGTAGACGTCGTCCGAACGGCCATGTAGCGACGCCAGAGAGAGTCAATGCGCTGAAAGCAGCAGCCACATCTTACCACGGTGCAAACCCCTTCTCGCATACCAGATACAGCAGTAGCAGTATAAAATATGTCCGAAAATGTAAGCAACGTGTTAGCGTTGACCTACATATTTGAAAATCGCTCACTTATTATATTCAAGAACTTCGTCAGGACGTCGGCGTGGATAGCACGCGCATATACATACGCTGCACACAGCAAGCAGCTGTTTGCTCGCCCAATTTACCAATTTAAGGTCGAATTTGTCGCCGCCGGATTTTCCGGCCTTTTCTGCCAAGTGTGACATGCGGCCTGACAATATCAACGCACGCGTGGGGTCCCGCTTGGAGTATGATAGCGGTGTGAACATATAGTATATTCATAGTATGCATTTCGACGCTGAAATACTAAAGATATCGAGATACTAGATTTTCCGATCCAATAAAGATATTCAATCAATCCGCGTATTTTATTATTGTCCCCCTCACAACGTACCCGCTTGTCTGAGCCGAGAGCCTGCCCACCTTCTCCACTCGGCCCCGTCGCACCAGCGGAAGCGACGCCACCACGTTGTTCGTCGTGTTTTTTTTTTTGTAAAAGTCAAACAGACACCTCAACAGTCATGTAATGTGAGATCGGAACAAGCGTTGGAGCTCGTCTCTGCAAGCTGCGTGCGGTGATCGCACGTACGATGGGGTGTATGATATCGTGAAGGATGCGCTGTAGGTCGATGTGTTCGCGAGAGGGCGTGTGGTCCTGGGTATAAAATAATATCTTGCATGTCTCGGGGTGTTGCGGTGCTCTGGCGTCTCGGAGAGAGACGAGCAGCAAAAACCGACCGTAAATCAGATACTCCGCAGGGGAAAATAAACGAGAAAAATAAAACCGCACCACTGCGTGATAATACGTCTACAACCCCTCTGTCTGGGGCTTCGGAGGAAAAAAATGTCGACAAAAGTGACTATTACAGCAGCATCGGCCACAGCAACAGCCGAGATGCTAGCCGGGCTGCTGGAGTACATACATAGCGGAATTGTTCGAACTGCAATGTCAGGAGCTGCACGACACGCGCGCAGGCTGCTGATAATAATCGTGCTGCGGCTAGGCTTTCCTGCTAACAGACGCTTCACAAGACCGCACTCGTTAGTCGTGTTTTTGGTCGCGATACTATAATCAAGTCACAAAAGGGTTAAGGAAAAGACGAGATCGGAATGTACACGGTGAGCCTGGTATACTTTTTTTTATTTTTTTTTTATCATCACTTTTACTTTCCAGCCCACTCGTAGGAGGTTTTACCCTCGACGATCTTCTGGACAAGCCGTGGTCACAGGTGTCGCCCCTTCTCCCCCCCGGTACGTGCCTTTAGTTTTTATCGCGCATAGGGTTCAGCACTCCCACTGCTCGTCGATTTTCATCGTAGGTACAGCTAACTCACGCTCTCGCGCTTTCCGCTAATCAATTTTAGGCAAGAAAAAGCCCCTATGAGCATGCACTCGGTGAGACTCGAACTCACGAAATTGATCTTGATAGGCTCGCGGACCACCTACCAAGTCACCGGGTACTACACAGTAAAATCGACATCCAATACCATAATAGTCAGTTCCAGACCTTGGAACAAGGGTTGGAACCGCGACGTTGATGCGATTGACCGGAGAAACATATTATGATGACGATTGATGAAGAAGATTTCACATGTCGCCGCCTAGTGAACCTCGATCATACGCGCGTCGTGCATGGAATACTGCTTGCTGTACTGTGGAAAACGGCGGTGTAGACGGCCCAATCGAGTGGTGCCAAAACAAGACAGTTAAAAACGATCGTTCAAACACCGAAAAAAAGGGAAAGAAACGAGCGTCCAATAATTATCGGGAGAAAGAATCACATTCAACAAAAAAAGGTCGTTCAACGAACGGAAAACGAAAGGATCGTTCAAGTACGACCGTTCAACGATCGGAAAGTGGGATCGTTCAAAGTTCAACTATCGGAAAAATGGATCGTTCAAATACGATCCATCGTACCAAATTTGAAGGGATCGTTTAGAATAACGATCGTTCAACGATCGTGTTGAGGGATCGTTAATAGGGGTTCGTTAAAAAAGATCGTTCAACGATCGATCGTAAAATGGGATTATAAAAAAACACGATCGTTCAATGGCGTAAATGGGATCATCATTGAAAAATACGATCGTTCAACGATCGGAAAAAGGGATAAAGAGTCGTTCAACGATCGTTTAAAAAAAAATCGTTCAACGAAGATCGTAATAAAGGATCGGTATAGGCAATCGTTCAGCAATCATCGCTCGAAAAAAAGGACGGTCAGGAACGATCTTTCAACGATCGATCGTATACAAAGATCGTTCAAGAAGATCGTTCAACGATCGGAAAAAAATGATAGTTAGAAACGATCGTTCAACGACGATCGCTCTAGCTAAAAATGTGATCGTTCAACGATCAGAAAGAAGGACGATCGGAAATAAAAGGATCATAAGAAACGACCGTGCAACGATCGGAAACTTTTAAAGGGATCGTTCAACGATCGTTCAACGATCAAAAATAAAAGGATGGTCAGAAACGCCCGTTCAACGATCGTAAAAAAAAGGGATCGTTCAAAAGGATCGTTCAACGATCGCAAAAAAGAATCGTTCAACGATCGAAAAGGGATCGTCGCGTTAAAAGGATTGTTAGGCGATCGGAAAAAAAAAAAGGATCGTTGAAAGGGATCGTTCAACGATCGGAGAAAACGATCGTTCAACGATCCAAAAGGATCGCTAGAACGATTACTCAACGATCGTAAAAAAGGATCGTTCAACGATTGGAAAAAAATATCATTAGAAACGATCGTTAAACGATCGTAAAAAGGGATCGTTAAAAAAGATCGTTCAACGACCGGCAAAAGAAATCGTTCAGCGATCGATGGTATAAAGGAATCGTCAGAAAGGTTCGTTCAACGATAGGAAAGAGGATCGTTACGAACGATCGTAAAAAGAGATCGTTAGAAACGTTCGTTCAAAGATCAGATCGTAGAAAGGGATCGTTTACAAGGATCGTTCAACGATCGAAAAAAAGGATCGTTCAGCTGTATTGGAAACAATATAGTCGTTCAACGATCTACAAGGACCGTTGTTAGAAACGATGGTTCAACGATCGTAAACAGGGATCGGTAAAAAAGGATCGACAGAAACGATCTTAAAAAGAGATCGCTACAAACGATCGTCCAACGACGATCATCATAAAAAGGGATCGTTAACAACAAGGATCGTTCAACGATCGGAGAAAAGGATCGTTCAACGATCTGAAAGAAGCGTTATATATATAGAAACGATCGTTCAACGATCGTAAAAGGGGATCGTTAACAAAAAAAATACCGTTCAACGATTATCGTAAAGAGGGATCTCGTTAGCAACGATCGTTCAACGATCATATGAAGGGATCGTTAAAAAAAGTTCAACGATCTAAAAGGATCGTTACAAACGATCGTTCAACGATCATCAAAAGGGATCGTTCAAAAGGATCGTTCAACGATCGCCACCCGGGATCGTTAACAACGATCGTTCAACGACCGTAAAAAGGGATCGTTAAAAAACATCCTTCAAGAATCGGAAGAAAGGTCCAACGATCCAAAAGGTTCAACGATCCAAAAGGTTCAACGATCGTAAAACAGGATCGTTAAAAAGGATCGTTGAACTATCTAAAAGGATTGTCAGAAACGATCGTTCAACGATCGTAAAATGGGATCATTAGAAACGATCGTTCAACGATCGGAAAAAGGGATCGTTCAAAACGATTTTTTAACGATCATCGTAAAGAAGATCGTTAGGACATCGTAAGAAGATCGTTAGGAAAGATCGTTCAATGATCATAAAGAGGGATCGTTAAAAAAGATCATTCAACGATCGAAAAAAAGGATCATTCAACGATCTAAATCGATCGTTAGAAACGATTGTTTAATCGCAAAAAGGGATCAGAAATCGTTAGAAACGATCGTTCAACATTCAATCGTAAAAAGGGATCGTGAAAAAGGATCGTTAGAAACGAACGTTCAACGATCGTAAAACAGGGTCGTTAAGAAGGATCGTTCAACGACCTGAAAGGATTTTGTCAGAAAGGGTCGTTCAACGATCGTCAAAAGAGATCGTTAGAAAATATCGTTTAAAGATCGGGAAAAGGGATTGTTCAACGATCGGAGAAAAGGAATAAGGGATTGTCAGAAACGATCGTTCAATGATCGGAAAAAGGATATCGCTATATAAAAAAGATCGTTCAACGATCATAAAAAGAAAGGATCGTTACAAAGGATTGTTCAACGATCAGATGGTCGAAAGAGATCGTTAGCAAGGATCGTTCAACGATCGAAAAATGATCGTTCGACGATCTAAAATGATCGTTCGAAACGATCGTTCAACGAAGATCATCGTAAAAAGTAAAAAGGAATCGTTAACAAGGATTGTTCAACGATCTGAAAAAAGGATCGGTCAACGATCTTACTTAAAGGATCGTTAGAAAAAATCGTTCAACGATGGTAAAATGGGATCGTTATAACGATCGTTCGTTTAACGACCATCGTAAAGAGGAATCGTCAAAAACGATCGATCAACGATCGTACAAAGGGATCGTTGAAAAGGATCTTGTTCAACAATCGCCAAAAGGGATTGTTAAAAAAACAGATCGTCAACGATCACGAAAAAGGGATCGTTTGAAACGTTCAATGATCGTAAAAAGGGATCGTTAAATAAAAGGATCGTTCAACGATCGGACGAAAGGGTCGATCGTTCAATGATCTGAAAGGATCGTTAGAAACGATCGTTCAACGATCGTCGAACAGGATTGTTAAAAAAAATCGTTCAACGATCAGCAAAATAGATCGTTAAACCATCGAGCTAAACGGATTGTTTGAAACGACCGTTCAACGATCCTAAAAAAGGATCATTCAACGATCATAGAAAGTGATCGTTAAAAAGGATCGTTCAACGATCGAAAAAAAGGATCGTTGAGCGAAGATCGTTAGAAACGATCGTTCAACTGTCGCAAAAAAGGATCGTTAGAAACGATCGTTCAACGATCAGAAAAAGGCATCGTTCAACGATGGCAAAAAAGAATCCTTAAAAAGGATTGTTCAACGAGCGGAAAAAAGGGATCGTTCAACGATCGTAAAATGAGATCACTAGAAACGACCGTTCAACGATGATATTGCAAAAAGAGATCGTTCAACGATCGGAAAAAGGGATCTTTACAAAGGATCGTTCAACGAATGGCAAAAAGCAAAAAGAGATCGTTAAAAAGGATCGTTCAACGATCGGAGAAAAGGAACGTTCAACGATCGGAGAAAAGGATTGTTCAACGATCGGAGAAAAGGATCGTTCAACGATCCAAAAAGATCGTGAGAAACGATCGTAAAAAGGATCGTTCAACGATTGGAAAAAATGATAGATAGGAACGATCGTTCAACGATCGTAAAAAAACGGATCGTTAAAAAGATGGTTCAACGATCGGAAAAAGACGTCGTTCAACGATCGATGGTATTATGGAGATCGCTAGAAAGGATCGTTTAACGATCGGAAAAAATAGGATCGTTAGAAACGATCGTGAAATGAGATCGTTAGAAGAGACGATCGTTCAACGATCAAATCGTGAAAAGGGATCGTTCACAAAGAAAGATCGTTCAACGAGCGAAAACAAGGATAATCGACTGTTCAACGATTGGAAAAAAGGATCTTTCAACGATCTGAAAGGGTCGTTAGAAACAATCGTTCAACAATCGTCAAAAAAAGGGATCGTTAAACGATCTGAAAAGGATCGTTAAACGATCTGAAAAGGATCGTTAGAAACGATCGTCCAACGATCGTGAAAAGAGATAACGATCGTTCAGCGATTATCGTCAAGAAGGATCGTTAGAAACGGTCGTTCAACGATCATAAAAAGGATCATTCAACGATCGACGATCTGAAAAGATCGTGCAACGATCGTCAAAAAAAGGGATTGTTAAAAAAGATCGTTCAACGATCGCAAAAAGACATCGTTAGCAACGATCGTTCAACGATCGGAAGAAAGGATCGTTCAACGATCTTAGAGGATCGTTACTGTAGAAACGATCGTTCAACGATCGTAAAACAGGATCGTTAAAAAGAGATCGTTCAACGATCGGAAAAAAAGATCGTTGGACGATCTAATAGGCAAGGGTTGTCAGAAACGATCGTTCAACGATCGTAAAAAGGGATTGCTAGAAAAGATCGTTCAATGATATGAGAAGGGATCGTTCAACGATCGGAGAAAAGGAAAAAGGATCGTCAGGAACGATCGTTCAACGATCGGAAAAAAGATATCGTTAAAAATATCATTGAACGATCGAAAAAAGGGATCGTTTGATCGGAAAAAAGGATCGTTCGTCGATCTAACAAGATTGTCAGAAACCATCGTTCAACGATCGTCAAAAGGGATTGTTAGAAAAAAAAAGGTCAACGATTTGAAAAGGGGATCGTCAACGATCGGAGAAATGGAGAAAAGGATCGTCAGAAACGGTTGTTCAACGATCGGAAAAAAAGATACCGTTAAAAAAGATCATTGAACGATCGTAAAAAGGGATCGTTGAAAAGGGTCGTTCAACGGTCAGAAAAAGGGATCGCTCAACGATCTAAAAGGATCGCTCACCGATCTGAAAGGATCGGTCGAAACGATTGTTGAACGATGGTCAGAAAGGAAAAAGGGATCGGCCAACGATCGTAAAAAGGTATCGTAGGCCGTTTCCTATGCGGTTCGACTTTTGAGCTTCAGATTTAAACCCGATCACATTTTCAGATGGGAACTTGGCAAATCGAAACAGTCTTCCTATGCGGAAAAATCAGATTTATTGTGCGTGCAGAGATTTGAGCAAACGCCGAGACCAACTAACTGTGGTTATTGTGGTTTAGCGCCGCGAAGAGACGCACTGGGTACACCGCCCTGCGCGTAGGACCCAAGCGTCTGAGCCAAGGTTGACTGCCTCTAGTCTGGCGGCGAAGAGACGTAGCGAGTGCGCTAGAGTCTACCTGTTTTGATGTTTTGTGTTTCATGTTGTGGCTGACTGCTGCTACTGTACAGCAGTGTAGTCTACGAGTACGTATCCACGGGAAGGTGCGTGCTGAGTGCGCTTCTCTTGGTCTGTAGGCCCGAACCCGCGCCAGCCGACTGTAGTCTGACCACGGAGGGACGCACCGCCCGCCACCCGCGCGTCGGGCGCGAAGCAACGTCGCTATACAGCCGTGTCATCATCCAACTCATCAATCGTTCTGTTGCTGTTTGCTGTCGGGGATAACATCTTGAATTTAAAGAGCATGCCATTTTTCGATTTGAAAATCTGATGACCCAAGTCGTCGGATTTTGGGCTAAAACCCGACGACTTGGGTCATCGAATTCTCAAATCAGAAAACTTCTGGTCGGATTTTGCATATTTGGACTGCATAATAAGCAGCGTCATTCATTTTTCGATCGAAAAATACAACAAATCTGAAGCTCGAAATCGAACCGCATAGGAAACAGCCTTAAAAACGTTTGTTCAACGATTGCAAAAAGCGATCGTTACAAAGGATCGTTCAACGATCGGGAAAAGAGATCGTTGAAAAGGATCGTTCAATTGTCGTCAAAAGGGATCGTTAAAAAGGATCGTTCAACGATCGGGAAAAAGGGATCGTTCAACGATCGGAAAAAGGATCGCTAGAAATGATCGTTCAATGATGATCGTTAAAAGGGATCGTTAAAAAGGATCGTTCAACGATCGGAAGGAGAGATCGTTAAAAAGGATCATTCGACGATGATCGTAAAAAAACCAATCGTTTTAAACGATTGTTCAACGATCGGAAAAGAGATCGCTAAATACGACGCGGTCGATGGAAAGGGATCAATCACTGAAAATGACCGTTTAACGATAGCTTAAAAGAATCGTTCAACGATCGGATTGCATCGATAAAATACGATCGTGCAACGATCGGAAACAAGGATCACTAAAAAGCATGATATTCGTGAAACGAAGAATTAAACTGTTGACGACGAAGAATAAGCCGATACTAGCAGCTTTTTTCGTGATGGTGGCACGACGATCATTTTTCAGAGATTTTTTGTCTGATCAGAAGTGATCGCCGTCGGCGTGCAGTCCTCGCATAAAAAACAAATCGGCGGCAATATTCGCGGAGATAAGTCGTTGAGCCTCAAAGTAGTCGGTGCCGACACACGAAAATGCCAAAAACAGCATTTTAGCCGATTTTTCGTTCACAGATCCGGAATTTGACAACATAAAAAGTTCATGGAGATCCCACGCTGACGGCGATCGAGTAGCCTTGAAGTATATCATTTGAAATGTCGATCATCGGCTCCAAAATCACGATATTGCCTTATTATTTTCTTGGGCGAGTTAATTTTTCGTTCTACGAATATCGTTCAAAGAGATCGTTGAATTCGATCGTTTAACAATCCGAAGAAGAGATCGTTATGAAGGATGGTTCGATGATCGTAAAAAAGTATGGTGTGTAACCATCGTTCAACAATCATAAAAATGGATCGTTAAAAACGATTGTTCAACGATCGCCAGAGGGATCGTTCCAAACGATCTCGTTCAACGATCGCAAAGAGGGGTAGTTCAAAAGAACTGTTCAACGATCGGAAAAAAGTCTCGCCAATAAAGCGATCGTTCATTGATCGCAAAAAAAAGACCGTTCAACGATCGTGAAAAAGGATCGTTAGAAACGATCGTTCAAAGATCGGAAAAGGTAGCCTTCAACGTTCGAGAAAGGAATCGTTAAAATAGGAAACGATCGGCGATCGGGATGGGTATAGCTAGACTCCATTTAGACGTATGATGTACTACTCGTAGGCATGTATTATTATCGGAGGACTCGTAATTGCTGTTTAACCTAACCACGCCTTTCGTTCGGCGTGCGCGTACATGATATATATCCAAAGGAGTCAAGTCAGCATCGTCACGGATCATCGCGACTATCCGAATATTCCTCGCAAACATCGCACCTTCTATATGAACATATACCTTCGCTATCACCATGCCCTCTATGTATATCACAGGACAGCAAAGAAGAGATCGAAGAACGTTGCTCTGAGTACAGCCTAGAGTTTGACGACGACGAAGCGAATCGAGAAAGTTCGCCCGCCCGCAAAGGCAGCAGCAGCAGCAGCAGCAGGAGTGTGCAGCGACTACGGTCCGCTTCACCCGACGTGACTACGGGGAAGCACGGAGGAAGCGATGACCAATTTTTTGACCCGCAAAAACCTCCGAGACAAACGAGGTAACGCGATCTCGCGATCTACGGTTTGTTGTTTGTGCTCGATACGATTTCGATATTCGATACATGTATCGAAGCTTACGATTTCGTTCAGTATCATCGTCATCAGGGTGTGGAGTGCAAAGCATGAAACACGCTCGATACAACTATCGAAAGTTCGGTTTTCGCTTCAGCGAAGCAATCGATGCGATGTCCAAAGCTTACTGCTGTACCGGTTGTACTATCATACCTGCCTGCGAGAGGTACCGCGGTGACCTGGCAAGTGATCCCGCTTGATACACCGGGCGAGTGGTCTTCGCGTCCGGATTCACACTACTACTATGATACTGCTGTGGTACGGCATCCTATTAATAGTACCCATGGGTTACGTTATTCCCAGCACCAATGAATAGTACTGTTGTTTGTACTGAGTATGTTTTGTATGCGCTCTGGCCCTAAATACTTCGAACTAAGTGCCAAGCTCGGCTCAGGCTCATTCTTATCGGAGAGCTTTTTTCCCATTATTTCCAAAGTTTGGAAATAATTGGAGATATATCGCTACACGGAAGCGTTCTGTCACTATTCGTGAAACTCTCCAAAAGAAAAAGATCAAGTTCGTTAAATTTCACGTATTTGGAAAAGAAATTGGGAAAATATATTTCGAACAGAAGATTGAAAAATTGCGCGAAAAAAATGTGGAAATTGTGGGGAAAAGCTCTCCGATAAGAGTGCATCACTATACGGAGGCGTTCTGTCACTATTCGTGAAATGCTCCAGAAGCAAAAAAATCAAGTTCGTTAATTTTCACATAGTTGGAAAAAAAAATCAGGAAAGTATGGAAGATTGAAAAATTGCGCGAAAAAAATGTGGAAATTATAGAAAAAAAGCTCTCCGGTAAGAATGATCCTCACAAGCAGTTTTACACTACTGTAGGTGATTTTTCCTGGACAAGGCCATGGTCCCACCTGAGTGTCTCTTAAGAGTCTATAGCATGGCCTTTTCCCCACAGCACGGCCTTCTCCCCTCGGCAACGTGCCTTGGAATCTTGGAGGTTTTATCGCGCAGAGGGTTCAGCATTCCCACTCCTCGTCGAGTCTCATCGAATAGAGAAAGTGTAGTGATGTACAGTAGGAATGTCTCGTACTTCTGTAAAAAAGTAGTACTTCTAGGAGTAGAGAGATATTATTTCTAGATAGGGTGTTTTTTAGAATATTGCTGTAAGTGCGCACTCATAGTGAAACAAAAATTATGACACGGCTGGATACGTCGAGAGCTGTGGGCGGTTGGTCCTACCACGGGATTATGGTTCATTTTGTCTCCGGATTAGGGCCAGGGTTAGGGTTGGAGGTTGGGTTGGGTTTACGCCCGTGTCTTCGCCCCCACTATTACGTGCTTCCTGGCTTGAAAAATTGCACAAACGTTGCCGTGCTGAGCATCCCGAAGCCCAAAAGATCTATCCTAAGGCGCTGTGAATAAATACAGCACTCATTTCTACATAACTTTGCCTGCATTCCGTTTGATCCTCGTCCTGCAACCTATCTATAAACGAGCTCCAGTACTTCGCCCGGTTTTTAATAGCTCAAAGAGGGAGAGGCTTACACCAATACTTATCAACAGTGTTTTCCCATGCCCACTTCAGCCCCGCCTCAGCTGCTGGGGCAGCAGGGGCAGCAGACTCGAGCAGATTAACCTATGGGGGATCCGTTGGCATCATTGGAAAGTCTACGCCGCCATCGCCACCACCACCAATAAAAGGCCAGCGCCGAGGTGATCCGGGTGAGAGAAGAGTGCTCGCAGCCAGGCGAGAGCCAAAACGTGTTGACGATCGTCATCCTCAGTCGATGTCGTCGGGGCAAAAGGAGCCCTTGGGGGTGGGAGTGGGAAACGAGGCTGGAGACTGCGGGCGCGAGGATGCCGCCTTGCCTGTGCAGGTAGGTGTGTTTCCGGTCGAGTACAGGAAACTGGTCAATTTTCTGCACTAACTTCAATGCATATGACGCTGCATCGATCCCTACCGTGTCGACCCCTATTCGAGAGACGCTTCGAGGGTATATTTAACACAAGACCGTACCATGTGATCTACTTTCAACGCCTCTGCTTATTGGTTTCCTCCCCGCTCCACCCGATAAAAACTCTCGGACTTTAGGGACATAAACAACAATCCCTTTTGGAGCTTCAGGGGAAAAACTCGTACTAAACAAAAGATGCGTTCTACGATAGAGGTAGCACGTTTCCGCTAACTTTTTTTCTGAATGACGGGGCTTTTTTTAACCCAAATTCGTCGGAATGCCAATCTTATTTCGAAAAATGACTTTTTGGGGTACTTGGGCCATGGGATTATTCATCGGGATGCAATTTGATTTTTGCTGAAGTCAGTTTTCGGGTGAGGTATGGAGCTCCTTGAGGTCAAGTGAGGAGCCTCAGAAAATTTAGGGTGAACCTCTATCGTAGAACGCCTCAAAATGACGGTTACAGCATGGATGGGATGAAGGCCGACGCCCCCCTACACAGTTCCACAACAACGTAGCCGCCGATCACCTGCTGCTGATGATGCACCCAAACGGGCGGCATGATGTATTTCTCTGCTCCGCGCGCATGTATATTGTATGCACGCCCTTACGACTTGCGGCCACAACTCAGTCATGCAACTGCAGATGGCATGAATTTAGGCGCCATTGGACTCAGAAAGCTATGGCTGGTAGGAGCTCCTCGATTCAGAGAAGTACTAAATATCTTTGCACAATCCCAGGTATTTGTGTTTTAGCAGTAAGGCTTCAGATTTTGGTTTCCGTCGGTTTTGGTTTCCGTCGGTTTTCTTCCTCTGGGTAATGTTTTTGAAGCGATCAACGTTGAACCTTATGCTGCACACAGAGTCGGATGGAACGCAACAGGAACAAAGTATCACGCCACCCTTTCAGATTCGATTGATAAAGCGTCGGTTTAGAGTGGGCAGGGATATCCTTGAGGGAGGGGGCTACATCATTCTTGGGTCTACTTCCGTCCAGTATCCAGGGTGTGATTGGTAACCTCTTCCATGTCTGGAGTTCATTGGATTCTGGACTCCTTTTTTTTCGTGGATGGTGTGATTGGAGCCAGCGCTCGTACACAATGTCAGATGGAAAATGGAATTAATGCTGATATTCGCTTTAGTCCTAATTCATTCCGTTGTTCATCCGGTTGTGTGTGATACAATTTCAATCATGGTCAGGTTTTGGGTGAGATATAGAACTCCTCACCAGAGCAAGACTACTTCCCACCGCAAGAAGTATCCAACTCTTCATTCGAAGTAGTTTTGTCCCCAATTTATGGGTGCCGTTCCTAAAAAGGGGGGAAGTAGTACCCCCCCCTTCCGTACGCATATAGCCCGGTTTAACCTTTTTCTTACTCTAAAGCTGAACCCATTCTAATTCCTAGTGTTTTTTTGGCTACAAAACGAAAGTTCGGTGGCGAAGAGGTTGTGCTATAGTTAATAGGACCTACGGTACACACAAAAACCTATATGTTTGACTATTTTTACTAACAATATTTGGTCCTGTTAACTATGGTCCCCCGTAATAGTAGGAAGAGCTTTCAACAATGCCCGTCTCACTATGCCATAATTTAATACGCACGTGCGTGTCCTACGGTACACCCCCCCCCACGTTGCAACTTCGAACACCCCCATCTCCTCTATACTCCATCAACCCGGGCTGCTTCGTGTGGTCAACGTTGTGATCGTCACTTTTTTTCGACACTTTTTCACGTTCAAGCCCCGAAGGGGTTGCATAAACCAGGGCTGTTCACGGGTCAGAGGGTCTTTGAAATCTCACGGGTCGGGTCGGGTCTGATCAGGAGGTCTTCATAATCTCACTCGTCGCGTCGGGTCGGGTTGGGTGACTCGACCCGACCCGACCCGACCCGACCCGACTCGCAAGTTTCGACCGGACCCATGAACATCCCTGAAATGAAACACCCACAGCTCTTAATCCACACACTCACAACTCTCTACTGCTTCGGCTTTTTTTCTTGGCAAAGTTCCTGGCGCTCAAACGACAACTGGACGCGGTGGGAAACGTTGGCCGGCAAGACGAGGCGGCCTCAGAAGTTTTGACAGCAGTTGCGCGAGAACACTCGGCGCTGCGGAAGAGTCTGGGTACTGTCGAGCGGGTGAGTGGCCTTTGCTTCACTTTAAATTTGTTGCATCGTTGCGATGTCGGTGATAGGGATGCGTGGGAAGGTACTCATATTCATGCCCCGGAACATACGGGCTGTTTGGGTATCAATTTTATCGGTATGTAGTCTGCTACTTGGCACTTTCTTTCTCGCTTCTGCAGAAAGTTTGGCTGCAAGCGTGTTCGCTACCACTCTGTCCGGAAATTTAAGGATAGGCAGACCACTGCGTTGATAATGGAGATAAAGGGTGAAGAGGTGGTAAAGAAGTAGGCTCTGGGCCTAGGGAGCGACTTCTGCTGTGCAAGGCGCTATTGATGAAACACGCATGCTATACGTATACGGTAGGGGTATGAGTACGTACGTAGCACCTATGTTTTTCTGAGGCTTTAACCTCACGTGAGAACCTATGTACCTTTTACGCAAAAAATGAATTTTGTTTCAATCAAACGCATTGCCGAAACGCGCGGAAAAAACCCGATGATATCCTAGCTTTATTCAACGAATGATATTGTCAAACACCTCACAACGAGATTCCGATAGCATTCGGTAGTTAGTTCCTCAGTGTGCCTTTAAGGAGCCCCCCCATCAGCCAGAAATATTCAAGCCACAAAGTGGGGGTTGGGACGACGACGGAACCGGCATACAACTAACTGCTGCTATTGGTGTTTGTTGAGGCCACCAGTAATATCCGAAGCACGGCGCGCTTGAGACCTCTAAGCGGTGGTTTTCGGACCTAACCTCGGTAAGTCAGACACGCAGACAAGAAGGCTCCAGAGATTACAAGGCATTAACTACTACTGCTAGTGCTACTGCCGATGGGTGTTAAAAGGGAGGTAGCACTTTTTGGCCAAAGTATTTCCCGGCGATGTGGGGCTTCTGCTCTGAAGAACCATCCAATACGGAGTTCATTTTAAACAATGACTTTCGAATATAAACCTGGGCCACGGGATTCGCTCATCGGTCTCAAGCGTGCGCTTTTTTGCTTCAAGCTGTTTTTCGGTGATATATAGAGATTCTCAAGTGAGATGAGCCTTCCAAAATTGAAATTTGCAGGTGCAACAGTTTTTTTTTTTTTTTTTTTTCGGGTGTACCTATGATGCCATGGATATCTTCCTGGTATTGCTTGGTTGCAAGTGGTACGGGATAGTATACCACAGCTCGTTCTTACCGTTTCTCTTGCGTACTGGTACTGCCGTGCGCACTGTTCCGTACTTGTTTTTGACTTCTCTAGTCGAGTCGAGACGACTGTTTGGTTATAACCTGTGTTTCGTGACCACAGGCAGGATTTCAGGAAAATGAGTTAGTGTGAGAACATCATCATCATCATCAATATCGGTGTCGCTGATTGCACATAAGGGCGCGTCATGTTGCACACAACCGCGGTGTGCTGGTAAAACCCTCATGACTCTCCTCTCGTGTCCTGCCCATCTTGCAGGAGCTGTTAGTGGCAAGGCGAAAGGTGGCCCAAGACACAGCAGCACGGTTGCGCGCGGTGCACCAGAAGAGTGCCCGTGCGGACGCCCGAAGGGCGAAGCACTTGGAGCAGCTGGGTGAGGCGCAGAGGGCTGCGGCGGTGGCTGAGAGGGCGTCCGAGGTGAAGCTGTTCCATATTAGGGGGGAACTCGAGCTACTGCAAGTACGTACGGTTGGAGCAATCACGTCGAAATCATGGAAAGAAAAAAACGAAGAGCCGAGGTCGCCATCCAACCATAACACTGATTCAAGTTGTACTACAGAGTACTGCAGAATTATGAAAGAAGCGTACCTTCAGCCGTCGACGTAAAGTGAAGTAGCTGAGGTTTTTTTCCCCGTTTCGCCCGCAATAAAAACACCAACAGTCCTGGCCTAAAAAGCGACTCTCCGGGATATATGTGTGATAGTCACGCAACCTGAGTCAATGAGCTTCAACACATGCTCGTAGGGTAATATGTTAAAGCGTTATATTTGACACAGTTGGCCGGATGTAGGTTAGTCAAATTAAGTGTTGGAGCGAAAACACTGCTCATTACATTTTAGTTGATATAGTGGGTGAATGATGCGGGGTGTTTTTACACGAGAGGAGCCATGTTGGCCGCGCCCGATGTTTCTTGTTTAATATAATGTGCCGAACCAGTCGATAGACAGAAAGCCTTGCGACACACAACATCGTGCATGGCATGAGTGGCCGAACTGTTGGACTGCAGGGCGTCTGGTGATGACGGCCCTCAAGTCGTTTGGCGAGGACTGGTTTCAGAACTGGTCTCAGGACTGGTCTCAGGACAACGATCGATGACGACCGATGACGACGGTGTTTGGATGTTACGTAGCGCGAGGCTGGTGTCAGACGGCTTGAGCGGCACCGAGACGGTGATGGTATAACATCTAAAGGCTATATTGTCTCAGTAAAAACACAGGAAAGAGGAAAAAAAAGGCAGAATTCACGCCTGCTGGTACCCTGCGGAGGCGCCAAAGGAAAGAACCGGTCTGATTTTGTGTATACTGGGGCCATTGAGAAGGCCACAACGTTGCAGATATATTTACGTCATATCCACGACCAGACTGAATGGCGTTAAGGTTGTATTGAGGCTTGTAGGAAGAGGAGGTAGAAGGGGAAGAAGGCGCTGCTCGTTGCACACGAATCCCAAGTTAGGTCGTTTCCGCTAACAGGCACTGATGCGTGAGGACGCAACCTTGCTTTTGTCCGTCGCTTGAACCAGACGCTGCGCACGAGGCTCGAGGAAAAGGAATCGGAGTGCCGACACACGACAGAGTTGTTGGCGGCGGCGCGATCGTCGGCTTTGGCGGCCGAGGGACGTGTGGAGGAGTGGAAAAACGAAGTAGAGGTCGCCAAGGTATTTATAGGGGGTAGATAGCCCCGTTTTGTAAGTGATGACGGTTAAACATACGTACATATCTCGAAGTTTGCAGAGTTGGCTGTCCGCCCTCATTTTGCCATGCTGGTGCACCCGGAAAGTGAATGGCGTCAACGCCTGCTACGGTAGAGGTACACCTGAATGTTATGAGGCTCCCTCCTCAAACTTGAGGGGTGCTACACCCTCGACCCAAAGGAAACTGACATTTAGAAAAAAAAAAAAAAAAAACGAAAGTGCAACCAATCCGACGAACAATCCCATGGCCTACCCTGTAGGTGTTGAACGAGAAAAATATTATACAGCACAAATAATGTCCCAACGTTAAGGCAGCCTTATTGAGTACCACTCTGGCCGGAAATATAGGGAACTTTGAGACGTTAACATAAATACTTAGCGGTCATTATATTCACGCACAGAGTGGCAGTTCCGTAGTCGAGAAGCACCGTCAGTCAGAAATGCTAGAACAAAAGGTGCTACGCCTAACTACAACCCATATATCGCAGCACGCGTCCATCGCTCTTGTTCACTTAGGAGGCCACCCCACTGCAGGTGGGTGCCGGAGAATCTTAGTTTCGTCGTACGGATCAATGTTTCCCAGGACAGGCAACGTTCTCGTTTACTGCAGCTGCTGCGGTGCACCTCGCCACAGCACCAGGCCCGATTGCACCTCTTCAATGCAGCAGGCTGGATTGTCGATGCACCATTTTCTTCCGTATCCATCCCATCAGGAGAAAACGGCCTTAACCTGTTTAGCACAACGCTGTACAGAAAACACGAATCTGACTCTAATTCCGAGTATTTTGGCCCCACAACGGGAGTGCGGTCCTAAACGGGTTATCTGAGTACTTGCGGTCGCTGCCCGGTAATATGAGCCACAATCTTTGTGGGCCCTGTGTGCAGTAAGTGTTTTAGGGAAGAGGGTAGTTTCGCTCTTTTCCCTCGTAACTTGCGTAGGCGCGTCTTTTTCCCCTCTCAGTGTTTTGTTTTCCTTCAAATCTTAAAGCGTTTTGGGTTTAGGTGCCGCCTTGTCGGCGATTGGAACAGAACAGGCGACGCGTGTCTTGCGCGCGCCACGAACATTCCCATCATCGCGGCGGAGCCGCACAATAGCCGTGCATTACGAGCCAAAACTGAGTCGTGCTGTGTACGATAGGGATCGTAGCACGTTTTTTTTGCCTTATGAGGCAACATTTCTGACTGTCGGGGCTCCTCAAGGGCACGTAGAGCACTGATGAAACTACTCAATAACGCATATATCATCGTTGGAAGGACATTATGCTTTACGATATGAGTTTCAACCATTCAATCGGTCGTACTCACAGCTGACGTATTTGTAACTACATGTATTTCGTAAAACAAATGATTACCTTGGCCACCGGATTGGTTATCTTGATTAATATTTTGTCAGTTTTTTTCATGAGAAATAAGAGCTCCTGTAGTATAATCAAGTGAAGAGCCTCAGAAAAACAAGGTGCTACCCTTAAAAGGTAAACACTCGTCTAACCGCGCTCGGCTCGGATGCCACCTTGGCTGGTCTGCACACACAGGACGAAGCTGAGGGGATTCGAAAGGCACTGGCTGGAGTGCGGCTGGAGCTCGAGCAGGAGAGGACACGAGGCGCCATCGCGGCTAGAGAAGCGGCCGACAATCTCGAGGTGACGCCGACAAAGTCCACGGCAATGCGTGCGTGCGTATACGTTCGTTTACCTCCGTGTTTAGAATAGTGCGTCGCTTCTTCTCGGACTCCAGCAGTGTTGTTTTGTTTTTTTTTTTTTTTGTGAGTTTTCCTTGTTTTGTTTTGGTGTTGTTTAGGCGAGTTTCCAGCTACAGTAGACGTGCTGTGAATAGTGTTTGCCTCGCCAAATTCACCACTATGTCATGCAACGAGGACGCAGAGGAGGAACGGAGAGGCGGCGGGGTGGCGAGGTAGGCATATATTCACACGAAGATGGAGGTACACAGCGATATCGGACCTTTGATTTGGTGCGGATCGAGAACCGATGGATCACGAAGACTTCGGGAAAACGAAACGCCGCATTATAGCTTTCAGTTTACCGCCGTAGCGACCCCCCCCTCCACCTGCGCGTGCCCTTGATACGGTGCTTCATCTCGAAAAGAATGCGTAGTCAATGGTCAAATGACTAAAGCTAGCGACAAATGAGTGCGCCCCCCCCCTCGACCTCGCCATGGTCGGCTACGGCCATGCATGACATAAGTACCCCCCCCCGCCCCCCCCCCCCCCCCCCCCCGCCCCTGATACGTTTTTCTTGTATGACTTTTCCGCTCGGGACGCGACAATTTTTCTGGGGGAAACACGGTACCGTACGGTGGTGTCTACCGGTAACGAACGTTTGGCGCATTCCAGTTGTGCGAGAGAAAACGGGAGCTCGAAGTCGACGCTGCGAAGCAAGCCGCGGAGGCTCGGGACAGGGTGGTCCAGGTGCAGCTCGCACAGCTACCCGAGCACCAGCAGCAGCTCCTGCAGGTGCGTGTAGGCATCGGCACAGTGTCGATCATGCTCGGTACCTGTGTGCAGATAGTCTGTTCACGCGGGATACCTAGCTGCTTGCTTACGCTCTCCCCCCGAGCACTTCCGTTGTCTCGTACGGCGTGTCGTGTATTTCCTGGGTTGATGCGCCACAGTTACCAGTACAAGTGACAGAAACATTTTTTTTAGTATTTTCCCCAAAAAACGCATCGCATTTTGCAGGCAAGCGCAGGAGGTCAGTTGCGGTGAGAAGAACTGTGGAGGCGAAAACTATAGTTGTAGAACCTGGGTGCGCCTACATTTTCGGAGGCTCCAGACTTGATTACAGTATAGAACCTCTACACCTGCAGTAGTAGCACTCAAAAACCTGACGTTGAGAAACGCCGAAAAAGCAAAAACAAAAAACAAAAAAGTCGAACATTCCCATGTAACCCTGTCAAAATTGGGTTATACCTCTTCGGTTGAGGAGCCCGCCACTCTCAAAATCACATATATATATATATTCTGCCGAAAACGTGCTACCCCTATCGTAGCATGCGTCTGTGGGCCGTGTGGACCCCCTCCATCTATGAAACCCGGGAGTGCACTCAGAATGTCTCCTGGTCCCCTGACGACTG
The DNA here is from genome assembly GCA_031763025.1 of Macrocystis pyrifera. Lineage (NCBI taxonomy): Eukaryota > Phaeophyceae > Laminariales > Laminariaceae > Macrocystis > Macrocystis pyrifera. The sequence continues at coordinate 1,899,032 of JASSKH010000017.1, read as the reverse complement.
CAGAACGGCATTCATGGTGGCTGCTCGGACTCTGTGTTTCCGCCACTGCTGTGATAATCAACGGCAACTTTGAAGGGGCTTTCTCAGTCAACCATCGGAGGGCGTAAGCGAATTTTCGTTGCATCTTGTTCCGTCTGCAGGCGGAAATGGACCGGGTGGCGCGGTGGGAGGAGCGGTTGGTGGCGGAAGCGGCGAACCTTCAGCGCAGGGAGGAGACGCACAAGGTCAGCCGCGAGCAAGAAAGAGAGAGCGCGACACACACCGCCCTCCCCCCGGTCTTCCCCTTTCCTTGACAGCCTTGGACGCGAGCCAAGATAGGGCATATGCCTTATTGCATGCTTTGGACCATTTTTTTATGACTGCGGTAGCTCCTTAGCCCTTTTAGAACTGCAGTCTCGTTTTGAGGACAAACCACACTAATTCCAAGTACTTTGTGTCCCAAACGGGACTGCAGTCCTAAAAGGGTTAACTGAGGAATAAGGTATGCATGCCATATTGCTGACGAACACCTTTTGGTGTGTTTCATGTTATTCCTTGAATATCTAGGCCATCGGGTTAGCCCTTTCATTTTTTTTCAAAATCAGTTTCTAGGTGAAGCGAGAGCTCCCAAGACACGAACCCCAGAAGGCAAACGTAGATGCGTCATCCCTCTATCGGAGTAGCGTGCATTCTCACTTGCTGGTTCGACTCGGCGTACTCTCGAGAGGCGCGCCCACGATATCATCGAAACCATTCGTGAAGAAGATCACGTCGGCGACTAATATCCGGTGTAAGAGCAGGCCAATCTCTCTTCCGTTCCGAATTCCGAACTATGTTATGATACTGCCTTGAATGAGCTTAAAAGCCCGGTAACTACCTGGGTTCAGGCATTGGGATCGTATTTGTGATACTTGGAAGGCGTATCTTGGGTGGAAAACCAGGGTTTTCCAGAGACGCACGAGCTTGGTCTCAGTCTTCGCGTGCACGAAAGGAATATAGCTGCTCTTCTTCTATCTCTAAGCAACCAAGACACGTGAGTACCAACGAGTACCGACTTAATAGGCAAACCTGTCCAGGGATACAAAGTGTCCCGCCTGCTGATCTTAACAAGTGGCGTCGACAGCTACATAACCGCACGACAGACAGTTTTTTTTAAAATCCAAGCACGGTTTTGCGATTTTAAATCCAAGCACGGTTTTGCGATATTTATTTCGATATAAAAAACTAACCAAAATACTCGACAATTAAAAAGCTACTACTTGGCAAAAGTGAAGGGCAATATGAGCTGGGCCGGGCAAGAAACTCACATTCGTTCGTCCAGCCACAACCTTTTAATGACGAAGAATTGAATGCAGTTGGGCATATCGTCGTACTCAGCCAATCACAGCGTGTTTGCGCATTTAACTACCAAGTTGACGGGTCACCTTTTCCCAAACCAAGAATATCCTCCGCATGTCATATAGGTTTTAGATTGGCAAAAAAAATGAAACCGTTTTTTTGCGGCGGGGCTACAGAAAAGTAAAATTTCAAACCCGGGCAGCATCCAGGGGAGCCGCTGACCTATATATTTGAAAAGGAATTACATATAGAATACGCGCGTTCGGTTTATCACAATACTTGTAAAATTCGGTAAAAATGGAATATGGACGAGACGTATTACGCAGCTTGCAAAGTTGAGTATCAACTATTTAATCAGTCGAACTCACAGCTGACGTATTTCGAAATTTATAAAAAAAACAAGGCAGACACGCAGATACACACGATCGCAGCTCGCACACAACAGAGCAGCTCGCGCAGTGCAGGGCGTCAGCATAGCTCCCACCTATTCTCCCGCAGCCACGCACAAGTGATTCGAGACGTCCAGCCCTCTGCCATCTAGACAAGCGCAGTGGCAAGTGGTGGCTGTTCCTCAAATTCACAAAACGTAAAGGAGAGAAGACGAACAAAAAACTGGGGGTGTGACTCCCGCGGGAGGAAGCGCTTGCGCGCGCGTTGGGTTCTTCAGGATAGCTGATACTTGTATTACGGGGGTCCATAGTTAACGGGACCAAAATTTGTTAGTAAAAATAGGAAAATATATAGGTTTTTATGTACACTATAGGTCCTGTTAACTATGGACCCCCGTAATAGTATACGCACGAAGCAGTGTTTGTATTGCTTTTAGCGCGTGTGTGGCTGTGTGCAACACATAGCGCGACGGTGCTGTGCTGTGCAGGAGGTTTTCGTCTTTCTGTGAGCAGTTTTGTGGTACACGTTTTCGTGTATACAAAACTTCTTCTGTGTACGCAGATACTTCTCACCAACACACAGTTAGTATCCTGAGAAGAGCGAATCTAATTCGGTCTGAATCTGGGTCTAAAACATGTGAAAGCACGTAAAGAAGAGAATTTCGTTTTTGTTTTCCGGTTTTCGTCTACGTTTCTCAAGAGATGGTCTGAGGTCAAAATTGAAAATTTCGATTTCCGAGCGGGTTTGGGCGTGTGCATATCATAACTTGAATTTTTTGCACGTGTTTTTATTAGTATAACTAATACATTCACGATCGCACGTTTTCAATTTTGTTCTTCGTTTCATCATTTTGTCGACAAACAAAAAATCCCAATTCTACAAATATCGGGCTAGCCCACGAAAAAAAAAAAAAGAAAAAAGTACTCCCGTAGAGAAATTTGTTATACTAATCGAAAGGACGTGTCAAATTTCAGGTTCTGATTCGCTAAAACCATCTCGGAAATCCAGTCCAGCCATTATGTTTGCGTCGTGCCGGGCCCAGCTCGTAATTAACGGTACTTTGGGAGTCCGGAACAATCTTCCTCTTTCTAGCGACTAGCTTACATTATGTACTTGCCTGTTCCTTGCACAGTGCAAATATTAATAGTTTTATCATGCCGCTGAACGTGCCAGAGCGTGAGACAGAAAATCTGATGCAAATCGATGACCAGCAGTGGGAATGCTGAGCGCCATGCGCGATAAAAATGGAAGGCAAGGCAATGCAGAGTGCCGAGGGGTGAGAAGGGAAGACATCTGTGACCACGGCTTGTCCATGCCATGATGTGACTGAGGGTAAAAACCAAACACCCACGAGTTGGGCTGGAAACGTGATAGTCGAAAAGACACAAACACAAAATAGGCTACATACCTAAATACCATGGCTGCTCATGGGCCATGACCCGACCCCAGGGTCGGGTCAGGAAGTCTTCAAAATCTCACGGATCGGGTTGGGCCGGGTCGGGCCGGGTCGGAAGGTCTTCAAAATATAACGCGACCGGTCGGGGTTGGATAAGGTGACTCGACCCAAACCGATCCGCGAGTTTTTTATCCAATCCGTGAACAGCCCTGGTAAATTATTTTTTATCCCCCCCCACCGGAAAATAAGTTAGCTTTTTGAAGCTGTCATCCACGTGCTTGTCCGCTTCACAAGCGGTTCTTAGTAGGAAGCAGCTCGCCCTTCAAACCTTTTTTATAAATGCCTCACGGCATTCCGCTCTTAGTGCATGTCTGTCTGGTCGGTGAAAACCCAACGTGGTCCGTCCCGGCATTGTACGGATGCGAAGGTCTATGGTCATACAGCTTCGACCATGTATGACATGGAGTACACCCCCCCCCCCCCCCCCGCCCGCGCGCTCAGAGCGAGATGGAGGCGTGTCGGGCCCGAGTTGGCAGAGCCGAGGCAGAGTCGCGGGGGCGAGTAGAGGCAGACGTTGCGAGGGAGCGCGCATCTCTTCGAGCGGCAAGCTCGGCGTTGGAGGTGGAGCGGCGAGATCTCCTGCAGCGTGCTGCGAGAGCTGAGGCGGTCGGCGAAGCGAAGGTGGTCGAGGTAATAAGCGTTGGTTTTGTTTTTTTCAGAGCTGTGTACGAGCCGGGTCAAAACTCGCGGGTCGGGTCGGGTCGGGTCGGTCGGCTCACCTAATCCGACATCCGATCCGACGCGCGAGATTTTGAAGAATTCCTGACCCGATCTGACCCGGCCTGGTCCTAACTCGACCCATGAGATGTTGAAGACCTCCTGAACCGACCCACGGGTCGGGTCATGACCCGTGAACAGCCCTGGTTATTCTTCTTTTTTCACGGTCACGCTAATGCCTTCAGGGGTCGGTTGCTGTGTCACCTGCTTCGGCGGGTTTTTCTCCAGGGGCCGAAGGAACTCCGAGCCGTGTTTCTGTAGTTTTGTATTTGGCGTTTGAGCCGAAGGTTTCTCAACTGGCGGAGCTCGTCAGCTTGGGAGCTTAGCTATACCCAAAGTTCTTTAGATCCGACGTGTGTGCTTTCAATGTTATTCGTTGCTCCTCTGTCGCGAAATAGAAAGATCGATTGTGTATTAATATGTAGTCCAATCGGTCTTTATGCTTCTGGACGAACGGTCCTTGTACTCCGGGATAAACGGTCCTTATACTTCGGGACAAACGGTCCTTATACTTCGGGACAACTGGTCCTTATACTTCGGGACGAACTGTCCTTACACTTCGAGACAAACGGTTCTTATACATAGGGAAAAACGGTCCTTATACTTCGGGACAAAACGTCCCTATACTTCGGGACAAACTGTCCTTAATGCTTCGGGACAAACGGTTCTTATACATCGGGAAAAACGGTCCTTATACTTCGGGACAAACAGTCATTATACTTCGGGACAACTGGTCCTTATACTTCGGGACAAACGGTCCTTACACTCCGGGACAAACGGTCCTTATACTTTGGGACAACCGGTCCTTATGCTTCGGGACAAACCGTTCTTATACATCGGGAAAAACGGTCCTTATACTTCGGGACAAACAGTCATTATACTTCGAGACAAACGGTTCTTATACTCCGGGACAAACGGTCCTTATACTCCGGGACAAACGGTCCTTATGCTTCGGGACAAACTGTCCTTAATGCTTCGGGACAAACAGTCATTATACTTCGGGACAAACGGTCCTTATACTCCGAGACAAACGGTCCTTATACTTCGGGACAAACGGTCCTTATGCTTCGGGACAAACTGTCCTTAATGCTTCGGGACAAACAGTCATTATACTTCGGGACAAACGGTCCTTATACTTCGGGACAAACGGTCCTTATACTTCGGGACAACCGGTCCTTATACTTCGGGACAAACTCCGGGACAAACGGTCCTTATAATTTGGGACAACCGGTCCTTATGCTTCGGGACAAACCGTTCTTATACTTCGGGATAAACGGTCTTTATACTTCGGGACAAACGGTCCTTATACTTCGGGACAAACGGTCCTTATACTTCGGGACAAACGGTCCTTACACTTCGGGACGGTCCTTATACTCCGGCACAAACGGTCCTTAGACTCCGGGACAGAGGCAGATAAATACCTAGCCTGTGGGGATGATTGTGTATCGGGCTAAGTTTTTTTTTCTCGCTTTAAAGTCGGTTGTTGGGTTCCTTTTCAGCCTCCTCAAGCGAGGAGCCTCCGAAAGTTTTAGGGTATACTATAAGTGCCTCTATATCTCTATATACCTGGTACCGGGCACGCATCAACCGTTTCAGCGGTGGTACGTAGCACTCCGGAGGCAGAGCTGCACCGCGTACTCGCTGTGCCGCGGCTCGGCTGCGTGCTTACGTACATACCCCTACCGATCACTACGGCACGCTGGACGCATCTCGCTCCCCCCCCCCTGCTGTCATCCACATGCAAGTTCCGCCTCACAAGCGGTTCTTCTTAGTAGGGTGCAGCTCACCCTTTGAGCGACTCGCGCCCAACACCTCGCGGCGCTTCGCGCTTGGTGCGAGATATGTCTGCCTGGTCGGTGAAAACCCGACGTGCTCGGTCCCGGCATCGTAGGGATGCGAGGGTCTATAGTCCTACGACTACAGTCATGCATGACATGAGTGCACCCCCCCCACTGTGCGCTACGCTTGTACATACCTACGCCCACCCCCACCCCCTGCTGTGCGCCTTATCTGCACATACCTTCTCCACGCCGTATCGCTGCTCCCGTTTGGCAGCTATGCTTGCGCGGATTTTGGTCGCGAGCAACGCAACAGAAAAATACCATTCCGTACTCGTATCAACGAATCGCGTCACGGGTGTTTCTCTACCCCACGAAAATAGCCTCACGAGCCGCCGTGCGAGGGTGTGGGTCCGGTGCCACGCCAGCGATACGCCAGCGATGCGCTCTTTTTCGATTTTAAGCTTTTCTCTTATTTTGTGTTTTGTGTATGGTGTTTGTGCAATACGTAGGTTTTGTACTACAGCCAACGGCCGTCACTATTGTACCCGAAACAAAGATATATATTTTTGTGTTTGTACAATACGTACTGTTGGTGGTGGAACTAACCGGCTCTCATCCTTGTACCTGCCAGACTAAGTTTTTAGTTAGGTTTGGATTTTCATATCTGCCTGTAGACTCCTTGTTGTGCGTCTTCCGTAGCTACGGGCTAGATTTTTCGAATGAGCTACCTCAATGCGAGATTATCAACAATAACGGGTGGTCCGTGTAAGTACAACGCGTATCATCCATCTCACGACGCTAACCGCCCATTGCCCAAAATACTTGAGTTTTATATTGTTCCCGACAGTTTGCTTTCAACAGGCAGCACTGCCAGTGTGTTGTTGTCCGACAATGGCCACTATTGATATGCACATTTCTCGAGGGCATTACTAGCGGATATGTTATACCAGTATTACCTGTACACTCAAGGTGTAGGCAGCGGATCAGATATCGCCCACGCAGCGAGCGAGCGCAAACAAACGTGTGCCGCGCCTCCTTACCAAGACAGCGGCCATTATTTCGGCAAGGCAATGTCCTATTACGTATACATATAGTAGGCGATAGCACTAAATAATTTCGGGGTTAATTATTTCAGGCTCGAGGTATGGACAGAGACAAGAGTATGCGGTTGTTCTTATACTGAAATTAGAGTAGGACGCACCTCGCCTTACATAAGAATTCGAGCATATAGCCTCAGACAAGGCACGCTTTAAAGTGGTGTCGCATCTATACTGCAGTAATAGCGGTAGTAGCAGGCCAGATCACCCACCCGCGCTGAGCGTTCGCAATCGCGCACCTCACCTCCTTGCTTGGCAGGCGGCAGCGCTAAAGGCAGAGGCAACGGAGGCGTGTCGGAGGCTAGAGGCGGAAAAGGCAGCCCTGGACACGCGAGTCGCCTTGCTTGCCCCCCAATTTCTGGGGCTGGAAGAGGGACGAAGTGCGGTGGAAAGTATTCGACGAGAAGGTAACGGAGGGGGGCTGTGGCCGTTGCTACAACAGCACCGCGCGCTAAGTTTGAGCGGGACTAAGAAAATGCACGCACTTTGAGGGGGCGCACGTCACACCTTTTGACTTGTCGCCGTGTTCAAATTTATATCCAATCTGCCTTTTCTTCATATTTTTTTTGTTTTTTTTTTTTGCTGGAGAACGCACAAAACAAGAATGCTCGTACCATGTTTCCCCCCAAATATGCTTGTCAATCTAAAAAAAGCGCAAGTATTCCTCTTTTATGCTCTCAATTATTAATATCTATCTACAAAGTGCCTAATTATGACAAAATATTTGCTAACACAATGACTACACGCCTACAATAGTTATATTGTACCGTCGAGCGGGTAATGGAGCAAGCCGTGGAAACGTATCCCAGCGGCGCAGCTGAGCGAAACTTTTCGCTGTAATCGTGAGGTATTATGATTACCGCTGGGGTCGTCCGTGGTATTTAGTGTCACCTTTCCTGCTGCTGCTGTGCTCAAACGAAGCGAGGGAAGAAGGTCGACGGGCAAGGGACGAAGCTTGCCGCGCCCGCGAGATGGAGGTGGGAGTTATTGAGAGAGAGGCGGCGGTGGAGATGAAGTGGGAGGAGACGGCAGGTGCACGTCGAGCGGTAGAACAGGTGCGACCCCACTGGGCAGTGGAGAACCCGGCGTGCGTCAGCTGTAAGTCCACCTCGACACTTTATTCACTGCTGTGTAGCCCCGGTTAAAACCTAGTTGGGACTTGAGAAGGGAAAAATATTGGAAAGTTTCGACGGTTACTGCATCGGCCGCATTAAGCAAGCACCACGGGCTGCTGAGGTAGAGGATGCGTCGGCCGGACTGCCATGTAAGGAGCTGTACGACACGTGTGCAAGCGTGATTGATGCTCGTACTACAGTATATGTACCTGGTGCTGCTGAAAGCTTATTTTTGTACCGCAGACGGTTTGATGAGGTCGCAGTCATGCTGGTCGTCGTTAAGGTCGATGTGCATAACCACACTCGTCGTTGTTCTTGGTCGATGTCCACAATCATACTGGTCGTTGTTTTGGTCGACGAACACGATCACACTCGACGTTGTTGGTCGATGTACACAATCACACTGGTCGTTGTTTTCGGTCGATGAACACAATCACACTGGTCGTTGTTTCGGTCGATGTCCACTATCACACTCGTCGTCGTTTTGATCGACGTACATGGGCCCCAAAAACGTTAGGTGTTGCAAAGGGCGTTGCGAAGGCGGGATAGGCAATCACTGGAATAATGTGAATACTGTACGTACTTGTACACGATGGACCACATCATCGGGGACGACCCGCGGTCTGTTAGAGGTATTAATAGAATTGAAATAGCTCAGCACGTAGTCGATCGCACTATGCGCCTGGCCGTAACAAAAACGCACGGCGCACCTGAGCCTCTCCCACCTCAACCCCCAACGAAGATGGAGAGGAGGTCGGCAGAAGACGCCGATGCATTGGCCGAACAGCGGAAAGCGGTAGCGCTGGCCCGCGTGCGTCTCCACGAGCAGCAAATGGAAATGACACTGCAGGCAAGTCTCCGACAGCGCGGTGAAATGTGTGCTGTTTCGGTAAAACGTGTAAAGGCGAGTATCGTGGAGGCAGAAACGTTTTACGACGAGACAAGTGTACGGAACGATGACGTCTGGTTGGTTTGCGTGGCTTCGACGAACCTGCGCGCGTATGCTCGAGACGTACGGTGCGTGTATGCTGGGCTTACACGGTCTCTGTATTTTTAGAGAATGCAGTCCTCCATCGATGCTGTGGGGAAAACTGGACATATGCCGTGAAGCTGTCCTCGACCGCAAGCGCTTGGTGTAGGTAATCGGTGTCCCCAATTTATATCGCGTGTATTAGCTAGGCCAGTGGCACCACACAATGCCCGGTCCGGTGTAGGCAAGACAAAGGGTTCGGGCTCGGGTTCCAGCCGCAAGGAAACACCCTCTTAATTGACTCAAGTGGCCTTGCTTTGCTTCTCTCAGATAGAGCAAATCGTCAATTATCATTGTGCCATGTTATCCTTATCAGTGCCGTTCTCATCGGCATTGCCGTAATCCTTTTCGCTTTCATTTTCGGTTTTATTCTCTCATTTTCAGTTTGATGTTTCGTATTAATATCGTCGACTTTGCCATTGTCGTTTTCATTATCATTTTCCATCATCATCGCCAATGTTCTCATCATATTCGTCAGCATTGTCAGCATAATGACCATTGCCATTCGGCTTTCAGGCACATGCACAACACCTTCGTATTTCAAACACAGCTGGTATTTCTCTTTGCGGACTGGATGTTTCATCCCTTCACCTTTCTCCCACGGCATATAAACGGCAGATGTCGGAGATACGCAAGGCGTTGGACTTGATGAAGCGCGTGGAGAGACTCGAAGATAAGGGCGCCCGCCGTCTTGCACTTGAGCTCGGGATGGTCGCTTGCCAGCGAGGCGAGCAGCAGGCGCGATCCTCAAGCGCCAAGATCGAGTCAGAAGGTGAGACAAAACAACAACATTATTGCAGTGGTTTCCTTGCCTACGCGTCTATTTCAGAAGCAGTGATAGGTGAGACCCAAACGAGGAGAGAAATTGCGTGCGGCCGTTGCCTTCTCTATAAGTTCATAATGCTTACGCTCATGTTCTTGTTGTGGTTTCCCTATAGAATTCGGAAAGCACAAGGGTGTGTGCGTTGTCTTCACATTGAACCGTTATTTCCTGCCTCTACGACACCTCTACATCCAGTGTCCGCCCTGCTTTCTTCGCCGTAGAGAGATGCAGCATGTGTCGTCACAGACTGCGAGACAGAGAAAACCACCGCGAACGAACTGAAGCAGGCAAATGAAATGACAACGTAACCGGGTACGAAAGCACAACAAAAGAGCTAGCCGAGATGCGCCCAGAAATTCACAGTAGCCAGTGACGTTTTATTAATGCTCGTATTTTCGTCAGACCACGCTCTGGCGCCGGGTAGTGGTGCCATGCCTGGGATCCGCATCGTCCGACCCCCGCATGAGCACCTTCGTGTTAATGCCCACCTAAACGAGAACCAGGTATCATACACAGGTTCGCATTATATATACCACCTAGCATTCGAACGATATTTAGCCTTATGTCACCCATTCATTACAGCGCGTGACGCATTCCTCCACCCCTCCCTACCCCACCCCTCGAATGATGAAATGATGGATTGGCAGAGGCCGTCTGCCACCATGTTAAGGCGGGCGAGTCGGACCGCGTCGCTGCTTACGCGGGTATCCCCGAAGATCCGGTGATTGTATCTTGCCGACTCGGGCAAGGGGAGAGCCTGCCAACTGCAATAGTACCACGAGAAGAAGTCATCGGAGAGGCAGGCACGTTTTGTAAGGGGTTTCCTTATGCTTGTAGGCAGGATGGCGCCGGGCTCTATATGAGTGTACCCGCCGTCGCACACCATGCTGGTGGCGGTGGGCTGGCACTTACTGGTTTGTCCGGACACGGGCCGCTACTTGGATTGTCCGCAAGACACTTGTTCAAGTGGCCCTGTCGCAGCTGATGATGTTATCTCGCTTAGTCGTGTCCGGCTGCTGGCGGTCGTATCGTTGCCAGGAAAACATACGATGGACATTGGTGGGAGATGGGGGGTAAGCGCTAGAGGATCCGGCACTACGTAGTGAAGCAGTCGGGCGTACGTCATCACATCAGGAGCCACCTCGCATCCTTTGTAGCGTGGCTTGGACGAAGTCATGCTTGACGCAACTACCGTCACCCCCCCCCCCGAAAATTAAATCATTTTTGTGCGGGGAGAACCTAAACTCTGCACAAAGGGGATGATCGTATCACGTAGTGTGTATATGGTAGGGCACCCACGAGGCAGTTACATAGTAAACCCATTGCTGTCTCTGGAAGTGGAAACACCAGAAAAACAAAAATAGCGCTGTCATCCATATGCAAAAATCCGCCTCAAAAAGCGGTTCTTAGTAGGATGTCACCTTACAAGCGACTCGCCCTACACCTCACGGCGCTTCGCGCTTGGGGCAAGCGATGTCTACCTGGTCGGTGGAAACCCGACGTACTCCGTCCCGGTATTGTAGGGGTGCGATGGTCTATGGTCATAGGGCTACGGCCATGCACGATAATGAGCACACTTCCCCCCCCCGCACGGGTGCAACCGTGGTCACTGTATTTCCATCGAAAAGGAGCGCGAAGTAGAAACGTTTTTAGTTCGAACGGTATCGACCAATCAGCCCCGTAGGTGAGCGTCAATGACAACGCATATACTGGTAAGAATTGGCTCGGTCATGCGACCACAACGCTCATTACTGGCGTCGAAATTCATTCAAGCACGTGCGTTTCAAACAATACCTGGTATGTTCATTCCAGGTCATACCTGGACTGTGGTCAGCGAAGAGAAATATGGTGCACGGAGGGGGGTGTACGCGGACGAGGCCGGCGCAAGGGAGGCTCTTGAGAAGGCAAGCCAAACCCCTTCCACGCCACTATTTTGCTCATTTCGAATTATTTTGTCCTACGTCGTATTTCTATTGTTACGATGGACGCGTTCGTCCCCGGACCAGACGCTCGCAAGAGCTGGCCAGAAACAGCGCAGAAACGGCGCAATAACTGGCCTGCGGCTTGGTCGCTGGCCGGCTGCCTATCACTAGTTAGAGAAAGTTGTTTTGGTGCGCGCAGTTTTCCTATTGATACCGAGTTTTCCTAGAAACCGCGACCTCCTCGCCTGGCAGGACATGTTGCTCTAATCGCACAGCTTACTCGGTACCATGCCTCGCACTCCGACGCAGGCCTACCTACAGTGGCTGCGTGGGTCACCAAACAGTGTTGTTGTTGTGTTGGTGGTGGTGGTGGGTGATGATGTTGCTTGTGGCCCTTGCGCGAGCGCCAACAGTTATCGATGAACGAACATGAGCATTGTTCCGGTCTTTCGCGAAACGTATACGCATCTGTCCGTGGAAGACTTGCTGAAACTTGTGTAGGAACATCAATATACATTATATAGCGTGGCGTTAAATGAACTGTAATAGTATCGCAACGACAACCGAACGAGCGTTTTCGTGGACGGCAGCACACGTTCTCTTGTATCCTTCCCATTCCCACCCTTGACAAAAAGGAGGCACCATTAGTAGATAGGGTGTAGTTATCGCTAGGAAATCTCGCGCTGGTGGGCATTTGTAACTGTGTCCTGGTTGTGGAAGGCATCGGTTTGTCGTGATTGGTCAGAAAACAAAAGTTTTTTTTTTTTTCCAAGTCGGACGGCACGGAGATCCGATTTCAGATCTCCGGCTCCACCCAACTCAAAAGTAATAAGGCACACCCTGTCAAGCCATGTGTCATATTTTGGGCCACCGTGTGAATCAGCAGCTCGCTTCGCTCGCAATCAACTATAATACTAAGTGGAATGCTTCACTTACAGTAAAGGATAAACTACAGCAACTAACTACTGCATGCTAATTTTTCGTGTTTTGCTATTGTCCGATTTCGCGACGGATAGGTGCGTTCCGTGCTCAGCTCCGGACGGGGGGCGCGGGGGGGGTCCATGGGCCCGGACGAAGGAGGAGGGACTTTAGAAAGCGTGTCGGTCCAAGCCTGGGCGGCGAGGCTCAAGGCGGCTGCAGTGGCCTCGGGGGCGCATCGAAGCTGATCCGCCAAGTATCACACGCAGCTTGCAAATACAAATTTCGACGAAATCCTCGACCTTGAAAATTGAGGCGTCCTTTTATTCATGTAGCCATACCCACGCCGTTCGCGCTGCCAAGTAGAGAAGAAAGCGGAATAAGGCGCGCACCAACAATGCTGGGCGTCACCGTGTTTTTTTGCGTTGAAGTCTGGTTGTATTTGGAAGGTGCATCAACACTGCTGTCGCTGTGGTGCCGCGTTTCAAGTCATTGTGTGTTCGGAAGGCCTTGGCAGGATTGTTTCCAGACGCCATAAGACCCACCAACACTGCTGCTGTCGCGCCGTGGATGGTGATTAAGCCAGGGTTAGTGCGGAACGCACACCAACACTGCTGTCACCACCACCGTGGTTAGCGTTCGTGTCGTCAGCGTGTGATTGGAAGGCGTACCAACACAGCTGTCTGACATCATGGTTGGCGTTCAAGACAGGTTGTATTCGACAGGCAGAAAAGGCGGAAAGCGCAAAAAGGTTGTGTAGTCTATAGTCTGCCAGGCAATGTGGCGTTACTACTACCGACAGGGAGCGCCGATCTCGCTCCGTTATCGTAATCGCCACCTATATCTCAACGGCGTTCGGTCTTGGAATCGCTTCGTTTTCCCTCGACCTGACGAGTTGAGCTTGAATTTATTGTGTGCCTTTGCCATGGCAACTGGCTCGCTCGCTCGTTCCCACGGAAACTGCCCCGGCCGCAGGCTACCACAATCCTGGCAGGCGAAGGGCGCTTTTCTTGTCGTACACCACTTCTTCTCCCTATTGTTGAATGTTGTGGGTGGTGCTGGTTGGTGTACCATCCACCCACCACCAAGATGGACTTCCGCAAAACCAGAATCAAAGAACGCGGCTTTCGCCACACGTTTCGGCCCGAGAGAGTTTTCTTAAAACGAAAAAAAAGTCGTGTTCCGAACAGACGTGTCCCGTTGTATGTATCCCGGACGACGACGACGACTCAGTTAACCCCCCTAAAACAATCTCCTCTTTCTTGGTTTACAGTGCGACTACAGTACATCACCCGGAAGCGCTCAAATGAGAAATGCGTGCTGCTCACGCCCGCGCATCTATGTCTGCTATGGTGCCGACTGCGGGAGCATGCGCGGTGCGCCCCCCGTCCTTACAAAAAAGCTACCCTTCTTTTCATATTTAACGGACTCGCATTTATTGGCAAAGGTCGACAAAGGTCGACAAAGGTCGACAGCGACAAAGAAAGGACCGCGAGGACACGATGACACTACTGCCCTCCTTGCTTGCCACGTAGCCCCCGTTCTTGCACTTTCCGTGCCTGGCGCCCCTCTCTCTTGCCTCAAAAGTCTTTTTCGTCGTAAATCTACCGCGCGAGGTACGAATACTAGTATAGCAGAGTAATCGCACCGCGTACTGACTTCCACTGCTCCGCGTTTTCGGAAATAATCTGAGCCACGGAGTTATCGAAAAGCCGTGCGCCCGCGGCCAACAAACCAGTCAACCACACAATCATCTCAGCCATACCAACCATACAAACAAACAAACCACCTGCAAACCAATGCTCCAGCTTTCAACATCCGACCCTCAATTCCACAAACAACATGCTACGCAACCGCTATTTTACTACATTGTACTCAGTGTGATGAAGAAATCGAACCCACTCTAACCCCCCCCCCCCCCCCCCCCCCCCCCTCGTGACCGTTGTGCTCTCTACCCCACAAAAACAGTATATTTTTCCAAATCGCAACAAATCTTGACAAATTCCTACCCTCCTCTCAAGCTCGGATGGACCGGAAGACGGTAGGCAGACCGCAACAACACAAGTCACCCCCACGAAAGTAGGGTCGCCCTGGCTCCTAAATGAAGCTCGCCCTCATGTAAAAGATGGGGCAGAGATGGCCGTGTATCTCACAGGTGGCCGGGACCTCTCCCCGTGCACTATGTGGGCGAATAAAACGCGTTGTGGAGACATTGAACCATGTACAGTAGCACACCAGTAGGCGTTACCGATATTGAGAGGTTGTCTGACACATTGCGGGGTTTGCTACATTTGTTCAATGTCTCCACATTGGTTATTTTACGCGCTCGTTGTGCAAGGGGGGATCCCGGCCACCGCCGGTGTGGCTGTTGTCCATGCGCGAACAAAAAAGCACGTGCGACGCCGAACCGCCACTTTATGCCGGCAGGAAATAAAACTCGTTCTCCTTGCCTTCGCTTCCGCCGGCCATCGCGAACAAATGACCGCGCCAATATTCCGTTCTCTCTCCTCCTTTCCACCCCCTCTCGGTTCCACAAAATCAAAATTTGATTTGACAAACCCCCACCCCCACAAAATAAAAAGCCATCCCACCAAAGCGGACGACAACTTCCTGGCACACTCCCGAAAGAGGTCTCCAATCAACAAAGGGGAGCGGGGAGCCAAGCTACGACCGACCCGAAATTAAGCCTCGCCAACAACATACGACTCTCCACAAAAACACTCAGCACACGCGTGGCACCAAAATCTCGAAACAAACAAACCCCGCACTAGATAATTTACTCTAGGGGAGAGATTTTGGTCGCTGGTATGGGGCAAGGAAGACGGCGGCGAATGGCCGTCAGGAAAGAAAGAACGCATGGAGCGAGAGGCCACGCGCTGCTGCTGCTGCTGCTGCTACTACTCCGAAAAAAAAACAAAATCTGAAAAATCCCTCATGCACAAATCGAACACGCGACACACAAAAAACAAATGAATAACATGAGAAGGAACGGGCCAGAACGCAGGGGTGGGGCGGGTGGATGGTCACACGTCACGTCCCCCAACGAAAGCACCTCAATACACGAGCGCAGCAGACAGAAACTAAAAAAAGCAACAGCATCGCGGTTCTGTGCGCGTTGGCGAAACACGATACATCGTTGCTTCCGCGGGCTCTCACCCACGCTTTAAACATCAAACACGAAGGCACGTTTTGAGGCTGGACACGCTCGGCTCAAACGCCTGGGACGTACCTGATACACCTTACGCCACAGCCTCGTCCGCACAAAAAATGAACAATTCATAGATGATTTCGCGCCTGCAGCACGCTGCAGTTCCATGGTGCTCTCTCACTGCGCGTAAAAGCTGACGAAACTTCACATCTACCAGTACTTTGTAAGCAATACACAAAACCAACTCAAAAACCCATATTTGGTTCCTTCATATTCTTCCGCGACAACTACAGGTTTCAAGACGATTTCTTGAACCGCTCGAAAGAGCCCAAGATACATAAACACAAACAACAGATCGGCGAAGACAAATATAGAGTTTGTTTCCCGGAGATACCCACGGTGACCTTATTATCGTGACAGCAACAATCAATGCGCCCTCTGGTCGAGCGCGCGTGTAAATATGTAGAGGCGCAGGAAGCACAGAAATAGTCCTTCCCATGATCCTCGGTCCACTGTTGGGCGGTCTAAATAAAAACACCAATCGTTTCCTACAACGCTTCGAAACGCCTCGTCAATATCCATCAAAAGGGACCCTCCTCCTCCTCTTGTTCCTTCTCCTCCGCTGACATCAACATACCCGTGCGGCTGAAACAACAGAAACGATATCTCTCGAAAGCGCCAAGAAAACTTGTTCGACGAAAACCTACGAAAACGTTGCGGAAAACACCACCCCTTTGAGCGCGCCCGTAAGAAAACAAATTTCAGGGTACCCACCAACCAACCAGTCCACTAGCCAACCAACCACAGCAGCCTACACCACACCGCATCGCACCGGTCTGGCTCTGGCAGGGACCGACCAAGGCGATCAGAGACAGAAAAAAAAAGAGAGAAAGAGTGGCCCAGGCTCGCTCTCCGACCCCACCTTCAGCTTGTACCATACGGATTAAATAGCTCTAGTCTCTCGTGAAATCCGCTTGGGTCAGAGTTTGAAGTACTTCTGACTCCAAACTATCACGCCGCTTTTGGCGTTGTCCGAGGGCGGCCACTTCGCCTTGGACGCAAGGGTCGACGGAAACACGATACAGCAGGTGCTGTTGATTTCGGTGTCGTCTGGCTCCAAGAATCTCGCGAGCTCGCGGTGGTTTTCCGGGTCAAACATTTCCTCCTTGCCGGTGACGTCCTCGAACTCGA
Source organism: Macrocystis pyrifera (assembly GCA_031763025.1). Classification (NCBI taxonomy): domain Eukaryota; class Phaeophyceae; order Laminariales; family Laminariaceae; genus Macrocystis; species Macrocystis pyrifera. The sequence goes on along the minus strand of JASSKH010000017.1, from coordinate 1,882,127 downwards.
TTGGCGGTTGCTGGAGGGCACACTGGTGGTTCGATTTGGTTCCGGTGCCGGTGAGGTAATAGGAGCGGCGAGAATTAGGACAACCGCGGAAAGGTATCACAGGACAAGCAAGTTAGTTTAATGTGCATGTACGAAAGATGCCCAAAGCCATGACGAAGTGAGAGGGAAGACGGACGGGACGACCCAACCCAGTCAAGAATTCACAAGGGAATGCTGGGTCAAGAAGCAGCGTGTGTTAAATCGACCGTATGAACTTACGCTGAAAATTTTAAACATTCAAGTAGCGACGAATCCTGTAAAAAAGCGGTACTCACAAGTGTAAGCTGGGCTTGAAAAAAAACAGCGTGTATAATACTCGAAAATATTAAATTTCGGTGAAAATTCAACGCTCAAAATTAACGAAGAACAGCGCAAAAATGAAACGTAAAAAAAAAATGTTGTGTTGTTATTTTTATCACATCAACTCATCGCCACAATGCAAGTCCGTGGTCACAGGACAGGCTCCGACAACTTTGGAGTGGAATTTTACCTCAGCAGGAAAAAAAAACCCGTGACAAGTACTCGTACAATGCTTCTCTCTATATATAATACATATAAACCCAGCGTGTACCATACTCGATAATACGAAATTACGGTGAAAATTCAACGTTCAAAATTAACGAAGCTATCAGCGTGAAAATGAATTACGGTGAAAATGAAACGTTCAAAATTAACGAAGAACAGCATGAAAATGAAACGCAAAAAAAATGTTGTGGTGTTATTTTTATCACATCAACTCATCGCCACAATGCAAGTCCGTGGTCACAGGATAGGCTTCAATAACTTTGGAGTGGAATGTTACCTCAGGAGGGAAAAGGGGGGGGAGACATGAACCACCGCATACACTCGCTTACCTCGACGAACAAGGCCAGGTAGGATCGCACGAGGGGCTCGAAAAACGGCCAGGTTTGGTGCACGAGCATCCTCCCTAGCTCCTTTTGCGGCTCGGTCTCCAGCGCCTTGGCCAGGACGCGGGCGGACAGCTTTACGAGGTCCTTCCTCCCCACAACCGCGATCGAGTGGAAACGCTTTCTGAGCTCCCCTAAGAGCAGGTCCTGTGTTTCGCCGGTCATCCCCACTCCCTCGCCGCCGAGATACACCGCCTCCGTGCCGCCCATGAAGGCTCGCAGACCCGCCATCCTCATCTCTAAACGTCTGCGTACCTCGGCGCGACAGCTCTGGAAAAGGTGCACGAGGACGCACTTGATGAGCGACGGCAGCTCGGGCTCACAAACGCCCGCGCGGGCTGGATGCGCTCTGCGCCCACCTGGCCGCGTTCGCGGCGGCTTCGAGGGCGTGCCCCTCCACCGCGCGAGGGGTCGGGAATGCGCGCATCGACCCGCGAGCGCCCGGAGTTCCCAGAGAGCTAGGCGTGTTCGTGCGTCGCCCTAAGAAATTTTCGGCCGCCATGCGTCGCGACCGCTCAGAGTCGAGCAGCAGACGCAGGCGTGTGTGATGTCGTCTGCGGCAACCGTGGAGGCTGGAGAAGGCGGTTCCACAAACCTGGTAAAAAAATACAGAGGCGTTGTTTGGTAGGGGCGAGGAGGGGAGGTAGGGAGGACAGCACTGGTTGGTGCGGACTGTTGTCATGTTCTTGGTCAAGTTCTTGGTAACGTTCTCGGTAAAGTTCTTGGTAAAGGCTTGCGCCAAGTTCTTCTGCTAGGAACAGACCAGAGTCAAGTCCCTTGCGCAGCCTGAAAGCCGTTGGGACTTCCAGCGGGGATTTCGCGGACGCGTGCTCTACTGATGTCGTATAAAGTACGTCAGGTAACCTGTTTGTTGTTGAGCACTTCAACGGCAACTGGCGGCCGAAGCCCTACCGGTTCGCCCACCATCACTCCATCGCTCAAGATTTTGCTACGTTTCAGTTTACCTGCTGCGCCTGCCCATGTCAGGGAGACAGGGACGAGACAGCTGTCGTAGTGTGCTGTTCTGGTATCTATTGATAGTGATCGGGGAGATCGTGTTTTAGGAGATGACTCGGCGCGGGCAAACAAAAATTCAAAGCTGTGATGAAGGACTATCCCAGCCGGTTGGGTTTAGTGCCTGTCACCACACATGATCCACTAGCTTCGGCCCAACGGCTCAGGCTGATTGGTCAAGACGAACAGCTTATTAATTTTCCCCCCGACCCCTGCCACACACGCCTCTGTGAAGACGAACAGGGTGAAAGGAGGAGACAGAAGGTGAAACCTCCACCGCCTATGTCTATGTGTGATGTTTTCCCACTGAACCGTTATTTCTGCCCATCGAAATCGGCACACCGGGGGCCCCACCCAGTTCTTCATCGTACCTGGTGCCTGGTACAAGTCATGTGCTCATAGCCTGTGAGACAGCAGTGGACGATCAAAACAGCGCCACAATATCTCACAGCAAAATTCTACGGGTCGCGTTGAAGCTCTTTCGCAGGGCAACTCCTCCAATAGTCGCATTTTCGCGACTACAAGTGAGCTTTCCCAAGCCCCCAAGTCGGTCGGGCTTCTCTTGATAATTTCTTCGTTGAAAAGAACGATGGGGGATGGGACACGCTGGGTTCTCGGAATAGGGAGTGGGCATGTACCCGGCGTTCAAGCGCGGGGGGGGGAGGATTGCCCAAGCTGCCCTGCGCCCTCCCCTGCCCCGTCAACTAGCAATTGGATGATTACTACATTAGTTAGGGCTGGGCACTGGCGAACCCAGTCAGTAGCGATTCTATTGTCGTCAAATCAACCAGTATATTGGATTGCGGCAGCCTACTTGGTTGGCCGAGCGAAGCGATCAACGCCAAGTAAAACAAGGCGGTCGAGCGCCCCCGCCTGGTGAGGGGACCTCGTTAGAGGCGCCGCCGGACGCCAAAAAAATCTACCAGCTCGCGTTTTGGCTCATGGTCCCATCAAGATCGGTGCTCGAAACTGCATTGGCCGGGGGGTGATTGCGGTCGTCGACACAACAGACCAAGAAACAAATTAACAACAATGCACGCAATGTGTGGCGATGATGTGACGATCTTCCCATCTCCTCCCGTATATCATACGGCGTATTTCTTGGACACGTAAGATAAAACTACTGGCGAATATACTGGCCGGGTCAAATAGTATTACTTACAGCAGTAGTAGTTTACTGCTGCCAATACATACTGCTGTGCCAGTGCCCACCCCTAGCAGTAGTGGTTCATCTATAGTGCCGGCTGCTCGCTATAGTGCCGGTGACATCGCTTGGCAATACAGATGGAATTTACCAGTGTGGTAGTGTGCGGAGTAAATGGTGCCGGTTGGTTGCAGCTGTTTATAGTGCCGGTATTGTTGGCTGGCACATACTGGCACTGTAGAGGTAATATTACTGCCGTACTACAAACATCGAAAAAGATGGGCACCGTTGTTGGTGTTGGTGTTGCTGTTGTTTTCTTCGTCCTTTCTACCCAGCTTCATTAGTACACCCAGTGTCCGCCCTGATCCCTTATCCTATTAATAGAGAGATACTGATCCCGTGGTCACAGACTGTGTGAGACAGAGGACGACCAAAAATATAAAAAAACGTTGGAAAAAGTTGAGAAGGGGCTAAAAAAAAAAAAACCATACTACAGCAAACTGCAGCCATGACGCAATATCTAATATCCAGTGCCCAAGATCCAAGATCGAAGAAACAAGATCCAATGTGCAAGATCCAAGATCCAGGTCGGAATACCAGTATCAAATATTGATATAGAGTTCACATATTCGACACTACGGTTGGCACACACACTGCTGTGTACGAGACAAAGGCACCTGCCTCGCAAGCAATGGTTAATGGACGGACTGATTGACTTTTTAGGGTTTTTACATTGTGTCAGAACACAGCAATGACCCTCAACTACTATTGAATAATAGTGTCGGAACAGTGTCGGAACAATAATCTTAATAGTGTCGAATAAATGTACTGCTGTCTGTTGCACCTGGTGTCTTCACGATAAACTGCTCTTAGAACTCAAGACATCACGTCTGTCCTGATTCTTCATGCGAGAGACACAAAATTAAAATTCATGCGAGAGACACAAAATTAAAATTCTATGGTCATCAGACCAACTATTTTATGAGATTTTTTTTAAAGGGGTCTCAGAACTGGCTTTTTTTTGCCGAAAATCGGCGATTTACTCGACGGGACTGTCAAAACTACCGGCAGACTCCTCAGGATGCTCCCCTTAGTTTTCCGAGGGCTTTCTCGAGCACTTTTCCGTTTCTCTAGAGTCGTAGTTGGACTGTTCGTCCATATTTTCAGTTCTGAGGAACATCATGACTTTTCATGAAAAATCTTCGAAGATCCATTATTTTTGGTCGCAGTTCTGACCAACAGCCTTACTGAGACCAACGTATTATTATAAAATGGGAAATTATTTCTGAGCTCTCAGAACTGGGGTTTTAGGCCGAATATACGCGTTTTACTCGGCGGGGAAAGCCAGAAACACCGATAGACTCCTCGAAATGCTCCCCGTAGATTTTTGCAAGCTTTCAGGAACAATATCCCGTTTCTCCTGAGTCCTAATTTGAATTTTGGAGCAGCCAATCACTTTTCTCTGGGGGGTCAGAAATAAGGCTGTTGGTCAGAACTGGGGCCAGAAATAGTGGATCTCCGAGGATTTTTGATGAAAATCACGATGTCCTCAGAACTGGAAAAATATGGACGAACAGTCCTACGACGACTCTGGAGAAACGGAAAAGTGCTCGAGAAAGCTCTCGGGAAACTAAGGGGAGCATCCTGAGGAGTCTACTGGTGTTTTTGACAGTCCCGTTGAGTACATCGCGGGTTTTCGGGAAACAAAGCCAGTTCTGAGACCCCTTCAAAACTTCCCATAATAGTTGGTCTGACCCTCCAGAGAAAACTGATTGGCCGCTCCAAAAATTAAATTAGGACTCCGGAGAAACGGGAAATTGTCCTTCATGCTCGCGAAAAACTACGGGGAGCATTTTGAGGAGTCTATCGGTGTTTTTGGCTTTCCCGCCAAGTGAAACGCGTATATTCGAGAAATCGCGGTTTTCGGCAAAAAAAGCCAGTTCTGAGACCCCTTTAAAAAAAATCCCATAATAGTAGACCAACTATTATTAAACCCAGTTCTGAGAGGTCAGAAATAATTTCCCAAAATAATACCAAGCACCAACCGGCAACTGGAGCAAAGGTAAAAAGCGAATGAGATGCCAACGTATCGGGCACGAGAACACAACAAACAAGCCAACGGAGGGACTAGAAACGAAAAGACAACAAATAAAACAAAATTCATCCCGATCTGAGACAAAAACACAAATTTAGACAATAATAACATTGGTGAACTGTAAAATCTACTCGGATCCAAAAAACACAAGGGAGGCAAAAAAATTATGAGACCCAAATGTCTCGCTACGAGTAGATACGCATCAGAGATATGTACCTGGTATCCCCTATCATGGTTCATAAGGGGTACTGCTGAAACAACTGGCTGCCTGTGCGGTACCCGGTGCCAGGTATGCCAGCACGTCAAAATGCGCCACAAGTCTCAGGTCCGACGTACTACAGCAGTAATAGGACAGCCGTACATGCACATCATTGTACACGTATCATACTGACGCACCGACCCAGAAACGTGAGGATTTTGAAAACGTAGCACTACTGCTGTACTTGTATTATTAATAGTAGTTCGTACCAGGCAGTACTGCCATACTACTGCTGTAGTGCTTCTTGCTGATCTAGCATTAGCTCTTGACCATAATCTAGCCACGAAAGCCGGACGGGGTCTGCAGGTGGCGTGTGTGTAGGAAGACAACCCCTCGCATCGTTAGAACTCATGTGCATAATCTAGCCTGTAGGAACGAACGGCGGAAGGTGTCTTATATGTGTATGGTAGGCGCTAACTTAAATTGCACCGTGATGACCCTCTCAAAGAAAAGAGCCCCAAAATCACATTCAGCCACAACACTTCCGGGAAGATAAGAAATTCGGGAGAGGTAATGCTAAAACTCAGGCCTGGGCACTGACACAGCAGTATGTACTGGCAGTATTGATCTATTCCCAGTAGTTTTTATCTTACGTACGCCCAAGAAACACGCCATGTTTTAGTACGGAACCCGCTACATGCGTTTCGGGGAGATAGAGACAAACAGTCTCCTGCTGCAATCCAGAATTCTTATTGATTCAGACAACAGACTATTCGCTACTGACTGAGTCAGCCAGTGCCCAGCCCTACCAAACTTATCTGTAGTGCTGGAACACGCCCTTTCTTAAATAAGAAATCTACCCTGGGCCAGTATCCCGGTTTCTTACCAGAGGGTCGCGACTATTCAAAAACCTAATAGGTAGGAAAACAAACCAAGGAACACTCAGTCGGGGTCAAAAAGTGCGCACTTCGGACAGATCTTCGATTTTCTAGCCATGATATACAATATAGACCTATTAGGGGAGACATATACTTGATCTGTGTGATCTAGTGGGAGCAGTAAAAAATCTGCATGACGTACTGTAGTACTCGCTCCTTGCGTTCGATCTGTACGGCTCCCGCTATGTGCAGGAGCCCGGCACAAAAAAATGTGCAGGACGGGTGCCGTCAATTTCAACCTTACACGTCGGCCCAGACCAGCCCAACCCCAGGCCTGACCCTAGCTCTAACCCTAACCAGGACCCCAACCCTTTGGGGGGCTCGAGGTCGGCAGGGGCAGTCACGCGGCTCAGCCGCGTGTTTTGGTGGCGTTTTTCCAAAAAACGCCGGGCGGCCGGAAGATCCGCTTTGACCATTAAGACCCGCAGCCTGCACGAAGTCTTGTGCAGGACGCTTCTGCACATAGGTCGAGTCGATCTGTACAATACAGATCCTGTGCAACATATTTACCGTACAACAACGCATCATCAGCACACCCCGGGGATTAGTTTTTTTACCTTTGAACATACTATCACCGTGTACCCTCGTATGCTGTTGCTGGGGTGTGTGTGTGCTATCTAACGTATCCCGGGTGACGTCATGCATGGCTGTACATCAGTGGGGTCTCGGTATTTAGAAACGTCAATTTGCCGCCCAGGCTCGAGATCTTATTCTGAGTGCACGATGCCACGACGGCTGCCTTGGCGGAAATTCCCAGCGCCCTGGACGGCGTAACTCAAGTCAACAGTTCCTTCAGAGCGCTTCTCACCCTCGGCCACAGATTGCGCATACCCGATCGCCTTGAGTGTCAACTCTAACGGCTATCTCTTGCGGTCCGGGCCACCACCAAACCCCGAAGTTTCCAGGTCGGGCAGCTTCAGCTCCAGCTATCCATAGAATATTTTTGCCCTTCTTCAGGCCTGGGTACATCCCCGGGTTTCCTACTAATAGGCAGATACGCATCTTGAGGAGGGTATATATACGATGTGGTCGTCAGGGGACATCCTGGATACAACCCTCTAGGTCTCCTAAGTGGATAGGCATCATGGAGATATTGCTGCTCGCTACTTGTACAGCAATGTACACAGCAGTCACTCTGTCTTGTGTGCCTATTTTAATCAACTCAACATGGTCTACTAGAAAGATAGTTTCTCTGTCACTAGGAACTCGCGCGGCAGCAAAGCCGTGACTGCTGTCGTTAACTTGAGAGCTTTGATGGATGGTGGACGGCAGTTGGTGTTGTTGTCTGGCTTCAGGAAATCGGCTTGAGCCAGCTCGAAAGGGTTCCCTCTTTATTTGTGGATTTGTGAAAACGCTACTACGGAGGACCATAGTAAATGGGACCAAATTTGTTAGTAACAATAGGGAAATATATAGGTTTTTGTATGTACCATAGGTCCTATTAACTATGGTCCTCCGTAATAACAAAAGGTATGACTGCGTTGGTCGACACTTAATACCATGTAAAATAGTACGCTTCAGGAAATCGGCTTCAGCCAGCACGAATGGGGTCCCTCTTTTTATTGTGGATTTGTGAAAAAGCAAAAAAAAAAAACTACATTGGTGTATGGATAATACCTGGTAGTATGGCTTCAGGAAATCGGCTTCACCCAGGTCGAAAGGAAGGGCGCCTAGTTCTAGGCAACGTCGAAATTAGAAACTCTTGTGTATACGCTCGTAATAAATTATGTCTCACGCGAGTGTGTCAACTACCTGCCTGGTTGCCTGCGTGAATATCTCACTCGGGTGCTCCAGCTTTTTCTTCTCTTTTTATCCTCCGGCGGATTCATAATAAAAAAAATAAGAAGCTTAAGCTCACCACACTCTCACATTCAAGATTCGTGTCGTATGTCAACTTAACCCGTCGCTTCCGTTGCAACAGCAGCGATGCTGGCCCTGAGCCGGGCGTGGTCATCCGCTCTGGACCATAATCGTATATCAACTCCCAAACTTGAGGAAAGACATGCATCATGGCATGGGAATCAAGCCACGAACCGTATCACACTATCACACGGGTGGCAAGATAGCACTCCTCCTCGTTCGACGAAATTTCCAAGCTGATTCTCTCTGAACAACGGGGAGGGTGCCAGCGCTGGATGATAAATGTCTCCCAAAAAAAATCCTGACAAGATCTTCCCATCGGCGCCATTTTCATTGTGTGTGCCCTCCTAGTTTGGGAGATATTCGTCTCCAAATTCGTCCCACAGGGGGTGTCTTTTCTCATCACTCGTGTGATGAGGTACGGTATCTGCTTTCGTTGTTGCTGATGATGTTCAAGTAGCATTTAGCCACCCAACAACATCCAATACTCCCAGTGACCGTAGAGACCCAAATCATCCAGTGACCGTAGAGACCCAAATCATCAATATTTTACATACAAACATATCATACATACTTATATATCATATGTACGAGTCAGAGAATAATGTTCGACATCCAACAACCGGAAGCACAACAAAACGTGCAGAGTTGCAACCATCCTATATACCAGGTACCAGCTACCAGGTATATGATACAAGGTTCCCCTTCGGGATGTGGTTTGACTTAAAATCTCGGGGGGTGTCAATTGAAAAGCGGGAGAGCAGCAGCATAATCATAAGGCGTTCTTGTTTACTCCGAGTTCTGCTGCATACTGGTATTTTTTCCCCTGTATACTGACTGCTGTGATAGGACGAGCTTCGACGAAGTGCGCTTGATTTTGAAGTTGGACGTGGGGATGTGAACACAATCGCATGTATGTTTTTACTGCTGTATCTTCTGGTGAACACTGCACACACATACGTACCGACAATGCTGTGGTACTGCTGTTGTACCGCTTGCTTGCTGCTGCTGCTGCTGTTGTAGTGCGTACCGTGGCTGCGTGGTTGCTTTTGAAACACCGAGCAAGTGCGGGTTCGTATCGTCGTCCCTGCCACCTGCGCATCCAACTAATTGCACCTTTTTTGCGGTTATGTATGTGTTCGTTCATACTCCGACAGGAATCACGGCCAAAACACGTACACACCCAAATGCGCCGTCCGTGGCCGTCACGAAAAAAAGAGCATGATGTGCGACTGCTGCTGTTCCGTGACTGCCTCATTGTAGAGTTCGAGGGACGGTGTCATCAGACATGACATCATAAAGCAGCAGCCAGCAGCAGAGGAATATCTCTAGAATTGTGGGGTTTCCATTGTCCTGATTGGTTCTAGCAGGTCGGAAGGCCTCCCCGTAGTTACTTGCCCGACTTTGCGCCGCGGTGTGTACACGCGGGCCCCCTGCGTGCAACGTAACCGAGAGCGAGAGATGACCGGCGGCTCGAACAGAAAAGTTTTGAGTTCCGCAAGAAAAGTGTACGCCATACAGACTGTTGTCTGTCATATTATTGGCATTAAAGCTGATTTGCTGCTGCTCTGCCCCGTCTCACCCATTAGAAGCACGGGTAACTATTAATATCTCGTCTCACCATTGTCTACTCTGCTTACTGCGTAACAATGGAGTATCTACTGCTGTGTCGTACAGTATTTCTGTGACCACAAAGCTTGTCTCTCTAGGATTGTAGAATCGGCACGGACACCTGTGTTGGATCTCGACGGGTAGAAAGAAGTTAATGTGAATAACACACACAAAGCCCGTACAAATGATATGACATGATACCCAGTACAACCGCTGTGGTACCTATAAATACGCTACTGGTCATGTACAATACACACCAAAAACAGCAGTAGCATTGGTTTGCAGCTGGCTACATAATGTACCAGGCAGCTATTAACCAGGTAGCACAGCACTTTCATCCGTAGTCGCAGCGAGCTCCAAGACAAATATACTACCAGGTATTGCTTGGGGCAACAGAGTTCCGCGAGCTTGGATGGTACACACACAGCAGCAAATACGTCTTACATCCCGATGGCAACTTACGCTCGTGACTGCCTGCGTACTACTCTGTGTTTTTGGATGGTGCTTGCTTGGCTTGATTTAGCCGGACTGCGATAGAATAATGAATATACTTATTGGATAGATTGGTCTACAATATTTCTGTTCCACAGGCCCGACACTCGAGGGAAGTTCCACAGTAATATTCTTACACAAAAAAAAAAAAATCCGCTGCAAAAATGAAAGCGACCCCCCCACGACCCACGGTTACGCGTGTAAATCGTAGGCCTGTGACTTGGCTGACTATGCATGAGTGGCCCATTAGGTATTATTACGGGGGACCATAGTAAATAGGACCTACGGTAACACAAAAACCTATATATTTCCCTATTTTTACCAACAATATTTGCTCCTATTTACTACCCCCCCCCTGCCTGTGCCGCTGAGTTTGCTTGTCTGCGTATATTCTCTTGAATACCCTCCTGTTGGTTTGAAGGTGGTTTGTTTCGTTCTGCTTTTTCTTTATAAGCTTCACAACTGTAGTGTAATAATAGTGATGTCGGCTGGGTAAAAGAGTTATTAAGAGTTGATTGTGTGGGTTTAGTTGACTGTGTGGGTTTCCTTGTTGATATGAAGGCATGTTCGGCTGTATCATACCAGTACTCTTGTGTAAATTATATAAAAAATCAATGCCCCCACTTCCCCCGCCCCTTCTGCCGAGGGTGGCTCGCTTGACCCAACCCAACAATTAACTATTAATAGCCGTGCCGCAAGTCCAGCCAACTGACGGCAGTATTAACAGTAGACGGGACGATCAACGATTTTCAGTTTGTCCAAGTATTTGTTTGGCGTTGCGCGTTTGCTTCTCATCATTACACTGCTTTAAGCTCAAGGCAACCCACTCCACGGGACAAATTCTCTGGGCCGACTTCTCTCCCGAACGAAAAGGGGCACCGACCCACACACAACAAAAACTATGGCTTGTGTCCGTATGCATTGATCGCTCATCTCGACAAGATCCTTCCCCGAGGAAACAAACGCATCGCTCGGCATTTGCACTCTCCCGGTCGTCATCAAATCCACCCTCGGACTCCGCCCGCGGGTACGTATTGATACACTATAGGTGTCACACGGTTCGTAGAGCCCGGGCTACCCTTTTCGTTATCGTAAATACTATGCAAGTACAGAGACTGGCAGTGATTCGATACTATGGTTAAAGCACACTTGTACGAGACAAAGGGACCGACGCTAACCATTGGTTGCTTGGGTCTGATTAGGTTAGGGATAGGGTCAGGGTTACGGAGTGGGGGTCCCCCGCGTCATAGAGTGAAGCCCCCCCCCCATAAGGCGGTCTGAGAAAGGCGGCATCCCGATAAAAGGCGGTCAAAATCGCCTCGCGTGACTGGGGAATTGCACTCCCAACCTGGGATGAGTATGGTGGCTTCCCCCGCTAAGGCGGCCATATTGCTGTCCTGGCACACCACCGCCTTCCTGGGGGATCCCTACTGCAATATAATATTGTTCCCATCGTATATCGTACACGGTAGTGACCCTCAACCATCGTGTCGAGGAAGTAGTAAAAACTCCCCTTCTTTTGGGAACCCTCTATCGAGAAAACGTCAGTGTGGCGTCGAAGCTCAACGCCTTATTTTGATGGCACGCTCCAGCTGTATTTGTTAACCCTTCGAGAACTATTACTTCCGAGAGCTACTATTGATAATCCTATTTTTGGGACAAACTGCTTCGAATTTGAGTGGTTTGTCCCCAAGACCGGGACTACAGCAGTTTCTTCTAGAAGCCGTTTCCTAATTGTCTGGGCGCTTTTCAACCGCCCGCGTTTCTTAAACGGGGACATTTCTAACTCTGAGGACTCTCTCACCAATCGCTGCAGTTTTTTATCCCAGTGAGCTCTCATGAAAAAAAAACATTTTCCTACGGGGTTTATTTGCCCAGCGAGAAATATGTTCATTTTGATGTTGCACACGCCTATCGATGAGCTTTCACAATCCAAAGGGGCTGGCGGCTTTGGGCCCAGGGGACTGGATATGAGGTTGAGCAACCCAGCCAGGAACCGTCACACTACCGGAAGAATCCAGGGGGTGTCGTACAACAGCAGAGTGCAGTGCTTTAATGTACTTCGCGTTCTTTGTTTCGTTCGGTGCTTCCGAATCGACCTCGTTTTTTACATCATGTGGGCGTCGGTTGCTGCCGTTTCTTGTGCTGTTATTTCATATCGTGTCGGCCAGTTTGAGCGGCATTTCTTACACCGGGTTCCCTATTTTTCGTAGACGGCCGAGCTTCGTTTTCTTACTACTGTAGTGTATTTCTTCATAGCGGGCCTACACTCCTGCATAGCGACACCCCTGAAACAGCCAGAGGATGCAAGCAAAACAATCGGCCCCTTGTTTCCCTGCACATTGCACATCGTTGAATATTCATCCCAAGCCTGCAGATGCTACCGGTATGGTGATCTTTTTGTGATCACAGGCTGCCCGTGGCAGATTATGGCATCGAGCCCGTATTCCATGGCGTGAGAGCAACAACACCAGCCGAGGGTATGATTTACCTGGTAATATTTACGATATGCTTACAACAGCAGCATATACGGTGTAACACTTGAGATAGCACACTCCCTGGGACGATTTTCCCAAAGCTGTGTTTCTCTACAACGGGGAGGGCGTACTGAGTACGACGAGCGATACGTCTATGAATGTGTAGAGATGCAACCTTCTCGACGAAATATTTCCAAAGCCACTATTAGTACTCGTATTTTAGTTGTGTGTGCCCCCCATGTTGTGGAGGAAACCGGATCCGAAATTCTTCCCTGGGGGAGTGTTATCTTATCACCCAGTGTGATACGGCACAGCAGTAGTACATCTGGCACGTATATGTTAGTACCTGGTACGTATTACATGTTTCAATGGATCTGCTTTGCCTGGCGGCTGCGTTTTTTGCTTGTCGTATCCAGTACGACGATGGCATGTTTCTGCTGTGTATTTGTCTATTCTTTCTGCATTACGCTTGCGTTGCGACGTATTGTCTCCATGCCGTAGTTCGTGACTACAGAGCTTGCATCTCTCTACTATTTAAATAATAGGACGGAGGATCAGCATTGACATTGGGTATGCTATACAGATGTCGACGAGTAAGCAGAACGGACGAATACAGCAGTCACGTATAAGATACCTGTGGCATATATGAAAGCTAGGTGACGAATGACCTGGTGGGAAACATACGTTTAATACGCGTCTCTCACGCAGGACGGAATCACAATCGACCATCGTTGGTGACCGATGATCGGTGAAGGTGAGGGTTTGGCAGTGGCCGGTCGTCAGGGTGACCGGTACAACTATCAAGCAACCGCTGTTGTTGTAGGCTGTATGTAGACTGCTGTAGGCTGGGTAGAGGTTGTAGGCTGTACAAATACCCGGTACTATGACTGAGCAGTTACTATATAGATATTAATAGTTAAAGTCAGTATACCATAGCTGGTGCTGCTGGTACTGCTGTACCAAGCACCTCGTACTCGTAAACAGTACAAGTACGTCGGTCTCGGAACAGCAGTCCCACAGCCCACCATTGTACCAGTCCACCGCGCCTTCTCGCTTTGGGCTTGATCGCTCAAAATTCTAAATATGAATGAGTTTCAGGTCTTGACGTATGTGTACGGTACGAATCTTGTCTATATCGTAGTTGCATAGACACAGGAAAATCTGATGGGTGCACTGCTGTTGTTGCTGTTATACCCTATGAACCGCAACCGGTTGGGCAGCAGCAGCATCACGCAACAGAGGTCAAACACACAAGTTTTCCCACACGTCGCGATAACAAACAAAACACACGCTCCCCGTCGTCCTTTTCCGGATATTTTGGACGCGACGAACTGCAGCAGTTAGTACTATAGTACTGCAGACGTACATATTGTCTGGATTGCACACCGACTATTGATCTATGTTACCAGGTATATGTGAAGCCACCCATGCTCGTCTTCTAGAAAGTTGGTCTGGACGATAGTTTTCTCGAACTAAAAAAAGCTCTAGAAGAACTACCAGGTACCTTCTATACTACAGTAGAAGTACTATACTTCAACTACAACTGTTGCTGCTGCTGCTGCTACTACTACTACTACTACTACTACTACTCCTCCTCCTCCTCCTCCTACTACTACTACTACTACCACTACTATCACTATTACCACTACTACTGCTATTGCACACCGACTATCGATAGTGAAGTCACCATGCTCGTCTTTTGGAAATTTGGTCTGCATGATACCTGGTAGTTTTTTTCGGGCTAACCCCCCTACAAGAACTACCAGGCACCTTCTGTACTACTACTATTACGGGGGACAACAGCAAATAGAACCAAATATTGTTAGTAGAAATAGGTAAATATATAGGTTTTTGTGTTACCGTAGGTCCTATTTACTATGGTCCCCCGTAATATACACTTCAACTACTGTTGCTACTACCACTGCTGCTGCTGCCGCTACTACTACTACTACTACTACTACTACTACTACTACTACTACTACTACTACCACCACCACTACTACCACCACTACCACTACCACTACTACTGAACTACTACTACCACTACTACTACTGAACTACAGCTGTACTACTACTGCTACTGCTGCTGCTGCTGCTACTACTACCACCACCACGACCACTACCATCACCACCACCACTACTACCATACTACTACTACTACTACTACTACTACTACTACTACTACTACTACTACTACTGCTACTACTACTACTACTACTACTACTACTACTACCACTACCACCACTACCACTACTACCACCACCACCACTACCATTACCGCTACCACTACTACGACTACTGTTACTACTACCGATTGCAGCTGTGTAAAACCCGCACATAATATCTCCTTGGTGAAGTTATATCAAACTCGTAGTGCGCGCGATCGAAGCATCATATTTTCAACCCTCTTCGTGTTCTTCTTTTTTCTTTTTCCTTTCTTTTTTCTTTTTTTTTCGAGTGTGCATATAATATCATGGATCTATCTATTCCTTGTGTTATCTGGTTGCAAGTGACAAGGGATGGTATACCGCAGCTCAATAGTGCCGTTGCCCTTACGGACTGGTATGATACTGCTGGCGTGCACGCTACTTCGTACTGGTACTTGTTTGTTTTCTCCCATCTAGATGCATGTTTTTGTTACAGCCTGTTTTGTGGCCAGACAGGATTTTAGGAGGTGAGCTGTTAATAGTGGGAGAACATCAGCATCATCATAATCATACGCAGCCTGCAAAACACCTGGTACGAAATCCTTGATCTCAGCTAACGTTTGATTTCGATTTTTAACGTTTTGGTCGGCCTTGTTCCGACGAGAACGCGGTATTTCCCGAAGGCACGTACGTCCTCCCCGTCGTCCATTTCCCGATAAAACGCCATGCACCGTAGCACCGGGCACAAAATAAGGAACAGGAAAGCTGATGCAGGCTGGATTTCTTCTTCGAGAAGGGGCGCGTTCTACACTAGCTTCGTTGAGCTTTTTGTAAATCTCAGCCTGTCTTATTGCCTGTTTTCTGATTCAAGTGTCCTGTACTGAGACCCCCCCCCAACAAAAAAATTAGATCGATTTTCCGACAATATGCGAGAGTATATATATACCTACTGTAAATACGGTTATAGTCCAACCTTCAGCTGTCTCGCTCCGTATATTCTCTCACATCACCGCCCTCCTCAGCCCGGAATTGCCGACCAGAATGCATTGGGGATCGATCCTTGAGCTATTACATGCCGATTTGGATCTCATCCTTCTATTACTTGCAGGCTAGTCATTTTTTTCCCTTCTTCGTTCTGTTTTTTATTGACATTTTTTGTACGTTCGAATATGCTGTCGTCGAGCATCTACCGCAAGCACATCACAGCACAGTTCAGTAGCCCTGCACGAACCAGCAAAGCAAGTACATGCCGATCAGAGAGCTCGACAACGCAAGTCAGCAAACAAAGTTGGCGAGCGAGCCAGCATGTCGTCGAGCATCTACATATACAACTCGCTCTGTCAATACGAACACATCAAAACCTGCCCGCCCGGCCTACAAAAATGGGAAAAAAAACACGTACTCGCAGGGGCTGTTTGTTCCTTTTTGCTTCCGTCGAATGTGGAAGTTGGGATCATCGGGTGTCAAAGCGCGTCGGGCACACAACGCATGGGCCCTGTGGCACCACGGGTGGACAGCTGCCATGCACAGCTACCGATAGGTATCTGTATGCGGACATGTTCTGCTTGGTGGGGGCCACTGAGCAAGGCTGACTGCTTTCATGGGTTGAGGAAATTGTTGCAGGCGTTTTTGTGAAGAGGGGTACACTTAACCCCCCCCCCCCCCCACCCCAAGAGCACCCCATCACACGACCGCACATACCGCCCGACCCAAGACATCTCCGGGCACGAAATTCACAGACGAGGCTCAGTCCCCCACCGTGGTGCTCTGGAGGTGACAGTTCTACGGTGAACGCGAACGTGTGCGTTTTTTTTTTCTCGGGCCTGTCACGATCGGGTCTCATCGTGGCTTGATCAACTGCTCTGGTCAGGAGATGTCACAGGCACTCGTCTATAACCGTTAACAGGAGTCTGTAGCCGTCGTGCGGGGTAGCAGAAGTGCCAAAGCAAGGCACAGCAGCTGTCTCCTCGCGCGATGATCGATGGCCCGTCGAGAACTTGGTTCAGCAAGGCTCAAATTGACCGTTATTATACGGTTCAGTGTAGCGAGCGGGTGTTCCACATAATCTGACCGAAAGGGTGAGATTTGCTGGGATGGGAAAGAAAACGATCACATTGCTGTTTTTTGCACCACCCGATGCTTGTTTCCGCCCCCCTCCAATCAAATGCGCTACGAGCATTGAGCCACACTTTGACGGTCATGATCACTCCTCCTCGCCACTCTCGAGGCATCCCAAGCGACTCTACTCAAGATGGTGTGGTCTGGGTCGAGATATCAGCCGCGGGGCCAGCACCTATACTACTGTGTACCAGGTAGCCGTGTGCTTGTCATATCATGGGGGCGCTTTTTTTTGTTTCATCCATAAATGCTTCAAGATTACACGAAAGGAGCAGCACTCAATCTGTAGTCGGGATGCAGTAGGTGGTACCTGGTGATTGCAGTAGCAGTACCTACTGCCACATAGTACGTACCTTGTATTTAATTTCATTCAAATCTGTTACACTTTCCGGTCTTCTGGAGAAGCCCTGGCCACAGGTGTCTTCTCTACCTGGTGTTCACTGCAACTCGATCTGCAACTCGATTACACATCATTATCCGCGCGGTCGACATCCTGACAAGTCACCACACACATACTCCTTCCTGCCGCTGTAGCTCGGAAGACGCGACAAGATCGCCGACGCCGATATTCCGTAAAGATACGATACTTGAGGATATGCTATAAAGACAAGACGCTGTTACTCTTCTATGTATATATCCCCGTCGTCAATTTCCCGGTGAAATATAATCAACAAAGACGCGATACTACCCGAAGACACACCCGGACCCCTACAACCCCCCCCCCGCCTAAAAACAACGTAATCCAGCGCTCAATTGTTGGGGGTGTCTCTATTAGGAATAGGAACAGCAGTGCTCCGTCTCGAAAGGGATGCGTGGTCAATGGTCAAATGACTAAGACAAACAACAAATGAGTACGCCCCCCCCGCCCCTACAAGGGTCTATGGTCGTACGACTACGGCCATGCATGATATTGAGTACCCCCCCCCCCCAGGGTCTACGGCCGTGCGACTGCGGCCATGCATGAACTCCCGTGTGGCCGTGGCCATGGTCGTCGTGGGCACTTAGTCGTGGGTGGGGAGTGCATTCTTCAACATTGTTTTCAGCCTTTGGCCGAGGGGTGGGCACTAATCAGTCTTAGACCGAACACCGGCGGGGGGGGGGGGGGGGGGGGGGGGGGGGTGGACACACACACGGGCGACCAAGCTCACTAGAAAAATAGAACCAATCGAGGCTCTGAGCGGTTGGGGGCTGGTCTCCTCACACTTTTCCCGCAGTTGGAACTGGAACACAAAATCTATTATTACTAATAGTATACACCAAGAGGAGAAACAATATACGTAACAGTAACATGCGGTATGCCTGCTGCACATATATACTAGGGCCTTATTTTAGTTCCTTCGGAGGGCCGCCCGAGCCCCAAAGATGCGATACCAAGTTGCGTTTAGGCGCCTAAAAACGTGGTCTCGTCTAATTCGCAATAAATTAGATTTAGAGCCTTCGGTGCCTGTTCCGCAAAAGCTTATTTTTTCCGACTGCTGCGCCGCCAGTGGATAGCGCAACAGCTGCTGTGCAAGTAAATGCCCTGCAATATATATATGTCGATCGCACGCACAGCCGACGGGTTTTCTTTCTTTTCTCCGAACACATTCGACTCACTTGTATACATACGACTGCAGAGGGTAAACGCCAAAAACAGGTACGGTTATTTACATTTATAAAATTAAACTACATATTATACCAGGTATGTATGTATGAATTAATAGCAATAATAAGAGTAGCGACGGGGAGTATACATACTCCAAATATTCCGGGTTGTTGTGACACCCTTGCTGTAGCGCTCCCCCCGCCAAAGAGCACGCTCTGTACTATTACTATTAATATTAATACAATATCAACAAACGGGCTACCGTTCTGGGGACAGATCAATTGCAATTACTACTACTCTAGAACGGAGCACGGTTTGCAGCATCCGTATACCGTACACCTACAGAGCGTCAAATTCGCAGAGGGGTGCGATGGGTTTTCAGCGCGATTGACAGTTTTTCTCTCGACAACGGTAAAAGGGTGCTTGAAAGTCGAACACGACATTTTTCGGGAGGATCTAGACCAGATTTTTTTCCGAAAAAAAAACGCTTTATTCGGCATTGGCAACCTTCCCGTTCGGAACAAAATCGAGTTGCTGAAAAACGATCGCACCCCCGTGCAAACTCAACGCTATTTACGGTAAAGAGTGGATAATACGGTACAAGCACTGGTAGTTTTCAAGTTTTTAACGCCGCCCAGCAAAACTGCCCCGAATAACAAATAAAATAATAATAATGATGCCCGCGCTGAAGCCGAGAGCATTTAGCTCTCAACCTGCACCCACTAGTCGGGCTTGCCTCATATTGCACCTTTGTAATCCGGTACCTATTACGGGGGACCATAGTTAACAGGACTTATGGTACACACAAAAACCTACATATTTCCCTATTTTTACTATTAATAACAATATTTGGTCCTCTCTACTATGGTCCCCCGTAATAGCCTTCCCTGGAGCATGCTGTTGCCGGGAATACAAAATTGCTACGGTACAATTCCAAAAACCCGGAGGCACAGCACACATCGGGAACTATGTATCATATAACGTAATATTATACCAGGTACACATTTATGTTTGATAGGAACATTGGACATTAATGTTTGTTGACTACTACTATACGTATTAGTACTGTAACTAGATGTGGGGTAAATGAACGCTCTTGAAGCTCCGATTCTCTGAGAACCAGATAGAGAACCTGCGTCGGTGAGGTGTTCGTCTTCTCTATTGCCCCCCTCTCCGACGAAAAATACAGCAAGCAAAACCACAGGTACAGTAGTGGTCCCTCCATAGCTTAGTGCCGGTAGCCCGCATTAGTGCCTGTGGAATCGCCTTGCACAGATGGGATCCATCAGTCTTGTAATGCGCGAAGTAGTGCCGGTTGTCGCCGGTTGTCGCTACGAGTATTGTGCCAATATTGTTAGCTGGCGCCTACCGGCACTCTAGATGGACCACCACTCCTGTGTGATGACAAGGGTTTCCTATAAGTTGTGCCGCACATCAATGAATACTGTTGTATCCTGAATTTTCGAGCGTTGGGTTGGAATGAGGCCTCCAGCCGTTGCTGGGCACTCTCATCTCGGAATATCACTCTGCTGCGAGCATCGCACTATTAATGTTAATAGATGACCCTGTGTTTGTTCTTCACATTAAACCGTTCTTCTACTCGTCGACATCCAGCAAGCCCAGTGTCCGTGCTGATTCTTCACCCGTGTAGAGGGTAACAACCTGGGTGCAAATGGCATGAATACATGCTATTTTCTGGCAATGCGAAAGGTGTACGGTAGTTTATTTAAGCTGGGAGGGTAGGATGGTCCGCTTTTGTACTCCTCCTCTGTCCACCTCGTATTACATTAATAATAGTTATTCCGAGGCTTTTCTCCAGGCAGACTACTGTGGGATTGGTTCATAGTGGCCTTCTACATCTACCCCTCTGTTGTTCCAATATTTTGACCTCATTGGTAAGCTACGTTTGGTTCCATATATTGGACACCTACGAGCATTAGGATAAATCTGGCACCTGGGATGCGTAAGCGTCTCGTACAAGTCGTGCCGCACAGTAGTGGATACTAGGCGCCTACTAAACTTAGTGCTGTACATATGATGCAACAGGAGTATAAGTACAGCTCGCTTCAACTCCCGCAGCAGGATATATTTGTAAGCGTCAACTTGTGTGCGTTGGTTGGGATGCTTTGTGCGAGCAAAAAAGTCACCGGCCTGCCCCGATTTCTTATTTTTCGGAGAAGCTACCTACCGCTGTGGCGATCACGAAAGGAGTCCTATTTGTTCATGTTTTTGGCGCGGTGTAAAATCGAATACTCGCATTAAATAGTTCATATCATGTACCAGTGCTGTTTGAATACATGCTATACGTATGATATATATATAGATGTGTGTTTATGTATCATACGCTGATATATATCACTTCGTGTTTTTGTATAAGGTGTACGATATGTTAAGAACAAGCAGTACGGGTACCAGGTATGGTGTACCAGGTCAGGTATGGATGTATATCATTCCGTACTTATTTTTCCTCCTGTGAGACTTGTGTGAGGGATAATATTAATATTCCACTCCAAAGCTAGATTGTTGGAGCCTGTCCTGCGATCACGGGCTGCATTGACTATCTATGTCGATGAGCAAAGGTTGAGAACAGCAACACACAAAAACTAAGGTAAGGTGGAAATCAAGCTCTACACCGCGTGCAATTGCGTCTTTATACATATTTTCATATACATATATGGTATTTCCAATTGGATATTTCACTGGATCTTCACGGCGGCATATGGTATGGACCACAACAAGCAAGCACCTAAGCACCACAGCGATAATCCTCGCGAAGCGCGCAGCCAATCCAATTAATATGCCGGTATATGCACCAAGTTAAATAACAGGAACGACATGGTCTTTATCAATTGGTATTTATATCTATTTCTTCTCCCTGTCAGCGGACACTTTAATTCTTTATACGATTAAAACCCGAGTCTTCATTTCAGAGTCTCCTCTAGGGCCCGTATTGAAAAGGATTTTTTTTCCAAGTGAATTTCGAAAATTATACGATTTGCATCTGATTGGTCGAAAAGTGAATCACCAAGTAGGCATTTCCGAGTGAAATTGAGTAACACCGATTTCCGCAAGTCTTTTGGGACTGATTTTGTCTTCGTGCTTTTCAATTTGGACTCGCCATATTATGTGCTGGACGGGTCGCCCTAAACTTTGTGCTGGGTGCGGGTGTTGTTGGTCAAGGCTGGAATTGCAGCCGCCCGGAAGTTTTTTGGAAAAACGCCACCGAAATCGTGACTACCCTTGCTGAACTCGAGCTCCCCAAAGGGTTGGGGTTCGAGTTCGGGTTCGGGTTAGGCCTACAGCAGTAGGGTCGAGGTGATCTGGGCCGACGTACAAGGTCGAAATTGACGACATACGGCCTGTGGTATAAAGGTTTGTGCGACCAGTCCTGCACATAGCGGGAGCCTTCAATTTTGGGGAGTTTCTCCAACTCGACGTGTCATGCATGTTGCATGAAACCGAAGCAAGCCACGAAAAACCGGTGTCGCCAACTGCTTCAGAGGCGCGATTCATCCTTCCCGATCGGAGCAGCCGCAGCACAAGGTCCGGCGGCCCCTAGCAAAGAGTAGACCACCCGCGGCGCCTCAAAAAACCACAAGGCCGTCGCCAACCCAGTTTTCATCCGTCTTTGCCTCCCAAACCACACGAGCACCGACCCCAGGTCATGACTTCGCGAAGAAGTTCGGTCGCTCGCTGTATCCCGTTGCTGGTACCAGCGTTGGGTTTCGGGGCTGCCCCAGTCACCCAAGAAGACATCCCAAGAGCGATAGCCTCTTAGCCAGTGCCGGCAGAGAAAATCTGCCCCTGGCCGCGGCGCCCCGGGGAGGACGCGGGCCGTCGCTCGCCTCGTTGGTTGCCTGCGGGTGTTCGTTGACCCTTGTACGTTTTTCGATTTTTTTAACACGCCATTCCTCGATCAGGGACCCAAAGCAAAAATATTTCACGACATTCTATTCGGTTCAAATCATATTCATTTTTTTAACTCAATTTCGAAATAAAAAACTTCACCATCATACGAGTAGTGCGGGCCCTTGGAACTGTTGCTGCACCCAAGTTTCCGGGGCCCAATTATTAATGCCAGAATTAGCGTGGGGCTATTTTTGAAGTGGTGAGCCTCTCGGTTCGGCAAACCACAACTTCGTCAGAGAATGGGTCATGTCCAGCAGGGCGTAAAAATGTCTCGCTATCGCACATTTTTTTCGTAATTTTTTTTTTTTTTCACCACGAGTCGTAGGGATGGAGGCCAAAACGCGGACGGAGTTGATCACTTGTTCGACAAAGTGGTGAACTCTACTAAAAAAGCGACTTCCGATACGATGATCAATCTCCAACATAATACCTAATACTAATATCATATTAAATGTAGGTATTATGAAGCTGCACGTATATACAAGTATACGTACGTAGCTAGAGTTCATTCGAGTCGTTCACGAGTTTCGAGGCAGTCCTACCACACCTTTGTTGAACCAATCTACTCACGGACTCATGAAATATTTAACTATTAATATTAGGACGAGAGGGCAGCAGCGTGGCCGACGCTTGCGCGGACCACAGCAAAAGCAAAAAGTCTCTCACTGATGAGGCAGTCAGTCCCTGTCTCTGCTGCTGCTGGTTGCGGCTACACATCATGACACGTTATACCTTACGCATTACATATTAACAGTACACATTACACAGATACAGTAGTAAATCAGTCCCTGTCTCTCCTGGTGCTGGTTGCGGCTACACATCATACGTTATACGTTACACATTACATACTATACTTGACAATACACTACAGCAGTATTACAGGACTCAAGTAGTAAGAAACAAGCAATAAGAAAGGCAGGCTGAAATTTGTAGGAAACGAAAAAATTCGGGAGTTCGGGAGTCGTTGTACTAAAGCGTAGAACGCACCCATCCTCGAATAAGAAATTCAGTCTGGATCAGATCCCCCGTTTCTCACTAGGTGTGTGAATCGATCACCGGAAGTCGTTTTTTTTGTCGGTTTTCCAAGACCGCAAACCGACTTTTGCTTTTCGGTTTATTTGCGAAAAAACGACCGAAACCGGCCGCTTTAATTATATTTTTCACCGAATAATCGTTCGGTTTTCGCTTCGGTTTGTTTTACTTTGAAAACTAAAACCGAACGACTTTTTCGACGGAAACCCGAACACCGACCGAGGCCATTTCTATTTTCGGTTCACATGACCGACTAGTGTACCGTTCGTAATGAACTATTAATAAATCTACAACTGCAACAGCAGTTTAGTAGTGAGGTGGGTGGCAACCGTTACACGACCTGGGCCAGCCAAGCATCATGAATGGATCATGGATCAACCAAAAAATACAAAAAGGGGGGCTTGTAACTACTATTGCTGTAATATTGACAAATAATTTCGGGAAAGAGGGACGCAATACGTACATCATACTTGTACACCATCGACATCATCGGCACATCGCAAATACAAATGTAGGGCACACTCTGCTGCTGCTTTTGCCGCTGATGTTGCCTTTTGCGTTCGTTTTGCGTTCCGACAAACAAGAATAAGAAATTATGAAATTTACCGAAAAGGTACCATACGAAGTACACAAGCAGTACACAGTCAGTACAGGACACTTAACAAGAAACTGAGCAACAAGACAGGGAGGTTGAGTTTGAGTTTTGCAAGAAGACAAGAAATTCGGGAGATGTTCTGCTGAAACTAATGTAGAACGCACCCATTCTCAAGTAAGAAATCCAGAGGATCAGATTTCTTATTTCTTACTATTAATACCAATAGGTGTCCCGCACCATATAGCGCGGACGCACAAGAACACCAATTTGCTACTGCAGCATTATCGTCCCTCTCGTGAGAATATCACATGAAACGTACCCGAGAGTTTTTGAAAACATAAGAAATTGTTTAGCCTAGACACTCGCCGTCTGCAGGAAAATGGTAAGAAATCTCCCCCTTTCTAGCCCGGCGAGAATAAGGATCTAGAGTGCAGCTGGATCTACAGCAGTAAGGTTTGTTGCGAGATGGCCAATACTGATGTATTACGCAATGTATTACTGCAAGAAGTAGTATCAACAGCACACTGCTGTAGTCTACTGATATCAAACTGCTCTGCCACGCCACAACCAATCTTGCCCGCCCGCCCGGCTGCATCACTGATCAACAACGACGGAGACCCATCGCCGTCCAGAGGAAACGCCTTTGGCAATTTCGATAAACGCAAGACACATGCTGGTATATTCGAAGAAAACAAGCTAAAGGTTGCAGAGTAACTACGCAAGTCGGGCTAAAAAATAAAGAATTCGAGACTCGGGATCCTGTACTACAACCGAATTTAGTCTACTGCTACAGAACACACCCTTTCCACAACAACAAAAATCCAGTCTGAACGATTGTTCCTTCCTGTTTCTTACGGGCGTACTATGTGCGAGTTCTGGTCGGGGACCCCGAGATATAAACATTAATAGCGACCAAAACAATCACCAGTATGACTTTTGTATACAGTATACTCGTACGTACCAACGTAGGTGTTGTTATCAAGGGTTTATGAGCATCGTGAGCACCCAGCAGTACAGGTACGTAGCAACATCATGTTGCGCCGGTGCCCTACGACTCCTTGATCGTAACTCGGACACCAATACTGACCATTCTTCATTCGCGCAGTAATTAATACTCGCTGCAGTCATTCATCACTTGTTCGTCGTCAATTTATTTCTCTCAAGTCCCAACAGCGTTTTAACGCAATTACGTATTTAGGCCACAGGGGTATACCATACTTACCATACACCATGAGACCTTGGAGTAAAGAGCGTTGCTTGAGTCCGCGCAGCCGCGTGCGATCGTTTTTCAGCGCTCGATTTTTCCAGTACGGATGGGTTGCCAATACCGTTTAACAACAAGGGGTTTTTCGGAAAGATCTGGCCAAGAGCCTTCCGAATATGTACAAGTAATGTTCGACTATACGGAGCATCCTCACCGTTGGCGACGAAACGAGCGCTGTAAAACGATCACATCCCTGTGCGAACTCAACGCTAGGAACGAAACGGTACTACAGCAGTATATTAAACGTATACTAAAGCAGTAGTAGTACCAACCTCATGGGTACCAGGTACCCGGTATTATTTTGCGGACCGTATACCACATGACCAGGTAGAAGACAGCTGGTAAAACAAAAATGGTCGAAAAGCGAAGGACGATATTATTATCGTCTCAACTTTCAAGTCTCAAGCTTCCAGAGGCTCATCTCAACCTCAAGCTTCAAGACCCAATCAGTAAGACTCAAGTCCAGCAATCTCAACCAGTCTGAGCAATGTTAACCGCCCACGGGATTTGGAGCAACAGATTTGACCAGGCAGGATGTACGCTTGAAGCGCTGTGCGCATCGTCGGCGTTTCTTACATGCAGGAACATACAGGTAGCAGTACCGCAATATCACGCGTATGGGAACTACTGCTGTCGTCATGCAGGTATACACACACCGTACGGAACGAAGCCGGCGAAGAACTGAAGAAAGATGTAGAAGTTCCAAAGTCGAAAGACGAAAGAATGACGGAGAAGCTCGATGATCAATGGTCAACACAATAATAACAATCAAGGATCATTCCGTCCGCAAAGAGACAGCTGCTGTCCCTCGTATTATATCATCCGTATCATCAGCCATATATACCTAGGGTGTGGTGGCTCATCATACCTGGTACCTGGTACGCGTTATGTGACAAGAGTACATACAGAGCAGTACGTAGCAAATGCGTGCGTGTTGGAAATTGATATACCTGGTACCAGGTAGCATACTGGTACCTCGCATATCTGATGTATACGAGAGCAAGCGAAATATATTCAAACCTCGGACAGATCTACAGCCAGCGTAGCATAGTTCCTCACCTGCCGCGCTGTGAGAGGATTTGCAGGATCTTGATACTGGATACTATTAATATTAGTAGCACAGATTCAAGCCAGGAAACGTGTGACAGAATGGCAGAATACACGGCTCCCAACCAGCAACATGAGATACAGTAGATCGTACAGTTCCAAGAACATATCTGCCCTGAAAGATCTAGATCATGACCTGTGGGAATCGATGACTTGTGCGAGGTGTTTTTACTATTAATAAGATTAATATATACATTTCACTTCCCAAAACCATCAGGAGTAGGCGAGCAGGCACGCACGAAAGGAAATGAGCAAACGTTCAAGTATGACGCGTGAAGACAACAATAGAATATCAACAACGTGACAGCGTAGCCCCCCCAGCGACTCACGATTTCTGCTGGAGCTCCATGTTGTCGAGACTTCTACAGCTCCTTAGGCTGCGCAGGCTCAGCTCCGAGACCTGCCTCCTCATCTTTGCCTCCACTACAGCGCTGTCGGGGCTCCCCGTCCTCGTCCGCTCGCCGCTGCTGTTGTTTTGTTCCGTGCTATCACCACCACTCCCTTGCCCCCCTCCTCCCCCTGTTCCGCCGTTTGGCCCGTCCGCCGCGGTCGGATTCTCCTTGACGACATCGCGGATGAGGTATTTCCGGGCCACCGCTACCCAGGTTAGCGCCATGAGCGCCAGGAAGAGAGCCGCGGACAGGCCAACAACAGCGTGCTTTAGGCCTTGCGCCCCTGTATCATCTGCTCTCGCAGCAGCAGACACAACGAAGACACAGAAACAGGCGAGTTACACTCGATCAGGTACTGGATATATTATCCATATTACCTCGTATTAATAATGCAGTACCATACGTCATGGCAGAAGCAGCAGAAGTAGCAGCAACACCGCAAATGCTGATACAGCAGAAGAAGCGGCAGTGCGAGTGTAATGCGGAAACAACAAAGTCGGGGAAAAAAATATCGAGAGGCGTATTGTGATGCAGATGTATCTTATACGACGTCGCCGCCGGTGCTGCTGGGGGGTCGGCAAAGATAAGACCAATAAAATGACTCTGGGCTATGCGGGATCGGATGGATGATGGATGGCCTGCTGGTGAGGCTGTGTGCTGTACGTATCGGTATGTTCAGTGTTCAGAGAAACGAAGCGATAAAACGCTCACGTGGCTGCGGAGGGCTTTCTCTTTCCTGTTTATCTCTCTCTAAGGAGAGGGAATTGCAACATGTCCTCTCCTACGTAGCAGCCCCTGCCGTCCACCTCGAGCCAGGGCACCCTGCCCTATCTACGAGAAGGTGTATATATATAGATAGCGGAACTCGTACGTAGAGACGGCAGACAGCAAAGCTGACGGGTAGAAAAACAAGCGGTTTCATACACCAAAAAAAGGCGCACTAAAGACAAGTAAATAAGCACCCAGAGTACAATGAGCGCACAGATCAAAGTTCATCCACGCTCCTGAGCGCACATCTGGATTCTGCGAATTACCCCATGGCATCTTATCAATCAACAGCAGTTAGAGTACACCTGCACCCGGCATTAGTCGGGGCGTACGAACAGTATAGTCGACGAAGTCTCTCGGCTTCCGATACCACACGAGTCTCTCCTTGTACCGGCATCTACTGTACGCATCTAGGCTACGCAGCTTGAACGACTTATAGAAAATAGTTTTTCGAGAGCAATTTATCACAGACCCTCGTGTTTGGTACTCTATGGGCTTGTGTTTTTTTTTTTGTGCGCAATTATGCCGACATGCGCATATGTCTCGAAAGCAGCAGAGGTCTCATCCCAACCTACCTCGATAGCAGCATTCGCTGCCCGTGCTGCACTCCTCCGTAGACATGGTGCTTTCCACTCCTGGGCCTCGAGAGGCAAAGCTCCTCCAGGCCCCGTGCGCTTCCGCTTGCGATGCAAAACTTCGGTCGGGCTGCTGTGCTGTGCAAACACAGCAGCGGTTCTCCAAACAAGCCTCACGAAAGCTTTGGCAGGTAGAAAGAAAGTCAGCGCTGCAGGTGGGAGAACACACACACCGCTCCGCTTCTGAGATCAACCTCCAATCCGCGTGCCCGAGGCGTGAGAGAGGAGTGGCACGGCTGGCGAGCCTTGTAAGAACTGATTCCGAGGTTTGCCAAAGGCCCTGTCGTCGTCGTGTGCGCCGGCAGGCAGCAGCAGTAACAAGCACGTGTTGCTCGATCAAGCAAGGGTCACCGCTTGCAGAAGAAGCTAAAAAAAGATGGATTCTCCTGTTTGAGACCTCCTGAGTCCTGATTTATTTTATCTATCCGCACGGGAGACTCCGCCGTCCGTCCGCAAGCAGCTCGTCCCTTGTCCTGGGCGAGAGAGAGCTGCCCTGGAAGTTTGCTGTGGGGAGGCTCTCTGCGAAAGTCGGAAGTGCTCGAAAAAACTGGAAGATCTGCCTGGGGGACAGGTGTCGTCACCAGGGGAAAAATGTGGTGAAAACTTTCGCAATACAAGCAGTACCACCTGCCATCAAGCAAGAACCAAGACCACAGACTCGAAACTCAAAACCGGAACCCTGTTGCTGCCCTCTTTTTTTCCTTTTTCTTACGCCAATCTGACCGGAAATATAGTATATGTTTTATATACATATCAAATTTCAAACATCGATTATATTTTCGGTCGATTTTGGTGCAACAATTTTTGTTGTTTGGGGTGACAGTTACAAAAATACGAGAAATCGGAGAAGTTGGAAGCGGGGAAACAATTTTTCTTCTGACGGTTACTGCCTAATTAAGTACATGGTAATACAACTAAAAACGACTTGACTGACCAGAAACGACGAGACCACTACAAGTGTATGATTACGCAGCTTGCAAAGTTGAGTATCAACTATTTAATCAGTCGAACTCACAGCTGACGTATTTCAAAATTTATAAAAAAGTATCAGAAACGACGAGACGACTATTATACAAGTATGCACTCGTACGACGGAAGTGCTGTGGCAACGTCGAAACTCGAAGCAGACAACCACCCACCGAATCGCAGACAATCGAAGGTAACAACAGAAAGACATATGGACCACGATAAACGAGAAAAAGACGAAATCACGACCAACAATCTTCTTCGCGTCAATCGACGATGTATGTATGTTGCTGTGGCGGCACTCCTGTGGCGACCCACGGCGAAGCTGGAAGCGACAACAACCAGCCTGACCGCAGACAATCGCAGACAAACTACTGTTACAACAGGAAGACACGGGCCACGAAAACGAGAAAAAAATGTATTTCTGCTTTCTGCTGCTTTCTGTACGTACGACCAACCTTCTTCCAGTCGATTGACGATCGACCGAGCACATACGCGTACCTATTACTAGTCCATAGACCAGAGACGACCATTTGATTAGTACTAATAAGGAAACTACCGCATTAATATTACTATAATAATGCTATTATGTACGTGACACACGACGAAATTCGAAGCGGACAGTACAACACTAAGCCTTGAACCGCAGACAATCGCAGACAACCAAGACGCGAGCGACGAGAAACGAGAAACAACAGCCTATTTGTGCCTACGAGACTGTTACGGTGGTAATCCAAGGATCCGAGGGGTTTCCAGAAGTTAGTGGATACGGCAAGTGTGTGTGTGTGTTCTTCACACTAAACCGTTCTTCTACTCGTCGACATCCAGCAAGCCCAGTGTCCGTGCTGATTCTTCACCCTAGAAAGATACGAGCTCTGTGGTCACAGACTACGACACAGAGATAACACACCGTAATGCATTAATAGCCTACGCAATACCATGCCTTCGCACTAGGTGCGGCCGACACAACATACATACATACGCCAGCAACCAAAATACACCATAAAGAAAGAGAAGCAACAAAGAAACCAAACCGAAAAAGAAAAAGAAAATGAGAAGAATCCCAAAGTACCCTGGGGTAGCTCGGGTGAACCCCCCAAGAGGGGGGGGGGGTTGCCGCATAGCGAGCAGCCTCCGGAACGAGCGGTCGGTGGTGGAGGTGGTGATTGAGGACCTGAGCGTCGTCATCCAGATGCAGGGCGGAGCGACGCACTCCAGGACGGTCTCCACCGCATCGCTGAAGCCACATTCTACACGTCGTGGCCATCCGATCTTCGGCACCCCATGGCACGGAGGATGAGTTCGAGCAGACGGCGTGGGGAGCGGACCCGGGGCTCGGAGGGCACTCGACTACAGCAGCACCAATGTACACGGTACTGGACAGGAGAAGGGTGGTCAGCACTATCTATCGGGGTCGCGAGATGAGGGTACTGCGGCGGGTACCTCGACGAGGAGGGGTCGGACTGGGTCCCGGAGGAGGAGTCACTGGACAAGCTTCACTCCACTGCAGTTGGACACGTTGAACGCGTGGTGGAACTTGTACGATCCGAGCAGCGAGCGGAGCCGCCCCGCAGCCCGAGACGAGGGGGCGAAAAGACGACCCGCGCTGAGTAGAAAGGAGGCACTGAGAAAGTTCGCGATCGGCACAAAGTCATCGAGCCGGTCGAGAGCGGAGAGGGGCGCGCGGGGCGGCCCGGGCAGGTCTACGACTTTACTCGCCGATTTGGCGCGTCCGCTTCGCCGACAACGATTGGGAAGTGCTGACGGTATCAGAAATGAGGGGGTTCGGAGGGGGAAGGCGAGGGTGGGGCCGCGGGCGCGCCGTTTCGCGCATGATCTCTCCTTCTATCCCTCCCTCGTTCTCTCTCTTGCTCTCTCTCCCTCTCCCTCTCCCTCGCCGTCCCTCGGGCATGGTGCTGGGTGTATGGGCGCGCGTTTTTGTGCCTGCGCCCGCGATGGCGTCTTTCACGCCCTCTCTCCGTCTTTCGCGCCACCGCTCGAACAGCCGACCGAAGATCGAGCAGCTCGCCCGGGGTCCATCTTCAAGTACAGTCGTGCGCAACACCGGCTCACCTGTCTTGGTGGTATCGGCTTCGGGGCTTCGGGGGGGTTGATAGGCGAGGAGCGTCTTACGCTGTTGCTCCGGGGTGGCGATTCTTGAAGCGCTTGTTCTAAGGATGAGCGGGATACCGCTGGGGGGCGTCGTTCTAGGCCAGCGGCACTTGGGAACACTAACTCACTTAGCTCGGCTACGGCAATACGATGTGCAGGAGTTCGTCATTTTGGTAGGCGCCAGGTGATTGCGATGTTTAAGTCATGCTAAAAAGACCATGCCATATCGCATTACCGTCGCGATCTGTGTATCTATGGCGGGAGTAGGGGGCAATAGGAGACTATTGTCCGGAGGAACGGGGTTCCTTGCGATCTCTGACATTCTGTTTTTGTCTAGTTTTCACTTTGGAAGCGTGACGATTGTGATCTTTCCTATTGATTGGCACAAGAGTGTTAAGTGGTACAGACATTATAAGTCGGGGGGACGGTAATGGGTTTAGGAGTCAAGCGAGCATTCAGGAACATAGTTGGAGGGGGCGTAACATTGTGCGCCGCGTAAAAAGAGCAAGGCGACGCATGTAGTGTGCGTACCGGGGGGAAGCCTTTCCTATCGGAAAAAAAAAATGGGCCGCGTTTTCTTCCCTCAGTTTGACTGGCATATAATAATACCTCGGGTCCACCGTCTAGGACATCGTGTGGCTTGCCTTATCCGGCTAAACCAGCTGGGGAGGGTGTTACAGTGGTAATCGAAGGATCCGAGGGGTCTCCAGAAGTGGACACGGCATGTAGGCAAAGGGGATCATGCGAATTGAACCCGGAGACTGTAGGGATGTGAGCAGACGGTCACAACCCTTTTCCACCCCTTCAGCTTCTTGTAGCTCGTCCTGTTACCGTCAGTGTTCCCCTACACCAGAAGAGTACCGACTGAGACAACTAGGAGATGGCTCAGGCGTATGTTCCCCAGGCTGGGTGGGACAACGGGAATGCAGGTGGTAGGCTTTGCAACGAACTGAAAGAGCTTGACCGTGTGAATGTGTGCCAGATGGCATATGATCTTGTTTGTTCTGAGAACGAATGAATACATGATGTGTTAGAGTGTGAGTATATCTGAGCAGCCTTTCGAGGGACAAAAGCTATATCGGCCGGAGAGCCCGACGAGACTACGCCATCATGTATGACACGCGCACCGCTCGACTCTGTGACAACCCTTCTCTAGGAGCAGTACGTACGAGCGCAATCTTCTTCCCCAGGGTACATGCAATAATAATAGTTGTGTAGTTATCAGATGGCTCGAATCTTGCGATACAGCAGGTACTTTCTGGTGGTACTACAGTGGTACTGCTGTACCTGGTAGTATTTTACTATTATGGTATACTCTGCCGTGTAGAGTGGTACCGGGTACCGGCATGCGTTTCTAAGGAAAACCCCTGGAAAAACTTAGAGAGAAGCGGGGGGGAAGTGTGGGGGAAAGTATTGACGGACTACCACCACATGAAGTGTATGATACGTATATCATGCATAGATAGGCTCACAGCCTGGAGTACGATGTTCTCTTTGTTGCCCCTTCTCTCTTCCTTCTTGTTCTTTGCCTTGTCTCTCCCTTGGTTTCATATCCCCTCCCCTCCGTCCGTATGCCGGTGTCTCCCGCTCCTTCGTGTTGCCTCGTCCGTGCAGCAGATGTTCTTCCTGAGTACGCATGATTTCCATCTATGAATACGTACCAGCCTTTCTGATCTCCTTGCGTCATTCGTATTATGTTTCAGAATTCAGTTCATTTTGTTGTGTTTTCGTTCATTTTTTTCTTGCATTGCTTGTGTTTGTAGTAGAACTCGAGAATCGTGGTGAGGGAATGGAATGCAGATACTATCGGAACTGGCTAGGAGGGCAGCTTCTCTTGCTCAGGAGACTTATTTGTGGTCATACTATTCCTCATGATGAGCGAAAGGAGCCGTTGAGAGAGTGATTTGGCAGGGGCTTGATTCAAGTCATCAAGCTCACTCTTCTCTCCTTCTATCAACCCGCTAGATGGGTACAGAAATTTGCCCGAGGAAATTTCCCCGGGTACTTGTCTACTCTTCTCCTGTCGACTATCCTAACCATTGTACTGCACGGGAAACTTCAAAGCACCGGGAATGCTCTTACGGTATTCAGGGCGTTGATTCGTATTTACCGTTAATTCGTATTTACCAAGGGAAACTTCACAGCCCCAGGAATACTCTTAGGGTATTCAGGGCGTTGATACTGCGGGCTATCTCATAACTACTTATATAGACCGATACTATATCATACCTGGTATCACATTAGCCCACCCTGAATAGTCATATATGCAGACCGCACGACGGTCAATGGATGATACCAGAATTATCCGAAAACACCGCAAAGGAGGTCGAAGATGCGACTATTCAAAACAACGAAGTGAGGCTGTAGATTTCCCCACACCTCGCAGTGAGGCCTAGGCGTCGCGCGCAGGTTCGGGTTCTCCCTACGACGCAAAGTGTAATGGAACCCGAGAATCGTGGTAAGGGAATGGAATGCAGGTACTATCGGAACTGGCTAGGAGGGCAGCTTCTCTTGTTCAGGAGACTTCTTCTTGTGTTGTGGTATTATTCCTCATGATGGGAGAAGGGAGCTGTTGAGAAGAGTGATTCGATAGGGACTTGGTTCAAGGCATCAAGCCCACTCTGTTCTCCTTCTATTGACCCGCTAGATGGGTACAGACACTTGTCCGAAGAAACCTCGGACGCTTGTCTACTCTTCTCCTGTCGGCTATCCTAACCATTGTGCTGCAAGGGAAACTTCAGAACCCCGGGAATACTCTTAGGGTATCGCTGATTCGTATTTACCGAGGGAAACTTTAGAGCCCCAGGAATAGTCTCAGGGTATTCAGGGCGTTGATACTGCGGGCTATCCCAGAACCACTTCTATAGCCGATACGATACCATATCACATGTTGTTGTGTTCTCGTACCCGGTGAGCTGGCATTTCACTTGCTTGACATTTGATTTACGATTATTTTTTGTTTTTGGTCTTCCTCTGTCTCACGGTCTGTGACCACAGAATCGGTTTATCTCTAGGATAAGGAATCAGGACGGACACTGAGTGTACTGATGAAGCTGGGTAGAAAGGATGATTTAAAGTGATGATAACACACACAGCTCGCAGGTGACCCCATTGAAATGACTGCGAGCATTATATTTATGAAAATAGTGAGCAAGACATGAGCAAGACGAGCGTGCGCCGAGTGACTGAGCGGATGAATGATGGCTCACACAGTGAATCAGAGACCAGGAAGAAATGCCATGATTTCAATATTGCCCCCCTCCCAGTATTATAAATACATTATATATAGGTTGAGTTGGCGTCGGTTGGCAACGACACTGTAAAACATGCCGCTCACTACTTGAGCTAGACAACCAGGGTACCGCTTTTTTTTTTTTTTGGCGGTCGGTCACAGCCGGTCGTCGAGTTAGATCATTTGTGCGAGGTCAAGAACCTTTACCTCGCACAAGGGTAATACTCGTATCGAGTAGTATTCATGGTATCGCACCCAATAGGCAGTAGTACTCCCATGGCTGTCTCTGGAAGTCGCTACAACGGAAATTAAATTAATTCATTGAAGCTGTCATCCATATGCAAGTCCGCCTCACAAGCTGTTCTTAGTAGGATGCAGCGCACCCTAATGCGACTCGCCGGACACCTCACGGCGTTTCGCGCTTGGTGCAAGCAATGTCTGCCTGGTCGGTGAAAACCCGACATGCACCGTCCCGGCATTGTAGGGATGCGAGGATCTATGGTCATACGACTATGGCCATGCATGAGATCGAGTACATCTCGCCTATCGAGTACTTCACACCCCCTGGCTGGGGATGTGGCGGTAGCATGCATGTAATTTTCGTCTACGTCGACAATACCCCCCCCCGCCCCCGCGCCCCTGGGGATGTGGCGGGAACTTTCGGTGTTTGACGTTTCTCCCTCCCATACATGCAGGCTTCCTGTATGTACCCCCCTTTTTCCTGGCGTTTCCTTCGGGGACCTCGCAGTCTCGCCGTTTAGAGGCAAGGTGTGGGAGTAGGTTTTGAGAAACCGCATCTTCGATCCGACTCACGTTGTTGTGAGTGAAACCGATTCTTCCCCGAATCTCCCATATGTCTGCATATATGTATGGCTCGTTAGGGTGGGCCAATGTTGTAGTGTTGCCCTGCAAATACTGTAAAGCTCCAAGAATACTCGTAGGATATACGGGAAATTATGACGTATTGCTTGTAGAAGGATTTGTTCGGTAGGAAGCAGGGGACAGGTGAGGCATATGTTGAACTTTCCTCCGTCAGACTTGTTCGAGCGACCTGAATTAGATTGTTGAGCCGCTCTTCTATCACGAAGCAACTTGCACATGTAAGTGACAACGAGGCCAAGCACTACCAGGGGGGCCCTTCGGCAAAAACTAGCAGCACTGACTGTAGTCTTTTGAATCCGTTCTCTTTCAATTGCAATACTTGGTACTAATAATGGTGTAGTTTCGACATTTCATGAACCCCTACCGAAAACAACATGTCTCCCGTTCTAAAGCTCCAACCATCTCCCTCGCAGCAGTTTAAAAGAGTGTAGCTCATGGGTAATATTTTTGTGACAGACCCCGGATCGATCCCACGCTTTTTTCATCACGAAAATTTCCTCCTACTAAAAACTAACTCCCCATACCTCTGCTACCCGTGGACGAATTTGAAAAATGGAAATTCTCTGGCTGCTGACACTGTTTTAACTCCTTTTGTTGCCGACAACGCTCCGCACAGGTAGTCGAACTTACCTGGGCCTCTACTTCGACCGTCCGTAGCATCCTACGCCAACACAGCACAGTGTAGATACTGAACAGGAGCTCCGGAATGATAAAGTTCTTCTGCTGAGCAATTTCGTTTCGTGATGCAAACACAGCAATGGCTGCCCTCCCTTGCAGATTCAAGGGCCTCAACACCTCCTAAAGACCACAACGGAACACGCTATACGTTGGTCGGGAGACGGTGTGAAGCCTAGAAATGGAGGTATGCCGTGTTCGGTAAGGAGTGATGATATGTCGTCACTATTGTATCAGAAATAGTATTGCTGCAGTAAAAACCGCGAAAAACCTCATATTTAAAAGACGCAAGTACTCTTGTTGTTTTTTTACCCGAGGGGGCCCTTAATTGCTGCTCCAGAGTGGCGGCTCTATATAGGCCGCAACAGGAAGAAGCTGGTAAATCGGCTACGTTATGTGTGTTATTGTTTTGTATGTATGTGTATGCGTGTGCATTTATGAACAAGTAAGCATGATGATGGACGAGGAAAGATATTCATGTGTGAACTAATGAGCACGATGATGGATGAAGAGAGATAGGACGACGTCGAAAACTGTTGCTGTGCCGTGCAAGTTTTCATGTTAAATTGGGTGATTTCTCGTCCAAAGTTGGCAGTTGTTTTCTTCTGAGTTCAACCCAAGTTATGTGACTACCAGTGTATCGTGGATGTACGCGTATGGTAACAATGCTTTAATAGTGTCGTCATCGGGCGAGGGGTTCTTCTGGGCGCGCTGAGCCCGGAGTACCGCGACAAGGTCATCCCACCAAATATAACTCACGCAGACCAGCAAGTGCGGCTACATCTGCGAGACCGGCAGCACTGACCATGATGAAGCAGCTGTTTCTAACCCCGAGGCGCGCAATCGCTAGCACTACAAGTATGCTCGTCCGTGGCAAACACCCGTCGACGAGCGGAGCCACGCGCTTTCTAGTTGCCGCTTTCGCGGTGAAAAGATTTGACCGCTTCGGGGGAGAAGGAAGCAGTTTCATTTATCAGCTGGCGGCAAGTGTAGGAGGGGGAAGGGATTGAGGACCCCTTTCTAGAAAGGGAATCTGCAAGGAGCACCTCTTGTTGCAGATAGGCTCGGCTACCGCACAGGTTACAAACTTGAGGAGGGTTTCTAGGTTCAAATTCCATTTGCAGGGTCGCCAAAAGGCTTGGAGGAGTGGTGGGGGGGCAGGGAGGGGAGGGGGGGGAGGAGACTCACACCAATGGATGGAACCTGAATGCGGCTTAGGAGGAAAGTATATGGCGTAGATTACTATAATACCAGGTGTGTCATAAGAGGTGGTCGTAGGAAAGGTGAAAGGAACAGTGAAGGCAGGTCGAGAAGGCCAATGTATAAATTGTTAGTTTATTTTACGTGGAACAAGAAAGCCAACTGTGTTGTTTGATTACCTTTGGGGTTTTATTTTTCCTAATAGCTATGGGTCATTGAGGTTCAAGAGGTCATGGGGATTTAAGCCGAACATTGTCGGGGGCAAATATCGTATAGATATATATCGACCTAAAAAATAGAAAAAAGAGTCTTCCTCCTCTGCTACTAAAGGTACACTTCATCATAACGTTTCGCAAGTAACCTCTTATGAACACGGACACTGGGTGTGCTGGATGTTGACGGGTAGAAATGAGCGGTTTGATTTCGAAGAACACACGTACGCAATCAGCCGTGTTGCAGCTATTAGGAGCAATGCTATCGCTTCGCAAGTACGTACTAAGCCGAGTTGCAGCTACGAGGTATACTACAAGTTACATCACCATGAAAGAAGTCATCATCATGTCGTGAACACACTCTCCTCCCACGTGAGATTCTTCTCCTCCTTCTGATAAAAAGAACGGTGGTGTGTGATGCCGGTCTAACTTCAACGCAAACAAGACCGGACCAATGGTGGCTCCGTAATCAACCCGCGCACGGGCTACATACCACCCTGCTCCTCCCGCTCCTTTTCCTCCTCCCCCTCCTCCTTCCCCTCGCCCCCCATCTCCTCCTCCTCCTCCTCCTCCTCGAGGCTCCTCCGACACATATTTTTCTGAGGAAAATTTCATGGACGTTCTTCAATAAAGGGATCAACAGTGAAGAAACCTTGAAGCTTTTCGCCTTAGAGCCCTGGGCAAAGTTGGTAAAAGAAATAACAAGAGCGATTGGCGTCCGTCTATTTGACATCCACCGGTCGGTGTCTACAGCTTGCTACAAACTTCCTACAAATAAATACAGCGATCACCCCCCTGGTACACACACAGCTGGCAGCGGTTGCTGTTGCCCGTCAAAGGAGAGGCGGACGCGCAACGACATTGAGTATACGTTGAAACACCAGTTTTTGTTCAATAGGGCACGTCAACGTGAACATACAAGCATACACAGATACATACATAAATCTTGGGAGGGGAGTGAGACCGTTTGCATTGTTGTCCTAAATGACTCTATTTTCGCACACTCAATACACCACACCTCCTGTATGCGCTGGGCCGTCCTGCGAATACAGTACGCGCACTCACGTCAACGATTCTCTCTCCCCTTCCGTTGCCTAGGGACATCAATCTCAACGGCCTTTTCGTTTCCCCGGGACAAGAGCATCAACGCCCCTTTCCTTTCCCAGGAACGACAGTTATCAACGTTGCGACTTTGGCCAACAGGTCCTGGCCTGATTTTGCCAACGGAAATGCTTTAGCTTCACTCGGCTTTTAGACGGGAAAGACTGAGCGCGCTTCCCCTCTTCGTGCGGAAGCTCCTTCTCCGGGTGGACGTGTCGTCCCCCAGAAGTTGTCGGACCTGAAAACGACGGGGTGAATCAAGGCACGTATATATTGTTCGAAAATTTGCCCAAGTCTGGGTGCTCTGACCACCCCGCAGTCAGACGAGATTGTTTTAAGTCGTTGCATTAGAGGACAAAATGGGGCCGGATCCGGGGTCAGAGCCAACGGGTGGAGGGTGAACCTGCTGAACGCCAGCCTAAGATGAACGCCGAGGTCGCGGACGCGCTGCTTGCGGCAGCGTCATTTAACATTACCAGGTTCGTACCAGGTATGATGTACATGTGTGTTTTCAGATTACATTTCGTGTATACACGTACTATTAGTACGATGAGTGACTGCTATAAATGCAAACAAATGAACAAGAAGACGTGGCTGCATGATACACTTCGTACACGTGTCGATGGTCAAGGGCGTTACGTAGGATAGTGATCGTCGTAAGAAGGCATGTGACGATTCGCGAGGCCATGTCCAACACTGTCGTGCTTAATAGAAGGACATGGAGTGTGTTGAATTCAAGTTGAATACCTTGAAGTTGCGGTCGTGGACTGCCATCTCGTTGTTGATGCCGAGCTCAACCTTCAGCGTGTGCATGCTAACGAAGTCCCACGAGTTGAAGAACGCTTGGTCTTCTTCTGTCGGAGCCACGAACCAGTCGTACGTATCCTGCTGGACCAATGGGAAGGAATCATCATCGTCATCATTGTCATCATCATCGTCATCAGTATCATCAATATCATTATCGTCATTATCACCATCATCATCATCACCGTCATCATCACCACCACCATCGTTATCATCATCATCGTCATCAAACGATAAACGCGAGATGGAGCGCCGAGGCGCGAAGAAAACGGTTGATGCAGTCCCAGTTTCGCAAGGAAACGCGCCGAAAATTATCATGATCGAAGGTACAAGATACATTTCGATTGCCACAATGGCTACAAACATCCCTATATTTCCGATCAGACTCATAGCATATGTGTCCAATATACACGGCGAAAAGTTCTATTCGCCTGAACCTATACTCAGTCGTCTTCGAGGCTTTCGGGCACTTTAGACGCGTTTTGGGTGCACTCTGCGTAAGCCTCTGAAGACAGCCATCAGTCTGTCATTTTCGTGTTACCTATCACAGTCTATTAACCCTTCTGCGACTTGATTATAGTATAGAAGGAAAATTGACGATACAAATTGACGATCACAGCAATAGTCACTACAGTACGTGATTGGGGGACGATAACGATCGGGGTCTGAGTTACAATGGTTGAACGCAAGAAGTTGTACGGCACGGGCGCACCATGATCCTAGCTGTACTACTGGGTGCTCACGCTGCTCGTAGACGGATAATATCGCCAAAACTATCATTGTTTTGGTCTCTATTTAAAGAGATCTCAAAGGGAGTATCACTTCTTTCCTCATGCGAAACCAGTGGCCAACATACCGCGGTACATGTTCGACATCATAGCTCGAAAGTGCGCTGAAATGTTTTCTTCAGTTGTGCACGAAGAGAACGGAGGCGCTTGCTTACCCTTGCAGCGCTTTTCCAGCTCCTGCTGCGCGTGGAACTCCTTCATGAGGTGGTCGAACGTCTGGTACTGAGGGTCTTCTCTCAAGGGGGGGACCTGTGCACCCCCGGGAACGCGAAATACCCAAATAGGTGTATGATATATGATCCTCAAAACGTAGTGCGACAGCCTGCAATCGCGGTTGCGACCGCCAGAACTGTGTTTCAAGGCGAATTGAGGGATATTGGGAAAACCTTCAAAGACCTTGTCGGGCGTTTACCTTTTGCTGGCTATGTAGGTCCGTCCATTCTAGCTACGTAACACCTTTATTTAGCTGTTTGACCGCATTGCGTGTGTCTCTACAGAGTAAAACCAGCCTACCACGATGGCACGCAAATGCAGAAAGCTCGTCGCGGCAGCAGAAGCACGATACCAACGCGAATGCCACGAGCGAGGGATGGAGTGTTTTCGCGTGATAACAACACAAGGCCCGAGTCAGAGGAGACGTACTG
The DNA here is from genome assembly GCA_031763025.1 of Macrocystis pyrifera. NCBI lineage: Eukaryota > Phaeophyceae > Laminariales > Laminariaceae > Macrocystis > Macrocystis pyrifera. Next base: position 1,841,182 of record JASSKH010000017.1, on the reverse strand, counting down.
CGTAGCTACAAACTCGCATAGAGCGGTAGCAGTGTGACCCATATTCACTCGTGGAGAAAACCGAGACTAGACAACGAACCAGCGAAACTGTCGTGCCGCCGTTTTGCTGTAGCCGAACATATTATAGGCTTTTAGCGCTGCGTCGAATGTTTTTTGCCGAAGAGTTGAAAACGTTTTACACGAACAGAGACCGGTCGAGTGACGCAATCGCGTTCCTGAAAAATAATAGTAACACCGGACACTTTCACTCTACCTCCTGACTGGACTATATGTTTACCTTTGGGACGAAAGGCGGAATCACGTGGCGCTCGCTTAACCTTAACCAGTCGATCCCCTCGAAAAATGGGTGTTGCTTTAGCTGCCACATAACAAAAAGAAAGCATCGGGCCGGCGGGAGAAATCATCAGTAGAGCTCACTACTTACTCGAGATTTGGCACATTTGGCTTAGGGCCAGGGTTAGGGTTGGTCTAATTGGCTTAGGGTTAGGCTTAGGGTTAGTCTTGTTCGTCTCGTGCACAGTGCGTGTCGACCATTTTCTCGAAAGCATTGCGAGTTGGAGGGAAGGAAAAACAATGCGACTCCAGTGCAGTCAGACCCACTGAAATGATAAAGGTTGAAACCTACCGTAGGCAAACCCCAGAAAAAAGACCGTAGTCAAAAAGTCTATTTAACCAACAGCGTACAACGAAACTATGCTTTGCTTTTCCACGAGTAAACTGTTCACGAATATCCATAAAATATTCCAAATGATCAAGTCAATCATTCCACCTTCAGTTGATAGCGTTAGACGGGGGTGCCTATACTGCTTTGTCTGTCAGGCCTGTGTCCAAAAGGCTGAGCCCGGTGCGCCCAGCGGCTTATTGTTTCAGCCCACTCACTTTCCATCCGATATGTTGACTTCTTTTTACTCGCTTTCTACATCGGTTCTGCGAAACCAACTCTCCGGCCTTCGTGGGAAGTGATTTCAACCGCCGCAAAGTTCTTAGCACGCAAGCGACGATATCGGCCCCACTCGGTTTTCTTCCAGTATGCAGACTATTCGTCCGAAACTCGTTGTGGCTTGCATTCATGGCTCTTTCGCAAGTGTGACTTCGGGGGAAGTCGAAAGTGTTCTCGGGAATGGCGACGGGAGTGGATATCTGCCAACGCTGGTATCGTAGTAACAATAGAGCGCGCGACGCCGTAACACCGCAACACTCTCCCTCCATGGCGAGAGGTAGCTCACCGCCTCTAAGTTCTTGGCATTTCCTCCTAAGCGCTCCGTCTCCTTGCCCGCCAACAACCCGCATATTACACTTCGCGACGTCGCCGATATGTACTCCGGCCAGTCAACCCCATCAAGAAGTTCCTGAGGACAGACCGTGGCGAAGAAGGGACGGGGGGTTGATTTTAGTCGCGTTTTGATCGGTGAGTCAGCCGCGTTTCGACCCGAACTGATAGGTAGGTGGGTTGCGTTTGGATGGGTGCATCAGGTGCGCGTTTCGAGCCTAACTGCGGCACGCGGTGCGGGCAGCGCGGCTCGAGGATAACGTGTACTCTTCCGCGTCTGTAGATTCCCGGGTTGTTGGGAATCGTTCACACCCCGAACAGATCGTGATCTAGATCATCTACAGTAGTTCCATACCTGCCGTTTTAAGAGGTTGCGCAGGACCTGCATATTACAGATCTAACCCGTGAAAAAAAGTGCTAGGTCATTTACACTGGGTCCGCACGGCAGCTTGAGCTAGATCATACATGGATCGGGAAGAGATCTTCCCTCGAAAAGATCTAGATCATAAATTGTGGGAATGATATGTAGATTATCTGTCCGAGGTGCTAAAGTACTTCAGTATATAAAGACCTCGCGCATTTGTATACAACGAACGTATCTCTCGGCAAAAATCGGCAGATCTACACACATGCACAACATACCCTTCCCCCCGACACACAGAGCAACAATCAGCCCGGGCTTGGGAACGTTGTTTCGCGTCGATCGATGGTGTGTATCATGTCAACTATGTCAACGTTCGACGATGCTTTAGTGAACGACGTAGAACCTATGTACACACGGCAGCAGTGGATGAAAGGCCCTCTCGTGTTGGAATGGTAGGTGTCATAGCTCAAAGAGTAGCATACTACCTCAGCAGTAAGAGAGGCAAGTCTACTTTTAGAGCGTGAAATGTTGCACACCTCAGACAAATCCTACAGATCATGATCTAGCTCCTCATTTGCCGTTGTGATTGGTTGTGCAGGGTCTGCATAGTACAGATCCCACCCAGGAAACATGCGCTATTAGATCATGCAGACTATACGCCTCCCACCCGGCAACATGAGCCATATCATACAGGTCAGGAACGTATCTGCCTTGAAATATCTAGATCATGAACTATGGGAATGATCTGTCGATGATCTGTCCGTCCAAGGTGTGAAAAGGTATGATCCCGAATAACAGGAAATAAGGGAGTATACGGAGGAACACCACGATACACAGCAATCGGAGCTTTACTTCAGTTGTCGCACGTTGTACTTGCTGTAATCCAAACCCATCCGGCAGCGTGTGTCGTCGACGAAAGCCTGGAACTGCCTTCGGTTGAACGGGCGACTGCCAGTCAGGAGCTTGAAGACCGTTACCCCCAGCGACCAGTAGTCAACCGCCTGCAGGCCGAGACAAAGAGCAACCATCGATGCCATTGACCACGCGCAGCCAAAGATACAAATAATCGCAGGAGTTTTTTGGTTGGCGTGCCATCTCTCGCTTGTGTTTCACGACGTGATTAATCAGGTACCAAGTATTTCGCACAGAAAGCAACGACAAAGTCCAACCGCACAAACAAAACAAACGGCTGGCGAAGGTCGTACCTCTCAAACACATTCGGCGCACCACACCCCAACTTTGCAAGCACCACCCGAAGGTGAACGTATGCTCATCATGTTCGGCTGGCACACGCACACGTAGATCGGGACAAAACACTGACCCTATACTATCCACCCACAGCTCCAGCCTCGATTATGTTCATTATTCTATTCAAGACACGGCCGATGTTTACTCTATCCGAACGAAAAAATCCTATCGGGAAGAACCCTGCAGTGTACCACTCTGCCCTGAAATATCTATGTTTTTATTAACATTTGATAGAATAATTCCTTATACTCTGGGACAGAGTGGTAGGGTTCACGGCGGGAACTTCTGCTCGTCTATCGCAGAAGCGCATGGACACCCTTGGGTGCGTCAACGAAAGGTTTGCTTGCAAACAAGGGTATATTTTCGCCGCCTGCGAACTTGCTGCACGAGGCGGGCGTTTCGCTATTACCCAGCTCGACACGCGCCAGCTGTCGCGTCCTGCACGTTGTTATTTTAAGCAAAATGAGCAAATGCGAGTTTCTAAGCTGAAACGGCGGAAAACAAAAAAGAATCACCCTTCGAGATCGCCGAAGGTCAAGCCTACGACCGACTGCGGTGTAACCTCTGAAAAAAAAATCACGCCTGGTGATTTTAGTTTCTCGAACCGAACCTCCTAACACACACAAGTTGAACAGTTACAAATACCCTGCTGCCTGCGAATTTGGAGCGAAATCTTATACTATCTTTACGGTTGCGCCTCGTTTCTCCTCTTTGCTTTCTCACGTTAGAATATCCCACCCTGACCGATCGCGGCTGCTTTGGCATGATCACCATCTCAGGTGCCATGTACCTGTCAGAGAACGTAAGCGTATGGCGTATGTTCAGAGTTTGCGGAAAGCACGAAGAGGGTGAGTATCAAAACGCAATGGGAATCAACGAGCAGTGGGAATACTGAACCCTCTGAGCCACAAAAACGAAGGCATGGTTATACCAGGGGATGGGAAGGGAAGACGACACCTGTGACAAACGGTTTATTGTCCAGAGAGCTGGAAAGTAAAACTGATGGTTGAACAAAAAAATAGAACTAAACTAAAACCGCGAGGGCCGGGGGCTTACATGAGAGGACTGTCACGTGTTTTTTTCAGGTCCATGTTCATGAATGCCATCTGGCAAAGTGGCGTGCTGCAACATGAACTACTGCACTTTCTGCTTCCTAAAGGAGTAGTTAATGTGGTGCCTTACAATATATTTTCGCCCGATAGCTGTAATTTTACGTATTTCTAATTGAGAGCCAGGCCCAAGTTCCTGTTCTCATGTGAGGCAGGGTGTGTCCCGCTCTAATTTCAGTATGAAAATGGCCACAATCTTATCTTCGTCCAACAACAACCGAGCCTCAAATTCTTTACTCCCAACTTCTTCGGTACTGTCGCGTACTATTAATGCTACTATAACACGCCCGAATCGAAGTTTCTACCATCTTTTCTGGTGGCTGTACAGCGCCTCATGCAAGGCTCGCTGTTTGACGCATTGGGTGGAACTGGTTTTCGTCAATATTCAGCCGGCCACCCGACTAGCCCTAGGCACCCCAACCACGACGTCAACGCATCAAATGCGCCACACGTCGGACATATCAGATAGATCATGATCTAGATCATCCAGATCCCAGCCTACCGGTAAGATCTGTTGGGCAGGATCAGCATAATAGTCCAGATCCAACCAGGGAATGTGTGCTGGATCATGCAGATTCTACGGCGTTCACCAGGCAACATGAGCTGACCTGGAATATATCTGGCCTGAAAGATCTAGATCATGAAGTGGGAATGATCTATTTGATCTATATGATCTATCTGATCTGTCCCATGTGTGAAATGCTCTGTTTGTGCACAACATAATAGTCCCATGATTTTTTGCTTTTTGCTGGGGCTTTCTTGTACTTCAGAGTTGTTGAAGCCTGTCATGTGACTATGGACTCCATTTGTGTCAATGAGAAACTGCTGTAGTGCGAGAACAACAACAAAAAACAACAACAATCAACAACGACAACACCAACGACAACAACGACAACAATGTCACCGCAGTGCTTTGGCTGAGAGTCTTATGGACTTGCTTGCTTACCCCTGCGTGCCCATGATGCTCCGCCGTCGGTGCTTGGTGCCTAAACTAGTCGCGTCAGCAGACTCCTTCCGCTTGGCCGGCAGGGAACCTATCTCCGTGCCACTAAAAGGGTTCTTTGCCTGGGGGAAAGAGAGGAATTTTTAGGGCTTGTTCGAAGCGTGACCACTACTCAATACCGCCGTGTTACCTACTTCGGACAGATAATCGATCCGTACTTCATCATCTAGACTCTTCAGGGCATATATTTTCCCGATCTGCTTGATCTAGCTCATGTCTGCGGTGGGGAGCCGTGCGTTCTGCATGATCTAGCGCAGGTTTCCTGTGTTTGATCTGTAATTGTACAGATCCTACCCAGAAAATCAAAACAGTACGTGAGGACCTACTGTAGACGACTTCCAGGTTATCGTGACCTGCTCGATGCATATATTCTGCATGCTCTAGCGCTTTATTCCTGGGTTTGATCTATGCTGTACAGATCCTGCCCAGCATATAATAACGGCAGGTGATGATCCAGATGATCTAGATCGTGATCTATCTGTACACCCTTTGTGTGGAAGGCTCACCTTTGTCGCCTCAAGACACGTGCCCTCAGCGAACTCCGCCACACCCCCCATGTCGGCCAGTTTCACGTGCCCGTCCCCATTCAACAGCACGTTGCACGGCTTGGTTGAACCGCGAAAGAGACAACAAGACCAGGACGTGGGGCGCATGATTAGGGACATTGTTGAGGTTTATCCCCGCGAGATGTGGCCAGCTGTATTACGTATAGAGCTAACCTATTTTTTCACCTCTGCCAAAATATTCCACACAAATTCCAAGTACGAGTTTGTTCCCAAAAACGTTAGTGAAGTTATAGAGGAGTTAAATGAAGATTACGTACCTGCACCAGGTACCTGGTATATATTACGTAAAATTTCGAGAGGGAAACGCACGCAGCGTTGCCTGCTCTACCCGCCCTTATTTCGTCAACGATTACTTTGGGAGGATACCCACCACACCCCGCCTTGCTTTCTCCGTCTCGAAAGGTATGCATGGTCAACGGTCGAATCACTATGGCAAGCCACAAACGAGTACGCCCCCCCTGTTTTCGGACGCCGCCTGACTGCGCCGTACCGAAAAAAAACTGCTAAACTTCTCATGAGTCATGGATTCTTTGAGATCCCGATGCATGAGTCTGGGATCGTGCAGTATTTGTGAACGATGACTTTGGGGGTACCTCCGTCGCCCTGTTTTCCAACGCCACCTGAGAATGTCGAACGCTACAAAACTGTTAACCTTCCACAGCTTCGACATATCAGATAGATCATGATCTATTAGTAGATAATCTAATTCCTTGCCTGCCGCGTTGAGAGGTTGTGCGGGGTCTGCATAGTACAGGTCCGAACCAGGAAACATGCGCTTGATCATGGGGATTATACGGACCCCACCCAGCTACATGAGCTAAATCATACACGTTTTGGGGGGGGGGTGTATCTGCCTTGAATTATCTAGACCATGAATTGGGAATCGATGACCTGTCTGAAGTATGTACCATTTTCAGTTTGACAAGTACCTTGAGATCCCGATACATGAGGCCGAGGTCGTGCAAATGTGCCAGTGCCAAGAAAATCTCCGCCGTGTAAAATTGGACCCGGGCGACATCAAGCCTTCCGCCCGGGGCCGTGTCGATCGCCTCCTGGGTGGGTCAGTCAAGCAAGCCGGCACGCATGTAGGTCAACATCACCAGAAGAAAGATGCATGTTCATATAAGGTCATACGGGCGACGCACGCTACGGGTAGGGGTGCACCCAAAATATATACAGATGTTTCCCAACTTCAGGAGGATTTATCTGTTGTATATGCAAAGTATACTTTACACAAAAAACTGGCTTTTTTTCACTTTCGAGCAAAAACGGTGCGCTTTACGTACGTAGCCCGATGATTAAACTTGTTTTTACCTTTTCTACTGCACTGTACATGCGCCCAAAAGCTGTGTCAAATGCCAAGTGTTTTGTCCACCCCACGGGAGTGTAGTACTAAACGGGTCAATCCCATGACCTATATACGTTGACAGCGACTAATCATGTTGAAAACAAATGGGGTTCCAACGATATTGGGTGACGATAATTCCTCAGTGACCTTAAGGAGCCCACCAATAGTCACTCATAATTATTCTTAACCCAAACGTGCCACGTACGGTATCCCTGTCGTAGAACGCGCTAGGTCAGCTTGGGAGCTACGCATAGGAAGGACAGTTAGGCCTCTCCGGGCAGGAAGGGAAAAGAAAATCTCGGCAACGAAATAGGCATGCATTTGTCGGTACAAAAGTCTCTCGCAAAATATTCGAAGAACTGACTGCCCATGGTCAACACGATGTTATATACCTGGTGGCCGCTTTCTGCAACCAACGATTGCACAAGAAGGACGATTGCACAAGAAGGAAAAAAAGCGTGCGCACTAAATAAATGGACCAGGCGCAACCTTAATCAAGCGGCGTCCACGTCAAACCTGAAGGTCTCCTCCCGTGGCGAGCTCGAGGCACATGATCCCCATCTCGCGGGTCTGGAAAGCATAGTCCATCCCCACGATAAACGGGTGATGTGTCACCGATAGTACCCGCCTTAAAAAACAATCGGCAATGCCAGAGAGAGGAGGTAGTCGGGGAGAAGGAGGAGGGTTGTCCCGGAGGTACATAGCTGAAGGTCAGGGTATCCAATCTGGTTGCTAATACAGTAAGGTACATTTCGAGGTCAGGGAAGGGGGGGGGGGGTGTCGGAGGTACACATGAAAGTATCGGTCTGGTTTCGAAAATCAGGTACCTTTTGGGCCTTTTGCGGCCACTCGGCATGTCTCTCATGCTATAATACGACCAGACTGGTGCACACTTCCTGACAAGAAAAACCGCCCCCATCCCGTCCGTTTGGAGGGCAGTGCCGACCGAAGGGATGACAACCGTCGGGTGCACCAGAAATCCATGAATACGTCCTCGGCCACACTTGAAAAACGATCTCCTCGGTCTTGACCGAGGTCAAGTTTCGAGCCGATTGGTTTTTATGCGTTCAATCGAGACACAGTTGCGATAAAACCAATAGATTACCGCAGTCACTAGGCGTGCCTTCCACAATATTGTTATTGGTATTGTTATTGCTACGTTTTCCACCCGACCATATGCAGCATGGGCTTCAACGTCGGTCACCAATACTACCACGCTTACCTCTCGTAAGCCGATTGATTGATTCTGCTTGGTCAATCGAGACGCAACTGTCGTTCAACCATCACAGTTACGTATCATACACAGTCGGACAGCGGGCACGCCTTCCATAACATTATCGCACCCTCTCGCAAGCCGAGATGATTTTGAATGCTCGGTCAATCGAGACGCAACTGTCGTTCAACCATCACAGTTACGTATCATACACAGTCGGATAGCGGGCACGCCTTCCATAACATTATCGCACCCTCTCGCGAGCCGAGATGATTTTGAATGCTCAACCGAGACGCAACTAACTGCGATTCAACCCAAAACAATGTATACCACCGGACAGAAGGCAGAACGCCTGCCACGATACATTTTGTTTTTTCACCTCTCGTGGTCGATGCGGCTGGGGTCGTCGTTGAAGGTGTCTAGCAACGCCGTCTTGAGCTGAATCTTCATCGCGTAGTGCGTCTGCGTGCTCTTTTTTTTCACGTGGACCACCCTCCCGAAGCCTCCCTCGCCAATCCTCTCGATGTACAGGAAGTCGTCGGGCGACACCTTTTTTGTCATGGCGTCGGTCGGTGTGCAATGAAAGCACTATCATCATCGTTGGCATAAAAAAAGGTAAATTGTTGCTGGTTGGCGCAATGGCATCAGTGAAAAAAAACCGGTAAATCGTTCAGCGTTGTGGGTTGACGCGGTGACATCGGTGGGAGGTAAAACGGCTCGGTAGCGTTGCCGGTTGGCACGACGGCATCGGCGGGGGGGAAGACGGTAACATTTCTTAGCGTTGCTGCCGCGTGTTCGAACCAAATGAACCCGCCGTCGCCTGAAAGCGCCCGAAAAGGGGCGAGAGCATCGTCGGTGACGAGCGCATAGCAAACATGTACCAGGTATACATTACACGACCTTCTTTGAAACAGAAATGCTAGGAAAAGGGCCCTTTCGTTTGGGATCGGAAGTAGGATGTTACTGTGCAGCTTGTTCAATGTGCGTTGCCTTTACATGGAATCGTCCTTTCTACCCAGCTTCATCAGTACACCCAGTGTCCGTCCTGATTCCTTATCCTAGAGAGATTATAATTGTGTGGTCACAGACACTGTGAGACAGAGGAAGACCAAAAACAAAAAATAATCGTGAATTCAAGGGTCAAGCAGGTGAAACGCTAGCATACCGGGTACAAGAACACAACAAAACGAGCAAGACCAGAAAATATGAAAAAAAGACAATTTAAAAAATCTGAAATGGAACATAATACTGATGACGCAAGGAAATCAGAAAGGCTGCTAGACGGAAATCGTACGTACTCAGGAAGGACAGATGTCTGCTGCACAGACGAAGCAACACGAAAGAGAGGAATACTGGCATACGGACGGCGGGGAGGTCAAAATATCTGCCTGCGCCAAAACATCCGCTTGCCTCGATATCAATAGAACGACACATGCACTGGAACCGATGCACCACCATAGTCGCCGTATATAGCGAGGAAAAAGAGGCGAAACAATGCATCTCGGAGAGTTAGTTCCACACTAGTATTCCTTCGTTCCTTCCCCGTATTCGATCAGGTGGGACTGGATCTGTGTCCGAAGTCGCACGAGCGACGATCAGCGGCGAGATAAGCGGGGCTCGAAGCAAGTATTGGAGCCCGAGTACCCAAAGGCGCCCTCGACTACCTACTCTCTCACACTCGACGACCCACTGGAGCACTCGACGGCCTACTGTAACACTCAATGACCTACCGTAACACTCGACGATCTGCTGCAATACCCGACGACCAACTACAACAATCAACGACCTACTGGATAACTCAAGACTCTCGCACAGTATTGACCGCGCGATACGCCGTTTCCCACCCCGAAGCCGGCATTCCTCCCACCTTGTTGTACGCGTTCTTGATGTCCTCGTGCATCTGAACGTACTCGGGGGTGTCGACAAACCTCTGGAAAGTGTTGTAGAACATTTCCTTGAAGACGACTTTTTGAACCGTGTCAAACATGTCCGTTGAGATGCTCGCTTGGTCTAGCATTCCCGCGTCGATGATGTTCTTGATCCTTATTCGTTCTGCCGCGGGTATGCTCCCGACCTGCAAGCGTCAACATTCACAAGCTAGCGTTGCTCAATCATGCACACCCTCACATGATCTCCTGAAGCAAACAAATAGTTGGGGTAGTTATTTCACCCCGGCCCCCACAGACTATCAAGTCATTAGACGATGTTTTCTACATACAAGAAAGTACGCACAAGGTGCCGAAGTCCGCTTCACATGAAGAGGTTCTGAGTAGGATGCAGCTCACTCTTCACGCGACTCGCCGAACACCCAACGGCCCTTCACGCTTGATGCAAGCAATTAATGTCTGCCCGGTCGGTGAAAACCCGACGTGCTCCGCCCCGGCATTGTAGGGACGCGAGGGTCTAGAGTATTACAACTACGGACATGCACGACATGAGTACACACACGCCCCCTCATAGACTTAGACACCCTTCATAATTCTAGTACGTGGACGAATAAGATGACAAGCGTGGTTTCGCTGAACATGACGCCATCCACGCGCCATACAATTAGTTACGTTCGCGCATTTCAGAGTGGGGAAAGAGGCAAGCAGGTTGCGGCGCCAAATGATTGAATGAACGAGCGAGCGTAACATCCTTTGGTGACATACATTGTGAGCGCGACAAACAACGCACACTTTCATTTCGGTCTCAGCTCTGATGGAAGGCGCCGCAAAGCTAAAAAAAGTGTTTATTTTCTCATGCCCGTGCCAAAAGTAAGTTCGACCGTGAAAGCTCGAGCGCGTGCCGCCACCACAGTAGTAGCATAACGACCGCACGCCGGAGGTATTTACGTTAAGGTAGGTGCCCTTATTGAAGGAGACAGCGCTCCTATCCCCCCTTTACGGCCGGCGGGTACGCCTCCGGTATACCTATCACTCTATCATACTGTTGCCCCCCACTCAACCCTTAACCCAGTCGTCCCGTCGCTCCATCACTCAATCGTGCAAGCAATATAATGAAACCGGATGCATGTTTCGCCCACGTAGCCCGAGAACTACTACCGCGGCGGGTCCGACACGCAAATAATAATAATAATAATAATAATAATAATAATAATAATAATAATAATAATAATAATAATAATAATAATAATAATAATAATACAAATAATACAAATAATAACAACAACAACAATAATAACAACAGCAACAACAACAATAACAATAACAGTAACAATACTAAATCATTTTCCCACCACCGCTATAATAATAGCTGTGACGGCAGAGCGAAATAAGCGCTTTTATCGCCGGCCTGACGCTGCCGCAATCGACTCTCTCTGGTTCTCCGCCCCCGTCGCCGTGCTTAACTCTTTTAGGACTGCAGTCCCGTTTTGGGGACAGACTAGTTAGAGTTCGACTGGTTTGTCCCCCGATGGTGCAGTACTAAAAAAGCTGAAACCCCTTGTGGGGATAAACCACTTGGAGCTAGTGCGGGTCGATTTTCGCAACAAAAACAAAAAGGGTTAAAAAACTTGGAAACAGCTCTAGAAGACAAAATGCCAGACCTGCAATACGGCCCCTTCCCGGATGTACTTCTGGTAAATGTGCATCGATTTTCCCCTTCGGTAATCGGCCGTCGGTATCCCTCGGAACTCCTGGATGTCAACCCACGCGTAGAATGACTCCTGTCTCGGGTAGCGCAAGGCATACACACGTGCACGGGGGGATAGGCCAGTGTGAGGGGCGCGCCGCAAGATGTGTTGATTCATTCAGGGCGGAATCTGACCCTATGTACACAGCAGTACGTAGTAGCATTTTGAGAGCGATTAACCCTTGTTGGACGCCAAGATAGCGACCAAGCAATGGTAATTTTGGTGTTCTCAATCAATTATGAGAAGCGCCAGCGCCGAGCAGTAGGGGGTGCGGGTAGGATCATGTCGCTCCCCCGCGCCGTACGACTCCTTTGCATTGTAACTTGGACACCATGTTGCAGAATGTCACCCCCCAGTCACGCAGTGGCGAGTGCTGTAACCTTCACTTTCTACCGGCAATTTCCCGCTCTGAAGTCCCAAGAGGGCTAGGCTCTGGCTATTATTCTCTCCGTGCCTGCCATGTTTGACCCTATACATACAGTAGCAGCATTTTGAGCGCGGTGAAGCTCTGACTGCTGTTGCCCTTCGTGCCTGTCATGGCCTTCTCCGGGGGCATGTGGATCAGTACTCTTATTCAACGGACGTGGGAACCAGAGGGATTGTGTGCTCGTTGGAATAGCGTTAGAACAAACAGGCGGTCCGCTTGCGATAGGGGTGTATAAACCACTTTTGGCCAGAAACATCTCTGACTGACGGGCCCCTTAACCCAATATCGTTGGAATGTACCAAAAGTGATGTACCTACAGTGACGTAGGCTTTTGTGGTTGATCGACGGGATTCAACGTACGCTTTTTCTAAAAATCAGCTTTTGGGTGAGGTATAGAGCTCCTCGAGTGAGAGGACCCGCAGAACAATTAGGCGCTACCCCTATACGGCAGTAAGTAGCACGCGTTAGACGGCGCGTGTTTCCGTTAGAAGGAGCCCAGCAGGTACCGTATCACCCGTGTGATAATATAACACACCCCCTCGGACGAATTTCCAAGCTGGTTTTCTCGTACTGAATACGACGAGCGACGCCTCTATCGAAATACCTCGACGACACAAATCCGAAGCCTCGGTTTTTCGCTACGTTAGCTCCCCTTGCGACGCTGAAAATCTTCTCGGAAAATGGTATCAGGGGGTGTAATGTCTTGCGTGTTATATGTACGTAGTCCCTTCGAACGAACCACGTGAATAGGGTGGATTCGACCCCTAAACACACACCCTTCCCCAGGTCCCGCGCCCTATACTCTCACCGCCTACCTAAGGGTGCTATATACGCAGACCTTCCTTCTACGTTGTATCGTCGGTGCTTCAGGGCGTACACCGGCCAAAGCACGGTGTTGGACACCATTTTCCCTCTGGGACTGCGCGATGGAAATTAAACTAAGTAGCCCCCATTAAGGGGCCCTACGTAGTGCGTTCGGTTTTAGAGGTCTCTCATACACCGTGTTTCTGATCGCGGGGTCCCATACGACGGATAATCTACGCGTTCGGATGTCGCTGGACCCAAGACCAAGCATCATTCACAACAGCTCATGTCATGCATGGCCGTAGTCGTATGACCATAGTCCTTGGACCCTCGCATGGCGAGGTAGAAGTTTGCAAGCTGTTTGAGTCTACTGGGGCATGGGGGGGGTTGGGGGAGGGAGTGTACTCATTTTCATGCATGGCCGTAGTCGTATGACTATAGACCTTCGCATCCCTACAATGCCGGGACGGAGCACGTCGAGTGTTCACTGACCAGGCAGGCATTGCTTGCACCAAGCGCGAAGCGCTGTGAGGTGGTAGGCGAGTCGCATCAAGGGTAAGCTGCATCCTACTAAGAACTGCCCGAGAGGCGGGTTTTCTTGCATATGGATGACAGCGTCAGTGAACTGATTTATTTTCTGGTGTGTAGCCACTTCCAGAGACAGCAATGGGTATACTATGTCACTGCCCCGTGGGTGCCTTACCATATACGCACTACGTGATACGATCATCCCCCATGTGCGGAGTTAAGGTTCTCCCCGCACAAAAATGATCTAACTCGACCGCCAGTCGTGGTGACCGCCAAAAAAACAAAAACAAAAAACGGTGCCCTGGCCGTCCAGCTCACGCAGTGAGAGGCTTGTTTCACAGCGTCGTCGCCAACCGACGCCAACCCAACCTATATGTATATATCAGGTATAAAATACAGGGGGGGGAAGGGGTGTACCCACTCTCATGCATGGCCGTAGTCGTGTGACCATAGACCCTCGCATCCCTAGAATGTCGAGACGGAGCACGTCGGGTGTTCACCGACCAGGCAGACATTGCTTGCATCAAGCGCGAAGCGCCATGAGGTGTTGAGCGAGTCGCATCAAGGGTAAGCTGCATCCTACCAAGAACCGCTTTTGAGGCGGATTTTCTTGCATATGGATGACAGCGTCAATGAATTAATATAATTTTTGGTGTGGCCACTTCCAGAGACAGCAATGGGTTCACTATGTAACTGCCTCTTGGGTGCCTGACCATATACACACTACGTGACACGATCATCCCCCTTGTGCGGAGTAGTTGTTCTCCCCGCACAAGAATGATCTAACTCGACCTGCAGCCGTAGTGGCCGCCAACAAAAAAAAACAAAAACGGTACCCTGGCTGTCTGGCTCACGTAGTGACAGGCTTGTTTTACAGCGTCGTCGGCAACCGACGCCAACCCAAGGGGGCGTACTCATGTCATGCATGGCCGTGGTCGTATGACTATAGACCCCCGCATCCCTACAATGCCAGGACAGAGCACGTCGGGTTTTCACCGAACAGGCAAACATTTGCTTACACCAAGCACCAAGCGCCGTGAGGGGAACTTGCGATGGATGTAGCTTCGGATTAATGGATTTGTTTTTGCAAGCTTTTTAGCTTGAGTCTGCCGGGGCAGGGGTGAAAGAGGTAAGTCGCTGCACGCGATTCCTCTCATACGTAGACGCAGGGTGAGCGGCCTTTGCCGCGAACGACTCCGCACTCCGAGAGCTTGTCAACGCTTGGTGGCGCATTGTCGAGTCAAGTACTCCGCCACTTCGATGTTAACCCCCTCCCACCCTCCGGCTCGAACAAGGAAATGTTCATAGCAATGTGGCACATCATGTTCTTGTCGGTGTAACTAATGGTCCTGTAGTGTTAAAATAAACCACCTAGGTGCGTTTGGGGTAGGCACATACTGCCATGTAGTACTGTTTCTTTTCGCCCTCTCTGTCCGGCTCTTACCATTGCTATGTTTAACTCTGGGTTGGAAAACAGGCTTTCACTCGACGCGTGCTATTAATAGGATAGGGGTGTGCACCACCTATTTCGGGGGAACATGGTAATCAAGACCAAATATGCTTAGTTCACATACTGAATATATATTTATATATATTCGTTTGTGTGATGGGTCCTAGTAGTCCCTCGTAATACGTACGTGTTTCCGAGGCTATTCACTTGAAGAACTCGACACTGCTCGTATTAGCAAGTCGCCCGAGACTGACGTTTGAGAAAAGTTGTAGGCCGAAACCGATGAAAACTTCCATGGCCTACGTAGGTACCAAATGAAAAGCACTGCGGAACACAAAAAGGGTACGACGGGTACAGTAGTTTTCTCAGCTGAAGAACTCCGTCAGTCAGAAATATTGTGTCATACGGCATTATTTTTTAATCCGCTGGTGGCCCTGCTATAGCGCCGGTTGGGTAGTGCCTGTCGCCCGCTACTGTGCCTGTGGAACGCTTGGCACCGATGGGATTCACCAGTGTGGTACTGTGCGGAGTGGTTGCCGGATGCCGCTACGTACAGTGCCGGTATTGTTGGCTGGCGAATACCGGCACTGTAGAGAAACCGGCAGCACTACTGTATCCTTCTTGTAGCGCATGACACTTCCCTCCGACTTATCCTACCGTAGGTCCTGTTCGTTAGAGGGCATAGCAATCAGAACCCACGATGAACAAAAAAATACCAGGTATCTCCCCCACGTTTAGACAGCATATTTGGTTCTGATCACTGTATGTTCCCTCATAAACATATACCTGTTCGTTTCGTCAGCGCTTACTATTCATACATAGGGCATAAGGGGGTAGTTGAACACCCTTTTAGAAGCGCACTTGCCCTTTTTCGGGAATACATTTTACTTGGGATTAGTGTGGGACACTTTCTGCAGGGGACGAATTCCGCCCGAGAAAAGTTACCGACCACCACTCTGTATCGGACGGAAATTTAGGGATCGTTGAGGTATAAATAAATGTTAACACTATCCGGTCCTTACATTTGCGTCCAGAATGATACCAGGTGACTACAACTACCGTAAAGAGCGTGTTGTCTGCACGATCGTTTTTCAGAACTCTCGTCTTCCCCACAACGGTAAGGGTGCTTAAAGTCAAGCATTATATTTTCGGAATGCTCTCGACCAAGTCTTTTCCGACAACACCTTGTTATTCAGTATTATTGACAACCTTCTCGTTCTGGGAAAACCGAGCGCTACAAAAACGATTGCATCCCTTACAAAAACGATTGCATCCCTTTGCGAAGTCAACGCTCTTTGCGGTATTTAGACTACACAAGCCTGTCAGGAAGTTCCTCTTAGCAAACAGTTTTCTTCCTCCTGTTTTGTGTCCGCACTTATATAGCGGGTCCGGCTCTGCAGAGGCTCGTCCCTAACGCTTTCGTAATTGCGCGTACTGCCAGCTTTTATACCACATCGGCATAGTGGACACCATTGACATACAGGCATCGAACGTGGTTGCACGCGCTATGTAGGCGCTTTCGATGGGGGCATGTTTCTGTCGGCCTCCTAACAGACGCGAGGTGTGCGGTTAGAAAAAAAACGTGTCCTTCTTTTTCGTTCGCTTGACGAATACCTAGCACAGCCGCAGTGCGTGGGCTCCTCAGAAACACAAAGAAAACATTAACGCTCGACACTACAGGGCGACACGTAGGGGTGCGTACCTATGAAACGCTGGTGGCCGCAGTTATTATCACGTAGTGTTGTTGGCCAGCTGCTGATATTTGAAGTACGCACTGCAGTATATATGGTTCGAAAGCGACCCAGGTCTACGTATCACAAGCGCCGGGTCGCTCATGCCACGGTAGGGGTTCCATTTTTTTTTTACTTCTGAGGCATTATTTTCTGACCGGTTGAGCTCCTCAAGTGAGTAATTATTGCTGATAGTATACCTGTCCGTGTGATACTTTTACTGCGAATTTTGTTTTTGGACTACGTCGCGCGCGTATAAATATTGGTCAGATTGTGCGAATAAATCTTTGTCGAAGTCGTGTTTCGGGTTAGATTGAGCTCTTCATGTGACGAGTTGAGAGGATAAGGTACCACCCCTGAAGGGGCATTGCTCGGGGTGCAGCAGTGAGACGCACGCACGGACGGTAAACTACAGCAGTGGCCTCTCTCTAATGCCGGCATGTGCCGGTAGGCCAATCCACCGGCAATACAGCGGGCGCCGGTATTATTCCGCACACTGCCACACTGGTTAGTCGTTATCCTATCTGTGCCAAGCGACTTCACCGGCATTCTGAAGCCGGCATTATAGAGGGACACCTACTGTACGTGTAACGATACTCGCTACACTTGTGCACGCGGTTTTCCTGCCCCTACTCTCACCTGCGTCATGGCTTTCTTGGCGAACTGCCCGACGTACTTCTGCCCTATCGGCTCCTCGAGCACGGCCCGCATCTCCAACCTCCGAGGATCCATTGCCCCATCCGAGAGAGTAGAGTCCTTAGAAAACTCATTCTGGAGCATCGTCACCTCAGGAATAATCTGTTGAAGCAAATGTTTAAAATCAAAATGGTGACGCACGAGGGAAAATCTGTTGATCCCAATGTCAAAACATTATAATAATGCGCGCGCGGGGGGGGGGGGGGGGGGGGGGAGGACGCGCATTTCGAGGGGGAGGGGGTGTACCCCTGTCATGCATGGCCGTAGTCTTATGACGATAGACCCTTGCATCCCTGCAATGCCGGGACCGGGCGTGTCGGATTTTCAACGACGAGGTAGACACTGCTTGCACCTAGCACGAAGTGCCGTGAGTTGTTGGGCGAGTCGCATGAAGCGTGGGCTGCATCCTGCTAAGAACCGCTTGTGAGGCTGACTTTCTTGCGTATGAATGAAAGGGTTGAAATAACTGGTCTTGTTCTCGAGGAGGGGGGGAGGGGACAGTATGGTAGCACGCTATGGCTTGCTACATCGGCCGCAAAACGGTGTCCACTCGGGGGGGCGCTGCCCACTTGCAGCGTGAGCGTATACATCTTGGTTGTTTGGTCATTCTACATAGCCAACACGCACCCAAATGCACTGTCTTCTGGAAGCGTAATACGGTGCTAAAACACCTAGCATTTGGTACGACTGCATATATGTGCTCGGTGGCCTACCGTGTGCGAGCGTGCGAGGTGTTTTCACTGTACGCTCGGTTCCACTACAATGCGTTTATATGTATTCCCAGACAGAGTATTGGAACATGCCAACCCCCTGTTGAAACTTCAGAGGAAAAAATAGCATGGAAACTACAATTTTACGTATTGCATCACGAGCAGCCCGGGTGTTCGTACGTACCTGGTAGGGTATACGGATGTGTCCGCACTGCATCGCAAGACGATGTGTGAGGCACACGCGCAGCAATGACGATGATGATACTCGTACTGCTGTACGTAATCTACTCACTCGTCGTTTTTTTCGTTGTCGCTATGCATGAATACATTACATGCATTTGCACACAGACACATACGAGTATACGAGGGTGAGTGTACTGGTGCAAGAGTGTTTGAGTGTGCGAGTCTACAAGTCTACGAGCCTACGACATCTTACCCAAACCCAATTTCGCATTACATAGGGCTCGTACAGCAGTCTGTGGTCCTCTTCGTCACGTATACATACAAGTCAACGAAATTACTGGTATCTGCAGTATGTACGTTGTGCGTGCATGGCTTGCTCTACTACAGGAGGGCATGATAGCTTGGATGAGGCCGCATGAATGTATGAACATCACGCATATCTTCCAAGCAGTCGTCTGTGTTTGCGGTCCTACAGTAGTAGTATACTGGTAATAGCGTTCGTGTCAGTAGCTTTAGACGGGGTCGAATACACCATACGCGTAAGTACGTACCTTCCAAGCTGTCGTCTGCGCTTTTATTTTGTTTACGGTCTTCGTCGTCGGTGAATCAGTTTCGGCAGCCACGCTGGATCCACATCCCATCGGGCCTTCCTCCCCCCGTGACGACAGCAGGCCGTAGATGGTGTGTATAACTCCTCCTTCTCCCCCTCCCGTATCCTTGATGCCATCCAGCGACACCAGCAACCCGAGCGCTCGTACAAACGCACAGCAGCAGCAGAATGGCGGTGATGGTGGTGGTGGTCGTAGTCGTATCGTGCTGTAACCAGTACAGCAGTAGTACGGAGTGCAAGAATACGTTCTGGTCTTGGAGTGTACGATTTTATGATGCAACAATCAGTACAAAATGTTGTTGTCGTCGTGGCTCAGTTGAACCTTCCGCGAGGAGTGATGTAAGTTGAGGATGCTGCAGCAAGGTGGGCCCGTGCGTCATACGTTTTACTTCCACTCATTGCGATCGCCTCGGACGAGGCCTGCCCCGAACGCTGCTGCTGCTGCTGCTGCTGCCGCGGCATGGTTGCGGGTTCGTCCGACCTTCGTCGCGTCGCAAAATCGCAAAACAAAAAGTGCCGTTTCCGATTTTTTTAGTGCGGCGTGATTATGATTGGCCGAAAAACACTGCTCGCGTTATAATGTTTTTCCGAGTAGGGTTTTCTTCTAACTATTAAACTATTAAAAAAGTGTAGTGCAGCAGTAAGTATCCTGGTACTTGTCAGTAGGCAAATTTATTAATTTTGAAATATCATATCAAATCATTATCCCCTGTTCGGGTTATATAGTATCAGTGCGCAGAAAGATTATTCAAAATTGTCCTGTTGACCCGGACAGCATCCAGGGGAGCCGCTGGCCTATATCTTTGACAAGGAATTACATACAAAATACGCGCGTTCGGTTAATCACAATACTTGTAAAATTCGGTAAAAATGGAATATAGACGAGACTTATTACGCAGCTTGCAAAGTTGTGTATCAACTATTTAATCAGTCGAACTCACAGCTGACGTATTTCAAAAAATTTAAAATCGAAACAGCTGACGTATTTCAAAATTTAAAAAATATTAATGGTCGCTTTCGCAAGAACAGCAGCAAGAAAATAATACAAGAACAGACGTATTATTTATTATTAATCAGCTTGCAAAGTTGAGCATCAACTACTCATCATAATCTTTCAATCAATCGAACTCACAGCTGACGTATTTATTAATAGTAATTTTGCAAAAACCAAAAACACGCGCTTGCTTTTTTTTGTTCTTTGTCGTTCACGGGTTTTGTTTCCTCTTTTTTATCGTTACTTTTACATTTTTTATTTTATCATAATACTTGTAAAATTAGGTAAAAGGGGTTTATGCACAATACTTGTAAAATTCGGTAAAAATGATCCGGCATAATAATTTGAAGACGAAAAATATGTACTACTGCTGTGTGACCACAGAAGTTGTTACTTGTATTCGTATCGTATCTCTCGGGAATTCAGGAATCGGCACAGACACTGACTGGTTGGGCTGGATGTCGACGGGTGGAAAGAACAAGACGACATATGGAGGGGAGAGGGCAAAATAATTATTTATTTTCCGGATTCGGGGAGAACAAATGGAATATAGACGAGGCGTATTACGCAGCTTGCAAAGTTGAGTATCAACTATTTAATCAGTCGAACTCACAGCTGACGTATTACGCAGCTTGCAAAGTTGAGTATCAACTATTTAATCAGTCGAACTCACAGCTGACGTATTTCAAAATATGAGTTCGACTGATTAAATAGTTGACACTCAACTTTGCAAGCTGCGTAATACGCCTCGTCTATATTCCATTTTTTTAACCTAATTTTACAAGTATTGTGATAAACCGAGCGCGCGTATTCTAAATGTGATTCCTTGTCAAAGATATAGGTCAGCGGCTCCCCTGGATGCTGCCCGGGTCAACAGGACAATTTTTAATAATCATTCTGCGCACCAGTTGATACTATATAACCCGAAAAAGGGATATTGATATGATGTTGCAACATGTTTTTATTTGTAAAAGGGTTTTTACCCTCAGCGATCTTCTGGACAAGCCGTGTGGTCACAGGTGTCGTCCATTTCCCTCCCCCGGTGCGTGCGTTCATTTTTATCGCGTAGGGTTCAACATTCCCACGGCTCGTCGATTTTCATCGAATGTTGTTGCTACCCACTGAGCTATTATTATTGGGGTACATAAAAGATCGATCGATTACCCAGCCCAGGGTAATCCTTGTAACACTATCCCCCCCTCTGAACGGCGGGATCTTTGGAGCGTCGGTACCGTGTACGGCCGCACGCTGACCTACCAGCTCCGTTCCAATACCTGGGGAACCAGGGAGATAGATGCGTTTTTAGGAACGCACGCCCACGCGCTTCTATGAAAGAAACGTTCGCGGTTCGAACCCGTGTCCTCGACGACGCCAAATGTGAATATAGGGGTAAAATACCGATCGATTACCCAGGTCAGGGTAATCCTTATGATACTCTCCCCCCCTCAGAACGGTGGGATCTTTGGGGCGTCGGTACTACCGTATATGGCCGTACGCCAACATATCTCAAGTGTAAGGCAGTATGGACCCAGGGACCGACTACTGCTACCAGGTGATGCCTTTGGCTCTGCTCTGATCACTCAGAGCTTGTCCATGCAAGCTCCTGTATTAGTTGCTGCTTGCCAAGCCAGAGGTCTTCTGAACGAAGGGGCGAGACACTCATCAGAAAGGCAGGCGATAACGCCTGCCAGGTATGATGAAGGGACGATTGCTACAAACCATAACGCCGCAACAGGGGAGAGGAGATATACCATAACACCAGCCCACCCTGAAGGGCCATATGCGCAGATTAATAGAAAACTCAAGCACGAGTCAAACCAATCCGGAGAAGTCGAAGAATTGATCGAAGATGCGGCGGCGCTTCACAATGCCAAGAAATGGTCGGATTTTAGCCTGACGGACATCATACACCCGAGAGAGGCCCGGCCGATTATATCCTGCTGCGCCCAGAACGGAACCGGCTGCCCGGAGTTCCGTTCTGGGGCCAGCGCGCTTGTCGCTGTGTCTGGGCTTGCAGCGGGCTACAAAGTCGAATCAGCGGCAAGCTTATAGGTGAAAGGATCGAGGGTCTACCTGGTGCGAGCAGCGACAGAGGGGCTGTGGCACTACCAAAAATAGCAGCAGTGGCACAAATGTTTGTGTTACCAACAACCAACAAGCGGATAACCACAGGCGGACCGGGAGAATAAGATAAACCCCCTACGTCGCGCGGACCAACATCGCATGAGCCTATAGCGGCTGTTGCATCAGTCTCACCGCGTAGCCAAATTTGTCGGCGGAGAAAAAATCAGACCTCGAACAGGTGCCGAAAGCATCCTGCCGACGACGCCAGCGTTAAGTGTGAGGCAGCATGGACCCAGGGACCGACTACTGCTAGCAGGTGATGCCTTTGACTCTGCTCTGGTCACTCACACAAGGTGCCTGACGACGTTAGAAGTTATAAGCTCTTCTTGTATTAGTTGCTGCTTGCAGATGTCTTCTGAACGAAGGGGTGAAGCGCTCATCAGAAAGACAGGCGACAACGCTTGCCAGGCATGATGAGGGGACGATTGCTACAGACCATAATGCCGCAACAGGGGAGAGGGGATACCATAACACAAACCTGCTTCATTTCAATACCTGGGGAACCAGGGAGACATATGTGTTTAGGGACGCTCGCACAATCTTTTCTATAAAAGAAACGTTCGAAGTGAGCTTCGAACCCGTGTCCTATCGACGACGCCAAAAGTGAAGGTGTTACCTACTGAGCTATAGGGGTACAAGATCGATCGAATACCCAGCCCAGGGTAATCCTTACAAACTCTTTCCGCTAATAACCATTTTTTCAGTAAGAAAAAGTCCCCACGAGTACAAGTGTGCACTCGGCGAGACTCGAACCCACGAAAAAAATGATCTTAGTAGGCACGAGGACTGCCTACCAAGCCACCGGGAACGCGTCACGCTCAAAATATCACGACGACGACGTGCGTGCCCGAGCGCACAGCATGTAAGTATGTACATACTGAAGTAAGAATGTGCACGCTCACAGCGGGAGGAGAAGGAGTGTACAGTACTAGTTGCGCACGCGTCATGGCTGTCCTCCTACATACGTACATACCTGGTACGTTACGGTGCGTATGTGAGTATTATATATATGGGCACATCATGTCTGGCGGGTGCTCCTACATCATGCCGACCGGTATATACTGGTGGTGTTGAGTACAATTTTCGGTGAATGCAGCGCCAATCATATGCACTGGCGTGCCTTTTCCCCGGTGTAGATATTCATTATTTTAGGTCAGACTGACCCGCGGGAATGCACCTCCCCGATGTCTCCCCTGACGAAAAACACAGTTCGCGCGAGGACTAGTTTACCAATTTCAGCGCATATAAGAAAAAAGTCTGTGTTGCAAGGTACAAGTGAGAGCATTAAAAAAACACCTGTTGATCCGGCGATGCAGTCGTGAAATATGATGATACTTGGTTCTGCAAGTAGTGTAAGTGTTCTTGTTGTCGCTTTGAGGAGCGAAGTAAGCGAAGCAGCCAGTCCATAACTAAATGTGCGGCAAGCAACCGAGATCTCGAGTCCCTGCATAGTCGCATCCTCTCTCGGTATGCAGGCCTAATGTTTTATCTGCATGCACCAACAATAATAGATCATGAGCGTCACATCAGTTTTGATTCGTCGTATGATATTGCCGCGCTTTTGTTCTGGAGAGTTCTTCACTCTCTGTGAGTCTTTCGTTAGAACAACACTACACATTGTCGGATGGCAAGCATAATAATATAATACTACTACGTACATACATATATAACTACTTATAGATATCTCAACCTCGGAGCGTGCTCGGTTGGTACATCCCTGGCCTCTCAGAGCTCCCACTTGGGAATCGCCTCCGTTTATTACTTGCCGGACCGTTCCAGCGAGTCTTTGTTTTCTCCATTTATTTCTCGTCGTACTCACAGTCCTTCTTTCCTTTTTTCTTCTTTCGTTTCGTGTGCGTGCGTGTACTCCGAGCACGGTTGCGCGGGCGAACCCGGCACCGTCGCGGGTGTCAGTGGATGCTGGGGAGTAGAGGGGGAGTTGCAAGGAGCGCGGTCGCCGCTTTCGTGCCTAGGCGTTGCGTGTGCCTCGAGACACGAGGGATGCATCAATAGGCTCTGTCTGGCCTCCATTTGTGATTTTGGATAGAGTACGTACGAGTATTTAAGGTTCGTTCGGAATTGTAAGATAATACTCAAGCGGTGCTTATTTTCGCGACCGGGCTGAGAGTCACAAGAGGGAGGTACCCCGAATGAGCACCAACATTGTCGAGCTTGCGTCGAGGTCCACGGTGAGCACCGGGCTTCACGCGCGGCGGGCGGCGGGGCTCACTGTGGAAGAGAGGGAGGGAAGCTTTACCCCGACTGAATCGGTGGCGAGATGGTCGCGAGAGGGGCGGGCGGCGTACGAGGCTGAGAGAGAAGCTCTGCTGTAAGATTTTTTCTTTTTTTCATTTTTTTCTTTTTTTGACTGGTGTAAGGTGTTCCACTCAAGTAGTAAATTATTACACGAAAGGGGACGGGCATTTTTTTTCTTTCAGAAATTTTCGATTTCATTTTCATTGTTTTTGCTGTGTTGCTGTTAGTTCGCTGTGCCGTTCTGTGCTTTATCTTGCGTACATACGACGAGTACACAGACACAGAGCATATCGAACGAAGAAAATAAGTACCCTACCTGGGGTATGTACGTATGTACGACGTGTTAGCGAGCGTAGCGGAAAACCGCCCGCGACGCGAAGCATGTGTGGCGTCCGAGCTGTTTTCTCCTGAAGCATGGCGGCGGGACTCTTGGCATTATCAAGTCGCCAGTTTGCAGCTAACTGCAGGGGCCATAAAAAAAACAATATTCAATCATGGACCTCTGTCCGCTTCGCATAATTTGATGTTTCCTTCCTGAGCGAGCGTAGCGGGCGGCGTAGGCCGCCGTAGGCCGCCCGCGGAGCGAAGCGCCTTGTAACTACTTATAGATATCTCGATCTCGGAGCGTGCTCGGTTGATACATCCCTGGCCTCTCAGAGCTCCCACTTGGGAATCGCCTCCTTTCATTACTTGCCGGACCTTTCCAGCGGATCTTTGTTTTCTCCATTTTTCTTCGTACTTTCAGTCCTCCTTTCCTTTTTTCTTCCTTCGTTTTGTGTGGGTGCGTGTATGTTACAGCAGGGTACAGCTCTCAGACCGTAAAAAGGACCTGCGTTCGTTAGATCTCTGAGGCCGGCTCACCTGTTGTTTGGGAGTTCGAGGAAGTGCCTTCAAGCAGGAATGATCGGGTCATGCAGAACGTGGATCGATGCAATGCGATAGATGCAAGCAGTCAGCGTGAACACTCAACGAAGCACCACAGACACGATGACGGGCACGACGGGCGCGGCAGGGTCCAAGGGACTGGGGGTCGATAGGACAGGTACCACAGATCACTTGGCTTTGACTTTCTTTCTTCACTCTTGGTGGTGTTTTGTAAACACCGGGTGGTCCCGGAACCTCGTTACTGGCTCTGTACCCGAGACCGAAGGCGTTCCCACACCGGGGATCCTCCCTGCCCCTATAAGATCCGCCCAGAGGATGCTAACCAAAGCTTGCCCTCTGCCTATCGAATAGACCCGACGCGTGACCCTGATCAGGACTGGTATCGCGCCGTATTATCCTCCCCATAGCGCTGGTCACGACAGTCACAGCGCTATGAACCTCCCTCCCTGGCGCCACCCGCTGTAACACCCCCCCTGCCCGACACATAACCCTTGTCGGCACAAAGCCGGCGCCCCGGTGCTAGCCCGGCGACAGCGTGTGCGCTTTCCTCCTCGGACACCCCCCCAGACCGGCGCATATGAGCGACGGTGCTCAGCGGGTATTACGATCATGGACCGCTGCAGCGCCTGCGCCTTCCACCTCCGCACCTCGCCGTCGGCTCGATGTTGCAGCTCCTCTCCTTCCCGTAGCGCTGCCCTCAGACGGCGGTAAGAAGAGCGGCGGTCCTGACCTTCGTCCAGACGTTCTTCAGCATTCCTCTTCCGTCCATCGCCGTCGGCCCGATGTTGCAGCGCCCTTCCTCTGCGCGGTGTTGCCCTTGGACGGTAGTAAGAAGAACGGCGGTCCTGACCTTAGTCCAGATGTTCTTCAGCTTTCCTCTTCCATCCATCGCCGTCGGCCCGATGTTGCAGCGCCCTTCATTTCCGCGGTGTTGCCATTGGACGGTGGTAAGAAGAACGGCGGTCCTGACCTTCGTCCAGATGTTCGTCAGCCTTCTTCCCCCGTCTATAGCCGTCGGCCCAATGTTGCCGCTCCTCTTGTTCCCGCGGTGCTGACCTTGGACGGTGTTGAGAAGAGCGGCGGACCTGACCCTCGTACAGTCTTCACTTGCAACTGCCAGCGCCACATCTGTCTAACACGCTCGGAGCATGTACTCATCGGCGAAAAAACATGTTTTCTTCCTGGCTCACCTGCATCTGAGGTGGGGGTTCCTCTCGAAGGCCTACGTCTGCACTTTGACAATAACGTACACGTTTAAGCTTTTGGCCAGACATACATTCCACTGAACGCTACCATCACGGGCTGTAGGAAGTTCATGAGTTTTTTCTACTCCGGGCCAAAATTATTATTCGAGTGACTTAGGTCGTTTCAAGGTACCGACGTTCACGCCAAATCGACTTGCTGGCACTAGCCAAGGTAAATATTTGATTCCGAGTTAAGTAAGTGTTTGAAGCTACTGGCGTTTGCGCCACCTCTATTCGAGTGACCTAGGTCGTTTCATGGTACTCCACATCGACTTACTGGCGCTAGCCAAGGTAAATATTTGATTCCGAGTTAGAAAGTGTTTGAGGGTACTGACGTTTACGCCACCCCCCCAGAATGGACACTGTCCACTCGTGAAACTTGTTCGTGCTAAAATCAATCACGCGTCTTACAACGGCATTCGTGCAGACCTACTTCCAAATCGTACGCCTCGTGTGCTTTTGGTGGAAGTAGTTGCAGCAAGGTGGAGACAAACACCCCCCCAGAACAGAAACTGCCTACCACCTACTGGCATTCCAATCGCACGTGTCGATTCGTTCCTTCAACTCTCGACCACTATGCTTGGAGCGACAAATAGTATCCTGTTAGGTTGCGCAGATTATACCAAAGGTCGTCACGTTCCATCTCGGTTTAGCGTCTCACAAATGTGTACCTGTTCGTGATGTGGCGACTTGCACATGCACTTGTTCCTTCCTACATGTGTATATCCAATTGTTATGATACCTGGTATACGCCTTCTCATGTACCTCCTGTGCGCGTGACGTCGAGTATCTGTATATAAACTGAATCTGTGTGAACAACCCCAAAGCCTAGGTATTATCACGAAAACGTATAGCAAAACACAAATGATCTGTATCCCTCTGATATTGGGTTAAAGAGCCTGGTCGGTCCTGATAGATGGGGGGGTGGCTCGCAGTATGCTTTTTACACATACATACGTACATAAAGGACGTATACGATATACCAAAAACTGTACGGCAAGATCCCGAAGGACCCTTTGGCTCGCAGGTGGCTCGCAGCACGCTTTTGACACATACGTACATAGAGGACGTATACAATATGTCCATAATACTAAAACTGCCTGTACGGCAAGATCCCGAGGGACCCTTTGGCTCGCAGTACATCTGATTTTTGCACAAACGTACATAGAGGACGTATACAATATATCCATGATACTAAAATTGTATGGCAAGATCCCGAGGGACCCTTGAGCCTATCTCTCTTCCTATCTTGACGAGTTATCATGTTGACTCGTTGAAACAGTACCTGCACAGCAGTATCTGCTGGATGCACTACACAACAGCCGTATGTATATCTAGGGTGAAGAATCAGCACAGACACTATTGCTGGATGTCGACGAGTAGAAGAACGGTTTAATGTGAAAAACACCCACATACACCATATTCACACGGGGCATACTTGAAGCTGGATGAACAGAGTGAAGCTGGGTCGTCGATCCTTGGGCCTTACGATAGTTGTCCCTTACTACCGCAGCAAAGCATCAACACCACTGCCTCTCGGCATAAAGTACTGTTGTGAAGCCGTTCTATATGGTATTCATACTACTATAAAGAAATTAAATGTAACAGTTGATGATACTATAGGTCGTACGGCAAGATCTCCCTGGGTTCACCATGTTACAGCAGGGTACAGCTCTCAGACCGTAAAAAGGACCTGCGTTCGTTAGATCTCTGAGGCCGGCTCACCTGTTGTTTGGGAGTTCGAGGAAGTGCCTTCAAGCAGGAATGATCGGGTCATGCAGAACGTGGATCGATGCAATGCGATAGATGCAAGCAGTCAGCGTGAACACTCAACGAAGCACCACATACACTATGACGGGCACGACGGGCGCGGCAGGGTCCAAGGGACTGGGGGTCGATAGGACAGGTACCACAGATCACTTGGCTTTGACTTTCTTTCTTCACTCTTGTGGTGTGTTTTGTAAACACCGGGTGGTCCCGGAACCTCGTTACTGGCTCTGTTCCCGAGACCGAAGGCGTTCCCACACCGGGGACCCTCCCTGCCCCTATAAGATCCGCCCAGAGGATGCTAACCAAAGCTTGCCCTCTGCCTATCGAATAGACCCGACGCGTGACCCCGATCGGGACAGTGGTCTCGCGCCGTATTATCCTCCCCATAGCGCTGGTCACGACAGTCACAGCGCTATGAACCTCCCTCCCTGGCGCCACCCGCTGTAACATGTACTCCGAGCACGGCGCCGCGGGTGAACCCGGCACCGTCGCGGGTGTCAGCGGGTGCTGGCGGGTAGAGAGGGGGTTCCAAGGAGCGCGGTCGCCGCTTTTGTGCCTAGGCGTCGCGTGTGCCTCGAGACACGAGGGATGCATCAATAGGCTCTGTCTGGCCTCCATTGGTGATTTTTTATAGAGTACGTACGAGTATTTAAGGATCGTTCGGAATTGTAAGAAAATATTCAGGCGGTGCTTATTTTTGCGACCGGGATGAAAATCAGTACCCAGTCTGAGCACCAACATTGTCGAGCTGGCGAACGAGGTCCACGGTGAGCACCGGGCTTCACGCGAGGCGGGCGACGGGGCTCACTGTGGAAGGGAGGGAGGAAAGCTTTACCCGGACCGAATCGGTGGCGAGATGGTCGCGAGAGGGGCGGGCGGCGTACGAGGCTGAGAGAGAAGCCCTGCTGTTTGATTTTTTCTTTTCTTCTTTTTTTCTTCTTGACCGGTGTAAGGTGTTCCAATCAGGTAGTAAATCATTACACGAAAGGGGACGGGCATTTTTTTTCTTTCAGAAATTTTCGATTTCATTTTCATTGTTGTTGCTGTGCTGCTGTGCCGTGTTGTGCTTTATCTTTCGTGCATACGAGTACAGACACGTAGCATATCTAAAAACGAAAATAAGTACCCTACCTGGGGTGTGTACGTACCTACGACATGTGAGCGAGCGTAGCGGAAAAACCACCCGCGACGCGAAGCGTATGTGGCATCCGAGCTGTTTTCTCCTGAAGCATGGCGGCGGGACTCTTCGCATTATCAAGTCGCCAGTTTGCAACTACTATCAATCATGAAAAAAACAATATTCAATCATGGACCTCTGTCCGCTTCGCAAATTTGATGTACTTTTCCTTCCTGAGCGAGCGTAGCGGGCGGCGTAGGCCGCCCGCGGAGCGAAGCGCCTTGTATTCCACACTTGTACATACATATAACTACTCACTTAGATCTCGCTCTCTGAGCGTGCTCGGTTGGTACATCCCTGGCCTCTCAGAGCTCCCACTTGGAAATCGCCTCCTTTTACTACTTGCCGGACCTTTCCAGAGGGTCTTTGTTTTCTCCATTTCTCTTCGTACTTTTAGTCCTCCTTTCCTTTTTTCTTCCTCCGTTTCGTGTGCGTGCGTGTACTCCGAGCACGGCGCCGCGGGTGAACCCGGCACCGTCGCGGGGGTCAGCGGGTGCTGGCGGGTAGAGGGGGTGTTCCAAGGAGCGCGGTCGCCGCTTTTGTGCCTAGGCGTCGCGTGTGCCTCGAGACACGAGGGATGCATCGATAGGCTCTGTCTGGCCTCCATTGGTGATTTTTGATAGAGTACGTACGAGTATTTAAGGATCGTTCGGAATTGTAAGAAAATACTCAAGCGGTGCTTATTTTTGCTACTGGGATGAAAATCAATACCCAGTCTGAGCACCAACATTGTCGAGCTGGCGAACGAGGTCCACGGTGAGCACCGGGCTTCACGCGAGGCGGGCGACGGGGCTCACTGTGGAAGGGAGGGAGGAAAGTTTTACCCGGACCGAATCGGTGGCGAGATGGTCGCGAGAGGGGCGTGCGGCGTACGTGGCTGAGAGAGAAGCCCTGCTGTTTGATTTATTTATTTTTCTTCTTTTTTTTCTTCTTGACCGGTGTAAGGTGTTCCAATCAGGTAGTAAATTATTACACGAAAGGGGACGGGGATTTTTTTTCTTTTAGAAATTCTCGATTTCATTTTCATTGTTGTTGCTGTGCTGCTGTGCCATGCTGTGCTTTATCTTTGGTACATACGAGTACAGACACGTAGCATATCTGAAAAAGAAAATAAGGAAGAGAAGTGTATGAGGGGTAATCACCGTCGGAGGGGTCTGGAAAATCGTACACGACGTTCCCACGGGACAACCAACGGTAGCAGAACCCCTAATCAACTAGGCTACAAGTTTGGGGACAATAAGGAATAGAAAGCACCCGCAAAAAGGATACGCATCAAACGAGCGACGACATTGAGATAAGAGAAGGGTCAACAAGCACGGGTGTGATCTCATGCCGCAGCAGAGAGAGGCCTCATTGATCCCAAACTACATACGAATTAACGTACGACGCGATGTTACAACAGTAATCTGGACCAGAAAAGAGGGGACGCCAGCAGGGTGGATCCCTTTTCGGGAAAGCCTCCTTGTTGTATGGGGAGACAGTGATTGAGTATCACTCCGTGAGCGATATCGCAGCTCTACAACAGCACGAC
The DNA here is from genome assembly GCA_031763025.1 of Macrocystis pyrifera. Lineage (NCBI taxonomy): Eukaryota > Phaeophyceae > Laminariales > Laminariaceae > Macrocystis > Macrocystis pyrifera. The sequence continues at coordinate 1,810,308 of JASSKH010000017.1, read as the reverse complement.
AAAGTAGAAAGAGGCTAGGAAAAAAAAAACAGACCATCCCGCCCGCCCATCGTTGGTAGCGAGGTGTACCGTCAACAACGACATCAGTTTTGTTAGTGTTTATTTTACCGGGGTACCTACTCTCTGCGACGAGGTGCCGCGTTGATTGCCAGACAACCAACGCGGGAGAAGTAACCCTGGGTGAGAGTCTCCGGCTGGTCGCAGCAGGAGGCCTCATTGATCCCAAACTACATACGAATTAACGTACGACGCGATGTTACAACAGAAATTTTCGATTTCATTTTCATTGTTGTTGCTGTGCTGCTGTTCCATGCTGTGCTTTATCTTTGGTACATACGAGTACAGACACGTAGCATATCTGAAAAAGAAAATAAGGAAGAGAAGTGTATGAGGGGTAATACTGATTTAAGGAAGGATATTTGGTTTATTTAGGAACGGCATCTACGCTATTTTGTCAGAAGGCAAGCATAATAATAATAATAATAATAATAATAATAATAATAATAATAATGATAATAATAATAATAATAATAATAATAATAATAATAATAATAATAATAATAATAATAATAATAGTAATAATAATAATAATAATAATAATAATAATAATAATAATAATAATAATAATAATAATAATAATAATAATAATAATAATAATAATAATAATAATAATAATAATAATAATAATAATAATAATAATAATAATAATAATAATAATAATAATAATAATAATAATAATACTAATAATAATAATACTACTATCAAAGCTGGCTGAGATAAACACGAAAAAAAAAGAAATTCGGGAGAGTGGTTTTACTGTGGGGCTCAGTGCACACATGGTACAAGAGAATAATAAAAGACGGAGGAAGCTGCCGCCGTCGCTTCTCAGTTATATGTAGTGCAAGCAACAAACTGCGGAGTGGCATCTTCGCGTGCTTGTTATTCCTCTGTGCGACGCTGGTCTATATTTTTGCTGGAGTGGGACGACAGATGATCTCATGTACGATACGCACGTATATACACATGAACGAAACCTAGAACCTCCCATCATATACCCTAAGAGCGTCGAGTTCGCAAAGGGGTGCGATCTAGCGCGAATGATAGTTTTCTCGACAACGGTGAGAGTGCTTGAAAGTCGAACATTCTATTTTCGGAACGCTCTCTCTCGACCAGACCTTTCCGAAAACGCCTATTACGGGGGTCTATATTTAACAGGACCTATGGCGTAAATAAAAACCTATATATTTAGGTACTTTTACTAACAATATTTGGTCCTGTCTACTATGGCCCCCCATAATAGTTCGGTATTATTGTTGGCAACCTTTTCCCATTCTGGAAAATTGAAAATTCGAGGGCTGTGAAAAACGATCGCATCCATTCCTGTGCGAACTCCCAACGCTTTTTGCGGTGCTTGCACCAACGGTAGCAACGAACGGTCGAGCGCGAGCGACAGCGACCGACGAATAGAAGGTCGGTCGCCCAACACCTATATTTCTTTGAAAATAGAAGAATGTTGTTTGTGGTGTCCCTTGTAGTGTGAGCGTACACGCGAAAAAAGAGAGCAAAGCAAGAGAAGAACCGAGAATGTTATAGCTCGGACAGATAAATAATCGATTCCCGCTCCATAATCAGTGGACGCTTCAAGATAGATATTCCCCTGATCTGTATGATCTGTATGATCTAGCTCACGTTGCCGTGTGGAAGCCATGTATAGTCTGTATGATCTAGGACATGTTTCCTGGGTTGGATCTGTACTGTATATAGATCCTGCACAGCGCCTCAGAAATGCAGGTTAGGATCTACAGTAGAAAAAGGTCGTGATTTTTCCGACGTGCGAAAATATTGTGCTGTTGAGAGTTAGTTACACATAACCTTGCAGATATCTCGATCTCTGAGCGTGCTCGGTTGGTGCATCTCTGGCCTCTCAGAGCTCCCACTTGGGAATCGCCTCCTGTTATTACTTGCCGGACCTTTCCAGCGGGTCTTTGCTTTCTCCATTTCTCTTGGCGCTTTCAGTCCTTCTTTCCTTTTTTATTCTTCTTTCGTTTCGTGTGCGTGCGTGTACTCGGAGCACGGCATCGCGGGCGAACCCGGCGCCGTCGCGGGTGTCGGCGGATGGTGGCCGGTAGAGAGGGGAGTGCAAGGAGCGTGGTCGCCGGTTTCATGGGTAGGCGTCGCGTGTGCCTCGAGACATGAGGGAAGCATGAATGAATGTGGGCTCTGTCTGTCCTCCATTGGTGGTTTCTGGTAGAGTATCTGCGAGTTAATAAGGGACGTTCGGGATTGCAAGATAAGATTCAAGCGGTGCTTATTTTTACGACCGGGCTTGAAAGTTAAAAAGAGAGAGGTACGCAGGCTGAGCACCAACATTGTCGAGCTGGCGAACCATGGCCACGGTGAGCACCGGGCCTCACGCGAGGCGGGCAACGGGGCTCACTGTGGCAGAGAGTGAGGGAAGCTTTGCCCGGACCGAATCGGTGGCGAGATCGTTGTGGGAGGGGCGGGCAGCGTACAAGGCTGAGAGAGAAGCTCTGCTGTTTGATTTTTTCTTTTTGACCGGTGTAAGGTGTTCCAATCAGGGAATAAATTATTACACGAACGGGGACGGGGATTTTTTCCTTTCAGAATTTTTCGTTTTCATTTTCATTGTTTTTGCTGTGCTGCTGTGCCGTGCTGTGTTTTATCTTTCGTACATACGAGTACAGACACAGAGCATATCTAAAGAAGGAAAAAGTCCCCTACCTGGGTATGTGCGTACGTACGACATGTGGGCGAGCGTAGCGGAAAACCACCCGCGACGCGAAGCGTATGTGGCGTCCGAGCTGTTTTTCTCCTGAAGCATGGCGGCGGGACTCTTCGCATTATCAAGTCGCCAGTTGTATAAAATTATGAAATACGTCAGCTGTGAGTTCGACTGATTAAGTAGTTGATACTCAACTTTGCCAGCTGCGTAATACGTCTCGTCTACATTCCATTTTTACTGAATTTTACAAGTTTCATAATAAGCCGAACGCGAGTAATCTATTTGCAAAACTACAACAGCAGTCATGAAAAAAACAATATTCAATCATGGACCTCTGTTCGCTTCGCATACTTTAATGTACTTTTCCTTCCTGAGCGAAGCGCCTTATATAATAAGATGTAAACTGCAAAGAAAGCAGGCGCCAATTATATTATCATGCGTTGCCGTGCTGCTCGCCAGTGCACTGCTTTGTAATTACCCAAGGTACAATATTTACGTTGTGTGTTGTCTGCACATTAAACCGTTCTTTCTGCCCAACTACCCAACGACATCTGATTAGTACACCCAGTGTCTTTTTGTATTTTTTTTTATCCTCCGGCGTCTGTCTTGATTCTTAATCCTAAAGAAATGCAAACAAAACTCTGTGGTCACAGACTGTGCCACATAGAAAACCAAACCATGTATGTATTATATTTTGCGTTTCTTTTTCACTCGCTTGGAGAAGAGCAGAGAGGGATGGAAGTAAAAAAATAACGCACCCACTTACTTCCATGACCTCAAAGTAGCCCGTCGCTCACTAGTCGTCCACGTTTCCCCCAACCATTCCATATAGTCCCGACATAAAAAGGTAGACACACAAGATGAACGAACCCTGGGCTAGCAAAAACTCAAGGAGTCTAAGTGTGCCGACAGAACATAGCACCCGTTATTTATACCTGGTACCTGATACCAGGTACCAGGCATCAGGTACATAACAGCACACAATACATGCACAACTACTTCTCGCACGGATGACATAAAAATGTGTCCGAAAGCCGTCAAGGCACCGATCGAACAATCGAGATAAACGCAACGTACTCAAAGCTTGGCGCAGCAAACCGCATCATCGCGTCCTCACCATGTAAAATACCTGGTCACGTACATACCACAAAAACGTAAACAAAGAGCAACAACAAATTTCGTTCCTGGATCGGGTAAAATAAATGTCAAAATGGCGTCTCATCCGCGTGTACGAACTGATTAACTGATCTAACCTGACGCGACGACCCTATTCCGAACAAAAGCAAAACGAAAAGAAACCAATACCTACCAGGTATTATCCAGTACCCACAGTATTTCGACTCCAACCAACTTCAATCTGACCACCACTCCATTGCGCTGTTGTCCAGACCGACGGAAAGGTTCGACGCGGCGATTTTTCTCGTGTGCTCGAGCAAGCACACGTTGCCCACACACAGCAAGCAAGCGAGACTGAGTACCGCACGTACAATAATAGCAAAGTTCTACACAGAAAACCTCACCGACTGACGCTGGAGTAGCCAATAAAAGATCAGGGTACCAGGTACATCGGGTTCATGGTACACACAAAGCGTGTGCTTACCACGAAACAAGAATCTCGAGGCGAAAAAAAACTACCGTGTAGCCGCGAAAGTCGCCACGCCACACAGCCCAGACATGAACCCACTCTGTGTGTGAGTGCCATGCCGGCTATCAGGCGAGTGGCTCGCGCTTTCCAAAACCAGTAAAACGTTGGTAGAACACTACTACCGCTTGTGACCTCTGGCCTTAGCGAGATCTGAGCAGTCTCACAACTTCTTTTTAAAGTCCAACGTTTGAATACCCTGGCGACGAGAAACATACACTAAGCGTGGTATAGGCAACGCAAGGTACCTCTCAAGATACTTTTCGCGGCCCTCCCCCCCCGCCACCACTATCACTGCCAACAGGACCCTGTGCGAAGGCTGGTGATGGTTAAATAGTGTGCAAAAAGGACCCCTATGCGCCCATACCATCGGTGTCTATTCGTTCGTCTACGCGTCAATCCTGGTACACGTGTCGTCAAATCTCCTCCCGAACTGACGCATGGCCGTGTAGACACACACCTAGTACACCCACGCGCCATGCAGACAAGAGCAGATCCTTCCGCCAACAGTGTCCCGCCACATGAAGAACCGCGCGAGAACGCCCAGACCCCCCCCAAAAAATCAATGCCGTTTACACTTGCGCCGATGCGGAGAACCCAATGGGCGAGTTTGCGGCCCGAAACAGTCATAAAAAACTCCGCCGTCAATCCAGCCCTGAAAACTCACTATGTAAAACAAATATGCACTGAAAGACGATCCGGCAGATAGCACTCACGGGGCATGCTATCCAGAATCAACTATGTGAGCACGCACTGCTGCGATCGCGAGCCATGCTCCACTCTCCTGCTCGCACATTGCCCACTCTGGTCCTCCGTGCCTACCATCACGGCTGCTGTTCGAATACACAAAAAAACAAAAAATGTTATCGAGAAGAATCACCGTGTGTTGAACATTGAAAACAAGCCGGTGACATATGAAAGGGGCTCCGACAAGTCTACCTTGAAAGATACGGGTGAACACCGGCCGGGAAAAAAAAAAAACACCCCCGACAGGCGACTATCGAACGTACTACATACCTATATAATATACGTAACGTCGCATCGTAATCGAAAAAGGCCCTCTTCCTTCGCAGTTCACTCCAACATGAACAACAAACGCGTCCCGAGCGTAGCTAAAGCGCCATGGGTTTGCATGGAGTTCGACAGGAACGTAATCTCGAGTCGCTCAACACCCAAGATACAACACCAAACTAAACGTTGGATGGGACAAGCTGCCACCAGCTGGCGTCCAAGTGGCTCTCCTGCATCTACTCCACAGCGTTTGGACGCCGACAACCTACGGGGTCGCTACTATATACAACGCACCCTCAACTCGGATGGGGCCGGGCAGGTGCTCTTCCACCGCGCCATCAAATAGCGCTAGCCTGTTCCGCGCTCTGTAGTGCCGACCATGTCTCCAATATTGTACGGTGACACAACCAACACAACACTCCTCTCCCCCAGGGGTTGGCTTGGACGAGCCAACAGTAGATACGGATAAGCAGCAACAACTCATGACGAGCATAAAGGTCTGAATGGTGCGCCCACGTGCGATGCTCATACTGGACCGCCAAGCCAACAGCAAAAATAAACAAGAGGGTGTTCGCGATGATACATAACCCTCCAACCTCCCCGTCGCAAACCCTTTACTCCGTGAAGCGGTTAGCGGATACAATCCTGCTAGCCGCTACTTACCCTCTTCGGGGACCATGAAAAATAACAACTGAGCAATATTTGGTTCCCGAAGGGTTCAATAAAAATACCCTCGAACCTCGAAGGAGATCACACAAACTGTAGAGTTTTCGACAACATCTAACCTTGGCGTTTGGAGGAAGTATACCACTTCCCAAATAAAACGTACCTACGACTAATCCTGGCCGAAACGCAAACTCTGAAACACGTGCTGGTCGCTATTTTTGTGCCGCGACGGATTTGCGACACCCGTTCGGTGGGTAGCGTATCGCGCAAGAGCGAGCTCACACGGGTCACCATTCATGCCGCCGACCTATAACAGCAGTGCATTGCTGCTGCTGCTTGTTAATGGGAGCGCTCATCATCCACTCGCCGTTACCAATATTTGCACATTCCAAGCTCGTCAAGCATTTCAAGGCAACGAGTTGAAATCACAGGACTCTACTTGAGGGAGAAGAGTCGCGCTGTGCAAAGTCACAACCACCACGCTCACGCGGCCAGGGGGAGTGAACCGTCTGCGTTCGTCTTCCAAGGATCTCCACACAGCTTTAAAAAGCGCTACCAGGTACCGGTATATAAAGTAGAAACAACATGCAATGGTCCCGTAATCCGCCAGCCTGCCTACCGCAACGCCCCCGTCGCCTAAAAAGCTTATTTCTCTCTAATAATCTACCCCAGCCCAGAGCCCGCGGTATTCGCGCGAGCAACAAGGTCAACAACAAGAAAAAGTGGTATGTACCACCATCAAAACCACCTACCCGTGTTCGAACGATACACACGCTCTTGCAAAAACAAAATTGGCGCGGAGGGTGAAACCCGCGAAGGATTGGACCGTGCCTCCGCAAGCTACGCATGTATCACAAATGACGCGCTACGACACAAACATGCAACGGAAACCATAATTAATAGTGTTTAGCGCAACGGTAGGGCGAGAAACCGTTGTCATCAAATGATTTCAGAAGGAAGGGCCTCGCCTTTAGGGGTATGCCTCTCTCTTCCTCTTTACGCCACACAAAAACGAACTTAAACGAGGCCCTCCAAAGCTGCGTGGCGATTAATCCGCAGCAAAACCTACCAAACGAAAACGTTCCCGTAGGTTCACCTCGTTCACATGCGCCCCACAGGCAAGGCACGAACAGCAACGCGGTGGTACCCCCCCCCCCCCGGTATGTATTCGGAACCTACCCAGAAGTTCCAAACGAATTTACTAAAGCCAACCGTCGACCACTTACCATGCCCTCCATCGATAGTCGTATCAAGGCTATATACCTGGTTTCCGACTTTCACTCTCTTAGAACTGCAAAGCACTAGCCCATACTTGTAATTCAAACAACTTTGTTTGAACAAAAAAAAACGTGGGGGTGCAGTTCTGAAGGGCTCAATCTTCCTTTGAAGCAAAAAACTCCCAAGCACGAAGCGGAGGTTCAAATTGGAGAATGGGCGGCACCTATAGCGCCGCCGTCGAGTCTTCTTCGCTTCCCGACCGAGACACAATATTATCCTCACTTGCTGCCTCATTGGATACAGCACCGACGACGGCCGTCCCCCTTGCGGAGGCGCTCTGCGGGTCGACAAGCCTCTCGAAACGTCCAAACATCGCTTCAAACCTGTTGTCAACCACCGCTCCAAGCCTGTCAGCAAACATCGCTCCTAGCCTGTCCTCAAGCTCGGCCATGCGCGCCGCCACCTCGCGATTGACCGCGTCTTCGCGACCGGTCGGACGGTCGAAGGAAGGCGTCAGCTCGACGCCGAGGTCCTCGCTCCCACCCGCGCGAGCTGTCACCTCGGTAGAAACAGAACCGGTCTTGGCACCGGAGGAGCCGCCTTCGCTCGACGTTTTGTCCCCCTGGTCGCTCTGTGCTCGAAGCGCTGCCTGCGGCTGCTGTGGTGGCGGTCGTGGTCGCTGGGCCGTCGGTGGCCCCCAGCCGGCGGGCAGAGGCCCCCTCTCTTCGCTCGCGGCAAGAAGTTCCGCGCCGACAGATAGCTGACCCCAAGAGCCATGGCCGCCGGACGTCGTACGAAACTCCATTGGAGAACCGTATGTGTGATTCACCTTGAAAAACACGAAGAAAAGTACAAAGAGGAGTCCGGCCCGGGGAGGGAGGAACGGGAAAGAGGGTATATAGACGGTGTTATAAGGGGGCGACGCAAGGAAAAACGCTACGAGCACAGTAGTTGTGAATAGTAACATGATGCGGCAAGGGTGGAATAGTGCGGTATAACATGAATGCATGCCGGTGAGTGCCGAGAGGAGAGTTCGGGAGCAAGCACGGCCATCCCTTCCCGCCTTCCTTAAACACCCTCTCGGCACTTTCGAAAGGGCAAAAAATGACGCAACAAAAAACACGATTACGCACAGCGTCGGTCGGGGATGTTAACCAACCCCGGGCTCCTGGAGATGAGAAGAGGGAAGACAAATTTTAATGTCCCAACTGACCCATCTTTTTGCGAGGGACTACAAGTAGGATAGAAATCGACCTGCGGCAGATGGGCAGCACCGTTCAGGGTTTACGGGGGAGCATCTCGCGGTACACACGCTGCATGTCACTACTCGAACGGTTGAACGCACGCGTTCACACTACGCGATCGGGAGTATCCCGAGGCGTCTGGGCCATCCTAGGACATCCTAGCGGGTTTCCTAATGATATGTAGGCATGCATGCGACATGGACACCTGCTGGGAACATAACATCACTCGTCTTGTGCTACCTGGGTGTGCTCTCTGCGAGTTCACGTATCTAGCCGGGTGCGCAACGATCCTGGCCCCGGGCCCCTGTTGAGGTCAGGGGTATAGGTGTGGACGTGTGGGTGACCGCTTTTCTTTGCTTGCACCATATTCGTTACCTATCGTTTCCCGTCCGTCGTATCTCGGGGACCCACCAAGGTTTTGATAAAGCTAGCGCGTCGATGCATAACAAAAGCAAGCAGAACCGACACTATTGGATCGGCGGTCGATCTCACAGTTGACGTATTCGTGACAAACAAGCACAACAGCTACCTCCCTCTCCGCTTGTATTGTGAGAGGAGCAAAAAACAAGAGAGTAACTGACGCAAGAAGAAGAGGCCTTACACTCGAAAAAAAACTCTAGTCGGTGGTCAAATCAAGTATGCCATGCAGAGAATCGGAAAAATGCCAGGCCATCACTTTGGCCTGGAACACGACCTTTCGATATTCACATCAGACTCCAAATGGGTACAAAGTTCCCGGCCAGAGTGGATATCGCTGGTGGCAAAAAAAACACGCCGAAAGTGGCGCAGGCTTCGCTGTAGACTCTTGACGCGTCTCAAGGCGGCAGAGGTAGCATCTAAAGTGTATGAGGCTCGTTCCTCGCCTGGGAAGCTCACGATGCGTGCGACGACAATACGGGTATGTACTAATGGCACTTTTTGGCCAAATCATCGCCAAGAGCCTTGGATTCGAACAGGGGTGCAATCGTTTTTCAACGCTCGTTGTCTCGACAACGTCCAGGGTGCTGGAAATCTCGAACATTTTATTTTCGGGAAGGCTCTCGACCGGATAGATTTTTTTGCGGAAGTACTATGTATTAGGCCTTGGGATTATCCGTCAGGTTCTGCACTTTCCGTTTTTTTTTCTCGAGGTCGGTTTTTGGGTTTACCAGGCATAGAGAAAGCTCCTCACGGTGAAAAGAGCTCCGAAAAAAAAAAACACGACGTCACACCTTCCTATCGCAGCAGGCATCTCAATACCCCGCCCAACAGCCGACTTTGAATATATGCTAAGATCAACAATTACGGGAAAATATTCTTGGTTCTAGGAGCTGAGTTTTTGGGGGGCCGAAAATACGCACTATACACGGCGGGACAGTCAAAAACACCGCTGGACTCCTCAGGGTGTTCCCCCTGCAGTATTCCGAGAGCTTGCCGAGGTAGTCTTCGGGTTCTCCAGGGTCGTAGTTCGACTGTTCTGTGCACGTCGCCAAAACCTGGGACATGACGAGTTTTTACCAAAAGCCAGCAAAAATCTATCATTTTTGCCTCAGCTATGACGAACGGGACCCTTCGCTGAAAACTCATTGGTTGCGCCAAAAATCCATCTGGGACTCTAGAAAAACGGAAACGTGCCTCAGAAAGCACTCGGAATTCTACCGAGTGAATATTGGTGTTTGTTACTGTCCAGCCTAGTAAAACGGGTACGCATTGGGCCTAGAAATCAGTTCTGGAGCCCAAAACTATTTTTTTAATTAGTTGGTCTAAGCCCGAAACACAATCCCATGGGAGTACACCACATTTGCTTACCTTGATTCGTTTGCGATTACGTTGGTTCACTCTGTCGCAGTCTGTGACCACATAGTTTGTATAATCAGGACGGGCACTTGGGAGTACTGATGTACTGATGTCGATGATGAATCAGGACGGACAATGGGTATACACAACAACAACAACAGCAACAACAAGCAACAACAACAACAACAACAACAACACAGCAACAGCAACAGCAACAGCAACAGCAACAGCAACAGCAACAGCAACAGCAACAGCAACAGCAACAGCAACAGCAACAGCAACAGCAACAGCAACAGCAACAGCAACAGCAACAGCAACAACAACAACAACAACACAACAACAACAACAACAACAACAACAACAACAACAACAACAACAACAACAACAACAACAACAACAACAACAACAACAACAACAACAACAACAACAACAACAACAACAACAACAACAACAACAACAACAACAACAACATAAACAACAAGACAACAAAGACCAGGTCCGAAGGTGTTGGGTGCGTGTGATAGCCCCTCAGTCATACGGGATGGTACACCACAGCTCGTTAGCACCGTGCGCTTGGGTACTATATAGTACTGCCGTGCGCCTTATTTCGTATCAGTACTCTGTTTTCTCTCATCGAGCACTTCTTGTGTTTCAGTCTGTTCCGTGAACACGGGCTATTTTTTTTTAGGGAGATGAGCTACGAGTAATGTGATGCCATCACCATCACCATCACCATCACCAGTTGAGGAGCTCATCAGCCCTTAAAAAAAAGCAAACCCCTACAGCAACACGAGTGTTTTCTCGTCGATGGACGCGTAGACGGCAAGCGGGCAACACACCAAACTCACCGATCGTGGCCTGATAATCCCAATCAGCTCCGCCACAATTGGGTTCATCATCAGGTCAGCCCTCAACTCAGGGCGGCCAGAAGAAACCTTTCGGGCCCTGGATGAAAAAAAAAAAACGCGGGAAGGGGGGGGGGGGGTACTCATTTGTTGCTTGCCTTACTCATTTGACCATTGACCACGCATCCCTTTCGAGACGGAGCACCGTTCCTACTCCTAATAGAGACACCTCCAACAATTGGGCGCTCATTACGTTGTTTCCATAAATTACATAGAAACTTTTTGCTAATCTTATCCCCTTCCTGTTTGGCCTCCTGTGGCCACCATCTATCTCCTAGGATAGCGATCGTTTTCTTGCTGCTATTCATTGTATCAAACTCCTCCATGTCACATTCGTCCATTTTCCTCATCTCCTCTTCTAACACATCCCGTTCCTCCTTGTATATTTCACATTCTCCTACCATGTGAGTTCTACTCTCTATTGCTTTGCCACACGGGCACATCTGTGCGTCTACTTCCTCCTCTTCCCGGCTACTGGTGTACCTCTTCCTTCTCTCTGGCAGGTCCAGGTCCCCTACACGAAAGCGCAGTTTCAGCGTTTTCGCGAAGTCCATTGGGCCATGCAAATATGTTTTCATTCCTATTCCTTCCCTCAACCCCCCGTATATCTCTTAAGTGTTTTCCCGATTCCACCTTGTTTCTTAGCGCTAGCCTTTCCCTTCTTTCTATCCTTTCTTCTACTTCTGCCTTGTACCTCCCAAACGTCCCGGCGGACATTATCTCTACTTGGTTTCCCCCTAGATCCTTCCATAATTTCTCAACTACGCCATCCCACCTTATTCCAGCTCGCCCTTTTGTTACTTTCTCCCATACAGCTCTATCAACTATGGCTGGCAACCTCTTTTTTGGCATGTTCCTTACTTTATATTGCCAGTTCAACTTTCTCATGTCTCTATTTATCTTGAGTGGGCGCATTCCCAGTTCTGCTCTTAATACTGTATTACTAGTCGTACTTGAGCATCTTAGGATTTTTTTAGCTGCTGTCATTTGTACTGTTTCCAACTGTTTTACGAGTTTCGCGTTCCCTGCGCATACTTCTCCTGCATATTCTAGCTTTGGTACTATCACATTCATCAAGAAACGTGGGAAGGGGGGGCGTTTTCACTTGTTGACTGCCTTAAGTTATTCGATCATTTGACCACGCATCTCCTTTCAGACGCGGCACCGTTCCTACTCCTAATTAAGGCATCTCGAACATTTGGGCGTGAGTGGGGGGGGGGGGGGTGGGGGTCGTCAGGGACGCGTCACGCCACGGTCAAACCAAAGCAGACGCCAGAAAGCATTGCGAATAAATGACCGCAATATCATCGCAGGAGGCCAAGCACGAAGCTGCACTCCAGAAGCATCCCGAAATACACACCCAATGGCATACGAAGGACCAATGGCACATCTGGAGCGACGGCAATTTTCAATGTGCTGCAGCGGGCAGACCGTGGCATCTTCTTTCCGATGCCCCAACAGCCCGGCCACTGTCGGAAAACCCGCGTCCGTGCTTGTATATGCGGACATTTACTCATGAGACATGCTGCTACTGCGAGGCCCAGGACAGCCCCATTCGGGAGCACAGAAACAAGAGGACTCTTGCTCCCCGCCATCCCATGAACTTATGTTCAACGAACACCAGCACGTGATGCCAGCGGTCAAGACAAAAACACTTGGAGAATAGACACCCCTGTAACCTACTGCAAGTACGAACACCCGTTCTCTAAACAGAAAAGACCCACGCCGACCCCCCTCTCCCCCGCGAAAAACGGCACCGAGATGAATGTCACCCTTTTTACTTACAAGCCCTTTGCCTCGTCCATGAGGTGCTGCATCTCCCAGGGGTACACATCCATGAGCTCCAGGAAATTGGCTCGGGGGAGACCGAAGCAGTGCACCTCCTTGTGAGTCGCCTCCGCCGTGAACTACACCGCGCAGCAAACAGGGGGGGGGGGGGGGGCGCAAAGAGACAGAGAGAGAGACGGAAGCCTGATAACCCTGTTTCAACCCCTAGAAATTATTCTAGTCTGATTCGAAGTGTCATGCCCTAAAAACGGAAGTTAATTCCCAAATGTTTCCCTGGAAACGGGAGTGTACAATTTCAAACTAAACCCAAACCACAACAGACTAAAAATATCCCCCAAGGCCGGGAAAGGCTCAGTAAAGTGTCCGCCACCTTCGCGCCCTTCGCGCCACCCAAACTGTCGGTTATTGAGCGCCCTTCATCTGGGAAGACTACAAAGGCCGTATCTCCACGAACGACTCGTACGGATGATTTAGTGGGTGACTCGTAATTAAATCTGTTCACGTACAACACAAGGGAGGCAAACGGGAGGTTATCGGTACGTCGAGCCTATGATGCACGGACGGCAGAAGCAATAGAGGATGCTGGTGATGGGTATCGAACGAGAACTGAATCCGATACGATCAACGAGAAATCAAATCGATGAAATACAGTAGACACGATACATGTATAGTATACTGTATCGTGTCTCTGAATTGCGAAAATCATTTGCTCACTCTTATTTGTTTTGGTGCGAATTACGACATTTTTTCGTCTACGGCTTCCGTTAAAAAATTGAGAGCCTCAGGGTAAATCTTACTGGAGCACAAAAGCCTCTAATGTCGGCGTCAACTCTCTCAGCTGAATCATCGAAGCTGCTGTTCAGGAATGGTGTCAGAAAGAGTCGATACGACGAAGCTTTTCGTTCAGCACGGGGATGCCAGGGGGCGGAGAGTAAAACGCGCTCGATACAATCTCCGTACTTGCAACTGGGTAACACACAAAAAAAGAAGTCCGTCAGCTTGGTCGCAACCCTTCACAAGACAGGAATGCCTCCGTACCTTGTGAGTGTCAAAACTGACGATTCCTATCAAGCCGGCCATCTGCCCGGGCCCAAGTGCCCCACGCGGAAACCCTTGTGCTTCAGAGAAACCTGGTGGCGAGGTCAAGGCGTGTTCATGCGCAAAGACAGCAACTCCTGTCAGACGTGTATACTATACCAGGTAAGAGGGTATAATGTAATATATACAACACGAAAGGGCATGGGTGTATACATAATAAGAGGGTATGGGTGTATATAGGGTATGGGTGTATGAAAAAAAGAGGGCGTAGGTGTATACAAAAAACCAACCCGTCCCTAAATATAACGAGAGTTTTGATTAAAAGTTACTACAAGCAAGCGTTGTGCCATCCACCCTTAATCTTGCCGTCACTCACCCTTCCACTAGTGATGAAGAACAACTCCTCCGGCTGAGCCCCCTCGCGGTACAAATTTTCTCCCATCTACCACCGCGAATACGGCACAGATACAGAGGCGTGAATTGGACGGGAAGGAACGGAGGTCAAACGTCAGATGCGGTAATTGTTTTAGCCCTATCCCTTGGTATATTACCCCGACCGCTTGGGCATCCTCTCGGAATGAAGATGTAAGGAGTCGTCAGTGCGTAACTGTCAACCATGTCGTCGAAGATGCTTCTTCTCCCCCCTCCTCACAACGTATGGTGAATGCCTTGCACTTTCATAGCGAGAAGAGTTCACCATTTTCTTCCTTCGTCGACTCGCGTCGAATTATGGGACGGTACGACATGGTATGGCATGACATGCATGCATGCATGGTATGGCATGGTATGGCATGACATGGCATAGCATGGCATGATATGCAGTGGCCACAATCCACAAAAGCATGCCTCATTCATAATAGGCAAAAACAAGCAGAAGCAAGCCGAGCTCACCGTGAACATGCAAGGCTTGAGTTGGACGACCACATCCGCCACGAACGTCTTGCTCCTTCTCTCCAGCCACGGAATCTGCTCGATCGTCTTCCGCTGGACGAAGGTCACCACATCCGCTCTCAAAGCGGATGGCATGTCGCTCACCAGCTCGTGCTCGTTATAACTGATCCAATGGTCCTGCCGGTACAAGGCAAACCTGTGCGAACAAGCACGCACCCGTGTCCAGCCAGCCAAGCAATCGTTTTCAAGCAAGGGGGGTCGCTGCTGTTGGGAGGCCATTTTTGTGTACTATAAGGGGGTCGCTGCTGTTGGGAGGCCACTTTTGTGTACTATAAATTCAGGAGCAAGCAATAACGCCGTTGCCCGTTGCTTGGATGGGCGCATTGCCGTACGAACACACCTATAAACTGGCAACTGGGACTCCTAGATTTTGAACGGGAGCATTCCCCTACAGATATACGGGGGGCAGTAGCTGGCAACTACTAATAGTGCTCCTACAAGTTGAATAGGCAACCAGAAGCGAAAAGCCTGCACTCAGCTTTCCACCAGTCAGAAGACCACTTGTCTGTGGCAGTAAAAGTAAATGACACCCACATACGATTGCCAGTAACCGGTGCCTCTAGAACTTGAATCGACGATGCCATGCACGTACAGTAGTGGTCCCTCTCTAGTGCCGGTTGACTATTGACAGTGCCGGCTGCCCGCTGTAGTGCTTGTGAAATAGCCTGGCACAGACGGATTACCCAGTGTGGCAGTGTGCGGAGTAAACAGTGCCGGTTATTGACGCTATATTGCCGGTATTGTTGGCTGGCGCATACCGTCACTACAGAGAAACCACTACTATACATCTACCGGTAGCTGTAACGTTAACAGTTACGGTCCCTTGGTCGGGGCCACGCTGAACAGTAGCGGTGCTTGCGTCATCGTCAGAAGCTACGCTCATCACAGCACTTAATAAAGCGGATGGTTGCCAACAGCCCCCAACATGCACTATCCACGAGCAAACTGTCGATATAACGTACCTGGTACGTATGGATACCCTGTGCGTAGCAGCCATCAAGGATGATCAGAGTGTATCCAAAAACAAACGTTACATAAAATGCGCGGTACACGGTACACACCCTGATCCAAATGCGGTGCAACCTGAACCAAAGAGCTTCGACACAGTTAGAGAATCTATCAAAGCGTAATTCAAACTAAAACATGGTACCCTTGTTTGCTCAAGCCAGGAAGAGTAGGCAACCGCGTGTCACGTGTGTCCACACGACTACAACGATGGGTTCATAGGAAGAACGGTGTAATGTGAAGGAAGACATACACGCGACTACCGGAACAGCCAGGTGGCACCGTCCGGAAACAACCGCCGTAGACTACGTACGAACGCATCTGACGTGCGCCGCACCCCCCCTATCTTTGTTTGTGCCCGACCAATCGGGACGTAAGAGGTACTGTGAGCACGTGAATCGCCGTGCCTATCGGTTCGTGTGTGTTGTTTTTGTTCTCGAATGACCACTGTTACAGGGGGCATAGTAATACATAGTAATAAATATCAGGTGGTAATCATGATTGGCCCAAAAAACAGGTATCCCCCTGTCCTCACACATCATATTTGGTTCTGATTATTAATACCTACTGTGTGTACCTCCAGAAATATGTGATTTTTTTACACTTTTTCTACCGTATAAACGACGGCATAGTAGTACCCCGCACCATTTTCAAGTAGTTTGAAGCCAAAATCAGACGGAAGCCGCGACAAATCGTGCACACCTCGGACAGATCATCGACTCCCACAGCTCATGATCTACATCTTTCAGCGGGTAGATAGCTTGTTGATCTGTAAGATCTATCTAGCTTAATGATATGTATGATCCATGAATGCTGACGGGTGGGAGCCGTATAGCCTGCTATTAATAGTAGGGCATGTTCCCTGGGTTGGATCTGTACCACACAGATCCTGCACAGCACCTGATAACGGCAGGGTAGGAGCTACCAGCATGACAGATGATCTACAGATAGATCATGATCTGTCCAACGTGTGAACCCGCGACAAGGACGGTATGTACCGGCTATGTACCGGCTATGTACCGGGGAGTATTACCACCTATAGGCAAAAGGTGGCACACCGGCACGTACGTACGTGCGCCCTACATACGTACGCCCTACGTACGTGCGTCCTACGTACGTACGTTCTACGTACACGCGTACGAGTAGCTCACCGAAAGTGTTGCCGAACCTTCTTCGCCATGTCCGACGGTAGCGCAGCGGCTTTCGAGAACGCAACCACCTCGCGCAATTTGCTGGGCCGACAGAAAAAAGTAAACAAACAAAAAAATAATAAGGAAGTATATGCGGGCGCGTAAGGGGCAACGAAAAATACAAGACATGCGTGCGTGTGAGGGCAAAATGGTACAGTGCCTCGCAATTTCACAACTGATAACATCATGAAACCCTGTAAATTGAATGTAGCTCACAGTTGGCGCAACATATAAAAACTCGTCTGAATCGAACGTGGCCGATTCGGTGCGTCGAGCGAATGTGGTACGAACAGCAAAAAAAAAATACTCGTGACCAGATACAATTCGGGAAAAACAATCGCAGCCGCGCGTACAACCTCGACAAGTCATTTCATTTTTTTGTTATTGGCGTCCCATTAATTTCTCCGTGCTTTCAAAGCCGCCTCGATTCCTACAAATATATACCAGGTACATATGCACAGCCAGTCGCCCCGTGAAATCCAATGCAATCTGTCTAATTTTGCGGCTTTCCCAGGGACAAAAAAAAGAAACGCAATGGCAGTAAAACCCATGAAACAAAACCAGCGTCACAAACCCGACCGCGGCACCACGAGAAACAAGAGCCTCCCCCGTCCACCAAAACCCAGGCCCCACGAAAAACAAAAATGCTGGAGAAAGCGTGTTTTCTTTTCATCAGCGGGATTATTACTATGTTGTGCCTTTGGTATCCCCAATGGAGATCTGGTGTTTATGCTGCGAGCGGTCGGCCGGCTTGAATTTTTTTTTTCAATTTGTTGACTTTTTACGTCGGTGACTGTCGGTAGTCGAGAGGATTTCAACGAAAAAAAGAAAGATTGGGCACATGCGGGGGGTGGATAATGCCGTTCCGGCGGGGGACAAAAATCGAAGCAGACGAAACCGGCGCACCTTCTTTGCTCCTTTTCTCTCCGATCGAAACTGTTGATCACGGAAGCCCAAGTCCCCACGGTGTACCCGTACCACGCAACGCCCACGATCTGCACAGCCATGGAGTAGATCTGACACAACAAAAAAAGCCCCCGAGAGTCGATAGACATGACAGTTCAACCCGTCACGCACGGGGGGGGGCATCAGAAAAACCATTGGGTCACCAAGAAACCTGCAGTGACATGCTGCATTTATAGTACCGTTGAAAAGGTTGCTTCGATAACGGCTATATTATCAAGCAGGGGGTTGTCGCGGGTGCGGAGGGCGATTTATTCGCTTGTTCGCTTGTTCAGAAAACAGGCTTACAAAAAAAAAAAGACGCTCACGGTTTTCCCATGTGTGGGCGGTCTACCGTCTCTCTCAGCCGTGAAAATCAATGTTTGGTTGCTGAATGCATTGTTCGATGGTCGTTCTGCGCTGACGTATAGCTCTAGGCACGGGTTGATGGTGCTTTCGCCTGAGCGATGCCCTGCCTCGGCAGCAACAACCGCGACTGACCACCACACCTACATGTCGAAAGCAGCTGCTGACAAGAAAAAAAGCTGCGCGATGGAACCCTTTTTTCGCATCCGCCGAAAACGGCGGGGAAAAAAAAAAAACGAAACTTAACCCTTGGAGTACTGCAGTGTACAGAAACCAAAATTCCGACTCTAATTCCAAGTGTTTTTTGTCCCCACCACAGGAGTGCAGGAGTTAACGACACGAGTCCCCGTAACACCTACAGACACTCAAGCTCGAAATGTGTGTTGTGATATACGTGCACCATTAGGTTTTCGTGTGTGCAACCGCTGTATACTGCTACTAATACAGCACGGCCCTGACGCAAGAGGAAACTTTGCGTGGGTTCCGAGTAGAACAGCAGTTTTTTTGCGCTGTGCGCTGTCGCTCTTGTCACCTCTGGCTCGTACCTGCTCATCGACAGTTCTTGCCGACAGGTCTCCGTACCCCACCGTGGTGAGGGTTGTGAGGGCCCAGTATATGCTGCCAAGGTATCTCCTGCCAATTGGGAGGTCGGCATAGCCGTTTCTGCGCGAATTGCGCGACGTGACACGCAAGCAAACGGTACCCACAACGGGGGAGGAGAGGGGGGGGGGATACGGGCGGTACGGCATGTGGGATGGAGTCTGAAGCGATGGTTAAGCTCTACCTTGTTTGCGTTGATTTTTAGCCAACAATGCGGACCGACCGCGTGTGTCGCTCGCTGCTCTGCAGGAAAACAGCATCGTTCAGGGGAAAAAAAAAAAAAAAAAAAAATGACGTCACAAATATGTGCCGATACAATTATTTCGGGGGTCTCAAAATAGCCGTTTTGAGCATGTATGCGTTTGTTCGTCGTTGTGTCCTTACCGAAGGTTGGCTGAAAAACCTTCAGTTTGGGTTGACTCTACGTCGCCGGCTGCCGTTACCGTAAAACACTTATAACGTGTGATGAAATAAGACCCTCCATGGGACGAACTTCGGAGCCGGATTTCTCCAAAACATGCCTCAAGGGACGCACTCACAACGATTTTTTTTTGCTTTCGTTTTTGCTTGTATCGTCAATCCTCCGGGCGATTGACAAAAATAAAGCTTCAGCCAACTAGGACTGCAGTCCCGGATTCGGGACGAACCACTCAAATTCCAAGTAGTTTGTCCCCAAAACGGGACTGCAGTACTCGAAGGGTTAACCTCACTACATGGCTTTGGGAATTTCGCTCGGCGTTTACACTCTCTCAGATGTCGAAAAAAATCAGCTCGGAGAATCCCCCGAGCGGGCGTGTTGTCTAAAGTGTTACCAGGTACCAGGTACACGGTATGCTTCTTTCATAAAAAAATGATTATCAAGAGTGCGCGTGTTCGATAGCTGTGGCCTGGACCACGCTACCACGGGTGGATACTTCGCGCCGTACATACGAAACGCATCACCGCTCTGGGGGGGAAAGTAAGGAGCGTTGGGGTATAGCTGTATTTCGGCGCAGAGCGCTGTATGACTACAGTAGACGACCCAATAAAGTGCTGGTTGAGTCTTACGGAGGACTATAGTAAACAGGACCTACGGTACGTACAAGAACCTATATATTTCACTATTTTTACTAACAATATTTGGTCCTATTTACTATGGTCCCCCGTAATAGCAGTGCCGTCTGTCCTATATAGTGCCGGTGAAGTCGCTTGGCGATACAGATGGGATTCACCAGTGTGGTAATGTGCGGAGTAAATAGTGCCGGTTGGTTGCCGCTGTACGTAGTGCCGGTATTGTTGGCTGGCGCAAACCGGGACTACTACTGTACTCGATTTCAGAACAATGTCGACAAAACCATGACGCTACTTCTTGTACAGGCAAAGTCCCACACCACGGATGCCAGACAAATACTCTATATACAGGGATCATATACTGTTGTAACATAGCGTCGTAGGTTAATTCGTATGTAGTTTGGGATCAATGAGGCTTCCTGCTGCGACCAGCCGGAGACTCTCACCCAGGGTTACTACTCCCTGTATACCGCGTTGATTGTCTGGCAATCAACGCGGCACCTCGTCGCAGGGAGTAGGTACCGCGGTAAAATAAACACTAACAAAACTGATGTCGTTGTCGACGGTACACCTCGCTACCAACGATAGGCGGGCGGGATGGTCTGTTTTTTCCTAGCCTCTTTCTACTTTGTCGTGCTATTGTAGAACTGCGATATTGCTCACGGAGTATATATATACTCAATCACTGTCTCCCCATACAACAATGAGGCTTTCCCGAAAAGGGACCCACCCTGCTGGCGTCCCCTCTTTTCTGTTCCAGATTACTGTTGTAACATCGCGCCGTGAGTGAATTTGTATATAGTTTGGGATCAATGAGGCCTCTCTCTGCTGCGGCATGAGATCACACCCATACTTGTTGACCCTGTTCTTTTCTCAACGCCGTCGCTCGTTTGATGCGTATCCTTTTTTGCGAGTTCCTTTCGTTCCTTATTGTCCCCAAACTCGTAGCCTAGTAGATTAGGGGTTCTGCTACTGTTGGTTGTTCTGTCGGAACGTCGTGTATGATTTTCCATACCCCTCCGGCGGTGGTACGGCGCTGAGGTATGCGATTGCGGTTTGAGGTATACACGCTAGAAAAATGCTCACCCGGCGGAAAAGAAAAGCAACGGCAACAACAACCAGTAAAAGTATCACACGGCACTACTGCCACTGCAGATTCAAAAGCTATACGTGCGTATGGGCGCTATTTACCAGCTAGTCGCCGAGAGAGAACAGTTCATGTAAAAAGAGGCCTTCGCGGAGTCGTACACGTCGTGTGGGGAACAGCGACTGTGTCGAAACGATCGCAACGTCCACGCCAAATAAAAACGGACCGGCATGCATCATGCCGCCAGCCTCATCCCAGGTGGTGCGAGAGGCCGCACCTCACCGTGGTGCCCCAAGACCAACATCCACAACAATAACGCTGCGTTTGGACGCGTCGAAAAGCTGTAATACCTACAGTAAGCCAACTGACGACTTTTGCGCGGAATACAGAAATCAGTATCAATCATGGTGCGTAAACATTGGGGAGTACCTGGTTTTGGGGTCCATCGTGGATTAGATTACGATGATCTCCCCCCCCTCCCCGATCCTACCAATTGGGGGGAACATATTGATAGCAACGATAACCAAGTTTGGCGTGTGAGCATTGGAGAATACCTAGATTTTCGGGTCCTTCCGGGGTGCTGAACATTATCCCGCCTCCCCCCCCCGCCGTAAAACAATCGGCGACTTAGATATAGTCAGCCAACTCACAGCCCAATATAGACAGTTCAGACGTTTTCGGTCGAGTTCAGAATGTGAGTGAGTGAGGGTTCGGGCGCGGTCACCCTGCCCTCTCTGCCTCTTCCTCTCTGTCTAGTTCAGGCGTTTTCGTTCGAGCTCAGGGAGGGAGGGAGGGGGTGATCAGGCGCAGTCGCCCTGCCCCCTCTCTTCCTTCCTACACCCCCTCCGTCCCGGCATTGTAGGGATGCGAGGGTCTATGGTCATACTATTACGGGCATGCATGATATCGAGTACAGCACGCGTAGGCAAGACGGATGCGATCCGAACAGACGCGCACCTCGACATTAGGATCAAGAGATGTATCCCGGTGATTGTGACAGTACTAAAGCTAGAATATGCAGGAGAATTATGGGGAGGGAACGCGAAGTTTGTAAAACAGTTCGAAACAGTACAGATGACAGTAGCTGAAAAATATACTAAGATGCTCAAGTACGACAAGTAATACAGTATTAAGAGCAGAAACGGGAATGTACTCACTTGGGACAATAGGGACATGAGAAAGTTCAAATAGCAATATAACGTAAGGAACACGAACGCAAAAAGGTTGCCAGCCATAGTTGATAGAGATGTATGGGAGAAAGTAATTAAACGGCGAGCTGGAGTAAGGTGCGATACCGTAGTTGAGAAAGTATGTAAGGACATAGGAGGAAACCAAGAATGGATGATACCCGCAGAGCAGTCTGGGAGGCACAAGACAAAAGTAGAAAAAATGATAGAGAAGGAAAGGCTAGCGCTAGAAACAAGATGAAATCGGCGAAACACTCAAGAGATATGCGGGGGATTGAGCGAAGGGACAGGAATGAAAACGTATTAAAATACCCCAATGGACTTCGCGAAAACGCTGAAACTGCGACTTCGTGTAGGCGACCTGGACCTGCCAGAATGAAAAAAGAGGTAAACCAGTAGCCGGGAGGAGAAGGAAGATGCACGAGCGTGCCCGTATGGCAAAGCAATAGAGAGTAGTAGGAGAATGTGAAATGCACAAGGAGAAACGGGATGTGTTAGAAGAGATGAGGGAAATAGAGAAATGTGACATGGAGGAGCATGATATGGTATACTACAGTAGATAGCAGCGAGAAAACAATCAGTATCCTACGTAGGTCATATTGATGGTGGCCACAGGCGGCGAAATAGGAAGGGAATAAGATTAGCAAAATAAAACTACCTGGTATGTAATATATAGAAACAAGGTGATGAGCGCCCAAATGTTGGAGGTGTCTCTATTATGAGTAGGAACCGTGCTCCGTCTCCAAAGGGATGCATGATCAATGGTCAAACGACTAAGGAAGGCGACAAATGAGTACGCACCCCCCCCCTCGATCTCGAAAGGGATGCGTGGTCAATGGTCAAATGACGAAGGTAAGCCACAAATGAGCACGCCCCCCCCCCCCTGTCTTTCTCTCTAATGTCCGCACCTGTAGATCCACGGGCACTCGCTCGCAATGTAGTTATCACGGCCAGCGAAGCCAAAACAATCCTCGTCGTCGTCCTCCTGCCCTTCGCACACGTCGCTACACTCCTTGTGCTGCAGCGTTGCCAGCATGTACCAACCGCAGCCGAAGAGGTGCGCACTCTGCGCTCGTTTCAACGCATTTCGGCCGCGTACATAGCGCGGCGGAAGGCGCATGGGGATGAGGGGAGCAGGAGCAGGAGCAGCAGCCGCGAAAACGATAAATCGCCAATTCGTGTGACAGGAAGGAGATGTAGGGATGAGAGTAGCAGTAGCAGCAGCAACCGCGAGTCGTTACATCGTCATTTTTCGTGTGGCGGGAGGCGTGGGGATAAGGGGATCAGCAGCAGTAATCGCGAGTCGTGAAGCCGTCATTTCGCGCGGCAGGAGGCGTGCGGCAGGAGGCGTGAGGTGAATAAGAGGAGCACGGGCCGCAGCCGCTAGTCGTCCATCGTAATTTTCAATATCACACGTTCTCGTTGGCGTGTTGCGAGGCATTCGAACATCACGAGCAACAAGTTCATATGGTGAGAGCACGTTTGCTGTATCGATGGAACACGCGCACCATAGCAGTGCCATCTGAATATCATTGCAGTTTCAAATTCTACCATGACGAGATAAATGCAGAATCCGCTAAAACATTACTTCGGCTTGAATAAGGAAACGTCGACCGACCGCATAGCGCCAGGTCGTTTTTTTTTTTTGCCATTTATTATAGCAAACAAGCCTCTTCATTGCGGTTTTTCTCTTCTTTTTTTTCCAAAACAATTAGTTTCCGCTTCGGTTCCACTGTTTTTCGTTCATACGATATGTGTTTTCTGAGGTATGATTTCTGCCCGAGCGTTGCGTACAAACAGCTGGACTGCACGAGAGCTTAAACGCACGGAATATATAGCTCTCGCACTGGAGCCTGGTGAGAATGTTCTGTACGTAAAAGCAAATACCGTACTACTACGGGGGTCCATAGTTAACAGGACCAAATTTTGTTCGTAAAAATAGGTAAATATATAGGTTTTTATGTTTTTTATGTATACCATAGGTCCCATTAACTATGTACCCCCGTAATACTTCGCGCCCAAACACCGACAAAAAAAAGGATCGGCATTGCTAATACTGCACATGCAAATTGAAAAACATGCAGAACAATCGTGGCAACCCCCGGTTCTCTTCCGACTTACAACCCAACTACCACCGCACCGCCTGCACTTACAATGCATGATGGCAATACGCAGAACAAATGCCACGCAGGCGTGGGTTCTCTTCCAAAAACCACAACCACCACCTGCACTCCTAAGATACGATGGCAAAATACGTGTAAAGAACATCTGTCGCACGCTCGGTTCTCTTCCAACCTGGAACACACCACCCACCCGCGACGCATGCTGCGATAGGGCGTGCCTAATATACTATGGACGGAAATATAAGGATGTTTTAGACACTAACATGAATACCAAGCGGTCCTTATTTTAAGGTC
Source organism: Macrocystis pyrifera (assembly GCA_031763025.1). Lineage (NCBI taxonomy): Eukaryota > Phaeophyceae > Laminariales > Laminariaceae > Macrocystis > Macrocystis pyrifera. The sequence goes on along the minus strand of JASSKH010000017.1, from coordinate 1,785,482 downwards.
CAGCGTGGTACCACTTTTCGGTCATTAAAAAAAAAAAAAAAAAAACGACGGGGAGGGGATCTTCAACGACGGAAACATCCAATACATCGTTTGTTTTTTCGAACAATATTATTCGTCGTGTACCTATGTACGAAGGTAACATGGCTCGTCAGGCTGCCCATTCATTTCATTCACAAGCGAGAAGCTTTCATGAGAAAAAGGGAGGCGCACCTCTTACCGCCGCAGGCGTCCTAAACAAAAGAAATACCCGGCGCCTCAAGATCAGGATTATCCTGCCCCACATCCAGACGGAGCGGACGGGATATTCAAACTCTTCAGCACGGCGCCCCTTTCCCTATCACACGTGTGATGAGATAACACACCGTATCACACGGGTGATACGACAGCACACCGCCTTGAAGGATTTTCAAAGCTGAGCTTCTGACAACAACGGGGAGTGTTGAGATCTTGACGAGACCTCTTCCCAAACCCACCATTTTCGTGATTATGATGTGTGCCCTACATAGGCCCTTAAGGCACGTTTCGGAGGAAAAACAATCGTCTCTGAAATTCGTCCTAGGGGGTGTGCTATCTTATCACCCGTGTGATACGGTAATCTCCTCCAAACCGAAGGTGCGAGTGCGCGAGTTCGGGAAAAATCAGATGCAAGTCGACGAGCAGTATATACTGGGGAGGGAGAGCGGAAGACACCTGTGACAAGCGGGTTATTGTCCAAAAGGCCGCTGATGATAAAACCTCCTATACTAATATTAGTATCATACGAGTTGAGCTGGAGCTTAAGACGTGATACGTACAGATCAGCTGGGGAGAAAAAGTGAACACGACGAGAAAAAACACACACGTCGATATATCAGCTGAAATGGAAAAGTGGCGACAAAAAACGAAACAAAGCAAGTTGACATCACAGCAGCTGGAAAGAAAAACGTGCCAAAAAACGAAAAAAAGAAGAAGAAAAAAAATGTTGTGCAGGTCAGCAGGAACCGAAAAGTGACGCCAGAAAAACAAAACAAAACAAAGCAAGTTGTGCATGTCAGCTGGAAACCAAAGGTGATGCCGAAAAAACAAAACAAAACGAAACAAGTTGATGTCAGCTGGAAACTCAATGTCATCACGTAAAAACTAAACTGAACTAAACTACGCTAAAGCACGGTCAACTAGACTGTACCAGGTATCGTAAAGTAAAACATCGTCTCGTCCCGTCCCGCGCCCCGCCCCCGCGCGCTCGATACAGCAAGCAGCCCCTGTTGTTATTCGTCATTCTTACACCGAGGGAGGGAAGCGGTGCAGAAGAAAAAGCAGCAGCCACCACTCACGATGACGACAGAAAGCAGTGTGCGAATCGCCAAGAACACTCCCTCGTGGAGGCGGTGGTTCTCCTGCGACACGGTAAGCAGCTCGTGCAGCCGCAAAATCTTCGGCAGGCTTAAGATGTAGGCCATGTGGAAACCGGCATCGTCATCGTGAGGGCCGAGGCCGGGCAGAAAGGTGAACGGGAACGCGGCCAAGAAATCGACGATCAGCCACCCCTTGGCGTAGCGCCAGAAAATATCGTGTCGATTGTACACCACCTTTGTTTTTTCGGATTCCGAGTAATCAACAGAAAAAGGAGGGGCGGGCACAACATGGACATACCAAAAATACGCGCAGGGTTAAATGGTGGGGGGGGGGGGGGTACTCGATAGGAGAGATGTACTCGATCTCATGCATGGCTGTAGTCGTATGACCATAGACCCTCGCATCCCTACAATGCCGGGACGGAGCACGTCGGGTTTTCACCGACCAGGCAGACATTGCTTGCACCAAGCGCGAAGCGCTGTGAGGTGTCCGGCGACTCGCATGAAGGGTGAGCTGCATCCTACTAAGAACTGATTGTGAGGCGGACGTGCATATGGATGACAGCTTCAATGAGTTAGTTTAATTTCCGGTGTAGCCACTTCCGGAGACAGCAATGGGAGCACTATGTAACTGCCTCTTGGGTGCCGTGCCTTGAACACTACGTGATACGATCAATTCCCTTGTGCAGAGTAAAGGTTCTTTACTTCGCACAAATGATCTAACTCGACGACCAGCTGTGGGCGGCCCGCCAAAAAAAAAAAAAAAAAAAAAACGGTACCCCGGATGTCTAGCTCGCGTAGTGAGCGGCATGTTTTACAGTGTCGTTGCCAACCGACGCCAACCCAACCCATATAAGACATATATATATATATATAGGGACGGGGGACGGGGGGGGTACTTAATGGTTACTTGCATCAAGTCATGTTACCGCTGACCACGCGTCCCTTTCGAGACAGGGGGGGGGGGGGGGGGGGGGGGCTGTTGAATGCACTCGTAGCAAGGTCCGATAGATGCAACGTCAGTCGGAGACTGGCGCTCCCCGAACGGAAACGAGAACATGACATGATACATATTGGAGATGCATTCGTAGACTGGGGTCCCAGCGGTTTATGGCAGCCAGGCTTCCACGGATGAAAAATGCTGCCTTCTTGCTCGTGGACTTTTGGCACGCAAGCGGATAAAAGGCGCCATTTGTCTGTACCCCTCTTTCGGAGAAAGGGAGGGGTTCGTAGTGAAGGCATCACAAGGAAAACAGCATCTACTCCTTCTCCTGCGTGACAGAGGTGCCCACCACTCGGCCTGATCGGGGAAGACATAGGTCGTCCTGCACGGCAGAGATGCTCGCCAATCGGCCTAGTGGGGCCGGACATACGTATATACGGGACAAGTTGAGGACGAGGGCACATACAGCTGTGTGGGATATGTAGGGACTAAAGCGTGGTTTGGGATGAACCCCCGCTTGAAGCTCTCCCTCTGCACAGACGACACAGCAGCATTGGGTGGTGAAGACATGCCCAGGGCACGCCGTTCCGTGCGGGATACAACTCAAGAAGCAGCGCGGGCAAGCAGTCGGGTGTTTTCTTCTCCGGCATGGTTGGCTGTCAACGCCGCTAACGGTTAAAGGGACGCCGCCACGAACTTTAGTAGCGGCAGCAAAAAGAAACACTCCGACCTCTGTTTCACAAGGATCGCGCGCACTTGATGAACATTCGGCGGTCCCAACGAACCCCGGCGAGACCCCTCCTAGCCACGAAAGCCAACGCGAATGCCAATCCGAAGCAGTTCGCGCGATGGGTAAATTATTTTTGTGCACGCGTCGGATAGATCAGACATAATCATTTCTACACAAGGTCTACTGTAGTTCAGGGCAGAAAAGACTCCTGATCTGTATGGACTAGCTAAATATTTCCGGGTGAGCGCCGTACATTCCGCATGATCTGGGACGTGTTTCCTGGGTTGGATTGCACAGCATCTCAAAACGGCAGGTTAGGATCTAGATGATCTATCTGTAGATGATCTGTCGGAAGCGGGTTTTCTTTAGGGAGACGCTACCAAAATAATTACAACCGTTTATTTTTAGCAAGACGACATCTGATGATCGAGCCCATGGCATCGATCCGCCCGCTAGGTTTCACCGTGAATCCCCGTCCACGCTTGCCTTGCAAGGCCTGTGTCTCATCCTTGGGGTGTTTCTTTGACCTCTGTACTATACCAGCAGGTACGCGCACCAAAGGCTATGCAATACTGCAGCTACGAACACAATCACCATGCCAGGAGGGCAAAGGCAACAAGGCGAGATCAGGAAAAAATCGTACGACAACGTCGACACTGCTCTATTGCACAAAAGAAGCGAGCAGCGCCATCACGATGGGTACGGTGGCAGCATATACCGGGAAAAAGCTCACCACTCCGGTATCGTTGACAAAACCAGTGTTTAAATTGATGAGAAGGTCCACGATGAAGACGATGTTCCACACGATGTCCACTCTCGACCAATTCCCGCTGACAGGCGACCAAGACAAAAAAAACAACGAGCGTCGGATGCGGAGGAGGCGGGGCGGTTAGTACTGGAAACGTGCACAAAACCACATGCAAAGCCACATAAAATGTTAGGCGTGGGCGAGTGGTCGGTGAGTTTGAGCACTACCAGGTGCTTCGAAGATGTTTCACCCATTTGCTGGAGGATACAAAGACACAAAAAACAACAAGAAACTTGCGCGCGCATTGTTTCGTTTATGCTCTCAGAGGTAAACAGAAGCACCGCCTCCCGAATTTTTACAACACGACAGCAACGGCATCATGGCTGCTATCGTCTGGGGATGGGGTCACCGCCCTCCTTTCGCTTCGTTGGTTGGCGACCGTTAACAAGCCAACTCGCAACCTTGGTGCGAGAGTTGTCACGCGAATTTTCAAGTAGCAGCCCCTTCGAGTTATCCTCCCCTTGGGTGCGTGCACCCACCTTTCCCTCGGGAAGAACGCCACCCTGACGGGCATGTAGAACACGAAAATCAGCAGCATGAAGAGCATGAAGGTGGCGTACCAGCGGAAGAAAATAAAGTTGGGCGACAGAAGTTTGTTGTGGGCTCTCTCCGACAAGTTGTCGTAGGCGTCGTAGTCCGCTTCAGAGTCGGACAGCATCGCTTCGTCGTCCTCCGTCAGCTGTAAGGACAGAAACATGGTTTCGCGCGGCAGGGGTGGGAGCAAGGAGGCGGAAAAGGAGGAGGAGGAGGGCGAAGAGAGGGGCAAGCTTTCAAACGTCGGACAGCCAGATCACGATCTATCTGATCTATCTGCAGATCATCTAGATCCTAGTCTGCCGTTATGAGATGCAGTGCAGGATCTGTATAAAGTACAGATCCAACCCAGGAAATATGTCCTACGTAGATCATGCAGGTCATGCGTCTCCCACCCGGCAACTTGAGCTGGACCATGCAGATCAGGAGCCTATCGCCTCTGAAAGATCTAGATAATCGAGTGGGAATCGATCTGTCCCGAGGTTTGCAAAGCTTTGCATGATTGAGGACGCTTGCTACGATAGGGGTCGTAGCACTTTTTTGCCTTCTGAGGCAACACTTCTGATTGACTGGGCTGCTGAAGGGGACTGACAACACTACCCAATAACGCATACCTTGTCTTTGGAATGCCATCACCATATACCTGGTACGGTTTTACAATAACAACACCAATGTACACACTACTATTACGGGGGTCCATAGTTAATGGGACCAAATTTTGGTAGCAAAAATAGGGAAATATATAGGTTTTTTTGTGTGTACCATAGGTCCTATTAACTATGGACCCCCGTAATAATACCTGCCCTGAATATATCTTCGTAGATCATAACACGCCCCCGTGCAACCACTATCAGAGAGACGAAACGCCTACTTAAAAGCAGGCGATGTACCGTAAAAAGAGCGTCGAGTTCTTACACGGGTACCATGCCATCCTTTTTTTCAGCGCTCGACTTTTCCACAACGGGGAGGTCAAGGTTGCCAATGCCGAACAAATATTGAAGTGTTTCGGAAAGATCTACTAATAGAGCCCCCCGAAAATATATTGTTCCGACTTTTTAGCAGCCTCACCGCTGCGGAGAAAACGAGCACTGAAAGAAACGATCGCACCCCCTGCGGGAACTATCCGCTCTCTGCGTGTAGTTGTTCGTTGGGCTGCACTTTCATTCTTTTTTTCGAAGTGAGTTTTTGACTTGCTACTAGGATAGAGCGCCACATTTATTGGGTCATGCCTGAGAGCCTACATACCACTCTTATCCTTGAAAATTAGGACCCTTTGCATTTTATGTCAACAGACAAACGGTCGATATATTTCAGGCCAAGGTGGTAGGCCGTACAAACAAAAAACGCGCCCTGCATCACCCGATCCGGGGCGGGAGAAAGGCGGGGGGGCGTGTGCGGGCGTTGGGGGCAACCTCGATCGCAGATGGTCAGCTGATTTCATTGTCGACGGACCAAAACACCCCGATCGGACATTTGCCGCATCGAAAAACCTGAATACACTACAAGACATCTTGAGTTGCGGAGAATTACCACCTTGTAATGATGTACGAAAATAAACGAAAGATAAGTCGTCGCACGCGATGCAAACGGTAGTGCGGATTAAGACATTGTCGCTCCGTCTCGTCAAGTTCTTCACTCTTGGGTGAGGGATAAGAAGGGTCAAAACTGATTGGACGTTACCGCAAGAGCGAAATCCACGACGATCATCAATAGAAGCGACCAAACAATACAGCATGCACCCGTGTAGATGATGTTGACCGAACGCTGCAATTCGGCCATGGATACCGAAGGCTTCTTGAAACGTGGCGTGACTGTCATTGCTGCGCACGACATGACCCTCTGACGTGGATGTAACCGTACATTATGTCAAGACATTGAAGCAGCCCAAAAAAACAGAAAAGGAAAAGACATACCTGGTACAAAAATATATATTGAACACAAACATGAATATTTTGAAGCAGCTGCAAGCAATGGTGCTTGCCCCCCCCCCTCCCCCCGATAATGAGTACACCCCCCCCCATGCTGATCTGCAGAAGTACCAGTGCACGTGGTGCGTCCTAACATTCCGCACCTTGCCACGTGCCCCCAAATTCATCGAGCGATGATGGTAAACACCAGCGGGGATTGAGTCGCGAGCATTTTGTACGAGCCTGTTTTGGTCCAGCATATCGCGCCCAGGCGGGGGGGTGTCGAACCGCGAAGCTCTGGCTCGCCTTGCGAAACATCCTGCAGCAATGAGAACAACATCGTCAGCAGCAGTAGATTGGAGCATGTACAGGCGTCGCTATTTTCCGGCTGCATCATTCCGGCGAGACACACGCGGAGACTGAAGTCTGTTTCCTTTCGTCGAGGAATAAGTGGGGAGCGGGCAGGAGATACAGAGCTGTACCATGCCCATCCGTACAGCAGATCGCCGCCCAAAACCGAAGCATGTCGCGTTCGAATCGCGCCGGCTATGTACACCCCCCCCCCCCCCCCCCCCCCCCCCCGCCCGGAAGCTCCATAAATAAATCCCCGTACGTCTGAACAAAACGTATTGCAGAGAAAGAAGTACACGCTCCTCTACACCTTGTATCCGCCCCCCCCCGGAACATATCGAAACCGCAAACTGACTCACTGAAGCACAGAAACGCCATGCCCTTCAGAGGCAGACATGAAAGAACTCATGCGCCCCAGCCGAAAACCTTTGTCCAGCGTCGACGCGGTGTCCGCCGGAGACAACGGCTGCATCGACAGCGCGTCCGACCGTAGGACGTCGCGGGGGGTAGAGTCCAGCCTGGCCAAATTTGGACGCATGTCCGCATCCGGGTCCACGCTGGTGGCACGGCCACGGAACGATGAATGGTTTCCATCTTCGTCGTTGTCTTTGTGAGCGGCAGGGACGTTCTGAGGGCGGGAGAGAAAAAAAAAATGTTGCGCGTTAAAACAAGAGGCGTTATTTGGGGCGGGCATGGCAGCCGCGAGCACGTTGCAGAGAGGGGGCGGGTTGTCCAGTGTCAGGGAAGGTCGCTTTCCCAGTCTTGGCACACAAAAAATGTACCAGGTCTGTACAGTACCGCAAATATTAGGTATCCGTATACACACAGAAGCATCACACCAAAAAGCTTGCAAAGGTGAGTTTTGAGGAAACTTAGTTTCCGATCTCACAGCAAATATATATATACGATCGTGCTTTCGGATCCGTTTTTTTTTTTTCGCACGGATCACGAGAGGGCGTCGATCCAATCCAATCCAACCCTAACGCCTATAACCCCAACCCCCATTTTGACCCAGGCTAAGGCTACGTACGACCCGAGCGCGGCGCCGCCGCGCGTTCTAGATTTCCTGAAAATAAACGTGCAGACCACCTATAGCATCATATATACCTGGCAGTATTCGGTACTTTATCTGGTATGTTTCGTATGCGATGAACACGGTAACGCTCTCGCACCCCGTGCCGTTATCTGGTTTGAGGTTAATGCATGCGCGCGCCGAGAGATCGATGCCCCCCGGTAGATAACCTCAACACGATTTCAGTTCCCGCGTTTGTTCGAGATGCCTTTCATATATATACGCAACGCTTGCCAACGGACGGACCCGCAGCAGCGTCTTGAGAGAAAAATAGCTGCTCGGTATCTATAAGGTGCTGTCGCTGCTGTTGCCCGGTTGGCGAAAGTAGAGGCCGAAGCGGCTGCTGCCCGCTGCGGCACTCCTACGCACTCCCTCTCCGCCGAAAAAAAAAACCAACTACACGCGATTGTGGTGCCCCTACATACTCTCCGTCGCCAACCTAACTGCACACGATGGTCGTGCTGCCCGGCAGCACGCGTGCGCACGCGGCGAGCCAACTCACCAATGAAAACGCCTTCATGTCCAGCGGCGCCGGAGTCCCCGAAGTTGACCCCAAACCACAACCCGCCACGCCGTCCATCGTCGCTCCCGTCTCCACCTTCTGCTCCGCCCCGCTGAAAGGTGCGTAACCGGAGGAGTCTTCGGAAGCAGATCCCTTGTGCGTCTCCACTAGCGTGGGCATCACGGACACCTCGCTGCCGGGCAGCACGGACGTACTTCCAGCCCCGGTCTCTTCGTCGGCGGCGGTCTGTTCGTTCACGAGCCCAGGGCAGCGGCAAAGGCAGCGTCAACATCAAAACTGGAGTTCGGTTCTGTTCGGTTCGGTTCATCCGGTCCGGTCTCGCATGAAAACTAGGGCTGCGAGAGTTGGCTGGACTTTTTTCATGGCTAGTTCATGTGTTGGGTGTGGCGAAGTGCGCCATCTTACCAACTTGAGTTTTTTTTCTCGTATTTACTACAAGTGGCAGTTATATGTACCAGGGATATTCGTATCATGCTTAGACAACAAAAAACAACAGTCCGACCGCGCCGGACAGATAAAAAACACACGTAATCTCCGAAAAATTACCGCAAAGTATCGGCTTCCCCGGTGGCTTGGTAGATGGTCTGCATGCCTACCAAGACCAATTTCGTGGGTTCAAGTCTCACCGAGTGCATAATCGCAAGGACTTTTTCTTGCACGCAAATTGATTAGCGGAAAGCGCGAAAGGGTGAGTTAGCTACATTCGATTAAAATCGACGAGCAGTGGGAATGCTGAACCCTATGCGCGATAAAAAGTAAACGCACGTGCCGGGGGGGAGAAGGGACGACACCTGTGACCACGGCTTGTCCAGAAGAAGACCGCTGAGGGTAAAAAATCCTACGTGTTAAGCTGGAAAGTGAAAGTGATGACAAAATAACAACAACAGCAGCTGTATTACCTAGCCACCTACCAGGCAATATCTAGTCGGCGACTTGGAGGCATAGATAGCCAACTCACAGCCCTGATGAAAGCGAGGCCGTGTGTGGCAACGGGGGTGACCCAGGCCGCAATCTCCCACAAAAACAGTTCGGTGGCGCCCAGGGGTAGCAAGCAGTTCACAACATTGGCACCCGTGGACTACATACGGTCAATAATTGCGCGGACTACGGTCGGTGGCGCCGCTGACTGCAAGTCAGTGGCGGACCGTAGACTGCAGCTTGTGGTCGGCGTGGCGAATCATGGGATTTGTGTATGATGTCCGGTGTAACACATTTGTTTCTAGCGAAGTCTCCATCCTAAGCCACACAAGAAAACACGCCCACCCATAAGAGTCTGAAACAATCAGGGGCTACGGTATCACAGAATATTCCTCTGCTATACACGAAAGTGCCTGGCAGTTGCCATGAACCCGCTGCAACGGCAACAACGCGTTCCGGGATAAGCCAAACGAAAGCCCTCTTGCTCCTTGGGCCTTGGGCCACCGTACAGACGAAAGACCGCGACTAAAACAAATTGTATAATATTTTCGCCATGAAAAAAAACGAGGGGATCTGACCAAACCACCCGAGGCTGAAGCCGGTCGTGCGTGGTGGCAAACGCAAAAAAACGGGACGCGCCCTAGTTGCGTATCAACCAATCAGTCGGTCGTGCTCACAAGTGACATTCATTTATAACGATCGCAAAAAAAAACACACACAAATAATAATCGTCGTGCTCACCCCATGCATTGGCGCGTCCTCTCCCGAAGGCTTGCTATTGATAGCGGCAATGGATCCACTCCTCGCGTTTCGGGCAGCTGAAAAAAAAACAGCGCTTTCTGATCGTAAGGGTCCACACTTCTGCTGGGGCATAGGTAAAGCGGTGGGAGGGGTGTGAGGGGGCAAAGGGAGAGGGCACATCTATAGTAGCAGTACCAACTAAAGTGCCGTGTTCGTCTTCGTATAAATAGCTCAAGGCTACGTACATACGTACGTACGTGCGTACGTACGCACGCACACACACATCGTGTTATTAGCGCAAAACAAACGTGGAATCCATATTCGAAGGGGCCGCAAGCGGGGCATATCGCATGTACGTATGGCGTTTGTTTATCGCCACGCTTTTTCGCTACTGCTGTACGTAGGTGTAGGATTTTTTTTTTTTCTTTTGCGGTTTAGGTCCGTCGGGCTGAGGAGCGTGAGACACAAACGCCACAGCAGTAGGGTCTCGCCCGCGTCATCACCACCGGCTGGGGGCCGAACACGGCAGACAGGCAGACAGAGACAGAGACAGAAAGACAGGCGGCATTTCGGCGAAGAACAGAAGGGATTCACAACGACAATCGTTAATCAGTCGCATAATCACTGCTTGTACCTACCCCGTGCAGCAATTACAGCAATTACAGCAGTAGCAAAAAAAAGACCGACGAGAAAAAAGTTATCACATGTTGCGAACGTTAACCCGTATAAACCTCTTGACATTGCACTTGACTCCTTCCTGTGGCCTGAACTCCGGCGGGTCTAAACATAACTTGCTCAATCTCGTCTGACTTACGACTTTATAGACACTCGTTAAACGACAGAAATATCCGCACACCACGACGCGGGCTCTTGGCCAGTGCTCTCGCCCGGCGCAAAATTATACTCCCCGCACCCGACAACTTCGTAATCAAGATGGTCTCGCTTGCTGCCGTCGATTACGGCAGCAGTGTTGCCCTGTGTGCGTACGTATACAAAAGCAAACAAAAAAAAAAGCTTCGTATGATAGCATCTGTTTATAGATGCCGGTAACGGATGCCTGATGCGTGGGCCCACGGTAGTCTCCGTGTGTGGAAAAAAAATCCTACGCCCTTTCCATCAAGACAAGGGGATCCAAACCCCTCTCCAGTTATAACCTTTTTGCTACTGCCCAAAAAACATCCGACTCTAAATCCAAGCACATGTATCATCTCTAAAAACTCGGGTGCAGGATGAAAGGGGGTCAAGGCTTGTTGGAAGGCTCTGAGTTGTGTTCAACCGAAGCGACCTTAACTGGAGTATCAGACCCTTGGGAGAGGCTGCTCGCTATCGGCGGGGGCGGGGCGGGGGGGGGGGGGGGGGGGGGTCATCACGATGTCTCAAGCCTGGCATCGTCTCGCGCGCAGCTGCATACTACTAATAAATTGCAGGAGGGGTATTGGTGTAGCAGGCCTAAGACGGCCCCACGTTTCCTTCCACGACCCCAACGTGAAGAAAACACACAAGCATATGAACCAGTACGTACGTACACGATACCGCTACTGCTACTGCTGTATACTGCTCCTGCAGTACATGCTGGCGCAACATATCGTTGTTGCAAGTTGAACACCACAGCAGCGATTGAATCTTAACATGAGGCGCCGAGCCTCCCTGCGCGCCCGTTCGCTCTTCGTTCTCTCTCGGATATTTCTCAGCAGCTCGGTTGACCTCAGCGTTTGGTGCAGGAAAATATTATGAGAAGCGTCGGGGGGGGGGGAGGGGGTTCGCCTCTGACTTTCGTCTGGTTGTCCGGCAAAACCGGCGATACTGCTGTTCGAAGTCAAGTACTGGTTGGTTCGAGTATTCCATTCCCTGTCGCAAGAGATCTCCCACGGAAAACCGAACTGGGCTGGAGCACCCCGCCGGGAATATACCGGCACTACAAATACATATACTATCAGGTTGCATACGTGTTCTAGACAGAAGGGAAGAAAAATTATGAATTGAGGCTCAACGACCCGCCAAAAATGTAGGGAACGGAGACACTGCTGCTGCTCCGGGGCTCTGTGATACATCACTGGGTTCGGGAACATAATCAGCGCTTGATCTATGATGTGAAAATCACACGTGGAATATTCTCCCGGTCAGAGTAGTATATGTAGGGTATAAACATAAGTACTATCGTAACAGTAGTTAGATGATGAGTGACAGGGCGGCGGGCGAATGGGGACAGCAGCAGCACCATCTACGCACCAGGGTATACACCTGTTACAAAATACAACGGTCCGACTGGCTTCATTATTTTAGTATAAAATACCAGCAGCACCTACGGTGGTAGTATATGTACAGCAGTACAACCAGGAATTTGTAGTATAAACGTAAAAAAAAAAACAACTCAGCGTGAGATCCACGAAGATAAAACGCAGTCACAACGTACGGGAAGCAGCCTACGTACTGATGCTCAAGTACCTGGTATATAGAGCAGTACTGCTCTGTATACCGGATCGATCGCACAAGAACTTTCGACACAGCAGTCTATAAACAAGCCCGGGAAGTTCAGCGGAGATCACACTGAGTCATATAATGTGGTCGGGCACATCACGAAAATCATACCGCTGGTACGAAGATATACTCGAACCAGGTGCGCACGTATTCACCATTTTAGCAGAGCTTTTTCATGCGGACGAACAGCAGCAGTAGTAACACGCGTAGTAGCTGCCGGTCCTTGTCCTTGACGGATGATCATCAAAAATGAAGTAAATGAGAAAAAGCTACGGCATGTACGTACGTACGCAAACTAAAAGACTATTAATACCACCATAAACCGTACTCGTGATTTTTCGGCCGCTACTGCTACTGCTGCCGATGGCGTGCAATCACGCACCCAAGAAAAAATTCCGAAACGTGTGTACCTGGTAGACTACTTTGTTATTACTTGCCGGTACACCGGTAGTCTATATTGTATTGTATCGTGTTGAGATTGGAAAAGAAGGCAAAACAAAATTTCGCGCGTCACACAACGTGTGTGTGTTCTTCACATTAAACCGTTCTTCTACTCGTCGACATCCAGTAAGCCCAGTGTCCGTGCTGATTCTTCACCCTAGAAAGATACGAGCTCGGTGGTCACAGACTACGACACAGAGATACGTAGTGCTTGTGAGCGGTTGCGTATTTTTGTATCATAGACCGGCAGATTTCGATCTCTTCGTTCGTTTTGATAACATAGCAAGCTGTGTGATGAACTCCATACGCGTAGGTATGGGAACGTATGCGTGCGGAGGATTCCTAGATGAATGCCTTGAATAAGTTATGTCACACCTCTCAAATGAGGTGCACATGATAAGAATAGAGGGACCGCAATAGTCTGCTGCAGTGTTCCCTCTTCCTCTGTGTGGCACTGCGTCTTGTACCCTGTATCTCCTGAGTTCTGTACCCTAGCCATGCTCTTGGACGGAGTGAGAGCGATAACATTGGAAGGCCCCTATAACATGATGGGCGAGTCGTACTCGGTACCGACACACCTGCACCCTTTGGCGAGAACCTTGACACATGGCGTCGTCGGCAGGACTGTGTGGTCTGGATCGCTTGCTTTGGCCTTCGCCTTTCTCTCGTAGACCGTTTACTGGTGGCATCTAACGAGCGTATCTCCGACCCCGAGCTTAGTTTTTCAGCTCCATACTGGGTGTTTTTTCTTGCTAGAGGCATCTTAGCCTCATCACGAGGTGTAGGGTATATCTACTGTCTCTCCTTTGTTTCTATTAATAACAGCCGCATCTTTGACAACCTTTCCGATCTCTGTTTTTTTGGTTGACATCTTTTGATTGTCGTGTGATCTGCATCTACGACTTCAGGGTGGGCTAATGCGATGGATTCCATACGTATATAAACGGGGGCGTATGCGTGCTTAGGATTCCCAGAATAAGTGATATCAAACCTCTCAAATGAGGTACACATGGTAGATGAGGGGAATCCCTGTAGTCTGCTGTCGTGTGCCTCTCTGTGTGGCACTGTGTCTTGTACCCTATATCTCCTGAGTTCTGTACCATCCCTATGCTCTTGGGCGGAGTGAGAGCGACAACAATGGAAGGCCATAATAACATGATCAACGAGTAGTACTTAGCGCCAAAACATCTGCACCCTTAGGGAGCACCTTGACATTTTGTTGCGCGCGGTAGATGCTCGGCAGCAACATCGTACGTGCAGAAAAAAAGTCTCCCCCCAAAAAACGGGGAAAAAAAAACAAAAAAATGATCGAACAAAAATCGAACAGACTGAACAAGGAGAGGATTGCTAGTAGATAGCAAAGTTGAGTATCAACCGTTCAATCCGTAGAACTCACAGCTGATGTATTTGCAATAATTTTGTAAAAAAGTGATCGAAAACAACAAAAAAAAAATAGAAAAGGGAATGGAATCGGAAAAAAACGAAACCAAAGAAAAAATAAAAGACAGGGAGGGGATAAAGCAAGAAGGCTCTAAAAGAAATGATGAAAAGGAAATGAGGCTAGCCGGCGAGTGATGTGGAAAGGGCGCTGTTCAAGAGGGAACTCTTGAGAGGCCAGAGAGGTGCCAACGGAGCTGTCTGAACAAGAAATACAAGAATAAAAGAGTCTACGTTTATTACGGTCAGTCATTCTGCGGCTCTTAAGCACACAGCGTTGATTGGTTTTATGTGAGTGAAAGGTATCATCAGCGTATAAATAGTTGTGTAATGAAGAGTTTCATTCCAGAAGGACTGGGCGTAATCAGTACGAGAAGGGCACCATGCACCAGTGGTAGTACACCAGCAGTACAGCAGCAACAACAGCAGCACAGCAGCAGTAGTGGCAGTACGAGTGCTGTACCGAACTGTTGATACTGCTGTGAGGAGAATCGTTCAACACATGTTACGGGAGACCATAGTTAATAGGACCAAACTTTGTAAGTAAAAATAGGTAAATATATAGGTTTTTATGTATAACATAGGTCCTATTAACTATGGACCCCCGTAGTAGTAGACAATATACTGGGGTTTGCGAAGCCCTTGGACACCACGCAAGACAGCGGCAAGACGGTTCAGCGGCTTCATTAACCTCCATCCAATAAACCATACCATGTAGTAATCCACAGCAAGCAGTAGTTTTACATTCAACATGGATCACTATCTGTTTACTGTACGACCTCCGCTTGGCGCAGCCTGATCAACGCGGATTGTTGCGCTTGTAATATACGTAGAAATAAGGATTAGCTTTCAATCCAGCGTTCTCCCTAGTTCGATGGGGCCCCTTCTCTCGTCCTCGCCCAATGGGGGGGCGTGGGGCGCTCGGCGAGAGTTTCCTCTCGGGAAAACGTCGAGGTTCCGCCACACTCAGAAAGGACAAGGCCCCATCCCCGGGTCAGCAATCCCTTCATACGTATATGCAACATCTACCACTCCAATTAAACAATTAAACGGGGACAAAAACGGCGACCCCGGGGTCGGTACCGCCCCGTACGGTGTAGAAACCCCAATCCCATTGGCTGATCGCTGATTGGCTAGGATTCGTGAAGCCAGCGGGACCCGGGGAGATAGAGCCCCATCCCCGGATTACAATTCTCAATTTCCCGTCCATACATGTGCAACCCGTGGACCCGTGGACGAAATGGTGTTCCCCCGGGTCGATACCGCCCGGCAGGGTGTAAAAACCACGAACCGTACCGAACCACAGCGAGGAACCGTAAACAACCTCGGCTACAATGAGGCCGTTTTTTCCTGTAACGCAAAAGCGCCTCTTCATACTAGATCGGGGTGCGTACAGGCTTCAGGCTTCCACTACTGAACTAGTCTGTATGTCTGCTGTGTACTGCGTGTCTATGTTTTTTTCGCATTGTCATTGAGTCCGAGAGCTGTACGAGGCCGATTTCCACAAACCTGGGATCAGTAGAATCGGGCGAGTACGGGCTTACGCGCGGGAAGTGCTTCGTCGCACGCCGTCTACAGGTGATAACGGTTGGTGGGCTACTGTGGTTTTGGTGCTGTATTTGGGATGAGGCGGGATTTCGTGGGTTTTCTTCTTTTTTTTTCCTTCGAACACACACGGCCTGCTGCAAATATGAGGCCGCCTTGCCTCATTTACCTCTCTACTATTACGGGGGACCATATTAAATAGGACCGACGGTACACACAAAAACCTATATAGATACAACTATAATTACGATTTTTGAGGTCGTTGTCACTTGCTAGCTCTTGGCAGACAGACCGACTGATAGACAGCTCTTCGCAAACAGCCCTTCTTCTTTGAAACAGCCGAACAGCCAAACAACCTTCCTTCCTTCTTTGAAACAGCCGAACAGCCAAACAACCTTTCTTCTTTCTTCTTCGCCAAACAGCCAAACAACCTTTTCTTCTTTCTTCTTCCGCAAACTGCCAACCAATAGACAGCTCTTCGCACGGCGCCTAAAAGAGGCGTCTCGCCTTCGACGAACGGCATAGATAGGTGCAGCTGTCGGCGGCCAAGCTGCTGCTGTCGGTGGCGAACCTGCTGGTGCTGCAACCCCCGCCTCTCCCTTCTCCACGCCCCCTAAGCTCACCTCCCCCTCGTCGAGAGGCGCGTGGTCCTCGCCCTCTGGCAAGAGAGCGGCAACGACAACGACCGACCTGGTGCCGGCTGTTGTTTGCGACCAGTGCACGGACCAGCACTTGGTCAAGAACTCCGCGCCTGGTGGCAAAAACGTGGCCTTCGCCACCTGCTAGGATCCCACGTGCGTGGCGGCGGGATCATCCTGACAGGGCAACCGACTGCGAGTTCTGTGCTCGCCCGATCAAGGAAGGGACTGTCTCGTACTCCCTCGAGACTGCTGACAGTGGTGAGTGTCTTACGTCTATTGTGCATGCTGTATGTTGCCACGTCTTTTAAGGGTTTTCAATTGCCTTTTTGCATACAAACCTACGTCAAAGCGCTTTTTTTTTTTTTTGACTCATCCATCCTCGTTCTTTCCCCTTCGTGCGTTGGGTCGGCACCTCTTACACACAGTGCACGCGAACGCGCACATGCACAACTGTTTGCGGGACGTGAAGCACACGATTTCTGTGTGTACATGTTTTGGTGACCCCACGTACTCATTTTGCTCGTTTTCGGCTGCCGCTGCTGCTGCTGCTGCTGTCAGCGCCACGCCATGAGTGCTGCTGCTGCTGTGCACCTGCTTATCCGGTGCACTCGCTGCTGCCGTAGTGCTGGTGCGTTGTTGCCGTGTTGTGCACCTGCTGCTCCTGCGCACTTGCTGCTGCCGTATGTAGTGCTGCTGCTTTGTTGCCGTGCATCATGCTGGAAGCGTACATATTTTCGGATCGTCAATTCCGTAGGTTTTGCGATGGCGGCATACCAGGGTACATGCTTTTTTTCTTCCTTATTTTCATATCGTTGCTATGCTGTTGCTGCTGCTGCTGCTGCTGCTGCTGCTGCCAACGCTGCGGCGATTCGTTGTAGCTTCTGCTGCTGCTAATGCTGTAGCTGCTTTCTGCTGCTGCTGCTGCAAATGCTGCCTTAATATCCACTGAATGTTCGTATGTACTCGGATTACTGTTTTACTTGGTCGTTTTTGTACCCAAATGGTTCCTTTTGATACGTGAAAAAATATTTTTTTTGTCGTTTTGCTCCTGCATTTTGCTTACGTACTGCAATTTCTCGTTTTTGGCTTGGTTATTTTCATCTATATCGTTGCTATGCTGCTGCTGTGGTGCTGCTGCGTTGTTGCCGTACATCATGCAGCGCTTGTGTGTGTACGTATTTCGGTATCGTCAATGAAATTCCATAGGTTTTGCGATTGCGGCATACCAGGGTACATTCTTTTTTTCTTCCTTATTTTCATGTCGTTGCTATGCTGTTGCTGCCAACGCGGATTATTGTTTTTATTGGCCATTTTTGTACCCAAACGGTTTTTTTGATACGTAAAAAATATATTTTGGTCGTTTTGCTCCTGCATTTTTCGTACGTACTACGTTTTCTCGTAATTCGTTTTGTTGCTATGCTGCTGCGTTGTTGCCGTACAGCATGCGGAGGTGGGTCTACAGTGAGGTACCAAAAATACTTTTCGGACGGCCTCGGGGTACATACTTTTTTTCTCCCTTCTTTTCATGTCGTTGCTACGCTGCTGCTGCCAACGCTGTGGCGATCCGTTGCTGCTTCTGCTGCTGCTGCTGCTCTGCTTTTAGTGCTGCCGCAATATTCACTGAATGTTTGTATGTACTCGGATAATTGTGTTTCCTGGTCGTTTTGTGGCGCTGCTGCGTTGTTGCCGTACATCATGCTGGACATGATTTGTGTGTCTATTACACTTAAACTTGTGCGTGTGTACATATTTCTGTATCGTCAATGATTTTTTTTGTGGTGCTGCTGCGTTGTTGCCGTACATCATGCTGGACGTGATTTGTGTGTGTACTGTACTACACTTGTGCGTCTACATATTTCTGTATCGTCAATGAAATTACGTGCTTGCTGCTTCTGCTGCTGCTGCTGCCGTCGTATTGCAAGCGATTACGTACTGCTGTTGTGCCGCTGTAAGAGTAGTACAAATAATGAACTCCCCCCCCCCCCCCCCCCCCCCCCCCCCCTTCCCCCTCCCCCGCCATTCCCTGCACGCCACTCCCGCCCCGCGCACCCTATATGTTTACTTCGACCAGGTCCGTGGCAAGTGCTACAACTGCCGCCTAACGGACTCCACCATCAAAGACGGAGACATCATCATCAACCGCAAAAAGGCTCCCTTCCATTTCGCCTGCTCCAGGGCTTCGCGGAATTCCGAAGCAGTACGCCAAGCAGACTGTCGCCATCCAGGACGAACGAAAGGAAACAAATTGTTTCCCACATTTCCCAAAATTACGATTATTTCTTCCTACACATATCCAACGGGTTCAACAGCGAACAGATCCACATTCTGGGCATCCCGCCTCGTTACTACAGCATCCTGGAAGACTTTACATATCATGTCTCATCCAAACTCCTATGCTGGTTACATCGAAATCACGGCCGCCCAGCAACTATAACAGGTACAACATTTCCATAACCATTGTCGTTGCCGGCACTGCTGCTTTCTCTCCTGTCCCAAACCTTCCTTTAAACAACAGCCTGTATGTTGTATATCATCCACATGCCAAGCACTACTACTCCACTCTCTCCCACACTGATGAAAGATGTTATTCTTATTATTAGACGAATGTCATTCTTACCCTAGCGTCACCTGATCTTACGTTTCACATTACATTAATAAATAAACGCGATTATTACATCCTTCACCGTTTCTTACACAAATACATTTAGTTTGGTTGGCTTTGGGCTATTGTGATATGAGTAGAGTTGTCGCCAATTAATTGCAGATTTATGTACACGAAACGACGGAATACCCACTCCGAAGGAAAGCCTTGTATTTACCTATTTTTACAAACAATATTTCGTCCTATTTACTATGGTCTCCCTAATATTAATAGTAATGAGGCCGTTTTGTGCCTATAGAAAAAACTCTTCGCACCGGGGTGCGTACAGGCTTCCATTTTTTAATTAGTCTGTCTTATGTAGTAGTGTCTGTCTGCGGTTTTGGCATTATCATTGATAGCGACAGCTGAGAGCTGTACGAGGCCGATGTCAACATTCCCGGGATATATAAAAGCGGGCGATCTGGGGCTGTCGCGTGGGATTTGTTTCGTCGCAGGCCGTCTCTAGTTGGTGGCTGTCGCCGTGTCGCCGTGAGCTTGGTGATGTGCTTCGAGTGCGGCGGCATTTCGTGTTTTATTTTCGTTTGCGCTTCCTCGAACGCGCACGGTCTGCTGCGAGCATGAGACCGCCTTGCCTCACTTACCTCTCTACTACTTCGTATATAGTACCAGACGCCTGGAGACCCTTGTATACCAAGGAAGATACTACAAGGTTTTGCGGCTGGCCCCGCCCGCTATTGACGCGAGTCCAAGACCTTGACAGTCCAGTAGTGATGAAAGTGGCTGATAGATGATAGCGCGCTATACGGGACGAGTTATTACATCTTTTGTTTGCATCAAGACGGTAAATTCACTAGTGGTTCGGTTGAAAAATCTCGAAAGATCGCATAACACCGCAAAGAAAGTTGACATGGAAAAACCCAGTGACCCTTCACGAAGACAGCGAGCCAAAAAAACAACAGAATATAGCGCGCTGTGTGTCCAAGCCGCCAAAAACCCACATTCAACGAAATCTCCACTACATTCCACACACCAGATGCGTATACTTCAATGACTACTCGGAAATACCTACGGCATCTCCAAGAGGATACGTACGACAGGTCATATCAAATTGCCAAGTATCCTAAATTACGCCCCCCGACGCCAACGCACGTCGAATACTCGCTTAATGTTCTACGAAGAAGCCACCGCTGCTCCAAGATCAAAGCCCACGACACTCACCGCATATGGAATTACCCACGCGCCGACACTGCTGCCCGAAGCCCATAATACTCATTAACTACAGCACATGTTAACGACATCCTTCCAAAAGCGCATAGTACTAATAACAACGCTCCAATGGAGAAAGGAAAGCGAACGATACGTACGGTACTATACAGGAAATTCCTGAAACCTTCACCGTGAGGGGGCCCAAAACCTTCAGCAGAATCCATGAAGCAGACAGAGCCTGCCGCTAGCCTACACTCCACCAATGGTAGGGTTCTAGGCGCTGTTCGAGGCTTTAGTGGAAAGGCATGGAATACTCCTATTACGGGGGGTCCATAGTTAATGGGACCAAATTTTGTTAGTAAAAATAGGTAAATATATAGGTTTTTATGTATACCATAGGTCCTATTAACTATGGACCCCCGTAATAATATACAGTAGGAAATGAACGCGTGCAGCACCGTGTTCAGTACAAAAAAGGGAAGCGTACGGTACCTGCTCCTATTCTACAGGTATGAAAGGAAACGACAACCAACATATATTGCGGTGGGAGGGGCCCGAAATCTTCTGCGTTGCTATAATATTATTGCAACTATTATTACGGGGGGCCATAGTTAATAGGACCTATGGTATAGATAAAAACCTATATATTTAAATATTTTTACCAAGAATATTTGGTCCTATTTACTATGGTCCCCCGTAATAGTATAGTGGGAGCAAAGGCAACATGAAGAGTCGAAAATCGAAAAAAATACTGCTGTACTGCTGTGCGTACAGGAGCCCGGTCTGTACGGTCTACAAAGCCATCCATAGATGTTCTGAAAGAATTTTCATACGGCCACGTATGGGTGTGAAGAAAATTTCAAATACTCACCGAAAAGTGATATTATACCTGGTAGTACCTGGTATCGAACGACGCAGCCGTCTCATGTGGGCATGCCTCAAACGGTTCGGCCCGGAGCTGTACCCTATGTAAGACGGTCGCGCTTAGTCTGAGAGTCTGCATGTTGAAGGCCAAGGTGAGTGAGACCCTGCTGTGCGGATGTGTGACGTGGACTCTCAGTGCGCATCACATCACCAGGCTCCGATCTGTGCACCCCCAAGTCCTCTTGCGGGACATGGGCTTCCAGCGCCGACAGCGTCGCGACTACACGACTCTCTCGTACGCGAAGGCCCTCAAGAAGACACGATGTGAGAGCATCGAAACGACCATTCGCAAACGGAGACTCTTGTGTGCGGGGGCCGTGGTGCGGCAACATAAAGGGCGATTACTCAATCGGGTGATGTTTGCGACGATGACCGGTGGGGAAGGCCGGAGACCAGGCGGGCAGCCGAAGACTTGGCATAGATGTCTTGTTGAAGACCTGAAGGTGTTTCGAGCCACCGAGGGGTCAACGTTACATACCCCGTTGGTGTTTGGAGTGGAGACCGCGGTGTGGACCGCTGCAGCAAAGACGGTGGGCAAGTGGTAGCGGGGGGTGCTCGAAGCATCGAAGCAGCCGAGCGGTTTATTGTCAAGTGGCAAAAGGATGAGGCGGGACGGAGCAGACAGCGCTACGAGTATGCACCCGTTGTGTGTGGTGCCCTAGAGAATGGGAGGGGGGGGGGGGCAACAGTCGTAAGGGAACCGCGGTTGATGAAAGCAGGAAGGAGACAGCCGACAGGTTAGCAAGGTACCAGGTCAACTAGTATGGGGAACCCGTCTGGGTCACTCGTACCGCAAACCTCTGCGGCTGCTTCGAACGCGACGCTGTTTTGTGTCGGTTTTCCTATTATTCTTCCCCTTCGTTCTTATTCCTGACACCCGTTTTTCTTTGCTGATTCTTTATTTCGGTTTTGCTTTTGATTCCTCTGTTTAGTGTATAGTCCGTACCAGCTCCCCTAGGGGGGCACGACTGCGATGCTACAACCCCTCGTCTTACTTTTTGTTTTCTTTCATTTCGTTGGGGTCGCTTCTTGCCGTGTCCTTCCCTACGTGAACTTATTTACTATCTTTTGATTGTTTTCGGATTATTTTCTAGTATGTGTTGTTGTTCTGTCTTCTTCCTGTACCTATGAAAGAAAGTATTTTTTCGTGGGTGGATGACAAGCCTGTTTTGGTTTATTTTTTGTATTGCCTGACGCATCCTCTCCGGGGGTAGGGCACGGTTGACGAAAGCAGCAAGGAGAGAACAAATAGGAGAGCAAGGTGCCAGACCGACTACTAGGTAGAACCTGCCTATGCTACTCGCACCACAAACTGCTTCGGCTGCCTGGAGGGTGCTTTTGTTTATGTCTCGTTGTGCTTCGGCTTGCCTGTTCTTTCCTTAGGTTCGTAGTCGTACTCCGTTTAGATGTGGTGGCTTTGTTGCTCTTACTTGCTTTTTGTGGTATCTGCCACATCTCCTGGGGGGCACGACGCCTTTGTTTCCGACTATTTTCCTTTGTTTCTTTCAATTTTTCTCTCTTTCATATAATGTGTATTTCGTGTCTGTCGTATGCAGTACGATGACACGGCATTGCATTGCGTACTCTCCTTGCTGTTCAACAATGAAGTATCTCTGCATGTGGCGTAGATTTGTGACCACAGAACTTGTATCTCTCTAGGATTGAAGAATCGGCACGGCCACTGGTTGTGCTGGATGTCGACGGGTAGAAAGAACGGTTTCATGTGATGGAACACACACAAATAGGCATCAAGGGGCATTGGCCACTCGAAGAGAGGGCACGGACCATTGACACCAACACGCCCAAGGGGGGGCGGGGATGTACTCATGTCATTGGGGGGGGTCTGTCCAATAGACTGACGACTGGGTATGACGCGTGCCTCCCCAGTACCGACGTAGTTAGCGCAGGGCCGCCCGGACTCCCTCGCCTTCTGTAAGCCTCCAGTGTCCTCTTCTCGCTCTCCCCTTCCGCCCTTCCGTTCTCTATTCTAGTGTTGCTTTTTTTCTCTCTTTAATTCTCTCTTTTTCTTGTTTTGGTATTTCGCCTTTTTTCTTGTATTCGCTTATTTTCCTACGCACGTGCGTAACCATAACTACTGTAGTTCTCCCTCTTGATGGACTTTGTTTTCGTTTTGTTTTTTCGGTTCGCCACCCCCCCCCCCCCCCCCGTCCACTTGCCTGCGCAAGTCTGTGTTCTGTGTAGGAGTATTCGTTCACGTTTTTTCGTTTGCGTATTATCTTGCGTATATCTCACGTACTGACATACTTTTCCGCCTTTCTCCTTGTCCTCCTTGTTCTTCAACTCCGTGTTTTATTTTTTCCTCGGATTTATTTCGGTTTCTCTTCCGTTCCGGTTGCAACTCGTTAAGGTTCGTATGCATCTGGCGCGTACCGACGTTGATTCACTTTTTTCTTCTTCAAAATGTAGCATGTTTTACACGTGAATGCGATTTTTTACTCCCGCAGCCTTCTTTTGCTAGGGGAGGCGTTTTGAGATCGCTGTCCCACGTTTTCCATTGGATGTTCATTCGTCGTCCGTACGTAATCCGTGCGCCTTTACGCGTGCTTGATTAAACAGTTGTTTTTTTAAGAGGCGCAATTGCACATTTGCCAACATTTTTTCTTTTCTGGGGGTGTGATGCTGCTGCTGCTGCTGTGGCTGTTGTGGTCGTCACACCTCTCCCGCAGCCGCCGCGCTTCCGATTCGACCGAACCCAAGCGACGAGCTCTCTGTCTCACCAAGCCCCCTCGCGTACGAGTACCGTCCGCAGGAGACGCCGCGGCGAACCTAGCGACGCTCGTTCGACGATGCTCGTACGGCAAACAAATTTGCAAAGGAAACTCCACCTTCGGCTACTCAAGCAACGCTCTCAATTGCTCGCGACAGAGAGCACTTCAGCAAGAAGATTTTGCAGGGACGATGAGGGTCGTTTCTATCGACCTAACGAAATAGCAAAAAAAAAACAAACTATTTTGGCAAGTCAAAATTTCCGGAACTAGCCATAAAGTTGCCAAGACTTTCTAGCGCGAAACACTGCATACATGGCACTAGTTGGCAAAGGTTCGGATCGTAGCGCCCTCAGATTTTATTCAAACCCTCTACAGCAGCAGCAGCAGCAGCAGCAGGAAACCGACGGCAGGCCGACGCTCTTTATGGAGTAATTGCTGCCGCAGAAAGGACTCCAGGCACAGCCCATGTGCCTCAGGGTCCACAGTTCTTCCAGCCCGGCCAAAATCCCCTGGGGAAAACTGGGGCGGCTGCTGTTTGTGATTATCATCCGCACAAAACGACACCCATGTCGCATCCACACGGGGCTCACGGCCAGTGTCGCCAGCCCTATCACAAGCGTTGTCAATTCCACCGTGTATCCTCCGTATCTCCCTCTATTACACATGTCAGAGCGAGGGCGTGGTGGGGTGGTCTGGTTTGTACAACCTTGCGTTGGCGTTAATGGGCTAACATAGCAAACAAACCAGCAAAATGTCACTTTCCATAAACTTGCCAACGAAGCCGAACGGAAATATAAAAAAAAAAAGCTTGGGCAAGTTTTTAGCAATAGCTACTTTGGCAAGCCCAAATTTCCATCAACTTGCAATTTTGGCAAGAAACTTGGCAAATATGTTGTTGTGTCGTTAGAAACGCCCCGAAGGTATTGATTGTGACTGGCTCGGAACCGTTGGCTGACTGTGCGGGTGCCTTGCACCTCGCATGCTGAACAAGTCCGTCGGCCGCCTTGTTAGGTTGCTACGCGAAATAGCACGATGCCTCTGCAAGACAAGGATATAAGAATACGGGGGTTTCCACGCAAAAATATGGTAGAATAAAATAAATAAAATACGAGTAGGGTTTACAATCTGTGAGTAAAAATCTTTTTTAGGGGCGTTTTTGACTTAAAAAAAGCGTAGCGCGGTCTGCACTTTGGAATCGTCGTCCGCAATTGATAAATTTCCTCGTTCGATGCAAACGCGGCGCAGCCTAACCGTCCATTGTTTCACGACAGACTACAACGGCGAAAGAAACGACGGACTGCACCAAATAATTACTGTACTGCTATACTCCCACCGTCTACCATCCGCCAACGCACACAAGTTGACGACAGTCGTATAGATGTCCTGCTGCGCGTGAGCACTATGCTATCAGGTATCTTTTTCTTCCACTCCGGAGTTTTTTTCGAGACATTTTTTTTTTTTTTGCCTTTTTCTTTCCATTTATTACAGTAGCTTCGCCTTCCTCCCTCCGAGCCTGTTCTGTGACACGGACTATTACGGGGGGCTATAGTAATAGGGCGGTACACCCAAAAAAACTATATACTTATCTATTTTTACTGACAATATTTGGTCCTATTAACCATGGTCCCCCGTGATAGATTTATGTTCGGAAAGAACGACAAGGTATTTTTTTTTTTTTTAATGCCCCGGAGAGCGAGAGGAAACCACTGTCCACACTTATTTCTCAAGTTTTCGTGCACCGGTTCGAATCCGGTTCATTTCCAACGACAAGGTATTATCAATGATCCTGGTGAAACGAGGTATTAATATAATAGGTACTTGTACGGGTATTATATTATTTACAGAAGTACTCATTACAAATACTGCCGTAAAAACATGCGTAACAGGGTACGTAATCAATAGTGCACCTATGAAACGTATCTTTGATTTGTGTTCTTCCGTCCTTCTATTATTAATAATAGATACTCGTCGACATCCAGCACACCTACAGCAGTAGCAGTGTCCGTGCTGATTTTTCACCCTGAGAGAGATACAAGCTCTGTAGTCACAAACTACAGCAGTAGTGCGACACAGAGATAGTACATCGCGAAGCAGTACTCGCAAGCCGATTAGACAGCGGAGTACATCGATACAACACAGCAAACAGTATCCCCCGAAAGTGGGCACGATGGACACTCTTCTTGTGTTCCGCATCTGGACTCTGCGCTCTGCTGACTTCTGATTCGTGGCTCGGTTCTCTCAACGGATAACTTGAGCTTCAACTATTACGGGGGACCTAAATAGGACCAAATATTAATAGCAAAAATATGTAAACATATAGGTTTTAGTGTGTACCGTAGGTCCTATTTACTATGGTCCCCCATAATATTGATGTGTAAGACGAGGGCTGTGGCCAAAATCAGGTACACCTGGCCACTTTCGGGCCAGAATCAGCTACCTGGTACATACTTAAACCAAGCAAAAAACGCGCGCCACGATGGTGTTTGGACACATGAAAATGCATTTATAAAAAACTGCGCCTGAACATAATCACGTGTCGTCTCCAATAAAATTGAATTGTTCTACCAGGTATTTTCTTCAGGGTATAAGCGAAAACAACAGAGTACCAGGGTACACATCAAACAACAACTGAAGTACATCGTGCACCAAACATATCAGGAAACACTACTAGCAAAAGGCAACAAATCTGCGCTGTCAAGGGTGTAGGGTCGAGTGTTCCACACTGTCAATAGTATAGTTTGGTGTCAGTCGCGGCACGTCGAGGCAAAGTTGCCGTCTGCTGTCTGTCAAGGGGTGAAAATGCTATCTCCTGACATCTCTGTCTTATACCTCAAAAGAAGGAAAAGTGGAATTTGCCTTTTGCTTTGTTGTCCCTCTCTTTGAATGTTAATATTCATTTATTTACCGAATTTGTTTTATAATTCGGGGAAACGAAATCCCCACGTACGTACCCATGCATTTATACGTACGTACAAGTACAGAGCATACGTAAATATGCATAAACGCGTACGTACGTGCGAGTGCAGAATTTATACCTGACAGCCTGGTAAACAGCAGGGATATCATTAGCTGTTGCACTGCTGCTGCTGTTGCGCTGGCGCAACAATTTGGGCCTGATTGCGCGCAGAACAACACGCTATTTATTATGGGCGCGCAACATTTTGGGCCGCCCAAATAAATGTTGCGGCCTTTTTGTTCGCCGTAGGCGAAACAAGAAAATTTGAAACACTGCTGTTTTTCAAATTCGCCTTCGCGAAAAAAAAAACTGAGCCCCGTTTTTGAATTCGCCGCAGGCGATTTTTTTTCATATTACCGGAAACCATAGTAAATAGGACCTACGGTACACACAAAAACCTATATATTTCCATATTATTGCTCACAATATTTGGTCCTATTTACTATGGTCCCCCGTAATAGGCCTTTTTTCTATCTGTATAGTAGAACAAAAGAAATTTAGGTTCTGATCCCGATGCACGCCTTTTCGAGGTTCGGAAGCGTTTATACCAGGGATATAAGTTGGGCGTTGTTTCCATTAAGCGATAGAGTCCTGCCGAAGTTGTGTACCAGGTATAATTAGTGGTCCGGTGTCTGTTGCGCGCAGGGCAACAGGCGACGCAAGGCGTGTTGCACGCCGCCCCCGGAGGGCCCCCCGGGAGGCCCGCCAGAAGCCAAAAAATTGCGATATATGCGCGAATATATCCCCGAAAACGAAGTAACAAAGTTGGTTTAAAAGCCTTCCGAATCCCCGAAAACCAAGTAACAAAGTTGGTTTAGGTATATGGCCTCTCTGATTGGTTCAAAATTGGCCAAATCAGTTGAAAGCTGGACAGAGTAGACAAAACCAGGGTACACCCTGGCCAGTTCGACCCCAAATCAGCTACGATGTCAGTCTGGCCAACAGCAGGGCTCCTGGCGTGTGATTTGTATTTGTTTTTAGTTTTCAGCATGTATGTAACTGATTTAGCCCAAAAGTGGCCAGGTATACCTGATTTAGGCCAACCCTTAACAATAGATATTTGCGATATGGGGTATGCAGATCATACCTACACACATGCAGCTGATACTACAGCAGCAGCACCTGCGGTTCAGTCTGAACGTACGAAACAAGCAGCGCTATTTCGCGACGCTGTTACGACTGACGGCGCAGGAAGTGCGACTACAAGGACAGATCTGCCTGGTATTAACCCCTTCGCCTTTGGTACTGACTGCTGCAGTCACAGTCCCGTTCTTAAAATCGAGTGGTTTGTCCCCAAAACGGGATTGCAGTACTTTCTTCTCTGTCTGGTACAGAAGTTCGTGGCGACTGAACTTGCTCCTTGATCTGGGAAAAAGGAACCAGACGTTCGTTCGTACGGAAAACTCTGGGTACTGGGTGTGTGTGTGCTTGATGCCTTGTCTGTGCTACTGGGTGAGTGATGAACTCGAGACAACACCAGACACCAGTGGGCAGCACATATCCCACCAGCCGTATTCCGTCGTATTGTTTGATCAGAATTTGTTGCGCGTATCTCGTATACTCTGGAAGTGAAGCAGTAGCAGAGTGTCAGTGTACCGTTCGTATGTATCGCATTAAAATCATGTCTGTCCTCGCTCCTCCTCGCGCTGTGTTGATACATACGATGAGTTTGTGGTGACACTTCTTTGCTGTCTGCTTGCTTGGTCGTGCGAAGGCGTGTAATAATAATTGATAGTAGTTAATTGATTATTGAAGCTTGACGGTTGGAGCGTGCGGTTGCTTGTCGCTTGGGTTCATGTCGTATCTTTCTTTTCCTTTACACGGTTCGTTCTTGGTATGTGTTGTCTGTTGTCCCGTCTGCTGCATGCGATGCTGGAACAAGGCGCTGCTGCGAGGAAGCTGCTTCAGCGCACAGAGGACCTTCGTTCTTCCGTGAATAACCTTCGCGTAGATTGACCACCGGTTATGCACCCCGACAATGGTCGCAAACTTGACGTCAGCCGTCAGCGCCGGTCGTAAATGATACATGATGCTTCAGCAGTATTTGCTTTATATACCTGGTACAGTATCATAGTTGCCCAATTCAGGGCTGCTGTGACCTGTTGTTGTACTCGAGAGGAACCGAAGCAGAGTTAGTTGTGGTTCTGTGTGATCTCTGATTTATCCCTCGTGCGTGTCCTATTATCTCGAGTGACGCATGCTATTCCCACGGCACGCACTCTGCTTGCTCATCGTTGTCAGCAGGCCAACCGGCAGACAACCTTCTGCAAGGAACACACGGACACACCGACACGCAGCAATCAACGCAAACGAAGCCTCACGAACTATACGAACCCACAGAACCGTCCGCAATACTTACCTGGTACCTGGTGCAATACAGTTTTCATACTCTGTTTCGTACTATTAATCCAAGCAGTACAGATAGCAGCACTGTTTTAGGTTCGGCTAATCCTTTCAGTCCGCAAGCGTAAACGATTCCACAAAGCATTCTTCCCGGCAGCTATCCGACCCCCAACCCACCTTCCGCGAAGGTTCGTCATGGTCCTGATACCCGTGTGCGCTCCGGCTCAATGTCGGCGTCTTCTTTCTGCGGCTGATCTCCGAGCGCCTTCCTCCCTCTCACCATACCCCACTCACCCTACAGATCGCACGTATAAGGGAGCTGCCGCTTGTGTACTGCTCGGATACCCTATACGTAGGACCACGAAAACGGAAGAACTATGTTGCAGAGAGAGAAGGGCAGCCCCTGGAGGTACTGCTCAGCTCTTCCGAAGGAGAACTAAAACCAGAAAGCACAAAGATCCCACTCTGTGACAGAGCAGCAGGCGGGGTTTGGTCTTGCTCTCTCTCTCCCTCAGATCCGACCACTTTCCAGGTTGGGGTTGCTCGCACTACGTATGTATGGCGATGAATAGTCTTCTGAGTTATCGCTCGGTCTTCGCGCGTGAGGAATATGATGAGATGCTGGTAAAAAAATGGGGAGATAAAGCAGAATAATGGTTGTTGAACGCTGCTCTGTCATGCTGTCATACAGGTGTCCGTAAAATACACTGGTTGAAATAGTTTGAATATTGAGTTAGGTATGACGCTTGCTTGCTGATTGGTCAATCATAAAGTTTTCATTTTTCAGCGGAATTTTTGAAAAATCGCACCTCGGCTAAATAACGTACCGCTTTTTTATTGATAGTTGATGTGGGAGTCAGCGAAAACAAGTCGTAACATTTACCTATATTGCACAGTCGGAGTCGCGTTTCTTATTTTTATCGGGAGTTATCGGTACCTCGCAACAACTTTCTGAATTTTGTGAGAACATACATGATAACTCATGCATGCAACGATACATGCATGGTATACATGATGATATACCAGCTGTGTGTGGGCCAGCCGAAAAATGGATCAACGTTCCGGAGGTTGCATCTCGTGAACCATTCGCATTACCAATTAGGAATTTTTTTTTTCTACATTTGGAGTGCGCTAACCCTGTGAGACATCACTGCATGTTATTAAGTGTGTATATTGCATCCATGCGCGAAAAAAAAAAGTGAAAAAACACCAAAAAAAATGTAAAAAAATTATAAAAAAATCATGACCCCGGGGCGGTGACTTGGTATTAATAGTAGGTGGTCCGCGTGCCTATCACATCAATTTCGTGGGTTCGAGTCTCACCGAGTGCATGCTCGTAGGGACTCTTTCTTGCATAAAAATTGAGTCGAAAGGGCGAGAGCGTGAGTTAGCTACATTCGATGAAAATCGACGAGCCGTGGGAATACTGAACCCTCTATGCGCGACAAAAAATAAAGGCACGTACCGGGGGGAAAGAAGGGACGACACCTACCTGTGACCACGGCTTTGTGCAGAAGGTCGCTGAGGGTAAAACCTCCTACGAGTTAGGCTGGAACGTAAAAAAAGTGATGAACAAAAAAAAAAAAAAATGTACCGGGGGTCAGAAGGGACGCGACACCTGTGACCACGCCAGTCGCGGAGGGTAAAACCTCCTACGAGTTATTAGACTGGAAAGTAAAAGTGACGACTCAAAAAAAAAAAAAAAAAAAAATGTTGATGTTCCGACTCGATCTTGCCACGAGATATCGGCGAAAAAGATCAAAAACACCAACTTTTCAAAAAAAATCGTAATAAAATCATCGTTTCTGATCCAAGCCAAAAGTCGCAGCTGAAGACCTTACGAGAAAGTCTTCCGCCTTTCAGTACTATTAATAATACTACTAAATAACCGCAATAGTACTATTACGGGGGTCTATAGTTAACAGGACCTATGGAATACATAAAAGCCTATATATTTAGGTATTTTTACTAACAATATTTGGTCCTGTTAACTATGGACCCCCGTAATACTAAGAAAAGGGATACTACTGCATAACTAGCCGGCGTCCCCGGTGGCTTGGTAGGTGATCCGCGTGCCTATCAAGATCAATTTCGTGGGTTCAAATCTCACCGAGTGCATGCTCGTAGGGACTTTTTCTTGCATAAAAAATTGATAAGCGGAAAGCGCGAGAGCGTGAGTTAGCTACATTCGATGAAAATCGACGAGCAGTGGGAATGCTGAACCCTATGCGCGACAAAAAATAAAGGCAAGTACCGGGGGGGAGAAGGGACGACACCTGTGACCACGGCTTGTCCAGAAGATCGAGGGTAAAACCTCCTGGGCTGGAAAGTAAAAGTGATGAAAAAAAAAAAACAAAAACAAAAACAAAAAACATACAGGTGGTAACTACTACTATTACGGGGGTGCATAGTTAACAGGACCTATGGTATAGATAAAAACCTATATATTTACCTATTTTTACTAAACAAAATTGGTCCCGTTAACTATGGATCCCCGTATTAATAGTTGTGTGGGGAGGATTGCCCTATTCGCCACCCGCCGTCAAGAAAAAGAGCTATACATATTATTATCAAATAATAATATTTATTATTCCCGAAGCACGATTTACGTCGCGAGAGAATTGTAATACCGCCGGCCAACCTTTTGTTATATGGCAAAACCCTAGGGAACAGCGGGGCAACCCTTGCCCTGCCCTACATCAATAATAATATTTATTATTCCCGAAGCACGATTTCCATACCGAATAACAAAAACTACGGTATACCAGGTATGCACCTGGTATTTAATTTTGTTGGTTTTCCTGCGATGCCCCTTGTTAAGATCAAGGTCGGGACACTTTGTATCCCTGTGGACACAACTTTGCCTATTAAGCCGCGGCATACTCGTTGGTACTCACGTGTGTTGTTTACGTTATAGAAGAAGTGCATTTATTTATAGATCCCTGTCGCACGCGGAGACTGAGAGGGCGAAGCTCGTGCCTCGCCGGGCAAACCCCTGGTTCTCCCTCTAAGATACGCCTCCCAAGTACTACAAATACGATCCCCAATACCTCAACCCAGGTAATTACCGGACTTTCAGCCTCATTCAAAGCAATGCCATGACACCAGCCCACTCTGATGAGCCGTATATGAAGAATTATGGGGGATTCGTGGAAACCCCGATTCCACAAGCTAGTGTCATGGTATTCATGATCCCATTTCCCCTCTATTGTCGAGGAGGCGTGTTTCTAATGAAACGCGCTTAACAAATAGTATATATGAAACCCTCCTGCTCTCAGAACTCTCTGATATAGCCAGGGAAGTGGGAATCATCAAGAAAAGACATCAATCTCTGTGAGTCACTACATGCGTCTAGTTCGACCTGCATTGCAGTAGTCGGGCCGGCCCCATACTGCCCCATTCGTTATCCGGTAATCTGCCCATACGACGGTATACCATCAAACATGGCGTCGTCGTAGACACGTAGACCTAGATCGCGTGTACCTGATGCTCTCTTTCACGAGCCAAGCCTACGATAGCTTCGGCGAGTATTGCTGGTTGTTCCCTCTTTTTCTTTTCTCTTCCCTTTTCCCTGATTTTTTTGTCGCACTCTCCTCGCATGAGTCCTTCAGAGAGTTCTCTCCACCGGCTCAGCCAACAGCCGGTGCGGATCCCTTCCCATCCACCCACGAGTCTCCTGTAGACACGGTCGAGGTCCCCGCCCCAGAGGGCACTGGCCGCGATGGTAGCGATGCTGGCGGTACGACACCTGCAGCAGTTTGCCTGCCTGTAGACTTGGGAGTAGCTCCAGACCTGCCTCGCGTCTCTTTCGGGACAAACCTGCTTCCGACTGCAGGATGCAGATATTTGTTGGTTTAACCGGCTTTCGCCTTGCAAGTTTTAGAGCTGTGGGAGTGGGTTGTGAAGTGCCGTATCTTCGATCCCTTTCTCATAGTTTTCTGGATGGATTTTGTACCCTCCTGATTTCTATGCGTCTGCATATATAGCCCTTGAAGGTGGGCTTGTGTGATGGTATTCATTATCCCGTTTCCCCTCTATTGTCGAGGAGGCGTGTATCTGATGAAACGCGCCAAACAAATGATATATATGAAACCCCCCTGCTCTCAGAACTCTCTGATATTCAGGAAAGTGAGAATCATCAAGATAAGACATCAATCTCTGTGAGTAACTACATGCGTCTAGTTCGACCTGCATTCAAGTTATAATAGTAGTGGGGCCGGCCCCATACTGCCCCATTTGTTATCCGGTAGTTTGCCCATACAACGGTATACCATCAAACTAGAACATGAGTCGAAGATGTGACTCCTCAAAACCCACTCTCACACCTCTGAACGGCAAGGTAGCGAAGCAGGCAAGGTACGCCAGAAAAGGCAAGGTAACGACGTCGCTAATTTTGTGAGTTTCGACCTGAAAATTAACCTCCCTCCTCGTATTTGCGCGGCATGTATAATGCAGACACACGAAAGCGAGAGCTTTTATTGTTATTTTTTGCAGACAAGTTAGGGCCGGTCCCAACGAGGATAAAAAACACAAAACAAAAAAACGAAATAAACGAACAGACTTCGCTTTTCGTAAAAAATTGCAGGTTGAGTTCTACTAACGAAAAAAAGAACGAAGAAAAACAGTGAAACCAAAAGAACGCTAGTCGAATTTGTGCGTACGTGGTGCAATCTTTCAGAAAGACTCAACCACCACAGCACGTGATTCGCGGCGATAGCGCTCGACAACGACGGTGGACGGACACAACTCGCACACGCGAGGCACCCCCTCCTCAGCAGAGGCGGTTCTCGTATAAGAGTCCAAAACCCGCTCCCGAAGGAGTGCTTTAGAAGTTTTGTATCGGCCATCGCTGTTCGATGGCAGACGTTTGAAAGTTGAGTGGAACTCATGTCGAAAAATATACCGCCACAGTCACTTCCTGATCCCCCAATTTTTTCCGAGGGCACTCCTTGGTGATGCCCTATACCCATATATGCTCGCGCCGTCAGCAGACAAGCCGCGTGGTAGCCACATGCACTACCTCGGCCATCATAAGCTTGCTAACCGGTCATAAAAACTTTATCGGAACTTCATCCCAACGCTTCGAGCTCCTCCTATGTTCCTCTTCGACCTTGGGTAACCCATGTTTCCTTTGTTTGGCACGCATTTCGTAAAAATTAAGTGCTCTGGGAATGAAAAAAAAATAATTGTGAAAACGGAGGTATCGGGATCTGTACTTCTATTTTTTTTAATTTGGCCAATAAAAGTCATGAACTCTTTCGTTCTGCTCTTCGTTTTTTATTTCGTTTACGTTTTTTTCCCTCGTTAGGACCGGATCTTTGCATCTTATCTCTCGTTCAAGAAAATAAAGGGCTTGCTCTCCATTTGTGCGTTGGTGCACAATTTACACGGCGAAGTAAAAACACCACATCCAAGTAATACGTACAGATACTGCTGTAGCAGTAGTAGTATATCGAGCGGGGCCTGGCCACAATCTACCGCCAATTTTCAGCACACCTTAGCTGGCCCAGCTCGTACTAGTAGTGATATTATTAATAATATAGTGGCCTACGATATTGGCGGGCGATCGCGTAATATGTTGTATAGAGTGTTACCTTGGTCCCGTATTGACCGTGTGAAGTAGGTAGTGCAGCGATATAAGCTGGTAAGAGACACAGAGATGTCGATGCTGGACAGGTCACGCTGCTTATAGTTCACGATCTTCTTATTACTGCTACTCTTGCATAACAAATTGATTAGCAGAAAACGCAAGAGCGAGAGTTAGCTACATTCCATTCGATGAAAATCGACGAGCAGTGGGAACGCTGAACCCTATGCGCGACAAAAAATTAAGGCACGTACCGGGGGGGGAAAGGGACGACACCAGTCACCACGGCTTGTCCAGAAGATCGCTGAGGGTAAAACCTCCTTCGAGCTAGGCGGCAAGTCTGAAATAACACGGGGCAGTTGACGCCAGCTATCTTCCAATCAAGTGGCTGAAATAACGCGAACGACGGGAGCCATCTTCCAATAAAATCGCTGTATTAACGGGAACCACGGGAACCACGTGAAATCACGCCGCACACAAACTAGAAGAAGAAAGACACAGCTCGCAGCTCGCACACCGCAGTCACGCGACGATTGACCTTCGATCTCATAAAAGTTGGCTCTAGTCACTGGGAATGACTATACATCGCTCCAGTATCTGCCAAAACAGGGGTTTTACATACATTGCGCGGCGCGCAATTAAAGTCCGCGTAAGCTGTCCCGTGACGTATAAAATTTGCCGAGTTAGGCTGGAAAGTAAAAGTAGTGATTTAAAAAAAAAAAACAAGTGGAGAGGGAGAGAGAGAGCTCGAGCGAGCGAGGGTGGGCTCCGTCGGGAACGCGACTAACTCAGCCCAGACGTTGACCAAAACCAACCTGTATGCAGGTACGAGTCTACCGGGGGACGTTCCCATAACGAAGATTCCCCAAGCGCTATGTGTAGCTATAAAAGATTCGTAGACGGGTACATATTCCCAAAGCGCTACCGTGCAACCATATAAAGATTCGTGTACGGGCATATTCCCACAGCGATACATGCAACTTATAAGATTTTCATACGGGTATATACGTTCCTATGTGGTGGGTGTGCTATTCTCTTACATTAGCCCACCCTGAAAAGTCGTAGATGCAGATCGCACTGATAAAAAGGTGATGACCATATCATCCCAAAATCGGGAAGAGAGATCGAAGATGCGGCTATTCAACAAATAAATGAGGTGATAGATACCACCCCACACCTCGTAGTGAGGCTTCGACGCCTCACACGAGAAATAAGCGACTATTCGGAAGGAGAATAAACAAAACGCAAGAAACCGGACGAGGCACAAGGGCTCAAAGGCGAACCAAGGCGAAAGACGGGAAGTACGCCGCAAAGCTTGAAAGAGAACTAAAACGGGGTGGTCTCGAGGCTGACGAGAACGTGGAGCCAATGAATCGAGACATGGGGCCCGGAACGGCCAGCCAGTACACACACTAACACAAGCTGGGATGACACAGGGTCTTTCTTCCGAAAAGAGAGGGCATTAGGGAATGCCTCATATACTGCAAAGCAAGCGCAAAAAACGTAGGTCGTAGCAGGGCCAGTCGCGGCAAAAACAGGTACGACAATAAATGAGGGGAAGAGGAGGAGAAGAAAAATGAAACAGAGTGGACGAGTGTGCGTGTGCACGGTCGCTACATCACACAGCTCTCAAGTCTCAAGACCCCCGGCATGAGGTGAATACTAAAACTCGAACAAAAAAACTCGGATGAACTCGAAATTCAAAACGGTTTTTCGGGGTTCTGCCGGATGTGAACGCGGGATAACTGATCCAACGGAATTCCACTGCATACAACTAAATCGACATTAGATATACCGCACTGATTGTACTGCCGTATGTAGCACTTTGCTATATATCCTTCGAATTATCGTGTTATTAATATTCTCTGCGACGTCGGGGGGGGGGGGGCTCCACTGGCGTGGCACGAGAGCCGCGACACCGGCCGCTGCTTCTCGTTGCCTATTGTACTTCCAGTACCCGAGAGTCCCCCCCCCCCAGCCGACTGGCCGGGGCCCTAACACACGCAGTTTTGAACGACCGAGATCTCCAATGGTAGAAAACCATGGACATACCCCAACTCCGAGGTCGCGTCGATACTACGCTGTTAAGCCCCATACGGTACCCTAACCTGGCTGCTTCGGCTCGATCTTCTCCCGTTTTTGCCAGTTCACGAGGTACCATACCCGCGTCGTCCAGCTTGCTGCGGACATATATGTTCCTTGGAAGACTCTGAGGACTTCCATCTATCTTATATCTGGATCATCCTCTGCGGCACCTCCCCAACGGCCGCCAGCATAGTGGCTGCGCCGAGACGCGAAGAGTGGAGGGCAAATTCACTGGGGTCGTCTCCTGCCTTTGCTATCACTTGGCGAAGTGCCCCGAGGGCCTCCGTGTACCTCCACACTCTAACTTCGTTACCTTACCGATACGACGATAGAATAACCCGACAGCGAGTGAGAGCGACGGCGCAGCCGCCTGCTGCTACCCCGGAATGCAGCTCTCCCGAGGCGTCGTCGCGCATGCACACGATATCCGACCCCTGTTGGGTTTGGTCTCCCTTATGGTCTCGAAAAAAAACTCGATACTGGTGGCCTGGTGCCACTGCAAGGAGGTAAACCACCGCTCGTTAGGTACAGCGCCACGTCTCCCCTCGGAGCGAGGATTTCGTCTGACCTCGCCACGAAACTAATATCCCAACGTGAGGGACATCCAAACGACTCGGCCGCTTAGCGCCCGCAACGAGGCCAGATCCTGCCCTCTCAACAACGTGTCCCACTAGGTAGGGTGACGAGGTCTTAATGGGGGTCCTGTGGCAATGTGCGACCATGCATCCCCCCTCCGTGCGCGTTTTAATCGGCGGCGACGACGTAGGAAACTATATCTGCACATTGCGTAACCAACCTGACACTTTACCCGCGATAGCGCCGGCTTGGTTTACTCCGACGCATCCAAGCTGCAAACTCGAGCAACACCTGAATCTTGTCAGTATCAGAGGCCGCCGGGCCGAGTATTCAACATCTCCTATCAACCCCGGATAACAAAACCAAAAAACGGTCCAAGACCGGAAACCTGACGTAAAATCTCGGTGAGGCGAAAGCGCAACCGACTAGCAGATGAGTCTGCTGCCGGCACTCCTGGGCATAGCGCGACTCCCACTGGCCCCATCACCTCACGACGACCTAGAGGACGTATGAGTTCCCCGATTTTACCGGTGCACCGCCGTATCCGAACCTTCTCCCTATCCCCAATCCCATCGGCAGCGGGCAGTATCGTGCCGTGTGCTCGTGTGCCTCTGCTCCGCACGCGCAGCTGTGCACATCAAACACGAGGTTCTCGAGCGTGACCCCCTATTTCCGTCCTCCTTGCCTTCTACCAGGATCTCTTTCTGGCGTGACCTTCTAGCTACAGGCGACTATGATACCGATCAGCGACTCGTTATAGGCTACTGGCTACTACTGGGTAGCATGGTAGCTACCGTTTATAGCACCTGCAGTATGTCTTAAGGACACGGCCCGAACGTTGCTGTGGACAGACACATTCTGCCTACGAGTACTACAGTCGTAGATTTGGGTTTCGTTCGGTAGAACTTAAAAGGCGTTAATGATATGTGGACAGACACATTCTGCCTACGAGTACTACTGTCGTAGATTTGGGTTTCGTTCGGTAGAACTTAAAAAGCATTAATTTAAAACCGTTATGATATTGTACCGTTCTGTTTCTTTTCAAACCATGGCCCAGCCATGGGCCTACACACGTTGCCGCACCTACTGTAGCTCGACCAACGCTGAACTACATACAACCGCATCAACACGAGAAGGTTTCGTTGGTATGTGTGCGTGCACAAAGCCCGCTGGCATTGGTGCCGTGTGCGTTGAGCGCGGTGGGCCCAAAAATGTTGAATCACACACACTTAGCGATACTAACGATAATTTTTTTTAATGATATTCCGCCAGTACTTTTTCGTTTGATTTGATTTGCATCGGATTGTTCGAAAAATGATTCACCAAGCAGGCAATTTGACTCGAGAATCGAAAAAAAACAGGACTTTTCGCGGGTCAGGTCGAACCTCACGGGTCGGGTCGGGTCAGCTGACCAGACCCGACCCGCGATTTTTTTGAGGTATGTTGACTTGACCCGACCCAACTCGCGAGATTTTGAAAGCCTCTTGACCCAACCCGACCCGACCCACGAGATTTAAAATGCTGTTGACTCGACCCGACCCGACCCGTGATAGTTGAAAATCTCCTGATCCGACTCGACCGGATCCGTGAGATTTCAAAACCTTCTGACCCGACCCGACCCGACCCGCCACCTTCCGATTGACCCGTGAGACACAGGTTCCATGCGGGTCGAGTAACCTTGATCTGCGAGACCATTAGTCTTGACCCGCCGGTTCGACACGCAGATTCGGCCCTTGGGTCGACACTCCAAAAACGATTGAAGATTCATTTTTTATGCCCCGCAGCGATATGTGGCCTGGCTGTATTGGGTATGGATAGATGCGGGCGCGCGTATATGGATTCGGCGGTGTATGAATGTTCGAATATGATACCAAAAGAGTACGATTAATATTGAGTAGTGGTACGAGAAAAAACTTTGGGTAATAGAGCGGGAAGTGTTTTAAGTGTCGGATCCACGAGCCGCATGCGTGGGTCCGACCCGCGGGTCAGCAGAAAAAACGTCGCGGGTCATGCTGGCCCGACCCGCGAGTGCCCCGTTTCTCGCGGGTCATGACCTGACCCGACCCGTGAGGTTTTCATCACCTCCTGATCCGACCTGACCCGACCCGTGAGATTTGAAAAGTTATCGACCTGACCCGACCCGTGAGATTTGAAAAGTTATCGACCTGATCCGACGCGTGAGATTTGAAAAGTTATCGACCTGACCCGACCCGCGAGATTTGAAAATCTCTTGACCCGACCCGATCCGACTCGTGAGATTTTGAATGAAACCTGACCCGACCCGACCCGACCCGACCCGACCCGTGACATTTTGAACACCCCGCGAACCGCGAGAAGCCCTGCAAAAAACGAAAAAAAAAAACAGGGCTTTTCGCGGTTCAGGTAAAACCTGACGGATCGGGTCGAGTCGGGTCAGCTTGACCCGACCCGACCTGCGAAAAATTTAGGTGTGTTGACTTGATCCGACCTGACCCGCGAGATTTCAAAACCTCCTGACCCGACCCGACCCGACCTGCCACTTCCCGAGTGACCCGTGAAACACGGTGTTCATGCGGGTCCGGTCACCTTGACCTGCGAGACCATTTATCTCGACCCGCAGATTCGACCCGCGAATCCGACCCGTGGGTCGATACTTCCAAAACAAAGTTCTTATTCGTTCTTGCGCCTCAGCGATAAGGCCTGGCTATAATGGGTATGCATGGATGCGGGCATGCGTATATGGATTTTGCGGTGTTTTGATGCTTGAATATGATACCAAAAGAAGAATTATTGAGAACTGGTACGCGAGAAACGTTTGGGTAAGAGAGAGGAAGCGTTGTGAGTGTCGGATCCGCGAGCCGGATGCGCGGGTCCGACCCGAGGATCAGCAGGAAAAAAGTCGCGGGATGCTGGCCCGACCCGCGAGTGATCCGTTTTTCACGGGTCATGACCCGACCCGACCCGTGAGCTTCTCATCACCTCTTGACCCGACCTGACTCGACCCGTGAGATTTGAAAAATTCTTGACCCGACCCGACCCATGAGCGTTCAAAAATTCTTTCCCCGAACTGACCCGACCCGCGATATTTGAAAACCCATTGACCCGACCCGACCCGACCCGTGAGATTTTGAACACTTTCTGATCCGACCCGTGATATTTTGAACACCCCGTGGCCCGACCCGCGGTGGGTCATGACCCGCGAAAAGTCCTGGAAAAAATGAATTCGACAAGATGTATTCTGGGACTTATTTTGCTCTTCGTGTTATGCAATTTGGATTCACCATGTGCAGCTGCACTCTGCATAAAAAACTGTGCAGGATGCCGGTTAGTAGTCAAAGGATCTTTTGGCCACCCAGCGTTATTTTGGAAAAACGCCACCAAAACACGCGGCGGAGCCGTGTGACTGCCCCTGCCGACCTCGAACCCCCCAAAGGGTTCGGTTTAGGGTTAGGGTTAGGGTCAGGCCTGGGGTTGGGTTGGTCTGGGTCCACGTGCAAGGTTGAAATTGACGACAGACGTCCTGCACAAAGTTTGGTGCAGGATGGAACTGCACATAGCGCACGCCTTCAATTTGGGGAGTTTGTCCAACTCGACGTGGCATGTTTCTGAAACCGAAGCAAGCCACGCAAACTTGAGCCGTGTCGTCGACTGCTTCACATGTGAGATCCACCATTCCCGAGAGACAGGGCCACTGGAGCAGTCGCAGCGCGAGGTCCGACGGGCCCTTAGCATAGAGTAGACCATTGGCGGCGCCTCAAAAGATTGCAAGGCCGTCGCAAACCCAGTTTTGCATCTCTCTTTGCCTCTCAAACCACACGAGCACAGACCAGGTCACGGCTTCGCCCAGAACTTCGGTCGCTATATCTCCGTCGCTGCTGCCCGCATGGGGCTTTGGGGCTGCGCCAGCCACCCAAGACATTCCAAGAGCGATAGCCTCTTCGGCGGTGCCGGCAGAAACAATCAGCCGCTGACCGCGGCGCCCCAGGTAGGACGCTGGCCGTCGCTCGCCTCGTTGGTTGCCCTCGGGTGTTCGTTGACCCTTGCGCGTTCTTCGAGTTTTTCAGCAAAATACGCTATTCCTCGATAGGATCCAAAGGCATGTTTTTCACGAAATGCAATTCAAATCAAATCAAATTCATTTTTCCCTGTTCGATCATCATAAAAAAGATTTCTCGTTAAGACGGGCATCGTACGCTCGTACGATACGTTATAAAGAAGCCTTTGCTCCTTTGAAGACCACGATAAAAAGGCGCTCGCGCGCCTCATTATGATACCATGATACGAAAAATGATACGAATATGATACGAGTACATATGTGTGTAACGATATCATGTTAATCGTTCGATACGTACTCTGTAGCCTGGATCACACATTGGGCCTGTGGCGCTGGCTCTGCCCTGCCGCGTGGTAACGGAATGGAGCTGATGGAATGGTCCAAGGTGCTTAAGGCTCATATTCCCAGCGAATTTATTTCTTAGTTACTGGCCTCCGTTGCGAATCCCCAGATCCCCTGCCTTTGAACGCTGTAATTCCATCGTTTTGTTTTGGTCATCCGTGAGGTGTGGTGTTACTCATGTCTCGCATATATGAAAGATATGATATCCCGGTACGTTTCGAAACTGCGTTTTGTGTGCGTATCATCAAGAAAAAAAAACCTGTACTTTGAACACGGACAGGTTTGAATTTGGACGGTGTTGCAATTTTGTTGCGGCTGTGTCGTGCTTCTTGGTGCCCTCTCTGTGATACTAAAAGTATTGCACAGGTGGCACGACCCCCCCCCCCCCTCGCCCCCCTGCACAAGGTGGACATAAAAAAGTCCTTGTTGTGTAGAGTGTTCAGAGTCTCCACAACAAGGATTTTTTTACGCTCACAATGTGCAAGGGGGGGATCCCGACCACCTGTGTGCTCTCTAATGCCTGTCGTCGCCACCCCTCCCCGTTGATGAGCGGGGGGGATTCGGGCAACAACATGTATGGTATGTATGTGTGGTCGTTCACACTGGGGTCTACGACACCAGTTTTTTGCTGTGTTTGTTGTTGTTCCGTTTTCCCAATGCTCCGTCCCCCGCTCGTTGGGGATGTGAAGGTAGCGTGGGGTTTTCCGCCTTCAAGAAATTCGCCCCCCGCCGTTCGCTGGGGGGTGTAGCGGTACGTAGCTCTGTGCATGTTTGCCCCCCCCCCCCCCCCCCTCCCCCATCCACACCAGAAAACGATTCATTTCATTCGACGCTGAAATCTTTTGCAAGAAATCCGCCTCGCAACAGGCGGTTCGTAGTGTAAGATGAAGCTCACAACCTTCATGCGACTCGCCAAGCACCTCACCGAGATTCACGCTTTTGGCGTTAGCAATGTCTGCCTATGGTCCG
Organism: Macrocystis pyrifera; assembly: GCA_031763025.1. Lineage (NCBI taxonomy): Eukaryota > Phaeophyceae > Laminariales > Laminariaceae > Macrocystis > Macrocystis pyrifera. Next base: position 1,742,727 of record JASSKH010000017.1, on the reverse strand, counting down.
TGGAAACCCGACGTGGCCTGTCCCCGCATTCTAGGGATGTGAGGGTCTACGGCCATACGACTACGGCTAAGCACGACGTGGGTGCACCTCCCCTCCCCCCTCGATGGGGATGTAATTGTAGCTTTTGTGTCTTTTTCGTGTTCAAGGATGAATTTTCCGCCCCCCAACCGGATGTGGCGGTAGCTTCGATGTTTGACGTTTTCGAGTCCTTTATGGGTAGACTTCGTTTCCTCTTCCCCCTTCTTTTTGGCGATCCTTCATTTTAGCTTCTTGGTGTCGCAGGGTACGCAGATGGATGGGAGAAAGCGTGGGTTTGCGCGAGCAATTTATCTCTGACTTAGTTCTGATATTTCGTGTAACCGGTGTTTGTTAAGACATCGGTGCTTTGCCGCAACGGCAATAGTAGCCAGCAGTCTACGGAGTCGCTGGTCAGTAACAAAGTCGTATATTGTTGCAGCCGGTAGTTGGTGTATTACGCAGTCTATCTAGTCAATCTCACTGGCATGGAGTACTATTGGAGTAAGGGTATACCAAGCACGCATAATTGGTACATGCCAAGACACTTCATAAAAGTAAGCCCGGCAGACAAATTTTTGCAGTCTATCACGTGTCAGGTGTTATGGTGCCTACAGTATAGGTATATTAGTCATTAGGATGCGGCGTAACTACAGCAAGCAGGGGCAGTCAGAACGCTTCGAGAAAAACTAGCTCTTGGTCGTCGGTCGTCGGGACAATATTAGCAAAGGCACTGAGAACGCGGCCTAGCCTTAAATCTTGCTGAGATTCGTCGAGGATGGTTATGGCTCCACCCACCTCGCTCACAACTCTTTCCTTCAACTCTCTCTCACCTTGTATTTCGTATTCTTCGTATTGGTCCAGATAGAGCCACCTATCAACACCGTATATTTCTTTTGAGCGAACCTCACGAGCCCGCTCGACAGCGGCTCGCGCCAAGCCTTTGGACTGGCGTGTCCACCACACACACTGACACATACGGACATTCCGCTAACAATAACAACGTTTCCCCGATTTTTCCTTCTTATTTGTATGGCTCAAATCAGGATGAGCTACGAAGTGCTATGGTACTTTTGCTCTGGAAGGCCTGTGTAACACGCGCAGGATTGGAAACAGGGAATGTGTCGCGGGCGTGTACGTATAGGGGACAGAGGGTTTCAAAGCGAGGCAAGAAATGGCCGAGCCCCACCCATTTATCTCGAACATATCATCCGCCCGAATTGGACATGATAAGGACACAACAAAACTCTTCGAACCGAGCACAAATACTGTAAATGACAGCGACCCCTGCTCAACGCGGAACCCGCTTAATAGACAAGCACAAAAAAATGAAAGGGGATTGGCCTGAATCCCAGGCTACATACAAATCTCTCTCGTTATAGTCGCTCGCGCCTGTTTCGTTGCAAACTTCGATTTTGTTAACAACAGCATCATTATGCATCAGCGACGGCGTGACGCAAAAATACAGAATAATGTGCAGCTGTCTCGCTCGCGATCGTGCTGCAGGACAATCGTAATTGTCATCAATCTATGCGCGCTGGTTGATTTTGGTAGAATCTGGAGAATATGCTGCAAAAAATCTCCATCGGCGGTCGTAGAATCTCGGCCGTAGATCGGGGTTCAGCCACCTCGATAGGGGTACAGCAACTCGCATTGGCTTGAAATAAAGCAAACGACCCACAGTACGACCTCGAGCGCGCCATGGACACCGGTACACGCGTCCGTCGAAGCATGCCCAGGGACGACGAAACGGGGCGCAGTGGGCTGATGATCACATACTGCCGTGTGTGCATCTTTGAACTGCCAGGAGCCTCGGGGGCACAGTAGTAGCCTTTTTTCGGGGTGCTGTGGCCGGGCGATCGGCTGACGCTAAGGCCTCAACACTGGCAGGCACACACAGACGCGCCTATCGACGGCAGCAAGAGAAGGCTTTGGTAGGGCTTCCGTCGGCAGAAGCAAAGAGAGTGTCCGCTTCTTCCACTCTGGAAGCAGGGTCGAAACCCTATACCAGATATACCCGAAGTTCTGGCGGAGACCTGACCACAACTCTTTGCGGTGAGAACGATCGTGAACCACCAATCGTGCTGCGAAGAAATGGCTTCACACCTTTTTTTTAAGCCAGAACGTTTTAACAGGGCTCCACAACCCATGTCTGGTTTTTGTGAGATCCGATGTATACGTTACTAGTAGTGTATTTATGACCCTATAACATCAACACACGTGTGATAAGATAGCACACCCCCTCGGACAATTTTTGAAGATTTTCTTCTCGGCAACGGGTAGATGCGTCTATGGAGAATATATCTCGACGAGAACTTCGCCAAAGCCACCATCACTTTCGTTTTGTGTGCCCCCCCATATTATTGAGAAAAATCATCTTTGCAATTCGTCTCAGGCGGGTGTGATACGTCATCACCCGTGTGATACCATAGACACCCATTCCGTGGGATTACGTATATAACAGGGTCAGCTTGCAGCATTTATCTTCAAGGCCGATTGTGGAATAAGGCGCATGTATAAAATCCTCAAGTGAATATCTGTAGAGTTTCAGAACCTGTGAGTGTCTAGCATGCCCATATACCACGCTGTGTCGAAAAACATATAATGACAGTTTGCATACCCATGAAAACTGCATCCTGCCACCTTAGCGTCACCCTGACACTTTCTAATAACAACTTTTTGTTTTTGGTGCAACGGATTGACCGTCCTCCCAAGGTGGCAGTGCTGGTATTAGTGTTGGTGGTGTTGGTGCTAGTGTCGGTGGTGTTGGTGGTGTTGGTGGTGGTGATGGTCGGGTTGATGGTGGTGGGGGTGATGGTGGTGGTGACGGTGGTGGTGGTGGCGGCGACGGTGGCGGTGGTGGGGGGGGGGTGGTGGTGATGGCACAGGCGGTGGCGGTCGTAGTGGTAGTGGTGAGGGTGATGATGGTGGCGGCGGAAGTGGTCGCGGGAGTGGGGGGGGGGGGGGGGGTACTGTAGTGATTGTGGTAGAGGCAGCGGTGGTGGTGGTGGTGGCGGCGGCGGCGGCGGTGTGGTAGTAGTGATGGAGATGGTGATGGTTGTGGCGGCGGCTCTGTTGATGGTGGTAGCGATGGTGGTGGTGGGTGGTGGTGGCGGTGGCGGTGGCAGTGGTGGTGGCGGCGGTGACAGTGGTAGTGGTGGTGGCTTTGTCGACATCTCAATCAAGCACAAAAAGGCGCGCGTAGGAAATCGTCTGGCCACACGTCGCCTTGGCTCATTGTTTCCGTTCCCCTTGCTGTCCGAGCATGGGGTCGTTACGTTGTGCTGTCATCACATCCCATCTTCCCTGTTGCGCCGATATGATTTCGTAGTAGGTGTCCCCTCGCATCATAACTGGCAGGCGTTATCGCCTGCTTGGATGAAGGTTTGCTCGCCGCTTCGTGTGAGACGATAACCGGCGAGGCAAAAACATCTAACGTACAATACACTAAAACGTAATGTGTATGCGACCCGTCTAACATCTTCTGTGAGTGACCGAAGCAGACTCAGAGCCCCCTCTGCATTGCGGACCCCAGGTATGTACTGTCCTGTACCTTCACGGTGTATCGACAGTTTGCCCCTGTTTCTATGTCGTGACGCTGCAGAGAAACCCCTACTACCACGATCACCACCATTACTGCTACTACCATATTCACCACTGTTGCTGCCCTGGTATCCTTTTTTCAGCGGCGTTGGGATTTATAGCAATCGTTCCATGCTTAGTCGGGCCATAGGCCTGTCCTTAGTACCGCTATACTTTTTATTGGTCGTGTATCGTCTCCCTCGCATGTGTAAATATGTCTTACTTGGCTGGGTGCGTGGACCTACAAAAGTTATGTGGTTGGATTCCGACAGAGGACCAAAGTCGGCTCCGGTGCTAGTAAAGCTCTGAAAAGCGAATCTGCTGATTGCTTTGGTGTGTTGCTCAACGCTCAACCGCATCGATCCGTTCGAAACGTTGAAGTCAGTATTTGTTTCAGGAAATTTCAGCGGCCGGCTGCTCACCCCCCGACGCGATCAGCACCCCGCCCCCCCCCCGCCTCACAAGCGGTTCTTAGTAGGATGCAGCTCACCCTTCATGCGAGTCGCCGGACACCTCACGGCGCTTCGCGCTTGGTACAAGCGATGTCTGCCTGGTCGGTGAAAACCCGACATGCTCCGTCCCGGCATTGTAGGGATGCGAGGGTCTATGGTCATACGACTACGGCCATGCATGAGATCGAGTACATCTCTCCTATCGAGTACCCCCCCCCCCCCCCCCCCCCGGCCCGGATGGCCACGCCCGGTGTGGTGAAAAAATCTATGAATATGAGACCTCGGTTTGATCCCTCGACTGACCGCCCCCCTGTACTAAAACTAGTGTATCAACGCCCCTAGACTAAAACTAATATATTGAGGCCAAACGAAGCCTTGACGTGCCCATGAAGACCGATCTTAGACTAGCCCCTTGTAATACTGCACTGTTACAGAAACAAGAATTGGTCTAAATTCAAATGATTCGTCCCCGAAACGGTAGTTCGCCCCCATCTAGATCATCTATACATAGATCGTCCAGATAATCTACAGATAGATCATCCAGATCACCTACAGATAGAGCATCTACAGACCTACAGATAGATCAACTAGTTCATCTGTATAGATAGATCATCCAGATCATCTACAGATAGATCCCCCTTTGGGACCCAGAGATACACAGCGACCACAACAACGACAACTTTGGTGCTATCAGCAGTCGTCTAGGAGCAGCGTGAGCGCCCAGAACTACGGGGTACGGGAAGGATAATATTGATTGCGCCCCGTGCCGTACTGCTGTGCGACTCCTTTACACTGTAAATCGGACGCCATGTTGCAGGATACCACCCCCCCAATCACGCAGTAGCCGTCGCTGTAACCGTCATTTACTGCTTGCCGTCAATTTCCTCGACTGAGGTCCCTAAACGGTTATCGCCCTTTTTGTGCTGCACGGTACTAAACAACATACATACATCTATCTGAGTCTTACTCTGCTGAAGTTGTCCCCAAAGACATGAGTGCTGCTCTAAAAGGGGTCAAGGACGGTCTCCGCGTAGCATCTTCATTTTTTTTATGCCTTTTGGTTGCCAAGCTGTGGAATGGTAGCTGATTTTCCGTATCCCTTCACTCTACTCGGCCTTTTTTTCCGATTTGTTTTTTTTTGTGTTTCTTATTCAGTTTTTTTTTTTTTTTCTCTTTCATATAGAGTGTGTGTGTGTCGTGCCTGTCGTATCCGATGTGTTGCGTTCTTCACATTAAACCGTTCTCTCTACCCTCTACCCGTCGACATCCGCCACAACCAGTGTCCGTGCCGATTCTTCAATTCTGGAGGGATTTTTTCTCTTTCGATTCGGCGCTTGTCCTTTCTCCGTTTTTTTTTTTTTTTTTTTTTGTTGTTTTTTTTTGTTTTGTTTGTGTTCTCTCTTTCATATAATGTGTATGTCGTGCCTATTAATTATTAATAGTATGATGACATGGCATTGCATTGTTTAATCTGAAGAACACACACAAGTTATGTGGTCACAAAACTACGTCACAGAGATATTACATTGGTGTGCAGTACGCAGAGTGTACATTGCGGTGCCATGCATATAGGATACGACAGGCACGACATACCTATTCTACGAAATAAAGAAAACACAAGAAAGAAACGAACAAAAAACAAAAGACAGAGAACGAGAAAAACAATTTGAAAAAGAAAAAAGAGTAGCACGACATGATGACGATGACCCATGGCACTGTATTGTCTACTCTGTTTCTGCAAAAAAAAACAATGTATTAATAGTGCCCCTGAGTCGCAGGTAGTTTTGTGACCACAGGGCTTGTACATACATGTCTCTAGTACGGGGGACCATAGTAAATAGGACCTACGGTACACACAAAAACCTATACATTTAGCTATTTTTATTAACAATATTTGGTCCTATTTACTATGGTCCCCTGTAAATAGGTAAAAAACAATCGGCAAGGACACTGGTTGTGCTGGATGTCGACGGGCAGAATTAACGAACGGTTAAATTGAAGAACAGGCACGAACACACACAAGTAATGCCTGTAGACCTATCTATGTATGCATAGATAGGCTACGTGACCCTCAAACATAAAGTCCTTTTTTTTGGGTCGTAGGTTCATATAGATGCAGACGCCTGTGTTCGTTGTTGTTGTTGTTGTTGTTGCTGTTTTTGTTGTTGTTGTTGTTGTTGTTGTTGTTGTTGTTTTTGTTGTTGTTGCTGCTGCTGCTGCTGCTGTGTTGCTATGTAGTGTGTTGTATTTCCGTGACCCCCCCGCCTCAACGCGTTTTCCCGCCGACACGACGCTGGCGACCTTTCGCGACACCTGTTGTTAACCTTATACGGGGGGGCATAGTAAATAGGACCAAATATTGATAGTAAAGATATGTAAATATATGGGTGTTTGTGTGTACCGTAGGTCCTATTAACTATGGTCCCCCGTAATAGTAACAATGCCTGCTGGCCGGCTAAATTACTTTTGCTGGTGTGAAATATGTCCGAATTGCGAAAAATTACTAATATACTATTTTTATTTTTATTTTTATTTTATTATTGCCTTCTGACAATGTGCAGGGCGTTATTCATTCAAGATGAAAAACTAGCATAATTCGTCGAACACCCTCAATTTTATCCAACCTTTTCTCCTTCCTTGCGTATACTCAATTGAATACGTACTACCTTTTACCGATATATTTTCACCGACTATGTATCTATACGCCCTGCGTCCTACTCCGCATCTACATTCCACCCCCACGCCATTGGGAGTAGTCCTCCCTCCTCCTCTCTTCTCCCCCTGGCGGCCTGGCTGTCTCGCAGGGCGAGCTTATATCGGTGCACCCGGCGCGAGATCGCGACCTGGGTGGTCACCGATATGATCTGGAAAAGATGCTCCTTACAAGCCCCTTTTCTTGCTAGAGATCCCCCGTCCGTTCCTCCGATGATGCTCGTTGCCGGCTGGTCAATAAAATAGCTGCCTTCCTTCCCGAGGCGTCCAAAGCTTTCCACCGCGAGGGTGACAAGTTTATGGCTGCGCTCGTCGAAGGACACTTGTCCTGCACGAGCGTAGTTACACGACCAGAAGCAGGTTTCCTTTTTGGGTTATTTTTTCTTGGTTTTCTTATTTCGGGGAGTGAACGTTGAGCTCTCAAGTGATCAACGTTGAAGTTTAATCATGCTATTAACAACTCAGCGCAGAATGGCAAACAAACGCAGTAATAATAATTACAATCAGCCCGTTTGTATTGTACCTATCTATATGCGATGTATGTACACAACACTTCGAGTATTCACAAGGAGCACAGGAACGATACTTTCACCCAGACTGGATTTTATCATTTCGGAAGGGGTGTGTTTTCAGTACTGCAGGGGAAATTTTGAAATTTCGAATTTCTCGTTATCTTGCTTGTTCTAAGATCAGCCAGACTTTTCAATTCGTAGTAACGCTCCTTTTCAGTGGTCCAGAGCCCCGTGTGCCACACTCACGTCACAAGCGTCAGCACTCGTACGTACCGAAAAACGTAACCACATTCGGCAGGCTCCAACCATTAATATCATTAAGGGGGGACCACAGTAAATAGGACCAAATATTGTTGATAAAAATAAGGAAATATACAGGTTTTTTGTGCTTATCGCAGCTCCCATTTGCTATGGTCCCCCGTAATAATATTGATAGAAGCTCCCACAAAAACGTGGGTGGACACGAGTAGGTGGGACGTGCTGAAAAACGTGTACCACACTGGCTACTGTTGATACTATTACGGGGGTCCATAGTTAACGGGACCAAATTTTGTTAGTAAAAATATGCAAATATACAGATTTTTATGTACCCCATGGGTCCTGTTAACTATGGACCCCCGTAATAGTTCCAGGTATTTATAGTGTACGCACCAAAACCATGGGTGGAGTGTTCCGAAGGAGAACAACAGCAGCAGTGACCACTCCGGACCCCTCGGTTTTCGCGACAAAATACTTGGAAATAGTATTGGGGCCTTTTCACAGTACGTAGTGATTGATGCCTTTAGTACCGCAGTCCCGATCTGGGGACAAACCAGTCTAATTCCAAGCGATTTGTCCCCAAAACGGGACTGCAGTACCAAAAGGGGTTTACGAAACGGTACGGCCGCTGCTGTGTGCTCGCCCTGAACACCTTCTGAATCACACGTCGCCAGACACCTAGCCAAGAAGGTATCGTACATTATGTTGGCTTTTTCGTAACGGCAGGTTCAGGAACTATTAATATTGATAGAGGATCTAGATCGTTATCGAGATCTACTGCTGTAGATCGTGATCTGGTGGAGGCTTCGATTAAACGCAAAATTATCAGGGCTGTTCACGGGTCGGGTCAAATCTCGCGGGCCAGGTCGGGTCGTGTGGGGTAAGGGCGACCCGCCCCGACCCGCCCCGACCCGAGAGAGTTTGAAAACTTCCTGACGCGACCCGACCCGACCCAGCCCGAGGCGTACTACAGTAGGAGGAGTATTTTTTGAGCCAAAATATTTATGACTGACCGAGCTCTTCAACCCAATATTGGTGGAATATCATCAGTGTTCCGCTCGTATTTTTCGTGACATACCTACGGGGGATCATAGTAAATAGGACCAAATATTTTTAGTAAAAATATAAAAACATACCTGGTATAGGTTTTTGTGTGTACCGTAGATCCTATTTACCATGTACCCCCGCAATAATAGGTTTTGAGACTGTTCTGTCCTCTAGGGCAGGTTTTGGGTGGCTTACTACAAACAGCAATAGAGCTCCCAATATAGAATATTTAGGTGCTACCCGTGTACCGTGAGGTTTCAAAATTTTCCTAACCCCTGAGGAGCCCCGAACATTACCATCCGCCGGTCAAGGTAAGCACTAAGTAGCGCGCGGCCGGGGCGGGGGTAGTATTAATAGCTGCAAACGCAATTCTCTCCGAAACTCACTGAAGAAGAAAAAAAGCCTTCTTCTTATCATCATGCCAGACAAGCTGTTTTAAAAAAAAAAAAAGCCTTCTTATCATCATGCCAGGCACACCATTTAAAAAAAAAAAAAAAAAAAAACGTTGGCACCATGCCAGGCACGCCATTTCATTATTACGAGGGTCCATAGTTAACAGGACCAAATGTTGTTAGTAAAAATACCTAAATATATAGGTTTTAATGAATGCCATAGTTCCTGTTAACTATAGACCCCCGTAACGCAGTATATTTGTGCCTCGCCATCATCCTCATCGTCGCTAAATATTATTAATTTTTTTATATTATTCTGTCAGCCGTCTGATATTGTGTAATTGCGCTTGTTCCAATCATAATCATGTCATCGACATGTAAAGGGAGTCCAGAACCCAGTGACGTAAGAAGCTTCGACAAAAACATTTTTTGTTCTCACCCCATCTTATTCTCTTCGCCCTTTTAGCCCTTGCTCCCTCCCACTCATACCTCAGATCCGGGGTCACACGTGATATTAACAGCAGGCTCATCTCTTTCCCCCCCCCCCTAACTACGGTACGCGCCTTGCGTTATTATGGCGCGAAGGGCTCAGCACTTTCTTCCCTCGTCGGCTCGTGTCGAGATGTGGAGATGCCGTCAATCAGACGACGTGAATTCATCAGTATCTAGCCCACCATCGTACAATCAAAGCCGCGCCGGTGCACCCACGCCGTACTGTGAAGTGTCGGCAGGCCGACTGTCGGTTGTACCGCTGCATGCGCGTCGGTGCTGCTCCACCCGACTCGATCGAACTCGCCCTGAAAGGCTGGCCGTGCTCCACCTCCCGGTTCCAGCTACGGCACCACTTAAACTTGAACTTAGAACTTAGAAGCGTCGATTCAGCCTTATTGTGATACCACGCCCCCCCCCCCCCCCCCCCCCCCCCTCCCGGCTCGGTTCGGGCTACGTCATCACTTGGAATTCGAGGCGACGATTCAGTGGTCATACCACCTGACCGCCCACTTCGGCTACGTCCACGACACCAGTTGAACTTGAACACGACCTCGAGCTTGAACCTAAACTTGAAGTTCGAAGCGTCGATTCAGCGCTGTTATGGTACCACCCCACCCCCCCCCCCTTCTGGCTCGGGTATGGCTACGCCACAACTTGAAATTCGAATCGTCTATTCAGCGTTCTTATCGCCCCCCCCCCCCCCCCCCCCCCCCCCCCCCCGCACGCCGGCGTCGGCCACGCTTGCGTCACCAGTTGAAGGTATACTTCAATAAGACCTTGAAATTAAACTTAAAAGTTGAACTTAGCAGCGTCGTTTCAGCGCTAGTATCTGCTATGCCACCCCCCCCCCCACTACCCTCCCGGTCGGAGGTCCTAATTTTTGCTACGGAAACGCTCAACATTATCGCGTCTTGTTTTAGTAGATCGTGAAAAGCTTGACTCCTCGCACGCAATAACGGACGGTTTGGCGGACGACACTATCCTGTTGTCGTTCGGTTTCTGTACGTGGTGCTATGCGACAATGTTGCAGCATAACCATCTTTCGGCTTCGATCACCACTTACAAGCATCCCCAGAAACAAGAATGAAACCAAAGGAAACCGAGAAAGGAAGCCTGCGCACGAAGTAATGCTGTGACTGTTCCCGGATGAACATCGACCTACGCGGGAGCATGAAACAGATAACACCACTGCCACCACCACCATCTCACCAACGCATGGAGCTCGCGTCTATGTAGCCCCGCTCCGCGGCCCACCCCTCTCCCTTCCTGCTTCGGTCGACGCTCGGTGCGCGTGGGGCGGCGGGTGTTGCGCTGCTTGCCTGACAGACAATCCCGGGGACACGAGGCACTGCTGCTTCTGTTGTGAAAGACAAAAGGAAAAAGAGAGGCATCGACCGACAACACCGCCGAGAGTCTGCCTCACCATCACTTTTTTTTATCGTTGAACTCACCTTTTTTTTCAGCTGGGTGTGGAGGTGTTGAATCCTGAGGTACCAGGCAAACGGGTTCCACCTTACTATACGCGTATTTGACAGGGTCAGTAGGGAAAGCTTTATAGCGTGTGTGAGCGAGCGTAGATTATCTCGGTCTTTGTTATTATTTAGGTGGCGTTCGCCACCCGACTACGTGCAGCATGATCTTCAACGTTGATCACTCGCGAATATTCTCCAAAGGAACAAGACAATCGTAGTACGTGCGCACAAAAGAGCACCACGCACGCGAATGCGCAAAGACTATGACGGAAAACGGAGGAGAAAAAGAACACTAATTATTTTTTGTTCGGCATTATTAACGCTCATCGTATAGCACGCAAGATGACAGACACCCCGCCTGACGACTTTTAGAGCTAATGCTCTTGACAACCGGGGGGAGGAGTGTAAACGCCGAACGACGCGCTTATGGGGGGGGAAAGTCTTGACGAGATCTGGCCAAAGCCGCCATCGTTTTCGTTTTGGATGCGCTCCCCTGGTTTCTGGAGATAACCCGCGCTGAAACTCGATGTGTTATCTCATCACCGGTGTTAGTCGCTAACGTGGCCGTCTGAATCGTCTCCTTCCTGTGGATGGGTTTGAGTGATCGGCATTAAAGCTAGCTCATGCTGACCCGTCGCTTGATGGCAAACACGACTATACCGAATTCATTTGTACCGGGTGGGACATTTTGGTTCAGGAGGGATTTTTGGCCGTCACTCGGTTCGGCGAATGTCTTTAACTCACGAGAGTCTAAAACTTTCTTTTTTTGCTTTTGTCGTCGTTTTTTGCGATTGACAAGAGCAAACATCGTCTGATGGCACACATGATAATAACAGTTAATACTAATAGTAACTATTAATACTTCGTATATAGAAGTCACTGTTCAGAAGCAGCAGAACGAGAGAGAAAAACGCCGGAGGTGCACATACAACTACAACTCCTAGCCTCGACCCTGGAAAAACATCTGAGGCAGAACATTTCACGAGGAACATCTTAAACTCAAACATCTCAGGAAGAACATCTTGAAGGAAGAATATCTCAGGAAAAGAAAATCAGGGCGAACTGAACACCTGAAGGACGAATTTCTAAGGACGAACATCGTAACGAAAAAAAACAACCGTACAAAGTGCGTGACACCTACTCGTGGTTAGAAGCAGCGACGCTGGTTGAGGCTGCTTGCCTTGTTACTTGTGGGCAAAATACTGCATCTTACCTCTCTGGACGGAAATCTAAGGGCCGTTAGACCTTCCTATTTATGCATAAACGCTTCTTATATTTCCGCTCAGAGTTAAGCACTATCTTCGGTGCCTCCCCTCTGTCCCTGAAATTCAGAAACGTTTTAGACTAAACACGTCTATTGTTCCATTGGCCATCCGACAATATGTGCAGCGCTTTTTTTATTTCGATCATGCCATCCACATATGAAAGGGTAACTACTGTAGAATTCAAATGACTTCAAACATGTAAGATGCTATGAATCAGATCTGAATGCTCGACAAAACTACACCAAGAACGCAGTCCCCGATATCAACACACAAATTCTCCTCATGTTTCTCGGGTGTATAAGTAAAATCGCGACTTGCCGGGTTTCTTCAAAGTGCGAGTTTTTTTTTTTTTTTTTTTCCAGTAAATGTCAGCCTGCCTTTTTTACGCACGAAAAAAAAAAACAATGACAGGAGAGAGCGGCGGTGGTGGCGGCTGTAGGAGGTAAGAGTATAATGAAACTGCCGCGGTGGCAAAAAAGAAGACCCGAATCGAGAGAAGAGACGAAAAGGACAAAAAAAACGTACGAACGACACAACAGAAATGAGACGACTTTCCCGGGTGGCTCTATATCCACCGCACCTCTCGGGGTCAGGCTGGGGTCGGATCAACATACTCACGCGCCCGAGGTATATAGCAGAAGCCTGGTTCTGCTGTTGCAACGGGGGCGACTGGTCAAATGGCCACACTACACGTATCGCTATGTGGAAATGTAGTGAGGTTAACCCTTGTTGGACTCCAGTCCCCAGTCCCGTTTTGGGGACAAACCACAAACCAGTCAAATTCTAAGTATATTTCTCCCTTAACGGGACTGCAGTCCTGAAGGGGGTAAGCTTTAGTTTTTCCACTCCGCTGGAGGATGAAAAAAAAACCCCAGCAAAGTACACAGCGAAAGCAGGAGGTGGTTGGACGGGCAACCATGCACTGTATACGGCAGCAAAAACTAGCCCGTACATGTATAGGATGGGCACGTATATATAATATATTACATGCCGGCGTCCCCGGTGGCTTGGTAGGTGGTCCGCGAGCCTGTCAAGTCAATTTCGTGGGTTCGAGTCTCACCGAGTGCATGCTCGTAGGGACTTTTCTTGCACAAAATTGATTAGCCGAAAGCGCGAGAGCGCGAGTTAGCTGTTTTTACATTCGATGAAAATCGACGAGCAGTGGGAATGCTGAACCCTATGCGCGACAAAAAATAAAGGCACGTACCGGGGGGGAGAAGGGACGACACCTACCTGTGACCACGGCTTTGTCCAGAAGGTCGCTGAGGGTGAACCCTCCTGCGAGCTAGGCTGGAAAGTAAAAGTGATGATTAAAAAAAAAAAAAATGTCCCGATAAGGACGGGAGGGCGGGGGGCGGCGGTCGCGTAGACCCGACCGGTTGTGTCAGACAACCTGGCACCGAAGCACAGTAGTAGGAAGTAGTGTGGGAGACGGAAATCGCCGGGAAAAGTTTACCTTTCTACCGGTCTGTTCCGCAATGAAAGGGAACCGCTTGGGTTTTCATGCCATCAAAAATAGAAAACCGAGTGTTCCTCACAAGTCCGGAAGCGGTACGGCCGTACACAATAATACCACAGATGTATTCCAGGTCTTGCTTTGGCAGGGTTTCACTCAAAAATGAAGGGCGAATGTGTCCGCGTCGTTAGCAAACTACACTGCTTGACTACTCAAAACTCGTCCAGCCGTGCTTAGCCCCCAAGTGTCTTGCTCCCGAAGATGGTAGCGCAGTTGTAAAGGGAGTCAAAGATGCATACGACCCCACCAAAAAAACGCTCGTAGTACCGCCGCATGCCTTACGCAATCCCGCGCAAAAACAAAAAAATACTACTTGTATGGTACGCGATTGTTGATGGTGATAGTGTTAAAGATGCTGCTAGTGATGACGACGATGATGAGGACGAGGATGATGATGATGATGATGATGATGATGATGAGGATGAGGATGATGATGATGATGATGATGATGATGATGATAATGGTGATGAGGATGAGGATGAGGAGGATGATGATGATGGTGAGGATGAGGATGATGATGATCACGTTCTGGCATGAGTTACTTCACTGAAATCTACCGCGTGGCTACCCGCGGTGGCGAACCTGAAGGCATCCACGAACAACTCCACGGTGCCCACATCCCTCGGTGGTCGCCGTTCGCCGAGAGCAGGCGGCGCGATATAGCTCGATATCGGTCCCGCGCGGTGGTGGAAGAGAGGACGGCGTAGTCAGCACGTGCCGGCGAGGGCGCAAGAACAATCTGAGTCGCCAGTAAGAAAGGCAATCGTGATGGATGAAATTATGATGCTCATGAAGGCACTGTACCAGACAACGAGAGCTCCAAACGGTACGTAACACGGACTGTTCGCGGTCGCGATGAAACGGCGGTCCTTCTCGTGGCGAGGCGATGGAGCCAGATCCACCACCAGATGACAGAAAACGATTGTCCTTTATCGCGTGATCGTTCGCGTAGCGCGATGCCCTGACTCACGCACCGCGGAATGATCGATTTGTCTGCATGTCGATGTCGGAGAGAAACGCTACGAGTAGCCCGGCGTTATCTGAAGATAGTTGCAAAAATTGATACATAGTCCGACCGAACTCCTGAACCCACCATCATTTTCTGAGAAAATTCCCTAGAGCGGTCGGGGCTAGGGTTAGGGGCAAGGGAATAAGGTCAAGCGTAGTTCAACAATTTCACACCTCAGATAGATCATCGATTCCTACTGCATGAACTAGATGTTTCAGAGCAGATAGACAGATAGATTCCTGATCTGTATGATATGTATGTTTTGTGTGATCTGGCTCATGTTGGCGGGTGTGAGCCGTATAGCCTGCATCATCTAGCACATGTTTGCTGGGGTGGATCTGTACTGTGCAAATCATGCTCAACGTCTCAGAACGGCAGGTAAGGTATTCGATCATCTAGATCATGATCTCTCCGAGGTTTGAACAATTTTTCGTCGATGCTGGACCAAGGTCTGTTGCAGTTCTCCTCATCTGAAGCACGTTCTGGCGAGAGTTGGTGACAGAGGCCCACTTCTCGTTTCCAAAACCAATCTCAGGGAGTACATCGTTCCGGCGCGTTTTTTCCACAGAGAAGACCGCCATGGTTCTGACTCCGGTTCTGGTTCTTCCGGGCCTATCATGACCGAGGGCTGTATACTAGACATCGGCTCAGCAAAAACCGAAGAATGGCTGAGGCACACAGGACTTGGAACATTTACTGTTTTACCACCGTGCTCCCCTTTTGGCGACAACACACTCGGAATTAGAACAGGAAAATATATATTCACTGTGGGCATATTCCGTTTGGTCCTCATGTTACTGCTCGAAAGTTCCTTGTATTCCCGCGCAGAGTGGGATAGGAGCTGTAAAAAGTCAAGACCAACAGCGTCAACCCGAACCCTAGCCCGGACAACCGACTGGGGAATGTATCGGAAAATGAAGGTGCATCGAGGGGTCGGAATGAACATGTACCAAGGAATCGGAATGAAGGTGCACCGAGGAATCTGAATGAAGGCATACCGAGGAATCGGATTGAACGTGTACCTAGGAGATGTTGCGGACTGCCGACCGGTTTTTTGTTTAAGCCGAGCCGAGCGAAGTCGTTGAACTACTTCAAGAGAAAATATTGCAGGACCAACCGATCGATACCTCTTGTCGAATATTGCACACTCTTAACGTTCCACGGGCTCGGGAAGACCATTATCGATGACCTGTGAACGCGGCATGTTTTGCGTGTGTTCAACCGGCAGGTGTCGTGGAAGAGCATTGTTACCGCTGTGCGGAATTGCCGCGATCTTAACCGGGACGACAAATCATCTAAACTCGACCCTCTATGGCCAGGTCTGCTTCGGACATGTCGATTTGGAGATCTATGTTGTATGACCACGGGCTAGTGTGAGAGAGGTTTTAGTGGGTTCAACTCCCACACTACCTGGGCCGGGAGAGATCAAATCTAGACTCAGGTGCCTGCATCCTCGGAGTAAACCGCACTTTAATGACGGACAGAGACAGGCCCGACTAAGGTGGAACAAAAGAACCGGGTTCGAACCGGTGCACGAAAACTTGAGAAATAAGTGTGGACATGGGTTTCCTCTCGCTCTCCGGGGCATTTAAAAAAAAAAATCACCAATTATCATCATCATCATCATCGTCATCACCATCGTCATCATTATCATCATCGTCATCCTCATCACCACCACCATCCATCATCCTACGTAGAATGGTGTCGCCGCTAATAGGTGGCCTTCTGGCGCAGTTTCGAAGAAAGAGCACCAACAGCTAAGAGGACAGAACTTTTAACGTTCTGGTCTATATCAGGGGGGGCAGCAGCCTAGCCCCCACGAGCCGTGGCATCGGCGCCAGGTTTAAAGGCTTGTGGGCGTTTGTTTAACTGCAGCCGTGTTGTAAACCCACAACCACATGCCGGCAGCATTAACTATTGTAGGGAGGCGATGCAGCGCGCAGGCGCGCCGGTGGCAAAACTTGAGGGAGATGATGTACAGCTGACCCATCGGGCCACGCGGATTTTCGGCGTTCAACGCGGGAAAACATCAAGGGGGTGCTGTTCCTCCGACGCAAAATCTTGATCGAACGCCGCTGGTGATCATCAGCATGATCGCAGGACCCTAGCCGGCCGAACGTTTTCTGATCCGGTACCGCCCCCTAGCGCAAGGGCGTTCGAAGACGGTCAGAGGTAGGTTGGAGAGGTGCGATTCACGTGGCCTTCGTTGGGGGGCCAAAACGATCCAGTGGTGGCAATGACCGAGTTGTCTTCGGCTAATTCTATGCATGGAAGTCCGGATGTCCGAGTTTTATGGACGCCCCAGTTTTATGCGGAATTCCCGGTTATGTATCCGTGAGACGAATGATATTGCTACAACAGGTACGAGTGTATGTGAGTCATGGTACGGTTCATATAGTTGACGCAACACCTTTCGTTGCAGTTGCCGTGAAAAACCATCGACGCGATGTTGTACAAGCGGAATATCTTGTGCATATGTATATACCAGGTGTACAAATACATAGACGACGAGCGTTTTCTTTTTGTGGCAGAAATTCGAGCCGTTGTTTTCGGGCAGCAATCGAACTACGTAGAGCAGTAGTGATGGATACCCGCACAAAGAGATGTGCCTGTTGTAGTGCCACGGTAGAACAAGCCGCTGTTCTTTATCAGGCTTCTAACACGAGCATGTCTGCACCTCCGCCACAAAGGAGGTTAAGAGATTAGTTGTACGCGCAGCAATCCGATCAACTATGTCCATGGGGTAGGCTCCAAACGAATAACATTGTTGAATGCGAATGGATTTGATAAGGAATTGGGTAGTTTCTCAGATGAGCAACCCCGTCAGTCAGACACGTTTGGGCCCGATAGTACCCACCCCCTACCGTACTGCAGAGGAATGGCCACCCCCCCTACCGCACTGTAGAGGTCTGGCTAGCCCCCCCTACCGCCACTGTAGAGGCATGGGTACCCCTCCTACCGCGGCACGGCTCCCCCCCCGTTCAGGCACTGTAGAGGCATGGCTACCCCCCTACTGCACTGTAGAGGCATGACTACCCGCGTATTGCACTGTAAAGGCATGATTACCCCCCCTAACTCATTGAAGCTGTCATCCATATGCAAATCCGCCTCACAATCGGTTCTTAGTAGGATGCGGCTCACCCTTCATGCGACTCGCCGGACACCTCACGGCGCTTCGCGCTTGGTGCAAGCAATGTCTGCCTGGTCGGTGAAAACCTGACATGCTCCGTCCCGGCATTGTAGGGATGCGGGGGTGTATGGTCATACGACTACGGCCACGCATGAGATCGAGTACATCTCTCCTATCGATTACACCCCCTACCGTGCCATGGCTACTCCTTCCACCGTGGTATGGTGACCCCCCCTTCCGCACTGTAGAGGCATGGTTACCCCCCCTACCGCATTGTAGAGGCATGGCTCGATGCCTTCCGCCTTAAATTCAGTGGCACAGACGGCGCGTACATCTGTGCGCCTGCTGAAACGACGCGTACGGAAGAGAAGACAAGCATTTCCCCATGGGTACTGTAGCGGGAACGGAGATAAAATTTATCGGCGCCGGTAGCGACACCAGGCCCGAACGAAAGGTAGAAGCAGTGTAACAAAGGCCCAACTCATCGTCTGTCAAAGCGTTTTGGCGAGCAACCTGGAAATGGAGACCGTGTCCAAGCCATCGTCTAGCGAGGGTGCGGGTGCCATTAATGGCACAAGGCGTTAGTTCACAAAATTCCTGGTCGTGATCCATGCATGGCCAACATCAATGGCAGCCCATCCTCCAAACAGAATCGAACTGCACGACCACATCGTAGCTTGACTCGAGGCGGGCCTTAAGGAGGCAGGGAGGGGCGTGGGGGGGCGAGGCCGCCGCACTGTTCAAGTAAATTCGCAGCTCGAGATGATGCCACTGCGGTTATAGATGGCGGTACGTACGCAGAGTTGTCCTTTGTTGACCATACAGGCATCGGACCCCGCCCTTTACTATTCTTAATAATTACCTCCAAAAGTGGTGCAAAGTGGTCCACCTGAACTTTTCTGGTGATCCTCACACAAAAGAGCGCTCGATAAAGCTCACCCAAACACCGACTTTTGCGAGAAAAAAAATGTACCACGGTTAACCTGACACGCAATAAATACCATTGATGGTGCAAAACACGAACGTGACTCCATCGATGTTAGGGAGCAGTGCCTTATATGGGTGGTGTCTTGTTTTCTGAGATTTTTTTCCGCACATGAGGAGCTCAATATTTCACCCGGAGCCTGACTCCGAACCGGAGCCTGACTCCGAAGAGGTTTGTTTGGCGCAGCACCCGACCAGCAGATACGTGCGCTAGTCCCTACTTGGTACAAACAGACTTACAGTGATAAAACATGCCATACTATCAGGTACTTACTCACTTGGGGAGTTAAATCGGCCAGAAAGTGCGCACAGTCAAAAAGTACAACCCCTTCCGAGGGATGGGCCTAGGTAGGCCCTCAGCTTGGGAGCCCTGCCCCACCACCAGCCAGAAAAAAAAGTGTGACCGGAAAACTATACCCCTGCCGTATCATAGCACGCGTCCCCTATCACGGGGGACCATAGTAAACAGGACCGACGGTACACACAAAAAAACTATATATTTCACTATTTTTGCTAACAATATTTGGTCCTATTTACTATGGTCCCCCGTAATAGACACCGTATCCCCGCATAAATTCCATGTGGTCCGTCTGCCCCGGAAAAAGGGGGGGGTGCGAGGTTCTAAAGGGGATAAAATTAGTTTGTTAGGTGGAACGCGACACACACTGAGAAGTCCGCCTGATAGGAGGCACCACCGAGGGATAGGCCCTGGATAATATGCGTGACAACGGCGCTATACGTACACAGTATGTATCGCTTTGTGGCCAGAGAGACAATATCCAAAAATTATATATAGCGTGGCGCTACAAACACACAGGCTGGCTTGGCTCGGCTCGGCTCGGCTCGGCCTGTTCTTATCTCTCCTCCTTCCTGTGGATGTGAGAGCGGCACGGTCGGGCGCTTCCCAGCATTTTTTGTTGTCTTTGCCATGAACGCAGTCTCGACCGAAAAACAAAAATCGAACCGATTTTGTGCATCGGAAGGAGAAGCCGTAGGAAGAAGCGGAACACCCAGCGAGGTCCATTCCGAACCGTAAAAAGCCGTAGAGATTTTTCCTTTTCGATTCGATTGGAGAAGCGTCACGGTCTGAACAGAGTCGACGACGAGTGCAGATCCATCTCCAACAGGCTAGTATTGCCGTCGGTGTCAAAGGCTTCGTACGGCGGCCGTAGCGGCGGCGGTGGCGGCGGCGGCAGTCGGTTGCCAAGCGGGTGGTGGGGTTGCCACCTGAGAAGAAAAGTTCGTATTACTCTTGAGTGGACCATGGAGATCCAACGATGACGGCTTGTTGCGTGATGATGCGTCAGGGTAAAAATGTTGAGCTCCGACGGAAGAAGAAGGGGAGGTGATTTTGCCGTGGAAAACAAGAGGGGGCGTGAGTGAGGCCATGGGCTTGACCAAAACTTGAGTACGATTGGTCCTGGTTGCTGGGCTGGGGCTGCCAACGAAAGGATAGGGAGCGCCCCCAAGGGCCGGAGTCCGCAGTGCGCACCTCCATGCAAGTCTGGGCTAGACCTGGAAAAGGTTGGTGAGGGACAAGAGTTCAACATGGCCAGGCTCACAGGGAAGCGGTCGGGATAGGGAGGGCAGGAGGGATTGATTCCAACGCGGCGCTTTGTCCCAAGAGGTACCCGTTAAGCAAGCGATAGTGCCGGGAAGGTTCACATACAGCGCTGGGAAGCCGTGGTTCGACGTGGTACAGTAGTACTGAAATGTTTATTGGGCAGGACGGCGAGAGCGGGGGGGGGGTGGGGGGGGCACCGGCCCTACCGGTGCCGGCAGCCGACCTTTGCCATGTGGGACAGGAACGGTAGGAGGGACTGATCCCGACACAGCTTTGCCCAGAATAGTAGAAAAGGGAAATTGCGGGCACCACAACAGCAACACCGGGGGTGAGTTCCTAAGAAGCCAGCAACGTGACAGCGCAGGTTGCATACATGATACCAGCGTTGCTCAGGCAGGATCCAACTTGAAGGCAACAAGGAGGGGGGAAGGGGGGGTGAGGGGGGGGGAGGTGTGCTCCTTATCATGCACGGCCGTAGTCGGGGAGGGCGGCGGATTCAGTAGTGGCTTGCCTTAGTCATTTGACCACTGACCTCGCACCCCTTTCGGGACGAGGCAAAAAGAGGAGGAGGGGAGGTCACCGGTACCTCTACCCTGACAACGTCTTCGAGCCGCGCGATCTCCCAAGAAGAATAACGCGATCGACTCACCGCCTACATGCGGAGCAAAAGATCCCCGCCCCCCCAACTGTAGAGACCGCCGCACCCCTTCCCCTCCATTGTCCGTGATCCCGAATCAACGCACACCCCCCGCTACGGCTTCTAACAACCGCCGCTTCTTCTCCGGGCCTGTGATAGGCTTCAAAATGCTGCCTCCGAGCAAAACTTCAGTGCTACCTGTGCCCCCGTGTTGGTTGTTGCTTCCCGCAGCTTCACCGACCACCGTGATCGAACCGACGGTGCCCTTAGTTTCCCATCTGCTTTCCGCACAGCCCGCGCATCTCCCCCGCCCTCTTCACTTGCCGGCTGTCTCCTCCCCTCCAAGGCCATTGCACCGTCCCCTCCCCGGTGGGATACATCGACTTGCAGAGCCCACAACCCTATTTCTTCTTGAAAAACTCCTCTGAACCGTCACTCCCCGATCTGTCTCTAGGGAGTTAGCCGGCGCTCTTCCCTCCCTTCCCTTCCACTCCTTGGCCGTTTCGTTTGTCACCAAGTGTCTCCATCCTCCTTGGCCTGTTTACCGTCGTCAAGTGCCCACATCTCTCCACTTGCCAACAATGCCCGACGCCCTCCGCCCGTACCCCGTCCCACACGCTCTCTTCTTCGCACACCCCCATGGTTACCTCGCTTCGCGCTTGGTGAAAGCAATGTCTGCCTGGTCGATGAAAACATGACATGCTCTGTCCCGGCATTGTAGGGACGCGAGGGTCTATGGGCATACGACTACGGACATACATGATATGAGCATCCCACCCCTCCGGACTATATAGACGAAAGTGACTCGGAGGAGTGTGATACACTAGACAACAGCGAGAAACAATCGCTATCCTAGGAGATAGATGGTGGCCACAGGCAGCCAAACAGAAAGAGGATAAGATTAGCAAAAAGTTTCTATGTAATATACGGAAACAACGTAATGAGCGCCCAAATATTGGAGGTGTCTCTATCGGGAGTGGGAACGGTGCTCCGTCTCGAAAGGGATGCGTGGTCAATAGTCAAATGACTGAGGCAAGCAACAAACGAGTACCTCCCCCCCCCCTCCTATTATATATATAATAAATGGGTTGGGTTGGCGTCGGTTGGCAAAGACACTGTAAAACACGCCGCTCACTACGTGAGCTAGACATCCAGGGTACCGTCTTTTTTTTTTTTTTTTTTTTTTTTGGCGGTCGCCCCCAGCTGGTCGTCGAGTTAGATCATTTATGCGAAGTAAAGAACCTTTACTCTGCACAAGGGAATCGATCGTATCACGTAGTGTTCAAGGTAAGGCACCCAAGAGGCAGTTACATAGTACTCCCATTGCTATCTCTGGAAGTGGCCACACCGGAAATTAAACTAATTCATTGAAGCTGTCATCCATATGCAAGTCCGCCCCACAAGCAGTTCTTAGTAGGATGCAGCTCACCCTTCATGCGACTCGCCGGACACCTCAC
The DNA here is from genome assembly GCA_031763025.1 of Macrocystis pyrifera. Classification (NCBI taxonomy): domain Eukaryota; class Phaeophyceae; order Laminariales; family Laminariaceae; genus Macrocystis; species Macrocystis pyrifera. Next base: position 1,720,231 of record JASSKH010000017.1, on the reverse strand, counting down.
GGCGCTTCGCGCTTGGTGCAAGCAATGTCTGCCTGGTCGGTGAAAGCCCAACATGCTCCGTCCCGGCATTGTAGGGATGCGAGGGTCTATGGTCATACGATTACGGCCATGCGTGAGATCGAGTACATCTCTCCTATCGAGTACACCCCCCCCCCGACTATCTCCCCCCTATTATATAGGTTGGGTTGGCGTCGGTTGGCAACGACACTGTAAAATGTGCCCCTCACCACTCGAGCTAGACAACTAGGGTACCGCTTTTTTTTTTTTTGGAGGTCGGTCACAGGTGGTGGTCGAGTTACTGTATATCATTTTTGCGAGGCGAAGAACCTCTACTCCGCACAAGGGGAATGATCGTATCACGTAGTGTTTATGGTAAGGCACCCAAGAGACAGTTACAAAGTGCTCCCAATGCTTTCTCTGGAAGTGGCTACACCGGAAATTAAACTAACTTATTGAAGCTGTCATCCATATGCAAGTCCGCCTCGCAAGCGGTTCTTAGTAAGATGCAGTTCACCCTTCATGCGACTCGCCGGACACCTCACGGCGCTTCGCGCTTGGTGCAAGCAATATCTATCTGGTCAGTAAAAACCCAACATGCTCTGTCCCAGCATTGTAGGGATGCGAGGGTCTATGGCCATACGACTACGGCTATGCATGAGATCGAGTACATCTCTCTATTCGAGCATACCCCCCCCCGACTACCTCCTCTCTTTTCGTCCGGCATTTCTCTGCGACCGACCAAGCCGGACTTGTGAATGCTGGCGCTTCTCGCGTCGACATGCAGTAGCCTGGCGTTCGGCGTCAACTGGGTTGGCACCGCTGTTATTATAAGCCTTAGTTTGGGTAGGCGGGCTAACCTTTTCACCAGTAGCTCAGCAGACTGATGCGTCGTCGGCAGGACATGAGCTTTGGCTCGAAACGAGTTGAATCTCACCACCCTCCATAGTAAGGCTCTTCAAAGAAGAAACTGATTATCTCCATGTCAAACCTGAAAATACTCTCCCTCGGTCCCCATGAATAGGAACCGCGTTTGGGCGACACGTTGATCGGTACATCCGGTGTAGACCTCCCTTGGTTCCAGGGGAGGGCTGTAAAAAACGGCTTTAGTTTGGGCAGGTGTCGGGTTAATCTTTTACCAGTAGCCCAATGGATGAGCTTTATCGCTACGCGTACGAACAACCCTGTCCGTGTTGATCTAAGTGGCAGAACATATGGAGTGCATTAACGTTCAAGGGCCTTCGTAGTTTACGAAAAGGCACGAGCGGTGAGATCCCCATAACTTTCGCAGACTACTCGCCAAACTGTCCTTCAAACGTCACGGCGAACTTCACGACGATATTTTGTGAACTGAGACGACGTTCTCCGCGACGTTCTTTCACGACGTTTTGTAAAAAATACGGGGAAACCCTATAATACTGAAGTCTCGTTTAGGTGACAAACCACTCAAATTCCAGGAAATGTGTCCCCAAAACGGGACTGCAGTCCTAAAAGGGATAAGGGTCCCTGTCGCGACCCGTTTCATGCCTCCGCCAGCACGCTCATGCCGCAGCTCTTCTTCCGCCGCCGAAAGTGCGAGTTGGTAAAGTTCCACAACTCGGACAGATAATCGATTCCCACTTGATGATCTAGCTCCTTCGGGACAGATAGATCCCAAATGTGTACCGGGTATGCTCTACAGTAGCTCACGCTTCCGAGAGGGAGCCGTAAAATCTGCATGGTCTAGGATGAGTTTCCTGGGTTGGATCCACATACTACACACAACCTGCACACCACCTCAGTGTGGCATGTTACGATCTAGATGAAAAAAAAATTATCCACCCAACGTGCTCAAACTTCGATAGCATATCAACGACCGCAGTCGGGATGCTGAACCCTATTGCGATTGAAGCCAATGCACGCATTATACCAGGGGGGGGGAGTAGCAGAGACGACACCTGTGACGAACGGGTTTTCCGGAAGGCCGCAGAGTATAAAACTTCTTGATACCAATATTAGTATAGTACGAGTCGAGCTGGAAAGTAAAAGCGGCGATCAATACATGAATAAAAAGTGCACATATCGAGGCTTGAACTCGCAACGTTTTTCTTCCGGGTTCCGGGAGTGTACGCTATATGGCTGTCGATGACAATGTCATTGAACTTGCGGTTCTCGCTCCAACGTCCCCCAGCAGCGTCCGCGCCGCCACAACGTCTATCACCTCGTCGACTATGGATGTGGTATCGCTTTTGGAATCGGGGCGCTAGCCACAGAACACGGAGAAAAATCAAAGGGCGGTGCACTAGAAATAGAGGGGAGGAATGCCTCAACGCCCGTCTTCCACAGCCCGACGTCCACACCAAGACACAGGCACGTCTCTTGGGACGAATCGCTTGGTCGCCGTGTGACCCTCCACCTCGAAGACAGTGGGGTCACTAAGTGCTGAACACGTGCGTCGGCGCATGCTGCTTTCTCGGCGAGTTTCAGAAGGCTCAAGAATATGTCACCGCGGCAAGGCTCACTTACGGAAGCTGCAGTACAGACAGCAGTTGTTTTTTACTCTTTCGGGACGCACACGAAGCGATAAAAAAAGTGTCAAAAGTTGCAAGTTTGGTACAACGAAGAAGAAAATCAGAGGAAGTATGAAATATGCAGGAGAATACGCAGAGACTCGTCAAAAGAGGAATACCCGACGCAAAATCCATATCACACAGGAAAATCGGGGATGCACCCCGGACATCCCCTGATTCGTACCATGTATGCCCGTGCCCGCGCGTTTTACGACTGCTTGCATTGCAGTTCGGACACCAAATTTGTCACCTCCCCCAAACCAACTTTGGCTGATGCTGTAATCGTAATTACGGTCGCCACTTTTTCTCTCTCAAGTACCCAGAAGGGTCATTTAGTATCAATAGCTGCTCCTCGGTACGTTTACTGTGGTGCAGCGCAAACGATATTTGCTGCCGTGTTGTTCCCTAGGTGTCAATTTGAACAGATTGTACGGGGGCGGGGTTTTTCGTTCGAGAGAATGCGGACGGGATATATGAATCGCATGTAAACGAGTGGAAAAATCCTCTGTACTGTTTCGTTTTGCCTCTGCTGTTTGTGCCTTGTGGCAACTAAGCAAGGGCGGCATGTATGCGGGTGTCCGCTTTTTTTAATACACACCAGCATGCGTGCGGCACGGACTATGTACTCTTCTTTTGTCTTTTGCCTTCTCCTGGATTTTTTCAAATGGCATCAGACATCACAATCAGTAGCCGAGATAGGCCGATATTGGAAGAGGTCTCGAGTCGAAGCAAATGCCAAATATATTTTTTTCTTCTCTCTCTGAACATTAGGGGTATATATCTGAGGTATACGCTGTCGTACACCGATGGCAGAGCATCACAGTCAGTAGCGCCGCCTGGCACAAAAAAAAATGTTCATCTCTCGAACGTTTCGAGTTTTAATGTCAAAATGAAACTGCGTGAAAAAATACGGCAGGAGTCGACAACAACGAGAAAATAACAAAAGCAGTCTGAAAGGGCGAGGGCAGTAGCAGTCAGTAGGCATGATTCTATAAAAAGCGACCACCATCAACAACAGCAAGCAAATGCAGAGCAGTGTACCACACGTCGTTAGGTATACTGTGTACAGAACCTGGTATACAGTACCTGGTATATATATATACTTACACCAGGTATGTGTTGACAAAAAATGCGGCGAGAGGCGACACGCAATCCTCCTATAATACGCCCTACTGCTTGGGAATACTGCTGCTGCTTGGGACCTAATGCTACTGCGTGGGACCGTCGCGGGAAAACATCTCAAGTCCCATGTCGAGCACTTCGCTCGTCACGCTGAACGCCGTCCCCGCCACAGCGCTTGCCGCCGCTCTTAACCGCTGGGGGTTCGTTGGCATGCGCACCTAGAGGTAAAAAAACGTGGGCCGTTCGCGAGGGGGGCAGCAGAAAAGAGGGGGAGTTGTATCCTTGCTCGTCATGGGTTTTACGAATGAAGAGAGACACGAACCTTAAAACTATGTAAAATCTATACCCAACACGATCCTTAAAACAGACAGCGAACATGGCTCTCAATACGGCCGCCGAACATAGCCCTTAGTTGCCGAACACGACCCTCAAACAGCCGCCGAACAAGGCTCTTAACACAGCCGCCAAACACGGCCCTTAGCTGCCGAAGACGGCTCTTCAGGCGCCGAACACGGTCCTTAGCCGCCAAATGTGGTCCTAAGCCGCTGAACACCGTCGTTTGCCACCGAACCGGCCCTCAGCTGCCAAACACGGCGCTTAGGGGCACCGAACATGGTTTTTATATAGCCGCCAAACACGGTAAAAAGCCACCGAACATGGTCCTTAGCCGCCGAACACTCATAGCCGCCAAACATGGTCCTTAGCGGCCGAACACGGCTCTTTTTAGGGCGCCGAACACGGCCGTTACATAGTCGCCTAACACAGCCATTAGCCGCCGACCATGGTCTATAACCGTCGAACATGGTCCTGAGTCACCAAACACGGCTCTTTGCAGGGCGTCGAACACGGTCCTTATAGCAGCCGAACACGATTTCTAGCCACCGAACACGACTCTTAGGGTGCCGAACACGATATTTATACAGCCGCCGAACACGGTCGTAGGCCGCCGAACGCGACCATTAGCTGCCGAACATCGTCCTTAGCCACCGAACACGGCTTTTCTTAGAGCGCCGACACGGTCTTTACACAGCCGCCGAACACGGTGCTTAGCCACCAAACACGGCTTTAAGGGCACCAAACACGGTCTTTATAAAGCCGTCAAACACGGCCATTAGCCGCCGAACACGGCTATTTATTAGGGCGCCGAACACCGTCCTTATAAGCCCCAACACGGTCCTTGGCCACCGAACACGGCTCTCAGGGCGCCGAACGCGGTCCTTAGATAGCCGCCTAACACGGCCCTTAGCCGCCGAACACGGCCTTCCCAAACCTATTGCAGGGTTACTCACGCCAAAAAACACAAAACAGGTAAACCCTTGACACTCACCGCGTACACGGCCCGCCGTGCTAAGCCCGCCGCCTTCCCGGTGAGCTTCACCATCCCACCCAGCGTCGACACTGACCCGTCAAGCCCCCCGAGGTTCATCATCTCCCCCAGGTTCACAAACCTAATGTTAGTAGTGGCAGGGTGGCGACCGTCACATTCGCACGAGGTGATCGGTGTAAATGTTTGGCTGGCAGGGGGGGGGGGGGGGGGGTACTAATTATCGTCACAGCCGTAGCCCTGTGGGGGGGGGGGTGTACTCATTGTCGTGCATGGCCGTAGTCATATGACCATAGACCCTCGCATCCCTACAATGCTAATTATCGTCATAGCCGAAGTCGTATGGGGGGGGGGGGGGGGGGGGGGGGGGGCGTACTCATTTATTGCTTGCCTTAGTCATTTGACCTTTGACCACGCATCCCTTTCGAGACGGAGCATCGTTTCTACTCCTAATAGAGACACCTCCAACAATTGGGCGCTCATTACGTTGTTTCCATACATTACATAGAAACTTTTGGCTAATCTTATCCCCTTCCTGTTTGGCCTCCTGTGGCCACCATCTATCTCCTAGGATAGCGATCGTTTTCTCGCTGCTATTCATTGTATCAAACTCCTTCACGTCACATTCGTCTATTTTCCTCATCTCTTCTAACACATCCCGTTCCTCCTTGTATATTTCACATTCTCCTACTATGTGAGTTCTACTCTCTATTGCTTTGCCACACGGGCACATCTGTGCGTCTACTTCCTCCTCCTCCTGGCTACTGGTGTACCTCTTTCTTCTTTCTGGCAGGTCCAGGTCCCCTGCATGAAAGCGCAGTTTCAGCGTCTTCGCGAAGTCCATTGGGTCATGCAAATACGTTTTCATTCCTATTCCTTCCCTCAATCCCCCGTATATCTCTAAGTGTTTTGCCGATTCCACCTTAGTCGTATGGGGGGGGGGGTGTACTCATTATCGTGCATGGCCGTAGTCATATGACTATAGACCCTCGCATCCCTACAATGCCAGGACGGAGCACGTCGGGTTTTCACCGACCAGGCAGACATTGCTTGCACCAAGTGCGAAGCGCTGTGAGGTGTTGGGCGAGTCGCATGAAGGGTGAGCCTACTAAAAACCCCTTTAGAGGCGGATTTTTTGCATATGGATGACAGCATCAATGAATTGATTTAATTTCTGGTGTGGCCACTTCCAAACAGACAGTAATGGGGTTACTATGTAGCTGCCTCGTGGGTGCCTCACCATACACACACCACGTGATACGATCATCCCCCTTGTGCGGAGTGAAGGTTCTCCCCGCACAAAAATGATCTAAGTTGACCGCCAGCCGTGGTAGCCGCCAAAAAAAAAAACAAAGGGTATCCTGGCTGTCTGGCTCACGCAGTGAGAGACGTGTTTTACAGCGTCGTCGCCAACCGACGCCAACCCAATCTATTTATATACCAGGTATATAATATAGGGGGGGGATGGGGGGAGGGGGTGTACTCGATAGGAGAGATGTACTCGATCTCATGCATGGCCGTAATCGTATGACCATAGACCCTCGCATCCCTACAATGCCGGGACGGAGCATGTCGGGTTTCACCGACCAGGCAGACATTGCTTGCACCAAGCGCGAAGCGCCGTGAGGTGTCCGGCGAGTCGCATGAAGGGTGACTGCATCCTACTAAGAACCGTTAGTGAGGCGGACTTGCATATGGATGACAGCTTCAATGAGTTAGTTTAATTTCCGGTTTGGCCACTTCTAGAGACAGCAATGGGAGTACTATGTAACTGTCTCTTGGGTGCCTTACCTTGAACACTACGTGATACGATCAATTCCCTTGTGCAGAGTAAAGGTTCTTTACCTCGCACAAATGATCTAACTCGACGACCAGCTGTGGGAGACCGCCAAAAAAAAAAAAAAAAAAACGGTACCCTGGATGTCTAGCTCACGTAGTTTACAGTGTCGTTGCTAACCGACGCCAACCCAACCCATATATAATACATATAAAATACTGGGAGGGGGGGATGGGGGGGGTACTCATTATCATGCTTGGCCGTAGTCGTATGACCATAGAACCTCGCATCCCTACAATGCCGCGGAGCACGTCGGGTTTTCACCGACCAGGCAGACATTGTTTGCTTGAACCAAGCGCGAAGCGAAGTGAGGTGTTGGGCGAGTCGCATGAAGGGTGAGGTGCATCCTGCTAAGAACCGTTTGTGAGGCGGACTTGCATATGGATGACAGCGTCAATGGCTTCATTTAATATCTGGTGTGACCAGCTCCAGAGACAGCAATGGGTTTACTACCAGGTATGTAACTGCCTCGTGGGTGCCTTACCATACACAAACTACGTGATACGATCCCCCCCCTCGTGCGGAGGGAAGGTTCTCCCCGCACAAACTATCTATATCTATAACTCGACCGCTAGCCGTGGTGACGCAAAAAAAAAAAAAACGGCACCCTCGCTGTCTAGCTCACGTAGTGAGAGGCGTGTTTTACAGCGTCGTCGTCAACCGACGTCAACCCAACCTACGTATACCAGGTAAATAATTGGGGGGGGGGGGGGGCTGAGAGAACGTTGAGCCTCACGGCGGCGGCAAGGTGAGAAATCGTAGAGCGTACGAGAAACTCATGTATTCGTTGGATAAGAGAGAATGGCATGTTTGAAAATATTAAAAGCGTGGGCAAAGCCCCCCCGCTAGTGCCTAGATCACTCAATCATCGAGTAGAATAACAGGTGAGCGCGAACGTCTGAGCAGAAATAGCAGACTGCTGGAGCATAGAGGACTGTACCGACCTTGGCCCGGCTCTCGACAAAATGGTTAAAATATATTGTACATTAAAGCCCAACCCTAATCCTAACTCGAACCCCGACTGCATGAGAAATTTCTCGGAATAAAAATGGAATGAGAAGGTAGTGTAGACTGTCATACCAACCATTGTATCGAAGCCGGGCCAAGTTGCACACACTATTTCGAGCAAAAAAGGCACTTACACAGCTGTGAGGCTGGACAACTAGCGCTGTTGTTGAGCGCCACAATAACGGACGATAAAAACAAAGCGCCTTGCGTTCTTTCTTCACTGGAGTGCTTGCTTCAGCTCTGTGACACAAGAGCTCTCTTGTTTCGCGTCCATCAATCCATGGACAGAAGCAAAGCGTATTCGTTTAGAAAACACCCCCTTCCACCGAACAGAGGTCCCGACGCATAGCGACGAAAAAAATTGAATTGAAAAAATGTAAAAAGACAATGCGTACACGCCTGATGCGCAGGGGGGCGGGCGGTGTGCAGCAGCGGACAAATCGCCAATGATACGGGGCGAGCGCAACTCAGACGGTCGGGGGGGAGGCAACTCGGGACAAGAGACCACACCTGAAGTCCAGCGGCCTTCGTCGCTCCTTATCCGCCCAGATGTTGTAGGCGATATAATCCGACTGTTGCATGGCCACCTGCAACATAAGCACATCGGAAGGACCAACCATGGGACAAGCGAGGACAGACGGTCACGATTGTTACGCCGCGTCTATCGCAGCAGAGGCAGCGTATCTCTACCGTTCCGGCACGTAAGTTTCTTGCAGCAAAAGAGATTTAATGTGAACAGTATAGAGTACAACACAAGTATACTTTAGGATGACATGGAGGAAGGCATTCAACTGCGGGCACGAATTATCTCTCTCTAGTAGTTTGTCAGTGAGAAAGGACCTCACAGGGCAACATGCAACCTTGGAACCGCTCCGGGCACGTCGACTGACCGAACAACTTCGGTGAGCCGTGCTTACGACTTGACCCAGCTTCAACATAATGGATGGAATATACTGTATCTAAACCCTACCCGAACCCTAGCCCCAAACGTTTGGAGGCACTACCAACCATTTTGCCAAAATTTGGGCAGGTCGTATACAATACTGCGTCGACGGTAAGAATCCTTCTAGCTTTCCGGCACGAACGTGGGGGTCCGCTCGCGAGGTGTTCATGGCGAGATGCTGTCCGCCCCTCTTCCGTAGCACTGCTGTACTCGCTGTGCCGTCTCGGCCCACCCGAGGCTCGAATGCTCGCCGTATTCACACTAAGGACATGCCAAGTACCACTACCTATCTCACGGCGGAGATTCCACCCCGCCGTAGCCTACGACAAGACCGCCTCAAAATTAAAAAATCACTGACGCGAAAGAATAACACGACACAACCAAAATAATTTAACTAAAAAAACGCCAACATGACCGGTAAGTCTCATGCGCGCACCCCCCCCCCCCCTATGTATTGTATACAGGTTGGGTTAACGGCGGTTGGCAACGACACTGTAAAATATGCCGCTCACTACTTGAGTTACATAACCAGGGTACGAGTACCGTTTTTTTTTTTTTTTTCTATTTTTTAGGCAGTCGGTCACAGCTGGTGGTCGGGTTGGATCATTTGCGCGAGGTGAAGAACCTTTACTCCGCACAAAAGGGGAATGATCGCATCCCGTAGTGTTTATGGTCATTTACATAGTACTCTCATTGCTGTCTCTGGAAGTGGCCAAACCGGAAATTGAACTAACTCATTGAAGCTGTCATCCACAAGGAACTTCGCCTCACAAGCGGTTCTTAGTAGGATGCAGCTCACCCTTCATGCGATTCGCCGGATACCTCACGGCGCTTCGCGCTTGGTGCAAGCAATGTCTGCCTGGTCGGTGAAAACCCGACGTGCTCCATCCATTGTAAGAACGCGAGGGTCTATGGTCATACTACAGTACGGCCATGCATGATATCGAGTACCTCCCCCCTTCCCCCCGCGTTGCGACATGAAGGAGTTTGGTACACTAGATAGCAGCGAGAAAACGATCGCTATCCTGGGAGATAGATGGTCGCCACAGGTGGCGAAACAAGAAGGGGAAAAGATTTCCAAAACGTTTCTATGAACATATGGAAACAACGCACTAAGAACGCAAATGTTGGAGGTGTCTCTAATATTAACAGGAGTAGGAACGGTGCTCCACCTCGAAAGGGATGCGTGGTCAATGGTTAAATGACTAAGGCAAAAAAAAAGATTAGTACCCCCCCCCCTCCCTCCCCCCCCCCCCGGTTGGCGTCGGTTGGCGACGACGCTGCAAAATTCGCCTCTCACTGCGTGAGCTAGGCAACCAGGGTACCATTTCTTTTTTTTTTGGCGGTCACCACGGCTGGCGGTCGAGTTAAATCATTTTTGTGCGGGGAGAACCTCAACTTCGCACATGGGGGATGATCGTATCACGTAGTGTGTATATGGTAAGGCCCCCACGAGGCAGTTACAGGAAACCCACTGTTGTCTCTGGAACTGGCCACACCAGAAAAATAAATCAATTAATTGACGCTGTCATCCTTATGCGAAAACAACACAAGCGGTTCTTAGTAGAATGCAGTTCATTTTACGACTCGCCCAACACCTCACGGCGCTCGCGCTTCGTGCAAGCATGTCTGCCTGGTCGGTTAAAAGCCGATGTGCTCCGTCCGGATATTGTAGGGATGCGAGGGTCTATGGTCATACGACTACGGGCATGCATGATAACGAGTACACCCCCGCCCCACCCCTGGACTCGTACCTGCGCGTTGCAGGGCAAGTCCAGCCCCTGGACAGCAGCAATGTCCCCCAGGCAGTACACCCCAGCAGCAGTAGCAGCAGTGGTCGCAGTAGCAGAATTTTCGGTCGACTCACTCCCATCGGGGCTCCCTCCGACGACCTGTAGGCGTCGGTCTACTCTAACTCGCCCCTGAGGGTCCTTTGGGACATCCAGAGAAGCGACCACGCGGCTGGGCTGGCTTCCAGCCGTCCATACAAGAAGGTCTGCCTTTAACTCCTCGTCGAGCGTCCCGTCGTCCTGGTTGCAGAGGTAGTAGGGGAAAGGGGAGGAGCTTCGTTCGTGTCAGTGCGTTGGCGCAACGGCACAGTAATGTACACGGTACGACTTGGCCCAGCTTCGCGTAAATGGTTGGTACGAGTCTACACGAATTACTTACCATATAAAATTCCGAGAAATTTCTCAGAAATTTGGGGTTAGGGTTGAAAGTCACGTACACACCAACCATTTCCTCGAGCTCGTAGGCCAAAATCGTATACAGCCGTCCATCGGCGAGAGTTTCGGCGCCCTGGGTAATGGCTAGCGTAAAGGGGAGGAGCTTCCCATATTGCTGGTGCTGGAATGGGGACAGGGGGAGCGCCTAGCCTTAGTGTTGGCGGGTTGACGCTAAAGCGGGCGGCATGAAGAGGGGCGATAGGCGAGCTGCTGTACCCCCCTCTTCGGCTGTCTTCGCCTGACCCTTTTCTAACTCCAGAGACTATCAAACTCAAATTTCGAGTGTTTCGTCTCCAAAAAGTGGATGCAGTTCTAAAAAAGGGGGAACATCCCTTTAGGAATGCAGTCCCGTTAGGGGGACCACCACCCAAATTGTAAGAAGTTTGTCCCCAAAACATGACTGCGGTCCACACAGGGCCAAGTACGCATACAAGTATGACTATCCGAACTCATGCTGTCTACCAGAACCAGAGTAAACGCCACCGGACAATAAACGCCACCACCCAGTTGCACGTTTGGTTATACGGACATCCTCAACATTGCATCGTCAATATCTTGGGGAGGTACAAACAAACAAGCGATGCTCGAACATTCAAGTACCGGGCAATAAGCAAACGACAGGACCAACTAGAGGCGGGAAAAAAAAATGTCATATGAAACGCATGCTCATGGCTTCTTGGTTGATAACGGGTACATACGATTGGAGTGGTCGTAGGATACACAGTCTCAGGTGAAGCAACGAGAGCCAAAAGCGGCAGAACAACCAACCTGTCTAGAAAGAACAACCTTTGAACGAATATATTCTAGAGCAGCGGTAGAAGTCATGCCATACCCCCCCCCCCATCCCCTCCCGAAAATACAAATCAACGCCCTCTCCGCCCACGGTTCGTGTCCATTTGTCTTTACTCCACTGTTTTTGCTCCATCCATCACCGTGTCCCGTTTCATCAATACAAAAAAAATAATGAGTGAATGAAAGAAAGAAAGAAAAAGTACGATGCGAAGAAAATGCGTAGGATGCGGGGACACCCCTTACCTTCCCCCCCTGCAAGACGACGACGCCTCCCTCCTTCACGCTGCCCACCCTCGTCCCTGTCAACACGCGAACACCCGACTCCTCCAGCCGCCGCAGGCCAGTCTCGCGGCTGCCTGGAGCCGCGGCAGAGAGGACCTTGCGCAGAGCGTATTTTAGGTCAGGGTATGGGAGAGGGGCGGTACAACGAGGGGACACCGTGCTGCTGTTACACCATACGAGGTGGACAGGAGGTGAAATAATTTCAAACTCCTACTTAGAGAGCTGGACCCGCGTTTTAGCTGAAAATTACTTGGAACTACAGTACGTAGTGTGGGCAATTTGTTTTCCAGCACCGAAAGGGTTTTACGAAAAAATGAGCTAAAAGAAAATTTGGCTCCATTTTTTACAACGAAAATAAGCAAAACCAGCATCAACACTGGTCTTAGTATTAGGACACACCCCCCTGTTCTCACACAAGAACCTCAGTCTGTCCAAAAACAAAGGCATGCCTCACGTGGTGTCGCGTACCGCACGACTCTGCCCCCCCCCATCGTGAGTGGTTTAAGACCGTGCCCAGCAGCATCGCGTGTCCCGCCCTCCTCCTTTCCCCTACACACCCCCTCACCTCGGAGCCTGCGGCCAGCGTCACCTCTACTTTCCCCCTTCCTGCCGCCGCTGCTCCGAGCTCGGTGGCAAGGTTGCACGCGAGCTCCACCCCACCGTAGCTCCCGCCCACCACAACCACGCGCGAAATTATGGTCTCCCTAGAGCGAGCCTGTCCTCACAGGCGCCAAGTCGCCAAAAGCGCGTTGAGATGCACGAAGGCGGCGCGGAGCGAGAGCCGCCAAGCAGTTGGTGGGCACGAATGCAAAGACGTCAGAGGCGTATGTATAATGTATTATGGATGTTTGTATACGTATATTATACAAGGCGCTTCGCTCCGCGGGTGGCCTGCGCCGCCCGCTACGCTCGATCAGGAAGGAAAAGTACATCAAATTCTGCGAAGCGGACAGAGGTCCATGATTGAATAGTTTTTCTCATGATTGATAGTAGTTGCAAACTGGCGACTTGACTATGCCATGAGTCTCGCCGCCATGCTTCAGGAGAAAACAGCTCGGACGCCACATACGCTCCGCGTCGCGGGCGGTTTTCCGCTACGCTCGCTCACACGTCGTACGTACGTACATACCCCAGGTAGGGTACTTAGTTTCTTTTTTCGATATGCTCCATGTCTGTACTCGTATGTACGAAAGATAAAGCACAGCATGGCACAGCAGCACCGCAAAAACAATGAAAAAGAAACCGAAATTTCGGAAAGGAAAAAATCCCCGTCCCCTCTCGTGTAATGACTTTCTGCCTGATTGGAACACCTTACACCGGTCAAAAAAAAAAAAAACAGAAAAAACAAACAGCAGAGCTTCTCTCTCCGCCTCGTACGCCGCCCGCCCCTCTCGCGACCATCTCGCCACCGATTCCGTCAGGGTGAAGCTTTCCTCCCTCTCTTCCACAGTGAGCCCCGTCGCCCGCTTCGCGTGAAGCCCGGTGCTCACCGTGGACCTCGTTCGCCAGCTCGACAATGTTGATGCTCAGACTGCGCACGTCTTTCTGTATACTGTAGTTCAGATTGGTCGCAAACATAAGCACCAATTGAGTTTATTTTGCTAATCAAAACGACCCTTACATACTCGTACATAGTATAACCGGAACCATACCAGGAGGCCAGACAGAGCCCATTCATGCTTCCCTCGTGTCTCGAGGCACACGCGACGCCCAGCCACGAAAACTTTGACCGCGCTCTTTACAACCCCCCCTCAACCCGCCAGCACCCGCTGACACGCTCGGAGTACACGCACGCACACGAAATGAAAGAAGAAAAAAGAAAAGAAGGGACTGAAAGTGCAAAGAGAAATTGGAGAAAACAAAGACCCGCTGGAAAGGCCCGGCAAGTAATAAAAGGAGGCGATTTCCAAGTGGGAGCTCTGAGAGCCCAGGGATGTACCAACCGAGCACGCTCAGGGAGTGAGATATCTATAAGTAGTTCTATATGAGGCGTTTTCCTCTGCGGGCGGATAACGCCCGCTACGCTCGCTCAAGGAAAAACAGAACAAAATATGGAGCAGACAGGTCCATGATTTTAGGTGCAAACTGACGACGTGCGAAACGCCAAGAGCTGCATGCTCCGGAGAACAACACGGAGGCCGCATGGAAGTATGCGCGAAAGGACGGAGATAACTCGCAAAGTTGTTTTTGCTGATATTGGATACAAAGACAAACCCATCGCGCATCACCAGCCAGAGCTACTTGTCGTGAAGCTTCATCACCAGCTGCTTGTAAAGTGGTTGCCATTTTTCATGAGACGCATATTTCGATTCCTCCGAGCGGAAAAAGAAAAAAAAACAGACGACGAGAATCTCACAAGCTGCAACGGTAGAAGAAACAATACAGAGAAACAGGCGAAAAAAAAAAACGTCCGATTTTTTGTTCAGGTGTTTATTTTTGCCCTCCGGCGGACTGATGAAATGGCAGTTGAGGTTATCACAGCCGATTTTTTCTGCCCTCACAGTGAGCTCAAGCTTCCTGCCAGAGATTCGGCCTTAGGGTGCCTCTGTGGTCACGCGACTTCGAAGGTGCACGATACGCACCTGGGATAAAAAGTCCTCAAAAAGAGTGGAGCAACGCAAGCACGTGATATATATACACTCACATTCTACGTGCCCTTCGGGGGGTCAAGGGTTTCTGAACAAAAAAGCGTAACTGCTGCAGCAGCAGTGCCAAGAAACCGCTGCGCCTTCGGGAGTTTTTCGAATTCCAGACCGTCCAGCCTTCGTGCTTCACGCAATTACAGCAGGTATAGACTATATACGTAGCGTATGCAGGGATAAAAAAAAAGCGGGAAACATTCACACGCCTTCAACCCCGCACACAACAGTATGCCCTGTCCCTTTCAAAACTGCACCGAAAAGTGCGGGATGAATTTTGCAGTAGTAAACGGCTTATATATTATAGGGCCGTGCACTGGCAGCTTTAGTCAGTAGAGGTTATACTGACAGCATCAGTACACTGGTTGCATCAGTAGACTGGGTTACCTTTAGCTTGGTTGCATCAGTAGACTGGGTTACCTTTAGCTTGCGGATGGCTTGCTTGACACGGTAGCTGTCCTCGATGCTGTAGAATGGGATGGCGTGCTCTTTCGCTCCGGGGACCTTCTCTATCCCCGACGCAGGCTCCGCCCCGACCGCCACCACAAGCTTGTCGTACTTGAGAGTTCTCTCTGGATCATCAGTCAGATGCGTGGACGACAAGAGACCAGTTTCTTCATCAGTGCCAGGACAGGAGATAGGTACTGTAGTGCGATACGATGTTGTAGGTACTTTCATGCCGCAGAAATATCTGAAAATAATAGTGTGACTTTGTATCTATACATACCTCAACGGCAGCAACAGCGCAGGAAAGTTGTTGCATTCTAAACCGCCTCCGCGGAAAGTTTCACACTTCATATGGCATGCAATGCGAGAATAAACTTGAGCAGCGGAACCGGAAGAGCGACTCTATTTGTCCTTGTTGTTTGCGCTGGAGACATCAAACGCGGCCGAGTACGGTATACGCCTACACGCAAGTGTGAAAATAACGTGAGGGAAGGAACATGAAAACACACACAAATATTTTGTTGACAAGCAATTAAATTAAAACCAAAAGAGAAGTAAAATTAAAAAAATAAACCGAACAAAAATAGCTCAAAACAAAAACAATCAAACATGGAAGAAATAAATATGCCAGGTGGCATCAGTATACATATACACCCTGGTACGTATATGAATTGCCTGGTACATGAAATACAAAATGCGGGTAGAAAAATGAACGGGGAATGGCGCCTGCACCCTCACTTTCGTTGGCGTTGTCGGAGACCATAAAGCCTTCCAAGTCATCCGAGAGCGCGCCCACGACCGACACTTCTTTTCCCGCCAGGTCAACATCGTCAACGCACGCCTGCAAGAACGACACGCCGCTGCCCTCCAGCAGCTCGCGAAAGGTGGGCGCCACCTCATCTAACTCAGCGTTTCCCACTGGAAATCGTGGGGTCACCATGTGCGGGTCAAGGGCGGGGTTGGGGGGGGGTGTAAAGCCGGGATTGGATTGGCGCCTTGCTGTCGATTGCAACAGATGCAACAAACACCAACCTCCTATGCTCGTATGGCCTGGGCATAGCCGTCCGCCCGCTCATTGGTCAAGGTTGGCGTCGACAGCGCCGAAAATGAAACGGTCACGGGTCGCATGGCCGGTGTACGGCCGCCCGCCTATTGGTCGAGGTTGGCGTCGACAGCGCCGGAAATGAAATCGTCGTATGGCCTGGGTACGGCCACCCATCAATTGGTCAAGGTTGGCGTGGACAGCACCGCATATGAAAACTGTCACGGATCGCATGGCCGGTGCACGACCACTCGCCTATTGTGTTGGCGTCGACAGCGCAGGAAATGGAACCGTCGCATGGCCTGAGCACGGCCGTCCGCACGTTGGTCAAGGTTGGCCTCGACATTGCTGGAAATGCAACGGTCGCGGATCGCATGGCCGGTGTATGGTCACCCGCCTATGGGTCGGGTTCGCCGGAAATGAAACCGTCGTATGGCCTCGGCATATCCGCCCGCTCATTGGTCAAGGTTGGCGTCGACAGAGCTGGAAGTGAAACGGGCACGGATCACATGGCCGGTGCACGACCGCTCGCTCATTGGTGAAGGTTGGCATCGGCAGCGCCGGAAATGAAACCGTCGCATGATCAGTTCATGACCGTCAGCTCATTTGGTCGAATTTGGCGTGGACAGCGCCGGAAGTGAATCCGTCGCATTGCCGACGCATGACCGCCCGCCCATTGGTCGAGGTTGGCGTCGACAGCGCCGGAAATTAGTCCCTATCGGTCTCATGACCGCCCATTCATTGGTCGAGGTGTGGCGCCCACAGCGTCGGAGATTAAACCGTTGCGCTCAACATTTCGGCCTCGTTCTCGTTTTCTCCGAGACTTCCGGTTGTTTCCGTCACGGCACTCTCATAGTAGGTGCCGGTAGTTGGTAACGGCTACCGCTCCATCCCGAAAAGCAAAAAAACGTTTTTCCATTCATATTTCAGGATACAATGGTTATCGTGTATTACCCTGTTGACAGGCTGGTGCAACCCACATAGCACCACTGCGTCCGTAAATGGAACGACCGTAACGCCAACGGCAAACGTCTCTTGCATTCATGGACAGCGTGGTATACTCTTACGTCGCGCCCTCCAAATCGACTGCAGCAAGAAGAGCGCTATTACAGACGTGTGGCCAATAGAGCGACACCACCTTGTCCCGTAGGCGAGCGATTCACACTGCGAAACTCGACCGTCTATTCACTGGCGTGCCGAACTTCTGGCCGCAGCAATCGGACGTTTTCCAAATGGCAAACGCCGCATGACGCATGAAACAGTCATGGCAGATGTTCCTACTCGTTGCACGGGGTAGTCCTTGAAGAAATGAAAGATTACGTAGTGCTTGTATGACGCGCAAGATATCACGCTCCTGCAGACACATGTCCAGCCAAGTTTTACGGCAACGGATAGAGCGAACAAAGGCCGAACGATGCGCCTATGGAAATTCCAAGGACTTCCACTTTCACCATTGTTTGGTGCGCGTGCTCCCCCTTGTTTTGAAGAAATTCGGCTCGGAAAAATCATCCCACGGAATGGGTTATCACTCTGGGTGTAGATATTATACCCGTTCAATACTCAAATTAGAGTCCAAACGGTGCTTATATTACCGGTCAGAGTGGTATACGGTAGAGCTTGAGGGCCTGAAGACTATGTATGGTGCTACAGTTGTAGTGGTTGAATGCTTGAAAATTGTAACGTAGCGCCTGAACAATTGAATATCATGAAGAAAAACACGTGGTTGAAACAACTGAAGACTACCCCCACAAAAAAAGGCGTTGAAGGCCGCGCCAGCACAAGGTATACATCCCGTCGCGAGACAACCGAAATGTATCGCAAATCTCCGGAACAGACAGAGCTGTCACTTAAAACGCCTCCTTCAATACCGCCTCCTCCATCACTCTATTTTCCTCAACTCACTTGCGAACTCGTAGAGGAGCGGCAAGAAAGTAAACTTGTCTCGCTTGTCGACAAGCGTTACGATCGGCTTTCGACCTTTCCAGGGCATCTGTTGGAGCCGCAGGGCAGCGTACAGCCCACCGAATCCGCCCCCAAGTACGCAGATTCGCTCCGCCTCGCCCCCCTCCGCCACCTCGGAGGCGCCCATGCCAGTCCTGGGTTGAACGAGAGTTGTGGGAGATGCCGTATGATTGAGTCTTGATAATCAAGGCTTGATGATTGATTATGGATGGGTGATGGTTGACGCTTGATATGAATGATTGATGGTGGGTGGGTGCTTGATGATTGACGGTCAATGGTTGATGATTGATTCGATTGATAGGATTGACGAGTGATGAGTGATGGTTCATGATTGATGGTGATTGATGCTTGACGATTGATGAATGGCGATTCATGGTATGAAGGTTGACGATTGATGGTTGATGACGGATGGCCGACGAATGATGACTGATTAATGCTAATGAGTGGTTGATGATTGGTGATTGGTGGTTGACGATTGAAGGCTGATGATTGAAGATTGGTAATTGGAGATTGATTGCGCCCTTGTGGACTACTCGTAGCTGCTATTACTGTGTTGGTTCGGGCCACTTCCGCGGCTACACAGGCTGCGATTCTCGGTGAAGGACACAACACCTTTGGACTTCATAGGGAAAGAGGAAAATCACACGACTACTGTACAAAAATGACCGACACAACATCGGCCATACACGGCACCAACACGGGCTCTGTAAGTGTCCCCAAAACAAAAATGCAATAAGCTGTATTGTAAGACGCGAGCGCGGCCACGAAATTACCCATACTTGCTTCTGCGTTTCGCTCACAACATCTAAAAAACTAGAAGGCCGATGAGACACCGCACTCCTCACCATTTTGGTCGCTATACCTGGAACCCCACAATGGTTGGGGTTGAGTTCGCCAATCCTGTAACGTTCAATATAATTCCCACTATTGCAGCTGTACCATACGAGATATATAACGCGATGGCGTGATGGGCAGTTGGTTGGCATGAGCGAGGCGTTGCAACTCAAGAGCTCCATTCGTACGACATAACACGTTGTGGCATTCCCGACCGGTTGCCCACCTCAACCCATTCGAAAAAAACAAGTCGATACTTTGAAAAAGCCGACGCGGTTGACTTTGACCGCTGTTCGTCCACCAATAGCGCTCAGCTCTTTTCCTACAGTACTATTAATATTTAATACCTGGTACCTGGTAGTATACTTCGTATGACACACAAACAAATGTCCGAACACTGGCTTCAAGTCGTTTTGCTCCCCGAGAAGTGTGAGCAGTTCTATTAAATACGGTAGCAGTGCGAATGAAAAGTCGGAGCATCGGCGGAATAGAGGGCCAGTGAGTAAATGGACGTCTTCTATTCGTGCTTGAAGCTCCGGGTTGTCAACCCTTTTACAAAGCCACTGCACGTCTGGGTTCAACTCTAATACCAGTCTGGCGAGATTGTCACCGAAAAATAGGTGAAGTACTCAAGGGGTGAACCACAACGAGATAGTCAATCCTGCGAATAGGGGCGTTGTGGGTGTATAATTAAAACGGCGCGTAATATATATATATATATTATCCTTCACGACGGCTGTGAGCGAAGCCTTCGCTTCCGATTTCGTCTTGCATTTAGGCTAGGACTCCAGACGCCTTCGCTTTTCTGGTTTTGTGCTTACTACTACGACCGCTTTCCTCGAGGGGCGCGCTCGCCGGGCTCCGACGGGTGTTCTCTCGTGCGCGCGTCTCGGAGTCTCGCGCCACCGACGAGCGCGGCGACCTCGAACTCGAAGGATATTTGCTGGTGCAAGGAGACACGGAGGTTCTATTTTTTTTTCCGTCCTGGAGATTTGTTTCGCTGTTGTTGCTCGGCAAAGAGAGACAGACTCGATCGTAGCTCTTTTCTCTCCGAGGTTCAATTGTCGGCCTTGTTGATGCTACCGCTTTATTCTCCCGACTCCCTTGGGTTGCGGGTCGCCATCGGCCTGGTCGACCCCCTCGGTCTTGCCCTGCTCGGTGGCTGCTTTCCCTTGCCCGTCCCTCTTAGCGAGTCGACTACAACCTCCTTCTCGGGGTATCGCGCCGTTCTTGGTGCCAGATCGTTGGATATCCCGGTGATATATTCGGTGTTTTATAAATCGGCACGCCATTTGTTTTCATCGGAGGATTGGAATGGAGGTTGTTGGAGAGTATGAATTCGACCGAGTGTTGTGAGTTTTATAAGAAAAACCAACCAATCACATCGGAGGATTTGATACAGGTGGTCGTACGTGCCCGGACTGTTTACTGCTGCTGCAAGGTCTGATATCTGGAGGCGCATTGAAATACGAGTACTACTACAGCAGCAGCAGCAGCAGTACAGCAGTAGTTCAGAGGCGTTCTACTTCGAATATGTAGGTACAAAGCTTTGTTTTCGCCGGTCGAATTTGATTGAAGGTTGTTGGAAAGTAGGTAGTATTAATTCGGCCGAGTGTTGTGAGTTCGACAAGAAAAACCGACCAATCGCATCGGAGGATATCAAACGTGGTCGTACATGCTCGGACTGTCTACTGCTGCAAGGCCTGATCTCTGGAGGCGCATTGAGATACGAGTACTACTACAGCAGCAGTACAGTAGTTCAGAGGTGTTCTACTTGGAAGATGTACAAAGCGACACCAAATATCCATAACAAGCGCGCCCGATGAGCGTGTCTGACGTATCACGCAATCACGCAGCTCCGAAAGTTGAGGTTTCAACCACTCAATCGGTCCAACTCACGGCAGACGTTTTTCACTTTGAAAAAGTCATATCCAGCTGCAAGGTATCTACTATATCTACTAAAGAAATTAAAGATACTGTCTCGCTTTAAGATACGATCCTTCGTACCAGGTACGGGTACACTGTAAGATAAGATGTTCGCTGTACCGTTTTCTGGTGAAAAACACGTCAAGTTATTCCGGCGAGCACTACTGGAGGTAAAGGAGGGTTCGAGACTGCTTGCTTCCACTGTGAGTACTCGCAGTATGTCAGGGTTCTGTGGTGCTGTGGATATCGTGCTGCGTGTGCTTCACGTATATCCGACCTGAATAATTCGGGGTTCACACTGAGAATTCTTCCCATGTTAGCAGTGTACTTTGCGGTTGTCCGGTTGTTCTGTATTGCCGATCGATATCAGGTACCAGATATCAGGTTATCAGGTGTTCGATACTGTTCACACTCGCAGCATCTCGGAATATGTACTGCGGTTACTGCCTGTAGTCATGATTGAGTATTTCATACCAGTGTAGATAATGCGCGTATACTGGTTGGTTCAATACGCGTAACACGTCCTGTACTCGCAGTAGTTTGGGCGGATACTGCAAGCATGTTGTCTGCTGCGATACTGCTACTGCTGCTGCTTCTGTAGTACTGCTGCTGGTGTTGCGGCTGCGTCTGCACACAGCAGCAGCAGCAGTGGTGCTGTGGTGCTGCTGCTGCTACTGCTGCTATCGCTCTCCTGCACGAGCACCGTTGGCAGTAGGCACAGCTCGCCGTAGATAGGTGTGGTACTTGGGCGTGGGTATGGGGTACTTGACAACTGGGCAGATAAAGGGCAGCAGTACTATGGTACACAAAATGCAAGTAAGGGCCGGTCCTAACGGGGGCGAAAAAAAAGGGGAAACAAAAAGAAAAAAACGAACAGACTTTCGTTTTTCGTGAAAAACAGCAGGTTGAGTTCTAACGAGAAAAAAAACGAAAAAAAAAAAAACGAAACAAAAAGAAGAGGCCGAGTCGAATTTTTACGCGGTACAATTTTTCAGAATGACTCAACCGCCACAGCACGTGATTCCCGGCGATAGCGCTCGACAGCGACGGTGGATAGACACAACTCGCATACGTGAGGCACCCTCCACAGCAGGCGGTTCCCGTGGTCCAACCCACTCCCTCCGGAGTGCTCTAGAACTTGTGTATCGCCCATCGCTGTTCGATGGCAGACGTTTGAATGTTGAGTGGGACTCATGTCCAAAAATATACCGCCACAGCCACTTCCTGATCCCCCGGTTTCTTGCGAGGGCACACCATGGTGATTCCCTACCCATATATGCTCGCGCCGTCAGCAGACAAACTGCGTGGCAGCCACATGCACTACCTCAGCCATCGTGCGCTTGCCAACCGGTCGTAGAAACTTTATCGGAACTTCATCTCAACGCTTCGAGCTCCTCCATGTTCCTCTTCGACCCTGGGTATCCCATATTTCGTTTATTTGGCACCCATTTCGTTTTTTTTTAGTCCTCTGAGACTTAAAAAAACGAAATGTGAAAACGGAGGTATCGGAATCTCTACTTCTAACTTTATTTGATCTATAAAGTTCACGTGCTCTTTAGTTCTACTCTTTTTTTTTTTTTTCGTTTTTTCCAGTTTTTTTTTTTTGCCCCCGTTAGGCCCGGCCCTAATCTCAGTTCTGAGGAATGTGAGAACCCTCAGAACTCAGATGACTTCTGCCCCCTCCAGCAACTAAGATCAAAAGTATCGATGATTTCCTGCCCCATAATAATAGACGGTTCTGATTTTTCGGCTTCAGAGTTCGTTGAAAAAGAAACGAAACAACGCCGCAAAAAAACAACATAAATTTCAAGTAAAAGTTGGTCTATAATAATAATGCGAGTGAGACAGATTTAAAAACTGAGAACTGAAACTCGGCATTGCCTTTTTCCTGTGCCAGTTGGCATTGACCTGATCCTGTTCGTACTATTAATAAGATCGAATGGTGCATTTGTATCGCTTAAAGTAACACGAATTGGCACTGAGGTATAATTCCCCATCCGGAGCATAGGTGCCGGCAGGCACCCATGCGGAGCCCTTGTACATACTGGTATGATATCTGGAGGCATTTTTATTGCGGGCAATAGGCTGGAAAACCTTCAGTTAGTTGACTTTACGTCGGCAGCGGCGGCGGCGACGGTGGCTACGGGTTGCTATGCCCCTTTTACAACAATCAGTATAGTCTGCACAATCAGTACAGGTGGTTCCCGCACACAACAGAGAATTCATGAAAAGCACCAGTGTACCTGGTAGATAAATATACGTATTGCCAGGTAATGAATACAATCACTAGAACTGCTGCCACGGCCGTCGTACCAGGTACGATCGTATACCGTTAAAAACTCGTGTGATGAGATATCACACCCCCTGCAACGAATTTCCGAGCTGGTTTCAACAACGGCGACAGTGAAAACGTCGAGCGACGCGTCTACGGGAACATCTCGACGAGATCTTACAAAAGTAACCTTTCCAAAGCCGCTATTTTCGTTGTGTGTGCTTCGCACGTTTTGGAGAAAATGGGTTCCGATATTCGTCCCACGGGTTGGTTATCTTGAGTGTTTCCAGGTATTACCAGGTATGTGATCGAGGTACTGCTGAACATACCGGTGCGACCCCATATTCCAGGTGCAGCGAAGAACAGCCTTTCCTGGAACTTTCGACCCCAGAAGGCCGGTTGGTGCCCTGTGATAGCTCTTTGAAAGCCATGCACCCTCGGGGCCGACCCTGAACCGACATACATTGGTAGCATCGCAGTGCTCCTCCCAAAAACGTACGAATACACAGCAGCTATTAATACCTGGCACAAGGTTCCCCTTCGGGAGGTGCCTAGGGGAGTGGCGCAAGAGCGAAATAATACTCGTATGAAATCCTGCATACTTGTTTAGAAGTAGTAGCTGCATCCACCCATCATTATTAACGTGAAGAACACACACATTTTTTTTTAGGACAGACTATACAGTATACTGTTTGCGGAATTAGTGTGGGGTCATTACTGCAATAATATAGAATAGAGTACCGGCAAGTGGATACTGGTCCTGAACAGATGACTCTCAGCGATCAAATCAATGTATGCGGCATAAAACATAAGTACAAAAAAGTTGCGTGAGGTCGAGTTTTGCGCCATAGTACTTTGTGACCGGCTGAGTAAGGTACAGCACACACATACATACTGGTACAATATATACTCCCCCACAATAAATGTTTCTTGGTACTCAGGGTAACATCAAGGTTTTACAGATAAATGCTCGAGAACAAATCGTAGTCCGAGTACTGAGAGTATTAGAGTACTGGCGGCCGAAATATTGCGAGTACTGAGAAGGCCCAAAGACTGACAGTAAGGACAGCAGGGGCAGTACCGAACCCCGAGAATACAGGTAAAACTATGTACTCGCAGTATCGTAACACGAAAATACTTGGAGTACAGGCAATATCCGCAGTACAGAGCCTCGAGATACTGAAAGTATTCGCAGGACATATTCCTGGCACAGTGGATATATCTCGAAATACTGCCGGTGCTCTAAGTACTTGAGTTGTCTCCAGCGAAAGTAGTTTGGTCCAACTCCCACTCGTGGGACTACGATCTGGGAGTGTTTTGTGCCGAACAATGGGCCTGAGAATTGTCGACACGGTGCACAGACGATCGAAGTATGCTTCGTACTCGAAGTATACTGGGCATATTGAGGGTATTTCGGTACTGCGAGTACTCGCAAAAGCAGTGCGAACACTACCAAACGGACGAAATACTGCTGGACTAGTACTTGCAGTACCCGCGGTACAGAACCTCGAGATACTTGAAGCACAACAGGGAGTATCCACGACAGCAGCAGTGGCGAACCCGGAATTAGTGCGGGCCCGAAAGTATACGCAGCAGTATCTGAAGTAGTAGTACAGAACTTCAAAACACTGCGAGTACTCGCAGTATCTGGAGTACAAAAAACCTGAAATACTGCGAGTGTACGACAAACCTGCAGCAGTATTTTCTCGAACATACTTTGCTTTACTCCCAAGTATTGGGAGCAGCTGTGAAATGTTGAGGTATGAACGCATGCCACACGTAAGCGCGCCCAAACTCTTTGCCTTGGGTAAAAAACACATATCTTGTAAAATATCATACGTTCAGAAAGCAAGGCGGACGTACTGGTCCGAAAAAAGTCAAAAGTGCTAAAAAAAACTAACGCGTGGATGGTGCGAGTCGAACCTCGGCAACGAAAAAATTATCGAGCGCAGTATGACATCTACGCCAGACCAGTGCTCGTACAACTGACACGTCGTGTTTTTTACGCAATCTAAAACACGTTGCACGATCTCCTACAGAAGTAGAGTAGCTTCTACAGGTACGACTGCATATACACCAGTACTGCTGTAAAATGCCACGTGATGTGATACGACAGCAGAAGATACGCGTACTGCGACATAGGAACGTACGTGTACTGATCCCTTTTCAGCTGGCTCTGGGATCGATCGGTCAGCAGTGTAGGACACACATCAGTCAGTAACTACTGCTGGCTGTCAGTATATTTTGTACGAACGCTGCCGTACGAACGATTGGTTGTGCGAACGATTTGTTTTTTTGTACTCGAGCCGACGAATATATCGATCCGGGGATAATCGGTACAGAGCAAAAAATGCCGGTCACACATTGCGGAAGGAACGTGCATAGGCCAATGCCGATGACAACAGCAACGAATACTAGTACTGAGCGTACAGCGCGGATCTTTCACATGCGCATAGTACCTTGCCTGCTGTTGCTGTTGGCGCAGTGTGCTGAGCACAGCTCGAGCAGTGGCAATGTTGGATCACACACAGCAAAAAGCAGCAGAAGAAGAAGAAGCAGCAGGGAGAGAGGTGATGATGTTGCGGTCGTGACGTGGTCAAGTGATCGATCGAAATCTCCGATGAACCAACTTTGATAGCCGCAGCACGATCATCCATACACGCAAAGTGTGCCCACTGCTGCATACGTGCAAAGTCTGCCCACTGCTGCTGCTGCTGGGCAGCAGGGTTGTGGTGCTGTAGCAAGCTGGAGGTGAGCACGCTCTGTGTACTGTGGCTATTGTTGTCTGGGCGGTGGTCCGTGCTCCGTGCAACAACACAAAAAAAATGTACAGGGATATTCGTCAGCCTGGGTACATCCAGATGAAAAAATATATATGGCAGACGGTGGAATGCGGACGGCAGGCTCCGACAAAACACAACCAACCACAGCAGCACTGCGCATATGGGTGTGTCGAACACGCACGGCGTGTGGGCGGCAGCGTTGGAACGATGGGATCTGTGCATGTTGTCTGTTGCGTACCTGGTATATGTCTGAGCTGTGTGCTCACAGCGCATGAGATCCTAGGGGAGAAAACAGACAGCATTTACCGATACGTAAGTACAAAATATGGCCTCTCGTACCGAAACCAGGGAAACCTTCTTATCCACTCCCGCCGGAAAAAAACTCTGAGCGCCGGCCACGCGCTCCAGAGTGCACGGATCGCGCCGAGACCTCGATCAATGTGTCCGGCCGAGCTTCCCGTGTCCGAGCATTTGATGTTTTGCCGAAAAATGCTTTGTACGAAGAGAAAAGTTGGCAAAAGTACGAAAATTTGACAAACATATGTATAGAACTACTTATAGATATCTCACTCTCTGAGCGTGTTCGGTTGGTACATCCCTGGCCTCTCGGAGCTCCCACTTGGAAATCGCCTCCTTCTATACTTGCCGGACCTTTCCAGCGGGTCTTTGTTTTCTCCATCTCTCTTTGCACTTTCAGTCCTCCTTTCCTTTTTTGTTCTTTCGTTTCGTATGCGTGCGTGTACTCCGAGCACGGTTTCGCGGGTGAGCGCGGCACCGTCGCGGGTGTCAGCGGGTGCTGGCGGGTAGAGGGGGGATTGCAAGGAGTGCGGTCGCCGTTATCGTGGCTAGGCGTCGCGTGTGCCTCGAGACACGAGGGAAGCATGAATGGGCTCTGTCTGGCCTCCTGGTGTGGTTCCGGTTAAATGTATACGTATGTTTGTGTTAAATTTCGTACTTTTGCCAACTTTTCTCTTCGTACAAAGCACCTTTCGGCAAAAAAAAAACAAATGCTCGGACACAGGAAGCCCGGCCGGACACATTTGTCGAGGTCTCGGCGCGATCCGTGCACTCTGGAGCGCGTGGCGGGCGCTCAAAGGTTTTTCCGGCGGGAGTGGATAAGAAAATTTCCCTGGTTTCAGTACGAGAGGCCATATTTTGTACGTACGTATCGGTAAATGTTGTCTGTTTTCTCCCCTAGGCTCTCGTGAGCTATGAGCACACAGTTCTGATATATACCAGGTACACAACAGACAACATGCACAGATACCATCGTTCCAACGCTGCCGCCCGCATGCCGTGCGTGTTCGACACACCCATATGCGCAGTGTTGCTGTGGTTGGTTGTGTTTTTCGGAGCCTGCCGTCCGCATTCCACTGTCTGCCATATATGTTTTTTCATCCGTATGTACCCAGGCCCAGGATGACGTATATCCCTGTACATTTTTTTGTGTTGTTGCACGGAGCACGGACTACCGCCTAGAGAACAATAGCCACAGCAGTGCACAGAGCGTGCTTACCTCTAGCTTCCTACAGCACCACAACCCTGCTGCCCAGCAGCAGCAGCTGTGGGCACACCTTGCGCGTGTGGATGATCTTACTGCGGCTATCAAAGTTGGTTTATCGGAGATTTCGATCGATCACTTGAACACGCCACGACCACACCAGCATCACCTCTCTCCCTGCTTCTTCTTCTTCTGCTGCTTATTGCTGTGTCTGATCCAACATTGCCACTGCTCTAGCTGTGCTCTGCTCAGCACAGTGCGCCAACAGCGGCAGCAGGCAGGGTACTATGCGCATGTGGAAGATCCGCGCTGTACGCTCAGTACTATTAATAGTGTTCGTTGTTGTTGTCATTGGCATTGGCCTTTTACAGCAGTACTGCTGTATACGCAGTCGTACCTGTACAAGCTACTCTACAGCTGTAGGAGATCATGCAATGTGTTTTAGATTGCGTGAAAAAACACGACGTCACTGCTCTAGCGTAGATGTTATACTCGAAGTGCGCTCGATAAAATTTCCGTTTCCGAGGTTCGACTCGCACCATCCACGCTTATTTTTTTCTTTTTTTAATTCACTTTTGACTTTTATTATACCAGTACTACAACAGTACATTCATCCACCTTGCTTTTCTGAACGTATATATATATACGTATGTTTGTAATATTTTCGTACTTTTGTCAATTTTTTCTCTTCGTACAAAGCACTTTTCGGCAAAACACCAAGTACTCGGACACGGGAAGCCCGGCCGGACACATTGGTCGAGGTCTCGGCGCGATCCGTGCACTCTGGATCGATCGGAGAGCTTTTTTCCAGAATTTTCAAAGTTTAGAACTAATTGGAGACGTATACCACTATGCGGAGGCGTTCTGTTACTATTCGTGAAATTCTCCACAAGCAAAAAAAATAAGTTTGTTAAATTTCACATATTTGGAAAAAAAAAATCAGGAAAATCTGGAAGATTCAAAAATCGCGAAACAAACATGGAAATTATGGAGAAAAAGCTCTCCGATAAGAATGACCCTAAGAATGAACCGAGATGATATAATACAAGCTGTGAGCTTTTACCCAAGGCGAAGAGTTTGGGCGCGCTTACGTGTGGCGTGCGTTCATACCTCAACATTTCAGAGCTCCTCCCAATACTTGGGAGTAAAGCAAACTATGTTCGAGAAAATACTGCTGTAGGTACTTCGTACACTCGCAGTATTTCAGGTTTTTTTGTACTCCAGATACTGCGAGTACTCGCAGTATTTTGAGGTTCTGTACTATTACGGGGGACCATAGTAAATAGGACCTACGGTACACACAAAAATCTATGCATTTCCCAAAAAAAAAAAAACTTTTGGTCCTATTTACTATGGTCCCCCGTAATACTAATTACTTCAGATATACTACTGCGTATACTTTCGGGCTCGCACTAATTCGGGGTTTTCGCTACTGCAGCTGTCGTGGATGCTCCTTGTTGTGCTTCAAGTATCTCGAGGTTCTGTACCGCGGGTACTGCGAGTACTAGTCCAGCAGTATTTCGTCCGTTGGTAGTGTTCGTACTGCTTTTCTGCAAGTACTCGCAGTACCGAAATACCCTCAATATGCGCAGTATATTTCGAGTATGAAGTATACTACGACCGTCTGTGCATCATGTCGACAATTCTCAGGCCCATTGTTCGGCACAAAACATTCAAAAGATAGTCACGAGTGGGAGTTGGAGCAAATTACTTTCGCTGGAGACAACTCGAGTACTTAGAGCACTGGCAGTATTTCGAGATATCCACTGTGCCAGGAATATGTGCTGCGAATACTCTCAGTATCTCGAGGCTCTGTACTGCGGATATTGCCTGTACTTCAAGTATTTCGTGTTACGATACTGCGAGTACATAGTTTTACCTGTTTTCTCGGGGTTCGGTGCTGCTCATACTCTCATCACTCTCAGTATTTGGGCCTTTTCTCAGTACTCGCAATATTTTGGCCGCCAGTACTCCAATGTTCTCAGTACTCGGACTACGATTTGTTCTCGAGCATTTGATATCTGTGAAACCTTGATGTTACAGTGAGCACCAAGAAACATTTATTTTGGGGGAACATATAATGTACCAGTATGTATGTGATGTACCTTACTCAGCCGGTCACGAAGTATTACGGCGCAATCTCGATCTCACGCAACTTTTTTTGTAGTTAAGTTTACGCCGCATACATTGAATTGATCGCCGCGTCATTTGTTCAGGACCAATATCCACTTACCGGTACCCTATTATATATTATAGTAGCAATTATCCCACACTAATTCCGCGAACAGCATAGATAGTCTGTCCTCAAAAATACGTGTGCGTGTTCTTCACGTTACTGATGGGTGGATGCAGCTACTACTTCTGAACAGGTGTGCAGGATTTCATACGAGTATTATTTCGGTCTTGCGCCTCTCACCTGGGCACCTCCCGGTGGGGAACCTTGCACTATGTACGAGTGTATAAGGGTCGTTTGGATGAGCAAAATAAAATTCAAGTGGTGCTTATTTTTTGCGACGAAACTAAACACAACAGAGAGAGTAAGGCAGTCTGAGCACCAACATTGTCGAGCTGGCCAACGAGGTCCACGGTGAGCATCGGGCTTCACGCGAAGCGGGCGACGGGGGTCATTGTGGAAGAGAGGGAGGAAAGGTTTACGCGAACTGAATCGGTGGCGGGATGGTAATGAGAGGGGCGGGCGGCGTACGAGGCTGCGAGAGAAGCTCTGCTGTTTATGTTTTATTTTTTCTTCTCGACTGGTGTAAGGTGTTCCAATGAGGCAGGAAATTATTACACGAGAGGGGACGGGGATTTTTTCCTTTCCGAAATTTTCGGTTTCATTTTCATTGTTTTTGGGGTGCTGCTGTGCCGTGCTGTGCTTTACCTTTCGTACATACGAGTACAGACATAGAGCATATCGAAAGAAGAAAAAATAAGTACCCTACCTGGGGTATGTACAAACTGTACGACATGTGAGCGAGCGTAGCGGAAAACCGTCCACGACGCGAAGCGTATGCGGCGTCTGAGCTGTTTTCTCCTGAAGTGTGGCGGCGGGACTCTTGGCATTATCAAGTCGCCAGTTTGCAACTACTTAATCAGTCGAGCTCACAGCTGACGTTTTTCATAAATAGAGTGTTTGCGATAGAGGTAAAACAAAAAAAAACTTTACGTCCGCTAAAAAAAGTGAATTTCCTTCCCTTCCTGATTTCGGTGTGTTTGCGAGTGAGGTAAACCAAATCCTGCAGGCGACGCCTCCGAAAATAAGAAGGGAAGTGGGGAGGTGAGGCAACGCGACAAACAAAAAAATAACGAATGCTGTGAACGGAAAAAAAAAAACAGCGTGCGAGTAGCGACGGGCAGCCCAGCAACGTTTCGGCGGCACAGTTGACCGCAAAGCCACCACAGCCATCCCACGACTACAAGCAGCAATAGCAGCTAGCTGGCGCTAGACGCAGCTAGGGGCAGCGTGAGCAACAAAAATAAACAGCGTCAGCACCAGCACCAGCACCAGCAAGCACCAGCACCAACCAGCTTCCATTTTTGGATTGTTGTTGCTGCTGCTGCTGCTGCTGGTGCTGCTGGTGGTGCTGCGCTCGGCCTACGCACGCCACAGCGCCGGCGCGCTCCGCTCCGCCGCCGCCGCCGCCGCCGCCGCCGCTGCCGCTGCTGCCGCTGCTGCTGCTGCTGCAGCCGTAGTATGGTGAAATCGAAATGATACACGAGCTGTCATGCTGTCGCGCTCTCTACGAGCACGAGTACGAGTACGAGTGTGAATACGAGTCCTTTTTTGGGACGACGCATCCTCCACGTCGTCACCAAGCGGGCGAAAGCGTGTACCGTAGCAGCGGCGGCGACCCGCTGGCACGATCCAACGCCGCTCGTGCGCGCTATACTCAAGCTACACCTCTCGAGCCTCTGTGCTCCCAGCGGTTGTCGTGATGCGTACGGCAAGCAGCATGGTGGCATGGAAGATGCTCGGCGTTTTGATCCTTCGAGATTTTAGTTGCGTTCTGCGTCGGGATAATGCTCGGTGCGTGTAGGCCAATGAAACAGAGAGCCAAAAGTTACCGTAACTTTCGCTGAAATCCTTACTTCGCTGAAGTCTTTTCCGGCCGTTTTTTCAGAAATTTACCTCAAAAATTTACCTCGGGAGAATTTTTAGAGAAGTAAAAGTAAAAAATAAATAAATCGCAAACACTCCAATTTATAAAAACTACAATCAATCATGAGAAAAACTATTAATATATTCAATCATGGACCTCTGTCCGCTTCGCATAATTTGATGTACTTTTCCTTCCTGAGCGAGTAGCGGGCGGCGTACGCGGAGCGAAGCGCCTTGTACATACCTGCTGCTGTGTCCCAGTTCTTAAGAGTAGTACCTGGTATGTGTCATGCACGACCAGGTCAGATGACATGATACCAGTATGAACGGAAATATAAGGACCGTTTTTATATTAATTTCAATATATATACGGTCTTTACATTTCCGTACAGAGGTCTAGCAGTACAAGCATCGTGTATTCAGCAGTCTGACGCGAAAGCAATTAATAGCGATATCCGCAAGCACCTACACCAAAGGACAGCAGTAGTCACCAAACGAAATCACACACAGCAGATGCAGCTGTCACCTTGCAGGAGCATCGTCTTCTCCCTGGTCGCCGAATGCCGTTGCGGCGGCCCTCTCTTCCCCACCCCACCCGTAGGGCGCCCCGCCCAACACTGCTGTCGCTCGTACGTTCGTCGAGGAATCCGCCGCTGTGACTCGACGGATCGAAACGGTCGTCCCTGGCCCGCTAGACAATGTGGCGTCCTGACGAAAGCAAAGCTGAGTGCCTGTACGATCGACAAGGCGCATAGCAAGAGGCAACTCGGGTACAGCATCGTGCTCAGCAGCACAGCCCGTGCAAGAAGCCAGATAATTGGTATCTCGAGCAGCTAAATTCTGAATTCAATCTATTAACAGGGGGTTTCCACACATCCTACAAAAATTATGGTTCAGACAGGGATGACTTACAAGAAAAAAAACAACGTAAAAACAGACTAGACGTTTTCGAAATTGCACCAATCAAAGCAGAGCTATGACTTACCGTATGACTTGCAAAATGGCCGTGATTGGCCAACAGTGCCGTTACAACTGCTGCTGAGCACAAATATCGTATTGAGCGTGCTACGAGTACAACATGCAGGCTGTTGTACATCGCTGCGGCCATGCCGCCCAGCAGCACCAGCAGGCAAAACCATGCGCGTGAGGTAGCACATCCGCAGTATACTCTCCTATGGCTTGTATCGGGGCCTGCGATGCATCACGGAGGATGGATAGGTAGAGTTTGGGGTGCGGGCACATGTATGTATCCCGACTCCCGACCACACCCACCGCGACGACCAACAACAACCGCCACCTAACCTGCTGTTGCCCAGCAGCTTAGTAGCAGGCCAAACCAACCAGCGCGTGAGGTGCACATCGGCGGTGTACTCTTGGCTACTGTATGTACCTGTAGTTGCAAGTGTTGGAGCCTACGATGCGTCATCGAGGATAAATAGGAAGAGCTTGGTGTGCGGGGGCATGTATGTAACCCGACTCCCGAACACGCCCACCGATCAACAACCAACTAACTGCCACCAGGCAAAACTGCGTCCGAGGTGACACGTCCGGAGTGTACTCTAAGACTTGGCTACTGTACCTGTAGTTGCAAGTGTCTGAGCCTACGATGCATCATCGAGGATAAATAAGAAGAGAGCTTGGGGTGCTTGCGTATGTATGTATCTATGTATCCATGCATCCTGACTGGCGACCACGCCCACCACAACGATCAACGACCAACTGCCACCACCAGACAAAACTACTCATCATCCTCCAGCAGCAGCAGGCGCCCAGCAGCACACCAGCAGCAGGCAAAATCATGCGCGCACAGTGGCGCATCCGGGGTGTACTCTATGACTAATTGCATGTATCGGAGCCTACGATGCAGCACCGAGGATGGATAGTAGGCAGAGCTGGGGGCGCGGGCGGGCGCGCATGTACAGCATGAATGACATCCCGACTCCAAACGACACCGACCACAACGATCAACAACCGCCACCAGAAAAAAAAAAACTACTGTACTCCTCTGCTGCTGTTGCTCTGAGCAGCAGTGCAATTCTCACAGCCAATCGAGAGGACAGCAGTACGCATGTGCCTGCTGTCGCCACCGTTTGCCTGCGCCACCATCACGCACCGCCGTCTCTGCTGTTGTTGTTCGAGCTGTGCGGTTGATATTTTGGATCGACAAGCTCGTCACAATTTCATTGACGTATGTAGTGGACCGAAAAGCTGCGTCACAGCAGCAGGGTGTCCCCTGCAACCACATGAGAGCACAACACTAGTAGTAGCAGTATAGTTCCTGTGGTCGTCCATTGCCTCCACACCATATACACCGCCTATATCTTGCTGTGCAAACGTTGCTCGACCGGCAGTGAGGCGGACGAAAATCGACTGAAACGCCTCAAAATCGTTTAATTGACTAAAGTTGTCCCTATCCCTAGGAGGTGAGCCTCAGACAGGTTCAGATCGAGTTTTTTTTTTTTCGTGTGAAAGATACGTACAAGCAAGGCACGAGACTTTTGCTCTCCAGCACCAGGTCCCAACTCGCATGAGCTTTTACACCCGGCGGTTCTAACCGAGCTGTGGTCACAGACCCCCCCCCCCCCCCCCCCCCCCCCCCCCCCCCCGGCACACCACTTGAATCTTATTATGCAGAAAGCTCAGCACGGGTTGGACAAAAAGGAGGTACTTTTTTTGAGCGAGGACGAACTATTGACTTGGAATTAAATTTGGATTGATGCTTTTAAAGATGTACGAGTACCAGTGAGTCAAGCAAAGGCGAAAGAGACTTGAAAATGCGACATATCATCTTTCTTTCGTGGAGACATCCCCAGGTGCCGCTTTCCACGCTCTGGCTCCTGTCTGTATGACAACAGTGTGTGGTGGTCGTCGTGTCTAATCGTGGTATATGCACCTGGTAAGTGCGACGGAACCGCTTCAATCCATGTACCAGGTATATTATTACCCTTTAGTTTACGAGTGGAGCGGGTGGGTGGGTGGTGAGATGCACTGACCGCTATTTTATACCGCTGCTTGCTATATTATAGTCATGTAGTAGTATATATTGCCCAACGAACGACGAGTCTCTGGAACATGGGTAGCTTACCACCCTATTCAAGAAAACGGTTGACACACAACGGATGTATACAAGACGAGAGAACTAACCCTAAAACCCTAACACTAACCCTAAGTCAATCAGACCAACCCTAACCCTGACCCTATGCCAATCAGACCAAGTCTCGAATAAGTGGTAAGCTCTACTGTCCTAAATACCTCCCCCATACTGTTGGCTTGACGACTTGGAAGCTCTTTGCGGGATGTATTACTTCAAAGAGTTGAGGTAATAATGAGGATTTTTCCGTCCGTAGCGCGGTGGAAACCCCACTCGGGATGAGCATGGCCCCGACACACCGTACGCTACACCCCACACCCCGATTATATCATGTTGGGCGAGAACGAGGGGGGCAAGGACTACAGCTCCGGGGGGCAGGACAAAGAGTGAATGGAAAACTGCAGCAGCAGCACAGCAGCTCCGCAACACGACAAAGTTCCACAACACAACACGTCACATCACGTACAGTAGTACCACCACACGTCATAATGGTACTCGGCGAGAGCGCGAGGAAGTCAAGGGCTATTCCTCCGAGGAACAAGAGAGATAATGAACGGGCTACGAATAAAAAACGATCAGCAATGGCGCGGCGGCAGCAGCATCAGCAACAGCAACAGCAGCCAGTGCTGCGCGCCGTATGTTCGTTAGAAGCTGCGGATACAGTAGTATTCCACACTAGTTCCTAATTCCACCTAGTTTGCCCCCAAAAACATTGTGCGGGGTGGTGTATGTGCTGATTTGAGCAGCTAACTGCAGCAGCAGTTTTTCTTTTCACTACGAGTATGTTGTATTTTGGCTTTTGTACGTCCGATGGATAGCGATGTCAGGCAGAGGTGGCTCGGACGGCTGTTCGGCTGATCCGTAATGATGCTGCATCGGTCTGACGTATACCCGACCAGATTCGCACAAGACGTGCTAGCAGACAGGTTTAATAGCGCGCTCTCCGGCCCACGCGTAGCTGTCAACACCACGAGTACGCGAAAACCGTGAGAGAAACAAAAACGAGAATGAGTGATCGAGGATTGTCCAGAGATATCAGAATCTCAGGTATGCGGTCCAACCGAAATGTAGTGCCGAACATATACAAATCTTACGGTACAAGTTACGCCGCTCGATCTATTCATCGATTAGACAACAACCCTGAAAAGTCCATTGTTGCTACTGACCATCGATAAATAGCCCACGGAATACCAATTTCTAACACGCCCCCTCGATGGAGGGGGTATGGCTGGCAATCTGTTCACTAGCTGAATACGATGTCTTGAAAAATAGGTCGCCGAAAAAAATACACATGCGTAACCTGCAATCTGCAATACAGAAAAATGGTAGCTAGACCGGTAGGGTCTACGTGTAACAAACCAAAAATACAAATAAATGCTCAAGTCCCGGTTATGACCCATCCACAATGCCATGTCTAATTTATGCGCGATTCGAAATAAAAATATTTCTCGAAAAATAAAACGATACCAGGTATATCATATCATATCATATAAACAAGCAAGTGTGTGCAAATTTGCGTGCAACGCGCGATGTATTTTGAGTCCGTACTGAGCGTTGTTTTACACGCTAACATTCAAACCACATGAAAACTGAAAAACAAATACATGAATGACATAAACGTTGTGTCATACTACGAGAGAGTGCACGATAACGCGAAAACAGTGATATGCACACAACCAACCAAAACCCGAACTCAATACTCAGAGATGATGAAGCCCTTCGTTGTACGTGGATCTTGTTGCGGTGATGCAGTTAAGTGCTGATGTTGATCTTGATACGGCAATAAAAAATCGATGAAGATGCTGATCTTGATATGACAATGATGAAGATGATTATCTTGATATGATAACACAGGAGATTTTGACATTCTATATATGTGTGTGCGTAAAAACGCCGCCTCAGGCTGTAACACGCCCCCTCAGGCTGTAACACGCCCCCTCAGGCTGTAACACGCCCCCTCAGGCTGTAGCACGCCCCCTCAGGCTGTAACACGCCCCCTCAGGCCGAAAATTCCTTGATGAGGCCAACGAGCCTTTTGATCGTGCTGCGGGAAAGGTACTTCGTTGCGATATCAGCCGCTTGATTCTGGGTCGGAATATGGTGCAGGGTGAGTTTGCCGTCCCTAATCAATTCCTTCAAGAAAAAGAATCTGAGAGCGATGTGTTTGGTTCTTGCACTATAGGTAGAGTTGCCGAAGACGTGAAGGGCACCAGTGTCGTCTCCGAAAAGTGGAACGCTGTTGACCTCTTTCTCGAATCCGAGCTCCGATAGCATGTTTATGATGTAGATACCCTCCTTGGAGCTGTAGGCCATCGCTATAAGCTCACTCTGCAAAGTGGATTGTGCCGTCAGTTTTCGAAGCGTCGACTTGAAGCTTACAAGTCCTCCGGACAGAAA
This sequence comes from Macrocystis pyrifera, assembly GCA_031763025.1. Classification (NCBI taxonomy): domain Eukaryota; class Phaeophyceae; order Laminariales; family Laminariaceae; genus Macrocystis; species Macrocystis pyrifera. Next base: position 1,683,159 of record JASSKH010000017.1, on the reverse strand, counting down.
GAAAAGATAACCGCTAGTGGACCTGCAGTTGTCTGGATTCGCCCCCCAGCTGGCGTCACAGTACCACTTCAGTCGGAAGTTCCCAGTTGTGTACTCAATACTCGAATCTGGACTTCTCTTGAGTTACCTCAGGAGATGTTTGGCTATCGTCATGTGAACCTTAGCCGGCTTGCTCATGGCTCGTGTCAACTGACTGACGGCATATATGATGTCAAAGCGACTGCATGTTCCTAGGTACATCACAGAACCAGCGATGGCTTGGTAGAGCTTGATCCCTTCACAGTCCAAAAGGTTCTCATCCGGCTGAGTCACTGATAGCTCCGGCCCCGTTCCGGTCGTGTTCACAAGATTGCATTCGGACATGCCGAACCGCTCCAGGACGGATTTTACGAACCTTTCCTGGCTGATTTTGGTCTCGTGCAATTTGCATTCCCAGTATGAGGGAAACGTTGCCCATATCCTTCATAGGAAAACGTTCCATTGAAGATTTTTTCAGCGTTTGGATTAACTTCATGTTACTTCCTACCATTAAAACATCGTCGACATATAGTAGAAGCATGATCATGCTGTCTTTTGATCTGTAGACATAAACGCACGGGTCTGACCGTGTCGGTACGAATCCAATGTCCGCCAGCGAGTGGTCATTTGTGCTGAACCATTTTTTCCTGATTGACGCAGGCCATAACGTGATTTTTTTTTATTTCATCACGTTTCCTTGACTCCCGGAAACAGGAGCAGGTTTTATATAGACATCCTTCTCCACGGGACTCCGGAGGTATGCGATTTGAACGTCTAGTTGCAAGATGTCCATATTGTGTTCGGCTGCGATTGCCATGACCATGCGAATACTCTCAATTCGACATATCGGGGCAAAAGTGCCGCCGCAATCCACGCCTGGCTCTTGTCCCTAGCCTTAGGCCACTAGTCTGGCCTCGAAAGTTCCATCCGCCTTCTGTTTGAAGACTCATCTTGAACCGATGACCTTATGCCCAGTGGAACCGATGTGGTGGAGACGAGGTCGTAGACACTGTGTTGCTCGAGGCTAGCAAGTTCCTTGTCCATCGCTTTGCACCATTCCTGAGCTTGCGGTAAGTTCATTGCTTTCTTATACGTGTTTGGGACGATAACTGCCTCATCCCCATCAGGTAGGCCTTGCTGAATAGGATTTCCTGTAACAAGTGCGTAGTCGACTAAAGAAACCATTTCTTGCGAATGGAGACAGTCTGAGCTCACGGTGTTGACAAATAACCCTGGTCGCCTCGCTTTGTTTCACTGTTTGTCGTTAAAGGCGTCGGTATCCACAGGAGCGACGTTTCCACCAGAACTAGCCCTCTTGTTCATGCGCTTCGGTGCGTTGGACTGGCTGGCGGTACTTTCCGCAGTGCGGCTGCGCGTTGAAGGTCTCGACGGTTCGCTGCCTCCTCCAGGTTCTGGATCGTGATTACTGCTAGTGCCGATGACTCCGACTTTTGAGATTTCGCTCAGTCGCTGCAGAAGTTCCTTCTTCTCCGAGCTGTCGGTGGTGGCGATGGTGGTGCTCGGAGAGTTGAGCGAAGATGTGTAGTCATAAACATCCTGTAGATAAAAATCGTCCACGGCATTGGTGATGCTATGTGGAGGGGTCTCGATAAACGTAACGTTTCCACTCTCCGTTTCCCTTTTCGTCGTCGGGTTGTATACACGGTAAGCTCGACTATCCGTGCTGTATATGTATGCAAAGTTTACCCTCACAAGCTTTGGTGGCCATTTTTTGGGTATAGGTCTCCACATGCACGAAAGCTCGAGCGCCGATTGCTCGAAACATCCTCAGATTTTCGCCCTTTCCATGTATGCGCTTGTAGGGGGTCTCATTGTTCAAAGCCTTGTGCGGTGCCCAGCTGGCAAGGAACGCCGCTGTGAAGAACATTTCCCCCAGAGGGATTTCGGAAATCCGCCGTCCGATAGTAAACACCGGACCATCTCGGTCAGCGTCCGGCCGTCGCGCTGTGAAACCCCGTTCTGTTGAGGGGTGTTGGTCGACGTGAAGTCTTGAGAGATATCGGTGTCGAGGCAATATTTTTTCAAGTATCCGGCTTTATACTCTGTTCCTCGATCGCTGCGGAGGCGTTGGACGCGAAGGCCCATTAAGATCGCCAACGACTGTACGAACAGATTAAGTGTCTCCACAGCTTCAGACTTCAAGGTAATCGGGTAAACCTCTTTCCACTTCGTGAACTCGTCAGAGAATTTGCTGACATACCTATGCCCTCCGATTATCACTGGAGAGATGAGGCCTACAAGGTAGGTAGATACCAGCATGAGCGGCGCGTCAACGCCGTGGTCAGCCTGTTTTGGGTGGTTGCGTTGTTTACTCCTCTCTACCGAGCAGACGTCACAGGGGGAGAACTTGCCGCTGTACTTTATGCCGTTATCGACCGTGCGATTCAAGACTGGTAAACTCTGTGAGTTTAGGTGGCCCATTCGCCTATGCCAAAGGTTAGCGTCGTGTGGTGCAGACATGGTCGTCGCTTTGTCCGCTGACGCCAGCGTCAACTCGAAGGAGTAGAGACCAGAGTCCTCGCAACGCTGTTGTGAAGGCAGTTCGCCCTATTGCAGGCGCGGCAGGTTGGAGTCGATTATGGTAAACATTATTTTCTCTACTGCTTTCTTCGACGAGAGAAGATGGCGCCCCACACCTGAAACGATAAGGCCGGGGATCTTTACGCTGTGCCACCTCCCGTCCTTGTCGACGACGGTGTTCGGTAAAGTGCCCGTCCTCGTGCCCAATATTATACGATTGCCGGCCGTGGAGATCTTGCGGGGAGTTTCCAGCACCTCGACGTTGAGCATACGGTCCTCCAACCCCGGCATAACGGTGTCGTCAAAGTAGTGATCCGAATAGCCGCTGTCGACGAATAGAAGCATGGAGTCGGACTGCGGTGCCTTGTTCGGTCGAGTGCTCGTCATAAACAAGAATCCGCTAAGTTCCACCTCAGGCACGGTAGGTACGGGCGGTGACTCTGTACCCTGTGCTGTAACGCTCGCGTTGGCGCTGTATTGGCCATTTCGCTGCGCTTTGCACTCGACGTCACTGTGTGTTGCTGAGCGGTGCTTTGAGGACCATTTGGTTTTGGCGTTACCCGCTGCAGCAGGTGCCGACGACCTTTGTTTGGGTTGAGTGCACACAGACTGTCGGTGTCCGCGTTTTTGGCAGTTGAACCACCGAATTTTCTGTTTGTCGGAGGGGGTGTGATTGGCTGACATGGCAGCCTCACGTCCTGCGACCTTTGGTGTGCCCTTGCGGGATGGATCATCGATATATATTGTCGACTGCATGTCTTTCAGGCCAATGTTCGGGTCGCGGTAGCTGGTGTTGCGGATATAGTCGTAGTCACTGATTATGCCCCGCAGCATCATGTCCTCATACCGTTCGTCTGAGATGACTTCTCCGTTTTCCACGAGGCGAGCGCGTCGTTGATCCAGTAAATTTAAATTATTGTCGGGGTCTTGCCCCTGCTCCATGCTTGAACTGACGAGCGCTTCATAATTTGGTCGCCGAGTTCCCTTCGTGCAGCAGGCGTACTTGTCCTTCAGAGCTTGCCATGGTGCGTGCCCGTTGCCGGGACCTCCAGGTCCCCCGTTGCACGTCTTCACTAAGAGCTTGGCCGATCCTGCCGTCATTAAGTGAAGGGTGCAGTACAGGTTTTCGTGAGCATTCTCCCAGCGCCGGATCTGCCCTGCTGTATCCGTCCATCACGCAGAACACGGGAAGGGGTGGCGTCGCAGTAGATGCCGCAGCTAATGTGCCGGGTCTCAACGCCCCCTGCATGACTTGATAGACTTTTCTATGCGCCAATGATACCATGATGAGCGTGTCTGAGGCCTATTCCCGGTACGAACCTCTACCGTCGAATAATTTGAGACCCTTTATTAGAGACGCGATGTGTTTGGAATCCCCCATGGCTCTCTTGAATATCCTTATTTGGTACGGTGTTCGATGGTCTCCGGCTCTTGCGATAGCAAAGGCTCGATGTCCGCCCAAATGGATCCTAAGTCAGTGCTCGATGGTATCCGAATCTTGCAATGGCAGAGGCTCGACGTCTGACAGAAAATAACTGTAGAACCGCAAAATGTACGTGATCTGCAGCAGTAGCAGTGATGCGGTGCAGTACTCGATGGTTTTCTGGCTCTTGCGATGGAAGAATCTCAACTTCTGCTGGAAGCGAAACTGTACAACAACAGTTTGCTGGAACTAGAAAAGGATACGTACGTACCAGAAATCTGCAGCAAGAGCAGCTATCCAATGCAGTACTCGATGGTCTCCGGTTCGTGTGATGACGAAGGCTCGACGTCTGCATATCCTGTGAGGAGATACTCAGCAAGAGTTAGTCTATGCAGTAGTCGATGATCTCCGGCTCTTACAATGGCGGAATCGACGTCTGCAAAATTGTCAAACATCCAAATTCGATGTTCGATGGTCTCCGGCTCGTGTGATGGTAGAGGCTCGATGTACGAATCGGGCGGTATTCGATGGTCTTCGGCTCGTACGATGGCATAGGCTCGGTTTCCGCTAGTCTGGCGGTATTCGATGGTCTTCGGCTCGTACGATGGCAAAGGTTCGATGTACGCTGATCTGGCGGTATTCGATAATCTTCGGCTCGTACGATGACGAAGGCTCGATGTCCGCTCACCCTATCTACTGCTGTGCATGCACCACACTGCTACGAGGCTCATAACCTGTTGTATTTTGGCTGTTTTACGTCCGATGGCTAGCGATCTCAGGCAGAGGTGACACGGACAGCTGTTAGGCTGATCCGTAATGATGCTGCATCAGCCGAATGTATACCCGACCAGATTCGCACCAAACGTGCCAGCAGATAGGTTTAACATGCGCTCTCCGGCCCACGCATAGATGTACACGAGTACGCGAAAACCGTGAGAGAAACAAAACTAGAGTGGATGATCGAGGATGGTCCAGAGATATCAGAATCTCAGGTGTGCGGTCCACCCGAAATGTAACGCGAACATATACAAATCATACAGTACTACGCTGCTCGATCTATTCATCGATTAGACAACGACCCTGAAAAGGCCATTACTGCTGATCATCGATAAATAGCTCACGGAATACCAATTTCGAACAGAATACGTACACCATCAGGCCCGAGGTTGGTCCAAATAACCCACTTTTTTAGCCGAGCTGCCTCGCCGAAATCTTGACCGTTTTTTCCACGACACCGGTGACAGACTCCTCTCCTTATTTTACCCCTTCATCCAACCCTGAGCGCATCGCAATCAATGGAGTGTGCCTCGTGAAATGTGTATTTCATCCTTCCATTGTCGGCGCATACAGACAGGCCTACATGTATTCAACTACTTTAGTCTTATTCCTGAACGTGCTCGGTTGGTACTTCCCTGGCATCTCAGGGCGTGTCTTAGGGTGTGCCCGAACACAATCGAAAATCGAAATCGAAAATTAAAAATAAACTAAACGACGCGCTGATTAGTCCCTGGCCCAATCATGTTCCCCTTCGTTTATTAGGTTCCGAGAAAATAAACGATTTGCAACCCATTGCCAAAATAAAAAATTGACGACTGAAAATCGAAAAGCAAATCTAAAACACGAACAGAAACAATTGAGCGTGTCCTACTGGTCGGCGCAGCCACGTCAATTTATCACATCAGGACCGCCGTACACAACACTCAATCCACAACTAGCACGGTAACACCGCCGCACAGACCCCCCGCAAACAGGCAGCAGGCGAGCCACAACACCAGCCCCGACGTTTTCGGGTCTTCGTTTTCCGGCGTTCGAACCAAAGCGAACGTAGTATGAGGAACATTCAGGATGATGCCCATGATAACGAGGTCAAAAGTTCATTCTCAGTATAATTCAAAGTTTATTGCGGGGCGTCAAAGTTGGGCGCACCACCACCTCCATGAGAGGCCCAATAACCTCCCGGGATGGACTCGTCGTCGCGTTTGCGTGCTTGTGTGATAGATCTGTGCTGCCGAGAGCCAGATTGTCCGTATGTGTGCAAAGTTATGAACGGCCCGTAGGTTGTGCTGTCCGCTATTTTTCGTCTGGATTTCTATTTTCACTTTTTGATTATATTTGGACACCTCGTCTAAAATACTCTCGAAAACGAAAGCATTTCGATTTCGATTTTCAATTATGTTTGGACACGCCCCCCCCACCCAGAGAGCATTGGAACGAAACGAATGGAATATTATATGCCACGTGAACTGGTGCTGATTGGCTATGGAAAACGAATGGATTCAGTGCAGCCCGAGAAAAACAGTACCATGGTATATCTTAGAAGAGGAAGAAGAAGTGTTGCGCCCCTTTTTCTTCTTTGGGAGGATCGAACGGCCCGACCGAACGGGAAAAAAATAGCATGTCGTTTGATGTAGATGGACACCACCGAAGATGGACGTGGACACCAATTTGCCGTAGCTTGTGTAAAATACACTGTTCGTACTGAGGGAGTGTGCCTTAACCCTCCCCAGAGAGCAGTAGAACGAACCGAATGGAATATTATTTGCCACATGAATTGGTGCTGATTGGTTGTGGCAAACAAATAGATGCAGTGCAGCCCGAGAAAAACAGTATATTTAGGAAGGGGGAAACAAAGTTGCACGCCTTTTCCTTCTTTGGACGGACCGAACGACGAGACTGAACGGGAACAAATAGCATCTCATTTAATGTAGATGAACACCACAGAAGATGGACGTGGACACCAATTTGCCGTGGCATGCACAAAAAATACCGTTCGTACTGATTCAGCTGGCGAGGCCCAGGATTCTACATGGACCCCAACACGTTTTTTTACAAAGGAAGGAACGAATGACCACGAGCAGCGTCGTTCCGTTCCGCTCATTCCCATGCTTTTTGGAGGGAGAGTTAAGACACGCCCTGATTCAGCCGGCGAGGCCCAGGATTCTGCATGGACCCAAACACTTTTTTTACATAGGAACACAACGAATACCCACGAGCAGCCTCTTTCCGTTCCGCTCGTTCCCATGCTATTAGAAGAGGGTTAAGACACGCCCTTAAAGCTCCCACTTGGATACCGCCTCCTTCTATTACTTGCTGGCGAGAGCCTTTTTTTTTCTTCTTTCTCCTTTCGTTTTGTGTGCATGCGTGTATCCAGAGCACGGCACCGCGGGCGAGCCCGGCGCCGCCGCGGGTGTCAGCGGGCGCTGGCGGGTAGAGGGAGGTTGGAAGGAGCGCGGTCGCCGTTTTCGTGGTTAGGCGTCGCGTGTGCCTCGAGACACGAGGGAAGCATGAATGAGCTCTGTCTTGCCTCCTGGTTTGGGGTTGGATATAATATGTTCGGGTCTATAGGGGGCGTTTGGGATTGCAAAATAAAATTCAAGCGGTGCTTAGTTTTGCGACCAAGCTGGACTTCAGAGGGAGAGCATGCGCAGTCTAAGCATCAATATTGCCGATCTGGCGAACGAGGGCCACAGTGTCAGCACCGGGCTTCACGTGAGGCGCGCGACGGGACTCACTGGGGCAGAGAGATAAGAAAGCTTTACCCGAATTAGATCGGTGGCGAGGTGGTCGCGAGAGGGGCGGACAGCGTGCAAGACCGAGAAAAGCTCTGCTGTTCGATTTTGTTTTGTTTCGATCAGCGCAAGGTATTTTCAATCAGACGGAAAATAATTACCGTGGTGCATCATAAGGGACGATCATTTATTTTTCTTCTACATTTTTTCGCTTTCACGATTGTTCTTGTTGTTTTTTTTGCGGTGCTGTGCCGTGTCCTGTGTTTTCTCTTTCGTACACATCAAAAAGAAAAAAATAAGTATGTACGTACGTACATGCATGCGGCGTTCGGGTTGTTTTCCTGGATGAAGCACGGAGCTCTTGGCACTTGCGAGTCACCTGTTTGCACCTATTTATTTGGACCGTCTGTTTTGTTTCATTCTTCCTCGTGAGTGAGTGTAGCGGGCGGAACCACCCGCTACGCGAAGCGCTTGTACATACATACATACATACATACATACATACATACATACATACATACATATACATACATACATACATACATACATACATACATACATACATACATACATACATACATACATACATACATACATACATACATACATACATACATACATACATACATACATACATACATACATACATACATACATACATACATACA